>CM066038.1:317800173-318429173 GCA_033557465.1 Ichthyophis bannanicus | reverse complement strand
AAAACCACTTGTTTGACAGATCCTATCCCTTTACTGTGGATACGTAAAAGAGCTTTAGGTTTCCTTTCTTTTGCCCATGCTATCATTCATAAAAGCTTTGTTACTGGCCATTTCCCACAATCATGGAAGAAAGCTATCGTATGCCCTATCCTCAAAGCCCCTAAGTTGGACCCCCTGGTCTTTGCTAATTATCGCCCCATATCGAACCTACAATTTCTCTCCAAACTTGATGAGCGTCTAGTTCTGTCACAGTTAACAGACCATGTTGAACACTCTGTGGCCCTTCATTCTCAGCAATCAGGCTCCACACACATCACAGCACAGAAATGATATTGCCTGCAGTTCTTAATGAAATTCACAGTGCCCTTGATGCAGGAAAATTCTCTTTAGCCTTCTCCCTGGATTCACCAGCAGCATTTGATCTGGTAGATCATAACTTCTTCCTTGCACATCTTTTCAGTATTGGCCTTCAAGGAAAAAGTATTGTCTTGGTTTATTTCCCACCTTACTGACTGTACATTCCAGGTCCGCTGCAGTCATTCACACTCCTCCCCACAGCAGTTGCTGTGTGGAGTGCCACGAGACTAACCAATGAGACACTGTGACACCAAGCAAAAACTATATCACAATGATAGGGTAAATCATCACATAGAGGGGTGGTGCTATATGTTAAAGAGGGCATTGAGTCAAACAGGATAAAGATTTTGCAGGAAATAAAATACGCTGTAGAAGCTTTCTGGATAGAAATTTCATGTAAAAAAGGGAAGGGAAAGGCAGTGGAGGTGTACTATCGCCCGCCTGGCCAGAATGAATGGACAGATGATGAAATGCTAAAAGAAATTAGGAAAGCTTGCAAAGTTTACAATACAGCAATAATGGGAGATTTCAATTACACTAGTATTGACTAGGTCAGTGTTACATTAGGCCATGCTAGGGAGATAAAGTTTCTAGTGAAATAAATGACTGCTTCACGGAGCAGCTGGTTTAGGAATTGACTCAAGGGGAAGTTATTTGAGATCTAGTTCTTAGTGGAACACATGATCTAGTGCAAGAGGTAATGGTGTTGGGGCCGTTGATTTACTAAATGGCGGGAGGATAACAAGGAAATCAATTGTGATAGCATTTAACTTCAAACAGGAAACTATGATAAAATGATGGAAATGGTTAAGAAAAAACTAAAAGGAGCAACTGCAAAGGTTAACAGTCTACACCAAGCCTGGGCGCTATTTAAATGTACTGTCTTGGAAACCGACACTGGATGTATTCCACGCTTGAAGGAAAGCCAAATGACAGCCAGCATGGATTAAAGGTGTTAAAGAGGCTGTTATAATTAAGAGAAAATCCTTCAGAAAATGGGAAAAAGAGCCAAATGGTGAAAAAGGGAAACAACTTAAGTACTGGCAAGTTAAATGTAAGGCACTGAAAAGGCAGGCAAAGACAGAATTTGAAAAGAAGCTTGCCATTGAAGCAAAAGCACATAATAAAATCTTTATCAAGTACATTCATAGCAAAACACCTATGAGAGAGCCAGTTGGACCATTAGAGGGATAACAGGGAGCACTAAGAGAGGACAAGACCATAGCGGAGAGACTGAATGAATTCTTTGCTTCAGTCTTTACTGAAGAAGATGTAGGAAACTTACCCATGCCAGAAATGATATACAAAGGTGATATACAGCTGTTTGATAAACTAAAGAGCAGCAGATCACCTGGCCCAGATGGTATACATCCGATTGTGTTAAAAGAACTGAAATATGAGATTGCAGACTTACTTTTAGTAATCTGTGAATTATCCTTAAAATCATCTGTAGTATGTTTGTTTATTCATACTTGATATACCGCCCTTTATGATATCAGGGCAGTTTACAATGATATCAACAATTACAGGTTAGCTCAAGGCCAGGAGAAAGGAAGAACTACAATTTTTTACAGGAAAGAGGAAATTTCAAGAAGCGCAGATATAATGAGGAGATCAGACAAACATAGGAAAGCTTGCAAAGTTCAGGTCAGCCATGCGCATCCGAGAGGTTATAAGCACTGGTAAACAGATGAGTTTTCAAGAGGGATTTGAAAGTAGAGTAGTTTTGTTCAAGACAAAGAGTGTGGGCAGGGAATTCCAAAGGGCAGGACCGTGGAAGAAAAAGAGGAAAGTGACGAGTGGATTGGAGATGTGCGCGTGAGGGGTGAGGAAGGTGAAGACAATTTACATGAAGGGAACTGAGATTGTGCGTCGGAACATGAAACTGGAGAAGGTTGGTAAGATACTGTGGTGTGTGGGTGTGGATGACTCAATGAACCAGGGTAAGTATCTTAAAGTGGACACGATATTCAACAGGAAGCCAATGTAAATCGAACAGCAGGAGAGTGACATGGTCTCTACGAGAGGAACGGGTGATGGTTCTGGCTGCAGTGTTTTGTATAAGCTGTAAGCAACGCAGCTAAGTGGAGATGACACCTGAGAAAACGAAATTGCAAAAGTCGAGTCGTGAGATAACCGTAGATAAAGTGAGAGTGGTCAAAGCAGAAGGGAAGAGAAAAGGGCGGATAGACCGTATTTGTCGAAGAAAAAAGTAGGAGGACTTGGCAAGCTGAGAAATATGGTCCTTGAATGTGAAGTTAGAGTCAAACCAGACACCCAGATACCGGAAGGAAGAAACCAAAGGGATTGTGGAGTCGCCAATGGAAGGGGCAAGCGAAGGACAGGTACTACCAAAGGTAAACCACGTGGAAGAGGTTTTAGACAAGTTGAGGTGAAGACAAATCAGAGACAACCAATCTGCTACAAGAGTGAGACTAGAGTTTAGTGAACCAAGATCTGGAAGGAGGGTTTTAGTGTGATGTATAATAATGATGTCATCTGTGTAGTAAAAAGCGGATAGACCAGACTGTTGAATACAGAGTGCAAGTGGAGCAATAAAGAGATTAAATAAGAGTGGGGCCAGGACTGAGCCCTGAGGAACGCCGCAGGGGAGGGGGATAGGATCAGAAGGGGATTGTGAACTGTTGGACATGGCAATAGTGAAAGAGCGGAAGGAAAGAAAAGAGTAGAACCAACGATAGACAGTGCCCCGAAGGCCAGCATCCCGAAGACGTGAGAGGAGGAGTGAATGGCCAACCAAGTCAAAAGCTCCGGAGAGGTCAAGGGAAACCACCACCAAAATGTCACCTCTATCGCGTGAAGAGTAAAGTTCATTCAAGAGTGCTACCAGGACTGTCTCAACACTGTGGCCCTGCCGGTAACTGGATTGGCGGGGGTGCAGAAAGTTTATTGAAAGAAGGTGTGGCGAGAGCTGGGCAAAGACAGTTCGTTCTATAATACCTTAGGATTGGAGAATGTCCAATTTTTAAAAAGGGTTCCAGGGGTGATCTGAGAAACTACAGACCGGTGAGCTTGACATTTGTACTGGGCATAATGGTAGAAACCATTATAAAGAACAAAATTACTGAACATGTAGGGATAGTCATGGCTTAATGGCAGGAAAGCCAACATGGATTTAGCCAAGGAAAGTCTTGTCTCACTAATAGGTTATATTTTTTTGAAAATGTGAATAAACGGGTAGATAAAGGTGGGTCAGTTGATGTAGTGTATCTCGATTTTCAGAAAGCCTTTGACAAGGTCCCTCATGGGAGACTCTTACTGAATTAAAAAATCATGGGATAGTAGGCACTGTACTGGTGCGGATTAGGAACTGGTTAAAAGATAGAAAACAAAGAGTAGAGCTAAATGGACAATTTTCTCAATGGATTATGGTGAATATTGGAGTACCCCAGGGATCTGTGCTGGGCCCACTGCTTTTTAACATATTTATAAATGACCTGGAAATGGGAGTGATCAAATTTGCAGATGGCACAGCATTGTTGAAAGTTGTTAAAATGCAAGAGGATTGTGAAAAATTGCAAGAGCACCTTGAAAAATTGGTAGACTGGGCATCCAAATTGCAGATGGAATTTAATATGGACAAGTGCAAAGTTATGCACTTAGGGAAGGAGAACCCAAACTACAGTTACACAATGCAAGGTTCCACATTAGGAATCACTACTCAGGAAAAGGTTCCTGGTGTCATCGTTTGTTTTAAACGCGAAATAAAGATTTTTTTCAAGTATATTCGTAGCAAGAAACCTGTGAGAGAGTCAGTTGGTCCATTCGATGATAGAGGAGTTAAAGGGGCACTAAGAGGCGACAAGGCAATAGCGGAGAGACTGAATGAATTCTTTGCATCGGTCTTTACTGAGGAAGATGTAGGGATGTTACCCATGACTGAAGTGGTATTTAAAGGTGCGGAAGAATTGAAGGAAATATTGATACATCGGGAAGATGTATTACAACTATAAGATAAACTGAAGAGTAGCAAATCACCTGGGCCAGATGGTATACATCCAAGGGTGTTGAAAGAACTGAAATATGAGATTGCAGACCTGCTATTAGTAATCTGTGAACTATCATTAAGATCATCTCTAATACCTGAAGATTGGAGGATCGCCAATGTAACACCAATTTTTAAAAAGGGTTCCAGGGGTGATCCGGGAAACTACAGACCGGTGAGCCTGACGTCAGTACCGGGAAAAATGGTAGAAACCATCATAAAGAATAACGTTACTCAGCATGTAGATAGTCATGACCTAATGGGAGACGGCCAACATGGCTTTAGACAAGGAAGATCTTGTCTTACTAATCTTATGTTTTTTTGAAAGTGTGAATAAACAGGTGGACAAAGGTGAGTCGGTTGATATAGTGTATCTGGACTTTCAGAAAGCCTTTGACAAGGTCCCTCATCAGAGACTTTTGGCAAAACTAACGAGTCATGGGATATGAGGCAGTGTACTACTGTGGATCAGGAACTGGTTGAAAGATAGAAAGCAGAGGGTTGGGCTAAATGGCCAATTTTCCCAGTAGAGAAAGGTGAGTAGTGGTGTACCGCAGGGATCTGTGCTGGGTCCGCTGCTTTTTGACATATTCATAAATGACCTGGAAAGTGGAATAATGAGTGAGGTTATCAAATTTGCAGATGATACAAAACTATTTAAAGTTGTTAAAACCGAAGAGGATTGTGGAAAATTGCAAGAGGAACTTGATAAATTGGAAGACTGGGCATCAAAATGGCAGATGAAATTTAATGTGGACAAGTGCAAAGTTATGCAGCTAGGGAAGAACAACCCAAACTATGGTTACACAATGCAAGGTTCCACATTAGGAACCACCACCCAGGAAAAAGATTTAGGCGGCGTCGTGGATACCATGTTAAAACCCTCGGCCCAGTGTGCAGCGGCAGCCAAGAGAGCAAATAGAATGCTAGGTATCATAAGGAAAGGAATGGAAAATAAAACAAAAGATATTATAATGCCTCTATATCGTTCCATGGTGAGACCGCACCTTGAATATTGTGCGCAATTCTGGTCGCCGTATCTTAAAAAGGATATAGCGGTATTAGAAAAGGTTCAGAGAAGAGCCACCAAAATGGTAAAGGGGATGGAAGGATACTCCTATGAAGAAAGGCTAAAAAGGTTAGGGCTCTTTAACCTGGAAAAGAGACTGCTGAGGGGAGATATGATAGAAGTCTATAAATTAATGAACGGAGTGGAACGGGTAAACGTAGATCGATTGTTTACGTTATCAGAATATAGAAAGACTAGGGGACATGCAATGAAGCTACAGGGTAAACTATTTAAGACTAATAAAAGAAAATATTTTTCACTCAACGTGTAATCAAACTCTGGAATTTGTTACCGGAGGATGTAGTAAAGGCTGTTAGTGTAGCTGGGTTTAAAAAAGGTTTGGACAAGTTCCTGGAGGAAAAGTCCATAAACCATTATTAAGAAGGGACCCAGGATATCAATGCTTGACCCAGTACAAGCATTGCGGAACCTGTGTCTTTTGGGGAAATTGCTAGGTACGTATGACCTAGATTGGCCACTGTTGGAAACAGGATACTGGGCTTGATGAACCTTGGTCTGACGTAGTATGGCATGTCTTATGTTCTTATGTCCTTGAGGACGCACTCTCCAGAGTGCCGGCGTCGGACCCGAGGCCCTGGTCTATGCCAAGCACTGCACAGCCATCGGGCCTCGATTCCCGAATGGCAGCCATGGAGCAGAGCATCTCCTCCATCCTGGCCTTGCAGCAGGCATTTATGTCTGGTTTTCCAGCATCATCTGCCCCGACACCGGGCCCCCCGACCTCGAGGGAGTCCCCAGGTGTCGAGCTGGGCACCAAGCACCATCAGCCTCAGGTAAGTCCTCTGCGTCAATCGAGGTCTCGGTCACCCTTCTCGGGGATCCGGTCTCCCCGGAGAGTTTTCGGGAATCTGACCTCAGATCCTTTGGGAGCCCCAGTTCCTCGGAACTACCCCCGAGGCCGATTCCTCAACACCCTCAGGATACGAATGGGAAACCGAGGACGAGGCCTTTCCGGAGACCTCTCGGCACAGGGGTGTCCCCTCAGAACCATCTCCCCCGGAGCCTCGGTGCCACTCCCTGCCTGAGGACATAGCCTTTCACGACTTTGTCCGTAACATGGCCCGGGCTCTGTCAGTCAGACTGAGTCGGTGGAGGATCTGCACACTGAGGAACTCTAGATCCTGCAATATGAGTCTCCTCCCAAAGAGATTCTCATGGTTCGTTCTACCCATCCTCGAAAGGCTACTCCTTAGGATGTGGGAGACCCCAGCCTCGGTGCCGGTGGTCAATTGGCGCCTGGACGTTATCTACTGTGTCTGGAAGGGCCCCAGGTTCCATAAGCTGTAACTCTCACACTGCTCTATGGTGGTGAGTCCTCGATGCACAAACAAGAGCCAAAAAACCCTACTCTTTGGTTCCCCCTGGCAGGGAGGCCAAGGCAGTGAAGTCTGTACCCCAACACCTCTGGGGAAAAGGGGTTCTATTCAAGGTATTTCCTTGTCCCAAATAGAATAGGAAGCCTTCTGCCCATCCTGGACCTGTGCAGATTGAACAAGTTCCTGGTGAGGGAGAAGTTCAATATGCTCTCTCTTGGGGTACTGCTGCCCTACCTCCACCAGAGGGACTGGCTCTGCTCCCTGGACCTCAAGGACGCGTACACCCACATCCTGGTCCATCCCTCCCACAGACAGTACCTGAGATTCGTGATGAGGGCAGCACTACCTGTACAGGGTACTACCATTCGGCCTTGCCTCCTCTCCAAGGGTTTTCACAAAGTGCCTGGTGGTCGTGGCCACCCATTTGCACCTACAGGGGGCCCAGGTCTTCCCCTACCTGGACGACTGGCTCATCAGAGGCAGCACGGCCCTTGAGGCCAGACAAGCCACAAGGCTTACAATCCACACCCTTCAGGAACTGGGATTCATCATCAACTACCCCAGGTCCAGCCTCTCCCCAGTTCAAGACCTGGACACTCTGCAATTCAAGGCCTTCCTCCAGATAGAAAGGGCCCACCGCCTAATGCAGTTAGCGAAGGAGGTTCAAAACTACAGGTCGGTGCCTCCCCGCCTGCTCCTCCGCTTGTTAGGCCACATGGCCTCAGTGGTTCATGTCATGCCCTTGGCTCGCCTGCACATGCGAGTAGCCCCGTGGTGTCTCAGATCCCAATGGACACAGGCCACAGGCGGGCTGAGGGACAGGGTAAGGGTCACCTACCAACTGGTAGCCTCCCTCAACTGGTGGCAGTCCCCGCAACATCTCAGGGCGGGGATGCCTTTCCAAACACCAGCACCAGAAAAGGTCCTGACAACAGATGCCTCCCTGGTGGGCTGAGGCACACATTGTAAGGGCCATTGCACTCAGGCCAACTGGTCCCCAGATGAATCTAGGTTACAAATCAACTTCCTCAAACTCAGGGCCATCCTCTCGGTCCTCATATAGATGGATAATTAGGTTGCCATGTTCTATGTAAACAAGCAGGAAGGCACGGGCTCCTACTCCCTCTGTCAGGAGGTGGTAGCCCTCCACTCCTTCCCAGTGTGCAACAGCATGTTCCTGAGAGCGGTGTACTTGCCGGGCAGGACAACCTCCTGGCAGACAAGCTCAGCAGGATCCTTCGCCCATATGAGTGGGTGGCACAGAGGCTCTTCTGCCTCTGGGGCAGACCTTGGCTGGACCTATTTGCTTCCCTGGACAATGCACAGCTACCCAGATTCTTCTCACCTCAGCCACAGGAGGGTGGCAGCAGATGTTTTCCTCATCTCATGGTCGAGGGACCTGCTTTATTCATTCCCACCAGCCCCTCTAATAGCTAGGTTCCTTTTCAAGATCCAGAATGACCATGCTGCAGTAATTCTGGTTGTTCCCAGGTGGCCCAGACAGCCCTGGGTTCCCCCTGCTATTCTCCCCGTCAGTGGCACCCCCAGTGGCACTGGGCCATCCGCCAGATCTTCTTTTGCAGGAGCGGGGCTCCCTTCTCCTTCCCAACTTGTCATCCCTGACGTTAACTGCATGGATGCTGAAAGGGTAGCAATCTCATGGACGAAGTGCAAGAGATCCTCTGGACCTCTCGGAAACCCTCCACCAGAAGGGCATATGCCTTCAAGTGGAGGAGATTCCCTCTATGGTGTGCAGAGCGGAATAGAAGCCCTTCTGCTGTCATCTGCAGCTCATGCTGCAGTACCTGCTGCACCTCTCCCAACTCAGAGTTGAAATCTAATTTGGTCAGGGTGCATCTCTGCGCCATAGCAGTTAACCATCACTCTGTGGAGGGGAGACCCCTCTCAAGCTAGCCCCTGGTCTCCAGATTCCTCAGAAGCCTTCTGCTATCGAAGCCCCCCTCTGCCTCCTTCACCAGAGTGGGATCTCAATGTGGTACTCTCACAGCTCACCAGACCGACATTTGAGCCCTTGGCAATTTGCCACCTGAGGTATCTCTCCTGGAAGGTGGCCTTGACATCTGCCCAGAGAGTGAGCGAGCTACAGGCCCTGATGGCGGATCCGCCTTATACCAGGTTCTGTACGAACAGGGTTGTGCTTCACACGCACCCCAACTTCCTCCCGAAGGTGGTGTCGGCTTTCTACCTCAATCAAGAGGTGGTCCTCCCCACGGCTTCATGCCGGTAAGGCAGAGTCGGTTCTGCATACGTTGGATTGTAAGAGGGCCCTGTCCTTCTATCTACAGAGGACCCAGGCCCACCGCAAGGCTCCTTATGACCCCAACAGGCTCTTTGTCTCTTATGACCCCAGCAGGCTGTGGCTACCTGTGACCAAGTGAATTCTATCCACTTGGGTGGCGGACTGTATTGCCCTCGCTTTTGAGTGAGTTGGCCTCTCCCTAGAGCACTGGATCACTGCTCATCATGTGAGGGCTATGGCCACATCGGTGGCCAACCTATGCTCTGTGCTGTTGGTTTTCAGTGCATTCGTTCGCAGCTCACTACTGCCTAGAGAGTGAGTCCCACAGGGACAGTGCCTTTGGTCAGGCAGTAATCTGAAACATTCTCGGTGTATGGGCAACCCCTGCCCTCCGACCCTTCTGTGTTCATGCTACCAGAGTGATGGTGATGATGGACGCTGGGTTCTGCAGAGTCTCTTGGTAGGGGCTCACCCTCTGCAAAATGGCCTCCTTTTTGGTAGCCGTTGATGCTGTCCCCAGCAGCCTGGAGCTAGGTAGTCCCATATGTGACTTCTTGCTTGTTCCTGCAGAAAGTGCGTAGTTACTCACCTGTAACAGGTGTTCTCCAGGGACATCAGGAAGCAGTCCTCACAACCCTCCCTCCTCCCCTAGGAGTTGCCTCCTTTACCTTATTTACCTTATTTCACCTTTTGCCTAAGCTGTGTCATCTGACTGAGCAAGATGGCACCCTTGAGCAGGAAGGGGACCACACATGCGTGGTAGCATTCCCAAAGGCTTTCTTTGAAAGCTGGGAAAATGCTCTGCATGGGCTCTGTCGGCGCCGACATCATCCATATGTGAGGACTGATTCCTGTTGTCCCTGGAGAACACCTGTTACAGATGAGTAACTACACTATACTGCCCCTTCCAAAGAAAGGAAGGTTTACATTGAACAGATACGCTACATTACAACTTAGAACAATGAAAACACATTAAACTGTCTGTCATCTATTTACAGGTAACATATTTTATAGTCAACATATATACAGGTAACATTTTTTTTAAAGACCATATATTACAGTAATTATAAGGGAAAATCTGATTACGATTAGGACAACTGGAGTGGAAATGGGAAGTCCTAAGTAAAAAGTATTGCTGTCGGGTAAATTTCGTTATTGTCAGGAAAGTTACCAAAATGTTCAGTAAACAGGAAGGTTTTAATTTCCTTTCGGAACATTTAGAGGTCTTTAATCTTAATTTTTCTGGTAAAACATTCCAGAGTATAGGAGCAACATAAGTGAAAGCTCTATTTCTAGTAGATTGGTTTGTATTACGGAAGTCAGCAGGGACTGTTATGGTGTTTTGAGAACAACCTCTTCCAGTCCTTTCATTAGAGGATGTGTTAAGTAAGGAAAAGAGATATAATGAGTCTGTTATTCAAGAGTTCAAAGATGATCATCAGAGATTTGTATTTGGTTCTGCTTATAACAAGTAACCAGTGAAGATTATAAAGTATTGGTGTGATATGATCTATGGGATGAGACTTACAAATGATCTGGGCTGCAACATTCTGAGCCATCTGAAGCTGATTAATTGTTTTTTTAAGCAAACCTTGTAGAATACTGTTGCAGAAGTCAAAATGTGGTGTGATCAAGGCCTGGAGCACAGATCTAAAGTCATAGCTATCAAGTAATGGCCTTAGGTGTTGGATCATACATAATTTAAAAAAGATAGACCTAGTAAATAATTTTATGTGCGTCATCATACTAAGTGTCTGATCAAGGGTAACCCCAAGGTATTTTATTTCCTTTTTTACATCCAGCTCAGTTTCTTGAATGATGAATTTTGAAGGGGGGATAAAGTTTTGGTTCCTAGTAATGTATAAAACTTCAGTTTTCTTATAATTTATTTTTAGGTTGTGTGTATTCAGCCACTTCACTGTTTCACTGAGGCAATATGTCATTTGGTATTGAGTGGGATTCATCATATCTATGGGGAGATATAACATAATATCATCGGCAAAGATATGATAATCCACTTTGAATTTTTTGCAGATGTTACAGATTGGTTGCAAGTATAAGTTAAATAGAAGCTCTGAGAGGGAAGACCTTTGAGGTATGCCTTGCTCATTTTTGAAGATTGGCCAATCTGAACTTGTTGTGTACGATCGAAGATGTAGGACTGAAACCATCAGATCATGGTGTCATTTAGTCCTATCTGTTGTAATCTTGCAAGAAGTATGTTATGGCTAATACTATCAAAAGCAGAGGCAATATCCAAAAATACCAGAACAAAAGCCTGCTTAGGATTATTTATGTCTCAAATAAGTTTATCGAAGAGAGCTAAAAGAAGGGTCTCTACATCATGGAATGGTCTAAAACCATATTGTTCATCTAAAGGAGCATTCAGGTCAATGAAGTCTTGTAGCTGGGTCTGGACAATTTTTTCTGTAATTTTGGCCATGAACGGGAGACTGGATATTGGCCTATATGAGTTGGGATGTTCCTTATCTAAAGAATTGTTTTTTTTAAATAGGGCAGATCATAGCATGTTTTAGTTCCAAAGGCGTGTAGCCTTTTTTCAGAGATTGGTTGACCATTGTAAGGGAAGAATGTGGCCAGTTCAGCTTTAGCTACCTTTAGCCAGCTAACAGGACAGGGATGAAAAGGGTAGGTAGTTGTGTTAATTTTGGTGATTGTTTTTCAGGCAGGGAGGAGTAGCCTAGTGGTTGGGGCAAGGAGCTTCAGGCCGGAAGGTCGGGGTTCAAATCCCACTAGAGGACAGCAACCTTGGGCCAGAAGGACTGGGGTTTCTAGTCCCACAGATGCTCCTTGTGGTCTTGGGCAAGCCACTTAACCCTCCATTGCCCATGTTCCCTGTAAGTATTAGTGTATGTCTCTCATATCCCTGCGTGTTAAATGTATCCCCCAATTGTGTTGTGACCGCTTTGATTGAAGGATAAGGCGGTATACAAAACTGTCTAAATAAATAAAATTTTAGGTCAATTGTATGGAAGGTGTACCATTTTTTATAGTTGACAGATCAACATCAAAGGGAGGGTTATCCCCTATATCCCATCGTTTTAATTTATTCATGTGGAGGCACATTCCAATGTGTGTGTCCAGGCCTCTGTGCGCCCAGTCGGAATCAGGACACACAGAGGCAGACTAGATTCTGATCCTGCGGGGGCTAGATGTGCCCTGTGGGATCAGAATTGAGACTGGGCCTGTGCGTGTATGCCGGGACCTGATTCAGATCAGCCTGCATGTACAGACCCCTGCCCAGCTAGCTCAGTCAGGCTCCTGAATGGAGCCGCGGTGTCATGGCATCCCATTCAGGAGCCGTGATCTCCGGCTGCTGACCACAATCTTCTTTCCCCGCAGCCCGACCCCCGATCTGGCCTTCCATGGCCAGGATCAGGCTGCAGGGAACCCCCTTCTCCTCTCTGCCGCTGCCTGAGCCTGCCATTCCCCGACGTCCAGGGGAACTTATTCCACCTCTGAAGTGGAATATGCCCCCCGTCTAGGATCCGAGGCCCCAGACGTTACAGGGCTGACCAGAATCGGCCCTATATGTCCGGGGTCGTGGACTGCCTGCCCTTACTCTGCCTCCGTAACACTCCCTCCTGCCCCCGTCTAAGCCTCCCCGTACAAACTCCTTGTTTGTTCGGGGAGGCTTTTGCCGGGGACGGAAGGGGGTGAATAGACACCATAGTGAATAGCAAGAGTCTAGTTTGATAGTGATGTTGTTTACCTTTGGATTAGGTGTTTGAGTTAGGGATTTCACGATTCAAATAGTTCCCTTGGAAGATTGAGGGATTGAGTGAGTATCATAGTGTGATATTATTTTTTTTGTTTGTTTTGTTAGTGGAGCCTTTGTATATATGAAGGGTATTCACATAGAGTATTTTGTTGTTTGTGGATTTTGTAATCCTCCATCTGTGTTCAAGTTTCCTCAATTTTTATTTTAGTTTTCTTAGATCTTGAGAATACCATTTCTCAAATGTTCTATGGTGGTGTTCTATGGTATGATGTTGGTGCTGAGACAGCGTTAGAGATTGAGGTATTCCAGTTTGTTAATATGACATCCAAATCTATTAGTGGGATATCAATATGAGGAAGGGTATCATTCAAGGCTTCCTTATCGAAAGATCTAAATCTCCTTTAAATGTGAGAATACATCATGAGGTAAAGGTAAGAGAGGAAGAGATGGTAATATGAATTCCATTAGAAAATGGTCTGTCCAGGGGACCTGCATTGTTTGTGGGGGAGAGTAGAGAACATGTTGTAAAATATTGTTGGGTAAAAATATTAAATCTAGAGTATTACTTTTATTGTGAATGGACATTTGTACTACCTGTTGATAACCCATATCTGTCATAGAACTGAAGGAAAGAGTGGATAGAGAATTGTGAAGAGATAGCAAGCTAAAATTGTCTAGTAGAATATAAGGGTATTTTTTAAAGAGATACAGGCGGTTTCTAAGATTGATGTAAGGTTGTCTGGATTAGGAGAGAGTGGCCTATAGAGTAAACAAATCAATAGGTTTTTATTCTCAATAATCAGAATGTCCATACTATCTACATTTTTACTTAGGTGGAGGAACACTTTAAGTTCTTGCTTTATTAATAAAAGGATCCCTCCTCCTCGTTTAGTAACCCTAACATGGCATTGGAATAAATTATATCCAGTGAGATTTAATTAGTTGATCAAAACAGTATCTGCATCGGATAACCATGTTTCAATGATGCAAATTAAATCAGGGTTATTGTCCTTAACAAGGTCTATTATCACAGGTATTTTATGCCTAATAGATCTTGAATTTAAAAGAATATATTTAATAGGTACTGAATTAACTGTGGGTATAGGGTGCGAATTAAGATCTTGTGGGATAATGTGCATTAGTTTGTGGTAATGTTGTTTATAGCCATAGGATGATTTATGGATAGGATAGGTTATATTTGAAACGGCTCTGTATAATGGAGATATGGTAGTATTATATTGTAGTTGATGGGTAAGAGTCACTTTGTGATATTAGAAGGTAGAAAGTTAACAAGATGATAATGCATCAAAATGGTCTCCTATTCTCCATTGTCAAATCAGAGGTATATCCCTACTGTAACCAGTTAGATCTAATGTAGAGTGCAGAGAAGGAGGTTGTTATCTATAACTAACAGTAACCTCCAATATGGAAACATATATCAGTGAGGACAGCTGAAGGCAAGCCAGATCTATACTGCAATATAGTTAGCTATATATTAATAAAACTTAGCAGGATACTATTAATATGTACAGCTGGATTTAGGACCTGGTATAAAGTTACAGGTGGAGTTTACAGTATTAGTCCAGCTTTCAGAGTAATCCCTAAATAATCATTAGAGGAAACCAGATAAATTAATATCTGGAACAGTAGGACATATCGAGCATGGTAAGTCAAGGTACATTGTAGCAAATCAAAATGATATCAATATAATAGACTATTACTAAGTAAGAATACTACTAAGTGGATATTCTCCAGGAACAAGCAGGAAGTTAGTCCTCACATATGGGTGATGTTGGTGCCGACGGAGCCTCCATGGAAGAATCTACCCAGCTTTCAAAGAAAGCCTTTGGGAGATGCCACCACGCATGCATGATCCCCTTCCCACCCAAGGGTGCCATCTTACTCAGACTCCCTTTTACCACGGAGCCCAACAGACATCTGTCTTCTTTTCCCGGAAAAAAGTCGATTTTTGGTGCATCAAATTGCCCTTCTCTCTCCGATTAGCACCAGTCCCTTTCTTGCCTCCGAGCCCCATTGCCCCGGCTTCAAGTCTCAGAACCATTTTTAGTTTTTCCCTCCAGCGCGGTTTCACATCTTTTTCTAACTGCTAGCCACATCGAGGGTCTTTGACCACGCAGGGGTCCTTTTTGCCCCAATGGCCAGTGGGTTCAAAAAGTGATCAGTGCGCAAAGAACATGTCCTTAAACGATACACATAATTGCTGCCTCCGGTATCTAGGTGCCGACCATGGCCCAGACGTTTGCGCCCTGTGCTAGAAAATATCCACGAATGCCATCCAAAATCATCGGCAGAAGCAAGACGACATCTTGTACAGGTGAGATTCTGCCCCAGTGTCCCCAGTAGCCTCACGCTCAAAGGCCCTGCATGGATCCTCGGAGTCATGTAAAGCCCCTGTGGCACCTGAACGGGCCTGTAGGCACTCTGACAAGAGTTCTCTGGAGCATGAGCGCAAGAAGAAGAAATCCTTGAGAACCTCATCCTGGCAATCAAGCACATGTAGCAAATCCCATGACAGGTCCCACAATCCCCAGAGGGTATCGGAGGAGTCGCAGCGGTCAACGTAGGTGCCCTGAACAGAGGCCGAAGCCTCCGGTGACGGTCACGGACTCCCAAGGCCTGCCTCGTCGAAGTCTCCCTCTCCTCATCAACGCCGGACCCAGTCACACCAGTGTCCGCATCGAAGGCTGCAACTCCTGAGTGGGAATCCAGGATGATGGCACTGGAAAGCAGTGTTACTGCCTTCTGCGCTTCACAGCAAGCGTTGATGACCAGCCCCACTGGTTCTCGTGCCGAGACCGCAGGGACCTCAATATTGAGGATTCCCTGGGCTGCTGAGATGATCCTCGAGAGCCTTGAGCTGATCCTCGGCCAGGGTCTCAATCCTGCTCCCTTTCCCTGGGAGCGAGATCCTCCCCAGCAAGCGCTTGTGGCTCCAGCCAAATAGTTGCCATGGGTCACCGAAGACCCAAACTGAGCCCGATGCCTCAGGAGCCGTACGGCCTTGAGTCCTTGACCAAATACTCGGACTGGGAGTCCATAAGAACATAAGAAATGCCATACTGGGTTAGACCAAGGTCCATCAAACCCAGTATTCTGTTTCTAACAGTGGCCAATCTAGGTCACAAGTATCTAGCAGTTTCCCAAAGACTCATGTTCCACAATGCTTGTACTGGGGCAAGCAGTGGATATTCCGGGTCCAGTTTAATAATAGTTTATGGACCTTTCCTCCTTAAACCCGGCTACACTAACAGCTTTTACTACATCCTCCGGTAGCAAATTCCAGAGTTTGATTACACGTTGAGTGAAAACATATTTTCTCCTTATTAGTAGATTATCCTGTAGCTTCATTGCATGTCCCCTAGTCTTTCTATATTTTGATGGTGTAAACAATCGATCTACGTTTATCCGTTCCACTCCATTCATTAATTTATAGACCTCTATCATATCTCTCCCAAGCCATCTTTTTTCCAGGGTAAAGAGCCGCTATCTGGGTGTTACTCTAGACTCATCTCTTTCTTTTCATGACCACATCTCCTCTGTTGTCCGCTCCTCCTTCTTTCACCTACGTCGCATCAAAGCTGTTCGTTCTTACTTTTCACACTCTTCTATTATCACTTTGGTCTTATCTCTAGTTATTTCGCGACTTGATTACTGCAACGTTGTTTACGCCGGTCTTCCCTCTCACCAACTTCGCCGCCTTCAAATCGTTCAAAATGCCGCCGCCCGTCTTATTACTCTATCCCCTCTCCGCTCCCATGTTTCCCCCTGTCTCTCTTCTTTACACTGGCTCCCTATCAAGTTTCGGTTTGTGTTTAAACTACTTATCCTTGCACACAAGGCCCTTTTCTCTGATTCCCCCCAATATTTAGCCAATATCATCCATCTTCAGCCCTCTCCCCGCCTTTTCCGGTCTGCCCATGGTAATCGTCTTTTTCTTCCCTCACCCACTCAGCCCCGTCTCGAATCCACCCGACACTCTGCCTTCTTCTTTCTATGCCCCGCCCTCTGGAATTCTCTTCCCTTACCTCTCCGTTTAGAACCCTCCTACACTCGTTTTAAAGCCCTTCTCAAGACTCATCTTTTCTGTCAAGCATTCAATCTCCCTCCCCCCACTGATGATGTCCTTCCCACCTAGCCCTTTATTCCCTCCCTCCCTCTTATTTTCCTATTTTCCCCTCTCCGCTGGTGTCATGTTCCCCTAGTCTCGCCTCTCGCTCCACCTATATCTGGTTCGAGTCTCCCTCTCCTCTCCCCACTCCTTTAATTTCCTATTGTTTTTAAAGTTTTTATTATTATTATTATTGTTTTAAATTCTGCTGCTCTGCTGCTTTCTGGTGCCCCTCTTTACTCTCTGCTATTTCTTTTGCTGTCCTATTATCATTTGGCGTTCTTTTCTTCCCTTCCTTTCTCAGCAGCTGTCACCTTTTTATGATTGTACACCGCCCTGATGCTCCGGCCTGGGCGGTTTATCAAATGTTTTAATAAAGATAAAGATAACCTTTTTAGCCCCTCTTCATAGGGGTATCCTCCATCCCCTGTACTATTTTGGTACCTTTTCTAATAATGGTATATCCTTTTTAAGATACGGCAACCAAAATTGCGCACAATATTCAAGGTGTGGTCGCACCATGGAACGATACAGAGGCATTATAATACACTTTGTTTTATTCTCCATTCCTTTCCTTATGATACCTAGCATTCTGTTTGCTCTCTTGGCTGCCGCTGCATACTGGGCAGAGGGTTTTAACATGTTAAACACGATGACGCCTAAATCTTTTTCCTGGGTGGTTATTCCTAATGTGGAACCTTGCATCGTGTAACCATAGTCTGGGTTTTTCTTTGCTTGGTGCATAGCTTTGCACTTGTCCACATTAAATTTCATCTGTCATTTGGATACCAAAAGTATCTCATGAGGCACTCTGGATGGCCATTTAGCCCTACACTCTTCTTTCTGTCTTTTAACCAGTTTCTGATCCACAATAGTACACAGCCTCCTATTCCATGACTTTTTAATTTTGCCAAAAGTCTCTCATGAGGGACCTTGTCAAAGGCCTTCTGAAATCCAGACACACTGTATTAACCGGCTCACCTTTGTCTACCTGTTTATTCACAGCTTCAAAAAAAAAGATTAGTAAGACAAGACCTTCCTTTCCTAAAGCCATGTTGACTGTCTCCCATTAAGCCATGACTACATGTTCAGTAGTTTTGTTCTTTATGATCACCCCTAGAACCCTTTTTAAAAATTGGTGTTACATTGGCCATCCTCAAACCTTCAGGTATTACAGATGATTTTAATGTTAGTTCACAGATTACTAATAGTAGGTCTGCAGTCTCATATTTCAGGTCTTTCAACACCCTTGGATATATACCATCCGGTCCAGGTGATTTGTTACTCTTCAGTTTATCAAATAGTTGTAATACATCTTCCTAGTGTATCGATATTTCTTTCAATTCTTCCGCAGCATCTCCTTTAAATACCATTTCAGTCATGGGTAACATTCCTACATCTTCCTCATTAAAGACCGAAGTATTCGGTCTCTCTCACTATGGCCTTGTCCCCTCTTGGTGCCCCTTTTACCCCTCTATCATCTAATGGTCCAACTGACTTTCTCACAGATTTTTTGCTACGATTGACTCTCACAGATTTTTTGCTACGAATGTACTTGAAAAGGTCTTTATTATGCGTTTTTGCTTCCACAGCAAGCTTCTTCTCAAATTCTCTCTTTGCCTGCCTTATCAATGCCTTGTATCTAACTTGCCAGTGCTTATGTTGTTTCCAGTTTTCATCATTTGGCTCCTTTTTCCATTTCCTGAAAGATGCTTTTTTGGTAACAGCAGTCTCTCTGACCTAATCTTTAAACCATGCTGGCAGTTTTTTGGACTTCCTTCCACTTTTCTTAAAGCATGGAATACAGCTGGTCTGGGCTTCCAAGATAGTATTTTTAAACAACTGCTCCTTTTAGTTTTTTGTTAACTATTTTCCTCATTTTAAAAGTTAAAAGGTAGTACTGTGGATTTCCTTACTCTCCCTCCCTCCATTTATTAAATCAAACGCGATCATGCTATGATCACTATTGCCAAGTGGCCCCAATACCCTTATCTCTTGTATCAGATCTTGTTTTCCACTAAGGACTAGGTCCCTCTTGTCGGTTCAAGAAGCAGTCATTTATTTCATCTAGAAACTTTATCTACTTAGCATGTTCTGCTGTGATACTGTGATCACCCATTATTATAACTGTGTTGTTAACTTTGTTAGCTTCTCTGATTTCTTTGAGCATTTCATCATCCATTTGTTCTTTTGGCCTTGCGGTCGATAGTACACCCCCACTGCCATCGCCTTCCCCTTCCCCTTTCCCTTTTTACATGGAATTTCAATCCATAGAGATTCTACAGTGAATTTTGTTTCCTGCAAAATATTAATCCTTTGTGACTCAATTCCCTCTCTAACATAACCAATTTGTTCAGCTCTATCATTACGATATAGTTTGTACCCAGGTATCACAGTGTCCCACTGGTTGTCCTCCTTCCATCATGTCTCTTGAGATACCATTCATATCTGACCTCTCATTTATTGCTATATATTCTAACTCTCCCATCTTATTTTTAGAATTCTAGCATTTGCATACAAGCATTTTAGAGGCTGTATTTTATTCATATTAATCAGGTTTTCAGTAGGCAGGGGTAATTTGGAATCTTTAAGCTCTGTCTGCTCTGTACTCAAGGGCATTTGGGCTACTTTTGTCTTTACTGGAACCTCTCTGCTGATATGCCCTAACTTCAATCTTTTGCTAGTATCCTTCAAGGATACATTGTTCCAAACCATGTGCTTTTGGGCGACTGTCGGCTTTTTCCTATTATCTAGTTTAAAAGCTGCTCTATCTCCTTTTTAAAGGTTAATGCCAGCTGCGTGGTTCCGTTCTTGTTAAGATAGAGCCCATCCCTTTGAAAGAGGGTTTATTTTATTCATATTAATCTAGTTATCAGTTGATAGGTATAATTTGGAATCTTTCAGCTCCGTACTGAAGGACATCTGTGTTATTTTTATCTATGTTGGAACCTTTCTATCTGCACCAGGTCCACAGCACCTTTCATGGCTGCAATGTGCCATGCTGCAGGTCTCCATCAGTGCTACTGTGTGTGATGGGTAGTTGCTGCAGGCACTCCTAGAATACATCTGTGTCCTTCTGTGTTTCTCAGTCACATCTAGCCCTTATGGGCTATGATGCACCCAGAATAGTGCATTTCCTGTGTTGGTGCCATGGTTACATGATGTAGGTGAAGGGGGGGTAGGTGTTTGGACCCATAGGGGGATTATATGCCACCACACAACCCACTCTCTGGGGCTCAGGGTGGGAAACAGGATCTCCCATCAACAGATCCACATTCTACCTCCCTGCAATGGTGGCAGTAGAGGGGACCATCAACCCCAGTCCTGCTGGGGAACAGACATTCTACAGCGCAGTCAATGCAGATCTGTGCAGATCTGTACACATGCGCACAGCCCAATGGACACTAGCATCCCAGTGGTCTCAAGCCTCAGGTTGCCTAAGGGACAAGATAAAAGTCTCTTCCCTTCTGGTCTCGTCTCTCCAGTGGTGGTGTTTATTTATTTTATTTATTTATTTTATTTATTTAACATTTCTTCTATACCGCGCTATTAAAATCAGCACGGTGTACATTGAACAAAACATACTGCAATGCATACAGGCAACATTGAGTTTACAAAGAACAGGGAAAAATAACACATGGGATAACCGGGAGAACTATGTACAGGTTAACTTTATACTATATATACTTCAACTATATACAATATTCTAAACGCGTTTGGATATTGTGCGTGAATTCATGTGGATGGTGCAGGTAAATGGTTATCATGTGGGCTATCATGTAGGCTAACCATTTTCTGGTTGTATTAGGGTGCTAAGGCGTCTGGGGTATGTGGGAAGCTTGCTAGATGTGTGTGTCCGGGATAACTTCTGGGTAACATTTTGTGAACAGATGGTGTTTCACGGCTTTTCGGAATAGTGTTCCCCAGGAAATCTCCTTGTAGGGTCACATTTTCAGATGCCTGCACATCAGTGCACCCGGATGACAGATGCATCCAAACTGGGCTGGGGAGCCCATCTGGGATCTCTCTCAAGGCCTCTGGTCTCAGCAGGAGTCACAACTCTACATAATCTTCTGGAACTCAGAGCCATTCTCAATGCTCTCAAAGTGTTCCAGGACCATCTTCATTGCTGCAGATTCCTAGTCCAAACCGACAATCAAGTGGCCATGTTCTATATGAATAAGCAGGGCGGAACAGGGTCTTAGACCCTCTGCAGCAAGGCCCTAGATCTCTGGTCCTTTTCCATACATCATCACATTCACCTCCAAGCGGTGTATCTCCCGGGCAAGCACAATGTATTAGTGGACAGATTATGTCGAATCCTTCTCCCTCCGAGTGGTCTCTTCATGTAGACACAGTCTCCTACATTTTTCAGACAGACCTTTTTGTAAGTCCTCAGAATGCCAAGCTTCCCTATTCTGTACCAGGACTACTGCATCGGACAGCCAACAGGTGGATGCTTTTCATCTCCACTGGGGACACTGCTTCCTATATACCTTCCCTCCCATTCCCCTAATTCCCGAGACTCTTTTCAAACTCCAGGCAGACAGGAGCTTCATGATACTCATAGCCCCATGCTGGCCACATCAACCATGGTACCCTCTCTTCCTACGTCTGTCTCAGGCTCAACCCATAGATCTAGGGTCTACTCCAGATCTCCTCTCTCAGGAGGAGGGGATGCTGCTCCATCCCAATCTGCAGTCTCTGCATCTTACAGCATGGCTGCTGAAAGAATAGCCTTCCAGGGTATTGACCTTCCCCAAGAGGTTAAGGACATCACATTAGCTTCTAAGAAGCCATCCACCAGACAGTCTTACGCTTTCAAGTGGCGTAGGTTTTCTATCTGGTGTTCTCAGAAGAATCTTAATCCCTTCTCAGTTCCGGTGGAGGCGCTGCTTGAATACCTCCTCCACCTATCTTCTTCTGGACTCAAGACCAATTTGGTAATGTAAGTGCAATTGTGACCTCTCACGTACCCTTAGATGGCCAACCCATCTCCTCTCAACCGCTCGTAGCATGCTTTATGAGGGGTCTTCTATTAACCAAGCCTCCCATTAAGCCACCATCAGTGGCATGAGACTTCAGTGTTGTTCTAGGGCAACTTCTCAAGCCGCCTTTTCAACATTTAGCTACTATATCACTTAAATTTCTCACATGGAAGGTCACCTTCCTCATTGCCTTCACTTCAGAAAGGCACATTAGTGAGCTCCAGGCCTTGGTGGCTGACCCACCTTACACATGGTTCCACCATGATAAGGTAGTCCTTAGGACTCATCCTCACTTCATGCTGAAGGTGGTCTCACCCTTCCATTTGAACCAGTTGGACTACCACCCTGTGTTTTTCCCTAGACCACACTCATCTAGGGCAGAAGCAAGCCTCCACACTCTGGATTGTAAACGTGCCTTTTATCTTCAGAGGACTTGAAAGCACTGGAAAGCTTCTCAGCTGTTCATCTCCTTTGACTCTAGTCACCTTGGGTTGCCAATCTCTAAGCGTACTCTCTCCAAGTGTATAGCAGACCTGCATCACTTTTGCTTATGAGAAGACAGGACTCTCCCTCGAGGGTCATGTCACTGCCCTTAATGTTTGAGCCATGACTACCTCAATGGCAAATCTACGATCTGTAGCTATTGACAAGATTTGCAAAACAGCAACTTGGTCTTCAGCCATACTTTTTCCGCTCACTACTCTCTGTACAAGAACTCCTGCCGGGATGCCATGTTTGGCCAGGCTGTTCTCCAGCATCTCTTTCAGACTTAGAGCAACTCCTACCCTCCATCCCGGACTTCGATACCAGACATCCATGGAGGATACATGACCTCTTTAGGCATACCTGAGGCAAACCACTGCCGATTCTGAGGTCATCTCTCTGGCATCTTCTAGCTAGGGAGTCCCATACGTGAAAACTACATTCCTGCTTGTTCATGGAGATAGCGTAGTTACTCACCTGCAACAGGTGATCTCCGAGAACAGCAGGAATTTAGTCTTCACAACCCACCCTCCTCCCCTAGGAGTTGTAGGTCTTCTCTTTCTCTCCTTTTATCAAAACTGAGGAGGGAGAGCTAGGAAGGCAGCTACGCAGGCGCAGTGGGATACTCCAAAAAGCTTTCCTATTGGACGCTGGGGAGCATTCCTGCGTGGGGCTCTGTCGGTAGCTACGTCACCCATATGTGAAGACTACATTCCTGCTATTCCCGGAGATCATCTGTTACAGGTGAGTAACTATGCTTTACAGGTGAGTAACTACACTTAACTCGAACCAACAGTAACACTTCCCTCTTGTTTGTAAGTACATGACCAACTTTTGCATATATGGTTAACAAAGGGGCTGTAGCATATCCTTATGCCACATTAGACGCTGTATGAAGATCCACGTCAAAGGGCTATGCCAAAGAGCCCTCTAACAAGGCCCTCAGATGCGGGCCCTCCAGACATGGGTGCACCTGAAGCGTGGTCTATTTAAATGCCTGTGAAGCTGGCAGTGATGTTAGGAAAGGAGCCGCATGGAGCTGGCTTACCTTCCCCGTTTTTGTGGATAGTATGTTGAAGCCCTTTACCCAGTGTGCAGCCGTGGGCAAAAAAGCAAATAAAATTCTTGGAATCATAAGAAATGGAATAGAAAATAAAACCAATTATAATGCCTTTGTATCGCTCCATTTTGCAACTGCACCTTGAATATTGTGTGCAATTCTGGTCGCCATATTTTAAAAAGGATATAGCAGAATTGGAAAAGATACAGAGAAAAGCATAAAGGGATAGAAGAATATCTCTTTGTGGAAAGTCTGAAAAGGTTAGAGCTTTTCAACTTGGAAAAGAGACGGCTGAGGAGAGATATGATAAGAGGTTTTTAAATAATATATGGGGTGGAACGGGTAAACGTAGATTGGTTGTTTGATGTTGTTGTTAAGTGCCGTCAAGTCGGTGTCGACTCATGATGACCCTCTGGATAGTTGTCCTAAACTGTGTTCGGTCTTCAGTCAGGCAACTCATAGTTGATAGAGTGACACCCATAACTGCTGTTGTTGTATCGATCCATCTCATTGATGGCCTTCCTCGTTTGTGTTGACCTTCTACCTT
Source organism: Ichthyophis bannanicus (assembly GCA_033557465.1). NCBI lineage: Eukaryota > Metazoa > Chordata > Amphibia > Gymnophiona > Ichthyophiidae > Ichthyophis > Ichthyophis bannanicus. The sequence continues at coordinate 318,405,195 of CM066038.1, read as the reverse complement.
GTCAAGCATGATGTCTTTCTTTAATGATCTCTTTCTTCACATGATGTGTCCAAAGTTTGAAAGTCAAAATCTTGTCATCCAAGTTTCTAAAGAAAGCTTAGGTTTGATCTCCTCTAGAACTGACTGGTTTGTTCTTCAGGCAATCCATGGTATACACAGTATTTTTCGCCAGCACCATATTTCAAAGGCATAGATTTTCTTCCTGTATCTTTTTCACTGTCCAACGTTTGCATCCATATGGATGCAAAAGTTGGACAGTCAAATCTTTGTATGGAGAGAGACATCTCTGCTCTTGAGAATCTTGTCTGTGTACTTTGTAGCCATTCTGCCAAGAGCAGTGCGTTGACAGATTTCTTGACTGCTTGTCGTTTCTTTATTGATAGTTGATCCAAGTAGGTTAAAGTTGTGAACTATTTCAATTTCTTCTCCATCAACGATGAACTTTTTGATTTTGCCAGTTATCAGGATCTTTGTCTTCTTTACGTTAAGGTGCAGGCCCTTTTTAAGATTGTTCTTTGATTTGAGAAGCACATGTTTCAGATCGTCATAACTTTCCGCCAGTAATGTGGTATCAGCATAGCAAAGGTTGTTTGTTCAGCATATCATCAGCATAGCATCTGTTGTTTACTCCTTCAAACAGTAGAAAGATAGGGGATGCGCAATGAAGCTACAGTGTGGCACATTTAAGACTAATTGGAGAAAATATTTTTTCACTTAGCGCATAATCAAACTCTGGAATTCATTAGCAGAGGGTGTAGTAAAATCTGTTAGTGTAGTTGGGTTCAAAACAGATGGTCATTGATTCTGAACTCTCCTTTTTTGCATAACTTAACCAACTGACTAAATCAACCATTTCTGCTCTCCGTCATTCTTGAACTGTGCGCCCCCTTCTAGATTCAGCAGCACAAACATCTCTACTTCTCAGCACAATTATTGGACAACTTGGCTATTATAATACAATATGTTCTGGTCTCCCTGCATATCAATTAAAGAACATCCAAACTATCCAGAACACTGCCATATGCATTCTGTCGTCTGCAGAAAAATTCGGCCATATCACCCCCTTATTCATATAGCACCACTGGCTCCCAATCACCTTTTGAAATCGCTTTAAGATTCTTTCCGTGGCACATTGTGCCTTGTATAATGAAGCCCCAGAGTACATTTCCACTCTTGTAATTTGTTATGCTCCACCTCATTGCCTCCGCTCACTCCTTGGTAACCAGTTGATCATTCCTTCCCCATCTAGAGTCCAACTGGAATCCACAAGCTTTTTTTGTGTGGCATTATCCCTTTGGAATAGTCTCCCCTTAGCTATCTGCTTAGAAGCCAACTACAAAAAATTCAAGACCCTATTAAAAACTCATTTTTTGAGCAGGCTTTTGGAGCATGGGTGTCCAGGGATAACCAACTATCCAGAACACTGCCATATGCAACGAATAGAAAAGAACTCTAATAATTACAAGAAAGCAACACACAGACATGTGTTTACCTACAGTTTTGTCTAATTTTTGTACTGTCTGGATACCTGATGTCCCATGTCTACAACCTTTTAGCTTGTCTGTGTGTTGCTTTCCTGTAATTATTAGAGTTATTTTCTATTCGTTTTTTGGTTTTTGAATCTTTGTAAACCGCTCTGAATGCCTCAAACAAAGGGTGGTGTACCAAATGCAATAAGCGATAAACAATTTAGGCATAGGCAACTTCCTAGAGCACCAAACATTTAAGACATCAAGTACCCAAGCCAAAAGGGGCCTTCTCCCTTTTAGACCAGTGCTACTTCATTGTGTATTCAGTTAATTGTAAACCGCTTTGACCTGGCGAAAAGCAGTATATATTGCTGTTTTGCATTGCCAAAGAACTCAAGTTAGGCTTCATCTGTCCACTGAACATTTTCCCAGAAGGATGTAGGGGTTTTTTGTGTCTGTCTTTGAGTAGTGTGGTCCTCCTTTGCCTTCGCCCATGAAGTCCTTCTTTGTTTAGTGCGCAGCGTAAGGTGCGGGTTGAAACCACCACTCCAGATTGCTCCAGGTCAGCCTTAAGCTCTTTGGATGTTGTACGTGGTGTTTTTACAACAGTTCACACTAACCTTTGAAGACTTCTTGGATTAATTTTCATCTTCCCACCACGTTCTGGGAGGTTCTTGACAGTTCCATGAGCAGGTGGTGGTTATGGAGAAATGCCTTCAAGCCCTCAAAACTCACTTGTCTGTGGTGGCAGCCTTGCGGAATGCAGGCTTCGTGGCTGGAGAACATTGTTACCACACTCTGTCCAATCTATCCTGGAGAACCCATGCCCTGCACATCAAGATGGGGACATCGGGTGGGCGATCAGAATTAGCTCTGGTTCCCGGAACAATTTCCCTCTCTAGCGTGTTAGAGTCCGAGGCCTAGGGACATTGCCATGGTGAGCTGGGCGACATGGGGCCATCGGCGCCCACCTTCTCCCTAGCCGCAGAACAGGCAGGAGGAGGAGACTGCACCACTATGACTTCCTCTCTGAATCCGAATTGGAATGGGAGACCTAAGAGGAATTGACAACTTCAGACCTTTGTTCCTCGGACTTTCCATCTGATCCATTGCCTTCCCCTGAGCGACACAAGTCGCCCCTGGAGGACATGTCCTTACAGCATTTTGTTATGGACATGGCCCAGGCTTTCCCCTTTTCCCTGGAATCAGAGGAGGAACCAAGGGAAGAAGAACTAGCACCTCAACAGTACCCCTCTGCCCTCAGGGAGGCAGTGACAGTTCCCATGCACCATGTCCTACAGAGTTTCCTGCTGCTGTTGGAAACACCACTTATAGTCCCCATCATGAACCAGAGGCTCGATTCCCTGTGCCGGGTCCAGAAGGCTCCGGGGTTTGAGAGGCCTCAATGTTTTGCTAATTGAACGAGGTGCAAAAATAAAGGTTAACACACTTTGGAATAAAGATAAGCAGTTTCTTTATAAATTAAAGGAAAGTTAACTTAAAAGCAAGTAATTCACTTATTCACCTATAATTAATTAGAAAAGATAACTGTAGACAAAGAAATGGTTAATGTTCTTTCTTCCTCCTCTATCACACTTATCAAATCCAGATAATCTTAAACATAATAAAATTACGATTTCTCAATAATTCCACTGCCAATTGGAATCAGAAGTTGTTCTTATTACATATTCACAGAGGAAAAGAAAATAATTTGCAACATTCAGGCTGTACTTTAACTATAAACTATTTTTCTTGTTTAAGAGAACTTCTATAACAAAACTTGCAGTCAAGGTCTTCCAGCCAGATAACTGCACACAATATCTCGCAGTACAGAATTATCATAAACACACAAAACTCTGTCCGGCTCGTTACCTCTACTGTCTGCTTCTAAGGTTCTTACTTCAGTGTACAATACAGTCCAATCCCAATCCATTGACTCAGAAAATCCATTCCATACTACAGTACAAACTCATACAGATAGGAAAAAAAAACATTGGCTGTCCAAATACATGAACACGGCAAAATCCATCATAGAATCTCATCTCCTTCCATATTCAGTTTACTATCAAAAAATCGTTCTCTCACTATTATCTCATATCTCACTTCATGCAATACCTTCTAATCACTTGCTCGTACCAGCTAACATACATTCATAAGCCATCAAAACACACTAATCCTTAAAGATTAAGGCTTAAAACTTTCTAAACTAAGGATTACCAAACCAAAACAAAAAGTCAGCACAGACAGAAATCACAGCACTGCAGCATTTATCTGGGGTTTTTTTTCATTCATACTGAGATCAGAAAGCTATCAAAACAAACTGCACCTCTCTAGAAACCAAAACACACAACCCCAAACAGAAAAACAACCTAAGACCCAAGAGTGAAATAAAACAAGAAAAATCTGTCTTTACACATTACGGGCTAACAAAGATAAGAACACAGATGTTTCAAATATCAACTTACAAGTCTGACAAAATACAGCTCTGACTTAATAAGGAAGAATATCAACATATGAGAACACAACAAATTACCAAGTTTCAGCCAGGCTTTTTAAATCTTTTACAACCAGGAAAAAATGTTATCCTTTTAAAAACATAACGTCAGAAAAGCAAACAAATGAATCATTATACACATTCTCTTCTAATACACACAACCTATATTTTCTCTTCAATTTTTCTTATGTACCTTTATCTCAAAATATAACAGCTCCTCTGAAACAGTCTCTTCTAAAGGACTTTGCAATATCACCATGTTTACAATAAGCTGCCTCTCTTAAACACTGTCTGTATGCCATACTCACAAACCTCTGCCTTCTCTGCCTTGAATAAAGAGAAATGAATATCCCTAGCACAGTATCTTTTAAAACAGAATCCCAATTCTCACTTAGTTCTGACCAGCAAGACCACGCTCTAACTAACATCTCATAAAGTGCCTGATCCCAGCCGGGAATATCTACAGTATTTACACTATTTATAGTATTAACACTAATTACACTCTTTCCTCTTCTTTTCAACATTATACAAGCCTTTTTTGTACCCTGCTTACGGCACCAAATGTTTTGCTAATTGAACGGGGTGCGAAAATAAAGGCTAACACACTTTTGAACAAAGTTAAGCAGTTTATTTATAAAATAAAGAAAAGGTAACTTAAAAGCAAGTACCATATATACTCGAGTATAAGCCGAGTTTTTCAGCACATTTTTTGTGCTGAAAAACGGCCCCCTCGGCTTATACTCGAGTCAATGTCTATCAGCCCACTTCCAGTCTTGGCCTCCCCCCCATTACCAGTCCTAAACCCCCTTCCGCCCTATCAACCCAAATTAAAAAAAAAACAACCCAGCTGCTTCTGCCGCGGCAGCATCAAGAGTGCCGCGGCAGCATCAAGAGTGCCGCCGCCACCGCGGGGCCCCCCCAGCAGAGCCTCCCTGGATCGCCTCCCTGCATCGCAGCCTATCCCCGAACGCGGGCTTCTTCCAGAGCCACGAGAGTTTCCTTTCTCGCGGCTCTGTTAATCCCGCTGGGGCTGATGGGAAATCCCATCAGCCCCGGCGGGATTAACAGAGCCGCGAGAAAGGAAACTCTCGCGGCTCTGAAAGAAGCCCGCGTTCGGGGATAGGCTGCGATGCAGGGAGGCTCTGCCGGGGGGGCCCCGCGGCGGCGGCGGCACTCTTGATGCCGCCACGGCAGAAAGCAGCTGGGTTGTTTTTTTTTTAATTTGGGTTGATAGGGCGGAAGGGGGTTTAGGACTGGTAATGGGGGGGAGGCCAAGACTGGAAGTGGGCTGATAGGGGAGGGTTAGGACTAGTAATGGGCCATGGGGGGGGGTCCTAAGACTGGAAGTGGGCTGATGGGGGGGGGTTATGGCTGGTAATGGGCTATGGGGGGGGCTGACTGGAAATGGGCTGATGGGGGGGTTAGGGCTGGTAATGGGCTATGGGGGGGGCTGACTGGAAATGGGCTGATGGGGGGGTTAGGACTGATAATTGGGTATGGGGGGGGGAAAAAACTTCAAGGGGGCTTATGGGGGGGAAAGGACTGGTAATGAGCTATGGGGGGGGCTGACTGGAAATGGGCTGATGGGGGGGTTAGGACTGGTAATTGGCTATGGGGGGGCTAAGACTGGAAATGGGCTGATGGGGAGGTTTAGGACTGGTAATGGGTTATGGGGGGGCTAAGAATGGAAGTGGGCTGATGGGGAGGTTTAGGACTGGTAATGGGTTATGGGGGGGCTAAGAATGGAAGTGGGCTGATGGGGAGTTTTAGGACTGGTAATGGGTTATTGGGGGGGGCTAAGACTGTAAATGGGCTGATGGGGGGTTAGGACTGGTAATTGGCTATGGGTGCTGTTAGGACTGGTAATGGGCTGATGGGGGATTAGGACTGGTAATGGGCTATGGGGGGCTAAGACTGGAAATAGGCTGATGGGGGGTTAGGACGTAATGGGCTGATGGGAGGGGTTAGGACTAGTAATGGGCTATGGGGGGGCTAGGACTGGAAATGGGCTGATGGGGGGTTAGGACTGGTAATGGGCTGGGGGGGCTAAGACTGTTAATGGGCTGGGGGGGTTGCTAGGACTGGAAATGGGCTGAATGGAAGGAGGGCTTGAACTGCAAATAGCTGATGGGGACGGGGGCTTGAAATGGAGAGGGGAAAAATATTTTGTGTGGGAGGGAAGACAAATCTACAATTGGCCGGATATTGGGAGAGTAAGTGGGGATTGAGAATGGAGGGGTAAAATTTGAGTAGATGAAATAGGAATGAGGAAAGAGCAAAAGGAGAAAGATTAGTATGTTAAAGCAGATGTAGAGAGAGAATGGAAAAAAACTAGAAGAGAGAAGAAAAGACAAATGGACAGCAGACGATGGGGAGTTAGCAGAAGACACAAAGAAACCAGAAGAAAGTGACTGGAGCAATTGCAGCTGAAAAAAAATGCACAAAAGGTAGAAAAATATCTCTTTATTTTGAATTAATTAATTTATTTATTTAACATTTCTTCTATACCGCGCAATTAAAATCAGCGCGGTGTGCATCAAACAAAAATACTGCAATGTACAGAAACAACATTGAGTTTACAAAGAACAGGGAATTGAACATGGGATCGAAACCGGGGAAACTAAATACATGTTAACTCGAAACTATGTACAATACTCTAATATAAATGGGTGTTGCATTGATTTTGTGAAGATGAAGATTAGTGGTTGGTTGGGCTTGAGTGGGGACTACCTATTATATCTGTGGTATTGACGTTCAGGGGCGGCTGGGGTATGAGGGAAGCTTGCTGGTTGTGCTTCTATCACTGGAAGTTTCTGGGTAACATTTTGTGAACAGGTGGAGTTTTAAGGCTTTTCTGAATAGGAAGAGGCTTTTAATACCACGGATTTCATGGGGGAGTGCATTCCAGTTTAAAGGGGCGAATATGGAGAAGGCTCTGTTGGAGGTAGCCTTTGTGCATGTAGTTATTAGCTTGGGGACTACTAATGTGTTCAGTGCAGTAGACCACCTGTTTCTATTTTCCAGGGTACCATGGACTAGCTTGCTGATTGGCGTAGGGGGGTAGTTATTTAGGGCTTTGAAGGTGAGGACCAATGACTTGTATTGGAGCCTGGCATGTAAAGGTAGCCAATGCAAATCCTTCATGATGGGCGTTATGTGGTCGGATCTTGACGATCCAGAGAGGACTCTTGCGGCTGCATTCAAAGCTAGGCGGAGCGGGTTTAAGGTTTGATACCATATTGTTTTTGTTGACCCCATTTTCCACTTACAGAGCTATTTTACTGTTTTTCGTTTAAATAAATATTCATGTAATTTTATTGGTCTCTATCTTTATTTTTTACATTGACTAGTAGGTGCCTCATTTCCCACCCTCGGCTTATACTCGAGTCAATAGTTTTGCCCAGTTTTTTGTGGTAAAATTAGGTACCTCGGCTTATATTCAGGTCGACTTATACTCGAGTATATACGGTAATTCACTTATTCACCTATAATTAATTAGAAAAGATAACTTGAAAGCAGGCGATTCACTTATCTACAAACAGCAAGATACAGGAAAATGATACATCACCGACAGAGCCATGAACTTCATCTCATGCCACACTTTGACTAAATGGGTTCCGGATTCAGCAGAGCAAGAAAGAGACTTCTCAGTCGGGAGACTTCTAGGCAGTGCACATGTTTACTCATAGATGAGGCTCCTTTTTTCTCTTCTCCTGGCTGAAAAAGGCACCCATTTTATTCTGTTGCAAGAGCAACCAGTAATTTTCCATCAGGTGACATACACACAGAAATGGATCAGCTGTCCATTAAACATAATCAAGACGCTGGCCAGACATCTGAGAATGCTCAAGGGAGGGGCATCTCCCATCCCATGGTTCAGAAGCTCAGAACTCTGATAGATGACCTTCACTTTATGAGAAAAAGCATAGTTGCTATAGGAAGAAGCTTTTCCTTATCTACATCTTTGTATCAGGACTCCTTCTCAAAAGTTTCACATGATGTAGTTATGCAAGAAGATGTTTTTCACAAAATTGTACAGGAATCTCTCTCTCCCATAAAACTGAGGTTTAATCAACCCCTAACTCACTGCTGATGCGTAATCAGTAGTCAACTTTAATTCATTTTCACTACACTCAGTTACCCCACAATTCCATTGTGGTTGAATTCAGTTTTGACGAGTACTAAGAGTGCCAAGACTCCCTCTTCAGTACTGCCGGGCTGCGAAGCTCACACCCTGGACTCCTTCAGGAAAAATGTTATCAGGGTTCCAGCTGGTCACCAGAGTCCTAGCCTGCAGACTTATATGAACATGTTCCTCAAGGATATCATGTTGGACCTGAAGGACTTTGCCGCCCTCGTCTCTGAGGACCGTTGCGAAACGTTTTGGGGCCTGGTGGCTCACAGCAAAGACTGCTCAAAATTCATGGTGCAAGGCGCCTATGACGCCTTTGAGTCCATGGGCAGAGTGGCGGCTGTCGGCATCATTGCCCACTGGATAGCGGGACTGCAGTCTTCACAATTGGAGCAGTGGGTCCAGGACAAGATCGCCAATGTCCCCTGTCAAGGGTAAAAATTCTTCGGAAAACCAGCAGATGAGAAGGCAGATGAGTTTGAGAAGGAGCATGTGACTCTCACGAGGCTCTCAAGGAAGACTGCGGATCCCATGCAAAAGAAACACCAGGCTGCAACTACTGCTACTACTACTACTGATTATTTGTATAGCACTGCAAGGCATACCCAGCGCTATACAGACACATGTAACCATCACCAAATGCAACAAAGCCTCTAGAGACCGCGCCTTTGCTCTATCCACACCTTCATGCTGGAACAACCTACCAACCAACATCCGTGCCATAAACAACCTTCACCAATTCAGAAAGGCTTTGAAGCACTACCTTTTCCTTCAATGCTTTCCCAACTCTGAAGACGTTACGTAGCCACATCTCATCCATACCCAACATCCATCGAACAGTCACCCCAGTCACCCTCTCCGACTCTCCAACCCCCCTTTCCCGGTTAGTCACCCGACCAACCTCGACTCTACACGTCACAGCGACCTTTAAATAACATGCATAGATATATATATTGAAGAGTTATGTACATAGTTTTACCTGTTCTCCAAGTTTAAATTCCTTGTTTTACTGTAAGCCCAATGTAGACCCCCACACTGGACATTTATGTTACTTGTGAACCGCACTGATGTTAAATAGTATGGTATATAAAAAATGTTAAATAAAATAAATAAATAAATGTAAAAGATGGTCTCTGCTCATCAGAGCTTACAATCTAATCAAGACAGCACAACAGCTGAGGATACATCTAGGGCAGGGATGGGCAAACTACGGCCCGCGAGCCGTATACGGCCCGGTGGACCTTTTAATCCGGCCCCCTCTGCCCGGCTGAACTCTCCCGGCGTGGCTGAAGCCCTCTGCTCCGGCTTGCAGATACGCGAAGGGAGAGTGTCTCTGTTAAGCCCGCAGGGGCAGATGGGAAATTTCCCATCAGCCCCTGCTTCCCATCAGCCCCTGCGGGCTTAACAGAGACGTGAGGGAGACACTCTCCCTTCGCGTATCTGCAAGCCGGAGCAGAGGGTTTCAGCCGCGCCGGGAGAGTTCAGCCGGGCAGAGGGGGCCCCGCAGGACACTCCATGCTGCCGCGGCGGCAGCGGCCAGCTTTTTTTTAAATTTTAATTTCCATGAGCCGATGGGGGGGGGGGGTAGGACTGGCAGTGGGCTGTGAGCCGATGGGGGGGGGGGTTAGGACTGGCAATGGGCTGTGGGCTGATGATGTGGGGGGTTAGGACTGGTAATGGGCTATGGGGGGTTAAGACTGGCAATGGGCTGTGGGCTGATGGGGGCTGTCTGAAAATGGGGTGATGGGGGGTTAAAGACTGGCAATGGACTTTGGGCTGATGGGGGGGTTAGGACTGGTAATGGGCTATGGGGGGGTTAAGACTGGTAATGGGCTGTGGGCTGATGGGGGGTTAGGACTGGTAATGGGCTATGGGGGGAGTTAAGACTGGCAATGGGCTGTGGGCTGATGGGGGCTGTCTGGAAATGGGGTGATGGGGGGTTAGGACTGGTAATGGGCTATGGGGGGGTTAGGACTGATAATGGGCTATGGGGGGGCTAGGACAGGAAATGGGCTGGTCACTTGGGAGGATCTGGATAGCCCACTTCCTGACGCTTCGGCACGCAATAAATGCAGATTCATGTGAGGTGATTCAGAATCTTAAATCTCGCTCATAGCTTGCCCACCCCATCTTTTCGGATGAAGCGGGTGGGACAGCCCACACTTTGGCTACCACGCTTCAGAAATCAAAAGACCCACCCACAGAAGGAAGTAGGGAGGCATGGTCTAGTGCAGGGATGGGCAAACTACGGCCACTAAAATTGAAGGTACTATTTTATGAAAGAAATACATTGCATAAAAGTTTTGTAAAATAACTCTTTTTATGCTTTTCTACCTTAAATTAATCTAAACATTTAATATTACAAATTTAAATTTAATTTATATTAATTCACACATACACACCGTCCATCTACTCTTGGTCCGTCCCCCGGGTCCAATATATGAACCCATTGCGGCCCTCAAGTCAAAACGTTTGCCCACCCCTGATCTAGGGGAATGGTAGGGAAACGCATTGGATCCAAAGGCGGCCTCAAAGGGGTGAGCTTTTAGCAGGGGCGGCCCAATGGGGGCGCGGGGCCATGTGCGGAGACTCGGTGTGGGGCCTCATTTGCATAAGGGGCCTAATTTGCATATATATTTGCATAACCGTGGGACCTTGTAATAATGCTCCTATTCAGTCTATTCTCTCAAATGTATTAGTTATGTGCCTAATAATTCAGGACTACAGGAGGTTTGTGCCTCTTAAAGTAACATTTAACAATAAGAGAGCTTAGCATTATGCAATGCAAAAAAAAAAATAACCCACAGAGGGTAGTATCCAAGAGCAATCAGTTTCACTTTTATTATTTACAATGTATCTTATTTGTTAAGAAGCCATAGCACCATAATTCTTTAAATAACAATTTAACAGAAGTTTGTTTTTTTCATTATTGAACAGATACATAGTTATGTAACAAATCATAACAACCCAAACATGTTTAATAAGAATGGTAACATTTAAGGCTAACAATCAGATGTTGAACATAGGTTATACTAAATACTCTTTTTTTAGATTCTGTCCTTGAATGCTATAGTCCATTATACATTTCACATGAAACAAGGAATAATCTTCCAACTGGAAAACACTGCAAACCACTATATGCAGCCTGCACTATCAATAACTACCAAGAATAAAGAAATACTCTGTTTTGAAAGAGACTACCATATCTATAGCCTCATGATTTTGCTTAAAGTGGAACCTTCCTAGCCTTTTTTGCTGCAAAAGCATCAATTAGATCAGAATAATTAGATAATAATTTTGATCAGAATAATTAGATAATAATTTTGCTGCAAAAGCATCAATTAGATCAGAATAAGTTCTAACCTTAACCTTCAAAGCCTCAAACACTCTGACCCCCACAGCCCTCAGCAAGATGATACATAAAGTACCACAGAACAGAAATAGAAGACCCATGATGCAAAACACCCTAGAGGTCCCAAAAGTAACAACAAAATGCACAAAAGCAACATCAAATAGGGCCTTTACGATTTACGCACCCAGAGCATGGAATGCTCTCCCCACCTCTATTCGAAACATCACTTACCTAACCCACTTCAGGAAGGCATTAAAGCAGCACCTGTTCACTACATACTACCCGGAATCCAGCCTTAATAACCATACATATGGCCCCTCAGACAATCACTCATTACAATTAAACAATCAGACTCAGCATGAAAAAGGATAGTCAACTGATCGCTCAGAAGTACCCACTGAAATAGAATTAAGACCCCCAGTGTAAATAAGATGTAGATATGTTCTACCTGAAATCAGGTACCAGTGTAATACAATGTATATAGTTTCCCCCAGTTACTTCCAAGTTGATCTCCCTGTTTATTGTAAATACAACTCAAAGTTCCCTGTGTTGTATAGTTGATGTTAAATGTAAACCGCTCTGATCTAAAATAGAGCGGTATAGAAGAACTGTTAAATAAATAAATAAATAAATAATCCAGTGCCTGAGCAACAGTGTTCTCAATTGAAATGTGTGCAAGGTCAACAAGCCGCTCTTGACTCATTGTAGATCTCAGATAGGTCTTGATCAGTTTTAGCTTTGAAAAGCTGCGCTCTGCTGATGCCACGGTGACTGGCATAGTTAATAAAATCCTCAGTACAATGGATGTGTTAGGATATGCATCCAACAGACGGCTTTTATGAAGATATTTGAGGACTTCTAGAGCAGAGCTGTTTTCCTGAACAAAGATTGATCGCTGTAGTTCTAAAAACAGATCGTCTCCATCTATATCAGAATTGTGAGCTCCAGCATCACTCAGAAGGGACTGTATATTTTTGCAGCATTGCAGGAGTTCATCTGCGGCTTTTTCCTTTAGTCGTCCAATGTTGTAGAGAAAGCCAAAATTTGTACTGTGCTGTCTATACAGTTCAAATCTTTCCTCAATTGAAATTAGAGCATTATCGATGACTACCATGAAATACTCTGTTTTGAAAGATTGTTCTGCATCCTCAATAGGCTGGTCACATGCCTCATAGTCAAAAGCTCTCTTCCTTCTTATAACATGCTTTTGTCTGAATATGGGTTCTACATCCATCTCTGCTGCAATTTCTTTGGCTTTAATAACTGCTGAAATGAAACCAGTTTCCCTATATTTCTTAAGAAATGTACATAAATACTCTATATGTTTCAGAACCACATCATTCTGAATATCTGAGTCTTGCATAATTTTGCTAACTACATTCACTTCAGTTAACAGATCATACCAGAGAACTAAACTGACCAAGAACTCGAAAGAGCTAAGCTCATTGTTAGCTAGAGAATGGGCTTCACTTTGAACTACAGAATCATTTGTTTCATCTGCGACCTCCAACAAGGCTTCTCTGATATTAGATGCTTGAAACCGAATTGCTTTTACGCTGTCAATTCTGCACTCCCACCAGGTTTCTGATAGTGGTTTGACAGTCAGTGAGGTGATATTGTCCTTCAAAATTTTCCATCTGCTTGGAGAGGCACTAAATATTGTATAAATGCGCTGCAGCACACCAAAGAATGTTTTTTCTCTGTTAGATGACTTTGCAGTATCTCCAAGCACCAAGTTCAAGCTATGACTACCACATGGTGAAAAGAATGCTCTTAGGTTTGCTTTCAGGATACGAGCTTGGACTCCTTGTTTATGTCCTTTCATATTGGACCCATTATCATAACCCTGGCCACGACAATCCAGCAAGTTCAATCCTAGTGAGTCAAGCTCTTTTATTAAACATCTGCCAATCCTTCTCCAGTGGTATCATCAACTACAATAAAGTCAGCAAAGTATTCTTTGATCTCAATATCCTGATTAGCTGCTGCAGCCTTAACAATTCTCAGAATAACCGATAACTGTTCTTGATGACTTATATCAGGAGTACAGTCCAAAATTACTGAAAAGTATTTAGCTTCTTTCACATCTTCAAGTATAACATCTTTAATTTTTTGAGACATTACATCTATGATTTCATTCTTAATTCTGTGGCCTAAGTAATGGTTATGGACAGTCTTGTCTTTAACTTTGTTAATATGTTCCTGCATCACAGGATCAAAACGTGCCAACAGCTCTACCAAGCTCAGAAAATTTCCATTGTTTGGAGTGTACAGTGTATCATTACGGCCACGAAAAGCATTATTTTGAGAAGCCAGGTGATAAGTAATAGCAGACGCTCAAGAACATTCCGCCATCTTTGTCTTTCAGTGTTAATAGCAGATTGATTAACACTGTCAATAGCTGTATTACTTGCTAGTTTCTGTTCCAGTTCAATCCACTGTTGCAGGCAGTCAAAATGTGTCACAGCACGTTCATGTTGTTTCAAGCGTGAAGTTACATGGATCCAATCTGAACATCATAAGAACATAAGATATGCCATACTGGGTCAGACCAAGGTCCATCAAGCCCAGTATCCTGTTTCCAACAGTGGCCAATCTAGGTCATACGTACCTAGCAGTTTCCCCAAAGGACACAGGTTCCACAATGCTTGTACTGGGTCAAGCATTGATATCCTGGATCCCTTCTTAATAATGGTTTATGGACTTTTCCTCTAGGAACTTGTCCAAACCTTTTTTTAAACCCAGCTACACTAACAGCCTTAACTACATCCTCCGGTAACAAATTCCAGAGTTTGATTACACGTTGAGTGAAAAAATATTTTCTTTTATTAGTCTTAAATAGTTTACCCTGTAGCTTCATTGCCTGTCCCCTAGTCTTTCTATATTCTGATAACGTAAACAATCGATCTACGTTTACCCGTTCCACTCCGTTCATTAATTTATAGACTTCTATCATATCTCCCCTCAGCCGTCTCTTTTCCAGGTTAAAGAGCCCTAACCTTTTTAGCCTTTCTTCATAGGAGTATCCTTCCATCCCCTTTACCATTTTGGTGGCTCTTCTCTGAACCTTTTATAATAATGCTATATCCTTTTTAAGATACGGCGACCAGAATTGCACACAATATTCAAGGTGCGGTCTCATCATGGAACGATATAGAGACATTATAATATCTTTAGTTTTATTTTCCATTCCTTTCCTTATGATACCTAGCATTCTATTTGCTCTCTTGGCCGCCGCTGCACACTGGGCCGAGGGTTTTAACATGGTATCCACAATGATGCCTAAATCTTTTTCCTGTGTGGTGGTTCCTAAAGTGGAACCTTGCATCGTGTAACCATAGTTTGGGTTGTTCTTCCCTAGGTGCATAACTTTGCACTTGTCCACATTAAATTTCATCTGCCATTTTGATGCCCAGTCTTCCAATTTATCAAGATCCTCTTGCAATTTTCCACAATCCTCTTGGGTTTTAACAACTTTAAATAGTTTTGTGTCATCTGCAAATTTGATAACCTCACTCGTTATTCCACTTTCCAGGTCATTTATGAATATGTCAAAAAGCAGAGGACCCAGCACAGATCCCTGGGGTACACCACTATTCACCTTTCTCCATTGGGAAAATTGGCCATTTAGCCCTACCCTCTGCTTTCTATCTTTTAACCAGTTCCTGATCCACAGTAGTACACTACCTCCTATCCCATGACTCTTTAGTTTTGCCAAAAGTCTCTGATGAGGGACCTTGTCAAAGGCTTTCTGAAAGTCCAAATACACTATATCAACCGACTCACCTTTGTCCACCTGTTTATTCACACCTTCAAAAAAACATAACAGATTAGTAAGGCAAGATCTTCCTTGTCTAAAGCCATGTTGGCTGTCTCCCATTAAGCCATGACTATCTAAATGCTGAATAATTTTATTCTTTATGATGGTTTCTACCATTTTTCCCGGTACTGATGTCAAGCTCACCGGTCTGTAGTTTTCTGGATCACCCCTAGGACCCTTTTTAAAAATTGGTGTTACATTGGCTATCCTCCAATCTTCAGGAATTAGAGATGATTTTAATGATAGTTCACAGATTACTAATAGCAGGTCTGCAATCTCATATTTCAGTTCTTTCAACACCCTTGGATGTATACCATCCGGCCCAGGTGATTTGCTACTCTTCAGTTTATCTAATAGTTGTAATACATCTTCCCGATGTATCGATATTTCCTTCAATTCTTCCGCACCTTTAAATACCACTTCAGTCATGGGTAATATCCCTATATCTTCCTCAGTAAAGACCGAAGCAAAGAATTCATTCAGTCTCTCTGCTATCGCCTTGTCACCTCTTAGTGCCCCTTTAACGCCTCTATCATCTAATGGACCAACTGACTCTCTCACAGGTTTTTTGCTGCAAATGTACTTGAAAAAATCTTTATTTCGCGTTTTTGCTTCCGCAGCAAGCTTCTTCTCAAATTCTCCCTTTGCCTGCTTTATTAATGCCTTGCATTTGACTTGCCAGTGCTTGTGCTGTTTCCAGGTTTCGTCGTTTGGCTCATTTTTCCATTTCCTGAAAGATGCTTTTTTGGCAACAACAGCCTCTCTGACCTCATCTTTAAACCATGCTGGCAGGTTTTTTTACTTCCTTCCACTTTTCTTAAAGCGTGGAATAAAGCTGGCTTGGGCTTCCAAGATAGTATTTTTAAACAACACCCAAGCTTGATGTAAGTCTTTAACCTTTGCAACTGCTCCTTTTAGTTTTTTCTTAACTGTTTTCCTCATTTTATCATAGTCTCCCTTTCGAAAGTTAAAAGGTAGTACTATGGATTTCTTTACTATCCCTCCTCCACTAATTAAATCAAAGGCAACCATGCTATGATCACTATTGCCAAGTGGCCCCAACACCCTTATCTCTTGCACTACATCTGGTGTTCCACTAAGGACTAGGTCTAATATTGCTTCCCCTCTGGTCGGTTCATGAACCAGCGGCTCCAAGAAGCAGTCATTTATTTCATCTAGGGACTTTATCTCCCTAGCATGTCCTTTATGAGTTGTGTGGAGTTAGAACAGGGGTGGGCAAACTTTTTGACTCGAGGGCCGCAATGGGTTCATATATTGGACCCGGGGGCCGGACCAAGAGTAGATGGACGGTGTGTATGTGTGAATTAATATAAATTAAATTTAAATTTGTAACATTAAATGTTTAGATTAATTTAAGGTAGAAAAGCATAAAAAGAGTTATTTTACAAAACTTTTATGCAATGTATTTCTTTCATAAAATAGTACTTTCAATTTTAGTGGCCATAGTTTGCCCATCCCTGCACTAGACCATGCCTCCCTGCTTCCTTCTGTGGGTGGGTCTTTTGGTTTCTGAAGCGTGGTAGCCAAAGTGGGGGCTGTCCCACCCGCTTCATCCAAAAAGATGGGGTGGGCAAGATATGAGCGAGATTTAAGATTCTGAATCACCTCACATGAATCTGCAGTTATTGCGTGCCGAAGCGTGCCACCCACCCGCTCCCTAACCTTGAGGGTTTGAGGAGGGGTCGGCCTTGAGGTTGAGGTTGTAGTTGTGAAGGTCGAATGATAAGGCAGGCAAAAGAATATTTTTTTACATAAGGATTTATTTCTCCCGCTCCGTGGTGGAATGGAACAGGCATAAAGGAATATATATTAGTCAAAGTAGGAACAAAGGAAAAACAGGCTCTTCAAATGCTGTGCTCAAAATGTCCTTCAACACTGGAGTTCACATTCCGTCATGTCACCTCTACTTTTAAATCAATTAAACAAGGAGAAAACAATAATGTTCCTGTACTGTAACCAAGTTATGCTTCAGCTTATTTTTACCTCTTCATAAGCTCTTCAGCCAGGTACTTAAACAGAATATATTTTAGGATATCATAGCAAATGACCATTCAAGCTTTGCTTTACTAATTTCTGTCAGTCAGACAGGTTGAGCAGTCCATTGGTTGATTCAGTTCAATCATTGGCAAAGGAGAAGCCAAGGGCATTTCTGCTTCAGGACTCTTTTCTGACTGTACTAGCTTCTGGTCAGGAATTGCTCGTTTATCTAAGAATTCTTTGAACTCTTTAAGGAGTAGTTCAGCCTGCTTTCTAACTGGGCTAGGCTGAGGATTTGCTCCTTCCTTGGGTAAGTAATTGCAGACTTTACTTCAGGAAAGCAAGTAATGTCGTCTCTGTTAAAACATTCATTCAATGCACTGGAGTTACCCCTCCCCCACTTGTCTCTGTAAGTAAGTGTCGGGTTAGCCAGTTCAGTTGTATGAGGAGTGCTTCTAAAGAGGGCTTCAAACGTAGGACCTTCTAATTCCTCCCGGCTTATATCTCTCCCATACAGGTCAGCTGTGTTCTTTCTATTAGCCTGTTTGCTAAATCTTTCAGCTGTCTGGTGAGAATAGCTGGGTTTGTTTAAACGAGTTTCAGGCTGCAGCCAACTGCCTTCATAATGCCTGAGTCTGTCCTGGGTTTTAAAATCAGCATTCACTCTTTCTGGCTTCTCATAAAACTTGTCATCTGAATTAAACACACCATGTACCTTGTATTGAGGATTGTCTGAGAATTCCTTGCCACTCTGCCTTCCTTTCCACGGGTCAGCTTTCCCCTCCAGAAGCCTGGGCTTTATCCCTGGGTCTCTCAGTGCTTCACACCTCTCTTGTTCCCAGAAGGTTCTTTCAGGCACTGAGTATCCCTGGTACCTGCTTCTTGGTTCTGAATCCCTTCTCCTAGGATTACAGCTGGGCAGTGTTTATCCTTCTAAGTCAAGGGTTTCTGCATCAAAGGCTGCTTCCTGCCTTTCACGCTGCTTCCTTCTTCCTTGCCTTGCTCCGTCTCTTCTCTCTCTCTCTTGTCTCTCTCTGTTTAACAAGCTGCCTTTGCTTTGGGCAGCCTGCCTCCTGCTAGGGCGTGCCCAATCAGTAACTCTGCTTCTCCCTTCCCCCGAGGTGAGCTGTGTTAGCTGATTAGCCATGTGTTTCTTGTTCTGAGCAGAGAAAATCCTGCATTTACCTGCAGTACCAAAACCTTCCACCGGGTCACCATCTGTTTCCATGGCTTCTGGGGAAGCTACCACGTCACAAGCGTCAGGAAGTGGGATATCCAGATCCTCCCAAGTGACCAGCCCATTTCCTGTCCTAGCCCCCCCATAGCCCATTATCAGTCCTAACCCCCCCATAGCCCATTACCAGTCCTAACCCCCCATCACCCCATTTCCAGACAGCCCCCATCAGCCCACAGCCCATTGCCAGTCTTAACCCCCCCCATAGCCCATTACCAGTCCTAACCCCCCCATCAGCCCATTGCCAGTCTTAACCCCCCCCATAGCCCATTACCAGTCCTAACCCCCCATCACCCCATTTCCAGACAGCCCCCATCAGCCCACAGCCCATTGCCAGTCTTAACCCCCCCATAGCCCATTACCAATCCTAACCCCCATCACCCCATTTCCAGACAGCCCCCATCAGCCCACAGCCCATTGCCAGTCTTAACCCCCCCCCGCCCATAGCCCATTACCAGTCCTTCCCCCCCCCCATCAACAGCCCACAGCCCATTGCCAGTCCTAACCCCCCCCCCATCGGCTCACAGCCCACTGCCAGTCCTAACCCCCCCTCCCCATCGGCTCATGGAAATTAAAATTTTTTTAAAAAGCTGGCCGCTGCCGCAGTGGCAGCATGGAGTGTCCCGCAGGGCCCCCTCTGCCCGGCTGAACTCTCCCAGCGTGGCTGAAGCCCTCTGCTCCGGCTTGCAGATACGCGAAGGGAGAGTGTCTCCCTCGCGTCTCTGTTAAGCCCGCAGGGGCTGATGGGAAGCAGGGGCTGATGGGAAATTTCCCATCTGCCCCTGCGGGCTTAATAGAGACGCGAGGGAGACACTCTCCCTTCGCGTATCTGCAAGCCGGAGCAGAGGGCTTCAGCCGGGCAGAGGGGGCTGGATTAAAAGGTCCGCCGGGCCGTAGTTTGCCCATCCCTGGGTTAGAATCATCAGAATGGAATAATGTACAACAGGAGAAAAACATGCTGTTGAGTTTTTTAGAATATACAAGCCAACGGCGGTTAATGGATTCACCATTTGACATCATACAAACATAATATGCTGGCTTGAAACTACGGTAATGCTGGTCCTTTGGAAAGGAATAATCCTTCATCTGAGTGGGACCTCTTACCACAAGAAAGTCACGTAATTTTGCGTCAATAAATTGAGGCCAACATCCTGGATCATCATCATCAGTGACTGGAGCAGCGCTTTCATGGATTACACTTCTCAAGTGTTGCTGAAGTGCAGAGCTTGTGCTTGGCTCAGTCATCTCCAGTGTACTTTTCCCACTGTGGGTTTGTTCCGTTTGCAATTCTGGTAGCACTTCCAATTCACTCTGCTGTACGATATCTGTTGTCTCACTTTCTTCCACATTTTGATCTTTTTTCATGTATTTTTTCAAAGCTCCTTTCTGTGTTTCTAGGAACTCTTGCTCACGTTTTCTTTTTCTTGCCTTCTCTGCACCAGAGGGATATTTTCGAAATCTGTCTCTGTCTCTGCCTTTGTCGCTCATTGTGTGTTTTGTTTACTTTTTCTCTTGCAAAGAGTAAGCCCCCAACAAGCTGCAACCAATAAAGATTAATCAAATATAGTAAACTGAATAGAGTTATCCTAATTCACATTTTTCAATGTAAAATGTCTCCAGCGATGTCTCCATGATTTGGACATCTGCATGGAAGTTTTCAGACATCCAATCATGACTAGGGCTTTTAAAATGATCTCCTTTAAGTATTATTTGATAGTCATTTAGACAGCAATCTCAAGCCTCAGGAATAAAGGAAACTGCCTTATACAAAGGGCATGGAATGCCCTTTTATTTGGAAGAGCTGGACAAATCAACTAATCAACTAAGTCTCATGCATATCACACAGATGCTCAGCACCTATGTAGGAATCCTGCTATTCTAAACATCTCACAGCAATAATCCCAGCTGTAATGTAAATATTATACCAGGCCCTATATCAACAATACATCTCCTACTGGTCCGGAAAAATAGAACAAGTTGGACTGCTATAAACTACATGCCAGCACTGACCTCGTATCGACAAAGCTTTTATTAAATCTAGAAGTGAGCCCAGAAGTGTGAATTGGTTTTCACCTTACCGCGGGTTAAATTTAGTATTTGTTTTGCAGTGTATGCCGTTGAGTCAATGCTGACTCCTGGTGATCAAGCCCAAGGGTGTTCTTAGGAGGGTGCAACCAGAAATAGATTGTCAAGCCTTTCTTCCGCAGAGTAAGTCTACAGTAAAATAACGTGAAATAAAATAAGATATGTACAATTACCTTCAAATAAGTAATTATAAAATTACTGAGTCTCACAAAAACACAGTACACAAATGTGACGGCAATCAGAAACCCAGAAAAATCACACTGATATTACAGAAGGGCTACCAGGTAAGGTTCGCCTCTTTGTGGATGACACAAAAATCTGCAATAGATAAGAGTAGAAACCCAGGAAGCCATAGATAACATGAGGAGGGTTCTAGTAAAGCTTTAAGAATGGTTGAGAATTTGGCAGTTGTGATTTAATGCTTAAGAATGGAGGGTCATTCATTTGGGGTACAAAATCCAAGGGATTGGTAAAGTATAAGGGGGGGAGAAGTGCTGTTGTCCATAAAAGAAGAGTGGGACTTGGGCCCAGGTCTGACTGTAAGGTGGCTAAATGGGTGCATAGGGAGAGGAATGGCCAGCAGAGAGGAGGGGGGAATAATGCCTCTGGCTAAGTCTTTGATGAGACCTACAGTAATTTAGAGTATTGTGTGCAATTCAGGAGGCCACATCATCAAAAGGATATAAACAGGTTGGATGTGCAGAGAGTGGCTACCAAAATGGTCAATGGGCTTCATTTTAAGGCATATGGGGGCAGACTTTAAGATCTCAATATGTATACTTTGGAAGAAAGATGGGAGAGGGGAGATATGATAGAGACGTTTAAATACCTCTATGGCATAAATGCACAGGATGAGTCTCTTTCAATTAAAGAAAACTCTGCAATAAGGGGGCATAGGATGAACGTGAAAGGAGATATATGTGGAAATACTTCTTTATAGAAAAAGTGGTAGATGCATCATTTATTTATTTTATTTATTTAGCAAGCATTTGTAGCCCGCTCCTTCCAGCGATCAGAAGCGGGTAGGATTACTATTGTGAAACTGCCGAATCAAGGCAGGTACAAATTTTGTTTACATACAGATTGTCAGAAAAGCACATCATACAGAGTTAACACTTCTTAGCTATGGGGGAGTTCATTTACATATATACATATATACATATATACAGGATCATGCATGGAACAGCCTCCCAGTGAGGTAGCAGCGACCAGGACAGTATTTGAATTCAAGAAATCATGGTACCAACATAACACAGAAGATCTCTAAAGAAACAAAGGTACTATAGTAGTTGATATGGAAGGGCAGAGACTGCAGCATTGAGCATTAGTGCAGGATAGGTACCCCCACACTAAATGCAATGTGCGTTCCATGTCCATTCTCTATCCTAACCCACAACCCACCCATTCTCTAACCCATTGCATGTGGAAAATAGCATGAAATAATTATTATGTTTATATTTTATCTGGTCCCAAAACTGTTTTGTAATTTAAATTAGTAAGGAGACGATGAGAGCCGAGAGCGAGAAAGAAAATTAAACTGAAAACATCACCTGAGTTCAGCTTGATAGAATCTCTTCTTTGGCGTCCAGACCAGCGTCAGAGTCCTTGCCTCTGACTGGGAGGGACTGCAGCTGGACTGGTCCTATTCTTGTCCTAATATAGTTTAAAAGTTTCTTTTAATAAAAATACCCATTTTCTGGATTTAAGTAGCAAATGTTCTGAATCATTTCTAAGCTGATTTCTTCATCCTAGAACCTCACCGAGAATCGCTAGTGGCCCTAGCAGCTCATTTTCTATTTAATCAAAATGCTTGAAATCAAAATATCTATGACTTAGTCATATTGTTTAGATTCACATCTAAAATATGGGGACAGGCAAAGATCTTAATATGTATACTTTAGAGGAAAGGTGGGATAGAGAAGATATGATAGAAACATTTAAATACCTCAGTGGCATAAATGCACATGAGGAGAGCCTCTTTTGATTGAAAGCAAGCTCTCCTACAACTACAAGGGGATATGGGATGAGGGTGAAAGGGGATAGACTCCGGAGTAATATATGGAAAGAGTGGTATATGCGTGGACTAGTCTCCCAGTGGAGGCAGGAGAGACGTGATTTTGATGACTGTAAATAATTACATCTGACTAAATGTATGTGCATATATTCAAAAATGATTCACTGTAACTCGTTGGCTGCCTGGGTTCCTGGCTAGGGTGTGGCAGACAGGGAGGGAGATAGACATTTCTTAAGCCCTTGTGGCCAGGCAGGGGAGGGAAGAAGTTAGACAAATTTTTCCATGGCTCCTTGATGCCAGAGGGGGAGAAAAAGGGGGAGGGGGACTGGAGAAAGGGGGGAAGGGAAGGGGATGGGGAGGAGGGAGGGAGGGGAGAGAGGGAAGGGGGGAAGGGAGGGAGAGAGGGAGGGGGAAGGGAGGGAGAGGGAGAAGGTAAAAAATGCATCATATCATGTGGGCAGGACCCAAAACAACAGAGGTGCTTAAAACTTTACAAATCAGAGTCATCTCGAGTGGATCGAAAATATGTAAATATACAGGGCTGTACACCAAAGGAACACCGATCACAGTTAGGAGAGTGTTACAGGCAAAAACTTCAAACGAGACGTGCGTTTGCGTCAAGCAAAGATCTTACATTGAACCATTCACAATCACT
Source organism: Ichthyophis bannanicus (assembly GCA_033557465.1). Classification (NCBI taxonomy): domain Eukaryota; kingdom Metazoa; phylum Chordata; class Amphibia; order Gymnophiona; family Ichthyophiidae; genus Ichthyophis; species Ichthyophis bannanicus. Next base: position 318,381,942 of record CM066038.1, on the reverse strand, counting down.
ACTACTGCTACTACTACTGAGCATTTGTATAGTGCTACAAGTCGTACGCAGTGCTGCACAGACATGTAAGAGACAGTTCCTGTTCATCAGAGCTTACAGTCTAGTCAAGATAGACAACACAGAAGGTGTAGGCAGGGATAAAACAAGGGGGAAAGAAAAAAAAAAGGAGATTTGTTTGCCCATGGAGGAAGAAATGGTATCTAATTGGAGGGGGGGGGGGGGTGAAAGTAGAAACCTTATGCATGTTTTCATGCTTGCATTGTGCCAAATATAGCTTCCTTCTGAAATCCATATATTACACAGGCATTATCAATATCAAGGTGTGCTTAGAATTATTTTTTTAATCAGATTGAAGGCCCAAATTCAAATGAGACTATTTTTGTCCCATTCTACTTGGGGACAGGGTTTATTTGGCCTCGGCAAAGCAAAAAGGTGGTCCACTGCCACTAGTTTACATATGTCTAGCCCAACATACCTAGCACACACTTCCTCACCAATGCTATTAGATATCAGTGAAGTCCGAGCATATTCACAGAGGTATTTCACAGGTACCCAGAGTAATCCACACCTGGAGCCAAGAGAATGATGATGGCACCAAGCCTTGGCCAGGAACAAGAAAAAAATACTCTCTGTATCTGATTTTTAATACCTTGAACTAATAAAAATATGTTGCTTTTATCTTTTTATTTAACTCACAATAATGAAAGTAAAGAGCCAGGAGACGCGCTACTAAGAGAAAATAGAAAGAAACAAGACGGTGGCTCCCCTGCTGAGATCAGAAGGAGCACCAGCGCTTACTACTGCCCCTGCCCCAAACAACCCCTCCCCTTAGAGGCACAACTAGCCGGCACCCGCTCAGCTCCTTAGAAGCCAAGATCCCCCCAAAAAGAAGCAGATCAGCTGGTACTACTTCTCCCCTCTATCTCAGCCAAGCCAAGTCAAAACCACCCCCACCATAAAGCCGGTTGAGCAGAGAAAGCGCCAGAGAGACAGGCATTCCCCCTCCCTAGCCGGTCTCAGTCCCATGAGGAGGGAGCTGCCTGGTGGGAGAAAGTTGCCGGCTAGAAACAGCAGGGGCGATGGCTCTTTCTCCTGGCTCAGAACATGCCACTGTGATGGAATTATTAGAAACACCTTCAGGAGCCAGCCAAAACAGCTCTCCACAGACCGTCGAGACCGAGGGCCTCCCTCACGCAGTGCCGGCGGCCGGATAGGGGACCAGGAGAACATGGGCCAGACAATGAACACGCGACCACAAAAATAATTTTACTTACTGTGCATATGCTGGCTGGCTTTTTTTTAAAGATTCCCACAGTTTAAATTATAAAGCACTCGTCGCCATTGAAGAGTCGTCGCACTCGCGTCGTTGTTTTTCGTTGCAGCAAGCACTCAGCAAAGTCCAGTTCCACATGCAGCTGGTGTGCTGAGTCAGTGGGAGGAGTTTTGGATCTACGTCATGCATGCCTGCCCATAGTGAATGGCGGCGGCACGTCGACGTCAGGCAGCAAAGCAAACCAACAAAAACCAGAAAAAAGGAGTTGGGTCGCAAGAGCGGGGCTGCCGCCCGGGCTGGTAGAATTCAGCGGTGCCGCAGCGGCAGCAGGACGGAGCACTTTTTCTAGGCGTTGGTTCAGGCAGGCAAGACAAGGGCAGCAGCAAGAGTGTCTTTAGCGCGGGGCCCCCCGAAGCGCGGGGCCCTGTGCAAAAAAAACATTCTTGCTCAATGGACAGGCCAGCCCTGGCTTTTAGCCTAGATTTGAAAAGGGCCAGAGATGAAGCCTGAGGCACAGACTCAGGTAGTTTGTTTCAGGCAAATGGAGCAGCAAGGTGAAAGGATCGAAGTCAGGCTAAGAAGGTCTTCTACCTGTGCCTGTGCTGGTATTATCTATCCCAGCTGCAGGCACAGCCAAAGGCGCAGACTCCCCGCCAGCAGCAGAGGGAGAAGATCCTGAAGGTGCAACCTGCCCCACATCCCCAAAGCAGGTGCAGGTTTCGGATGGGTTCGTCAGGAGCATAGCCAGCTGACAGTTGTCTGTCCAAAGCACCCCCGCAGGTAGAGGGGTGGCTCGTCACCCACTGGTGGCCCCTCGTTACCTTGGACACCTGGGTGCTGCAGATGGTCCAAGTGGATATTGGCTGCACTTCACCCAGCTGCTGCCCCCATACACCCCCCACGGAGTACTCATGGACCCTACGCACTGGGGCCTGCTGTGGACTGAGATCACTGCCCTGCTAGCTAACTTAACCTTTGAGCTGGTTTCCTCGGCTCAGGTCGGTTGGGGCTTCTATTCCAGGTACTTCCTGGTTGCCAAAAAGACTGGTGGGTTCCAGCCCGTTCTGAATCTGCAAAACCTAAACTAATTCCTTATGCGTGAGAAGTTCAAGATGGTCTCACTAAGGGTGATGTTCCCATTCCTCCTTCAGGACAATTAACTAGGCTCCTGGGATCTAAAGGATGCATATATGCACATCCCGATCCACCCAAGTCACAGACAGAATCTACGGTTCGTGCTGGGCGGCCAGCACTATCAGTATCTCATGCTTCCTTTCGGGCTGGCCTCAGTTCCATGAGTCTTCCATGGCCACCTTCCTCTGGACCCTGGGAGTCTGCATCTTCCCATAACTGTATGACTGGCTCATCAAGGATCCCACACCAGATGGCATCCGGCAGTCTGCCGAACACACCATTCAGGTGCTCGAGTGGCTCTGTTTTATGATCAAGTACTGAAAGTCTCATCTCCAGCCAGCGCTGCAGCTAAAGTTTATCGGAGCCCTCCTCGACACCACTCAGGCATGGGCCTTTCTACCAGCAGACCGCCTGCAGAGGTTCATCGAGGTGGTGGGCGAGGTGCAATGCCAACACCACACTACAGCACAGGGATGTTGAGAGTCCTTGGGCACATGGCTGCTACGATGCAGTTCACCCTCAGGCCCAGTGGACCTTAAGCACACAATGGAAGCAGGTGCTGGGCCGCCTTTGAGACAGTGTCATTGTCACTTCACCACTCAGACAGTCCCTCACCTGGTGGCTCGAGCCGGGGAATTTGCAACGAGGCCTCCCGTTCCAGTCTGCAGTCCCCCGCAAAACACTCATGATGGATGCATCTAAGCTCGGCTGGATGGCCTGTGGTCCAAGCGGGAGAGTCTGCTTCAGATCAGCTTCCTCCAGCTCTGGGCCATAGCAAATGCCCTCCACGCTTTTTGGATGGACCTGGCCAATCAGGTGTTCCTGAATCAAATGGACAACCAGGTAGCGATGTTCTATGTGAACAAGCAGGGGGGCATGAGTTCATATCTCCTGTGATGAGAGGCTTGTTTGTCTGTGGAAGTTTGCCATGCTCCACGGCATGGACATCAGGGCGATTTATCTATCCGGGCGGATCAACTCAGCTGGGTGCTTCAGCTACATGAGTGGGCCCTCAAGAGAACGGTGGTGAACCGGATCTTTCAAGAGTAGGGCACTCTGGTGGTGGACCTCTTTGCTACAGTGCACAACACCCAGGTGGCACAGTTCTGCTTGTGGAGGCCAGCCAGAAACCGCCTGGCTTCTGACGCCTTCCTCCTCCAGTGGGGGGAAGGCTTGCTGTATGCATACTCCCCCCCCCCCCCCGATACCACCCATGGTGAAAACCCTTCTGAAGCTTTAGGCCAACAAGGGATCCATGAACCTCATCGCCCCCTACTGGCTTTGGCAGCCATGGTTCCCGCTATTGCTGCAGCTTTCGCTGAGAGAGCCTATTTGCCTGGGCTTTGCCCCAGATCTCATCTCGCAGGGGGGCAGTACCTTGCTGCACTCCAGTGTCCGCTCATTGGCCCTCATGGCATGGATGCCGAGTGGGTAGTCCTCTCCGAGCTCACTCTTTCAGAGGGTGTCAACAATATCCTCGTGGAGGAGGGATAGTAAGGAAATCCACAGTACTACCTTTTAACTTTCGAAAGGGAGACTATGATAAATTGAGGAAAACAGTTAAGAAAAAACTAAAAGGAGCAGTTGCAAAGGTTAAAGACGTACATCAAGCTTGGGTGTTGTTGAAAAATACTATCTTGCAAGCCCAGACCAGCTGTATTCCACGCTTTAAGAAAAGTGGAAGGAAGTCCAAAAAACTGCCAGCATTGTTTAAAGGTGAGGTCAGAGAGGCTGTTGTTGCCAAAAAAGCATCTTTCAGGAAATGGAAAAAAGAGCCAAACGACGAAACCTGGAAACAGCACAAGCACTGGCAAGTCAAATGCAAGGCATTGATAAGGCAGGCAAAGAGAGAATTTGAGAAGAAGCTTGCTGTGGAAGCAAAAACGCGAAATAAAGACCTTTTCAAGTACATTCGTAGCAAAAAATCTGTGAGAGAGTCAGTTGGTCCATTAGATGATAAAGGGGTTAAAGGAGCACTAAGAGGCGACAAGGCGATAGCGGAGAGACTGAATGAATTTTTTGCTTCGGTCTTTACTGAGGAAGATGTAGGGATGTTACCCATGACTGAAGTGGTATTTAAAGGTGCGGAAGAATTGAAGGAAATATCGATACATCGGGAAGATGTCTTACAACGATTAGATAAACTGAAGAGTAGCAAATCACCTGGGCCGGATGGTATACATCCAAGGATGTTGAAAGAACTGAAATATGAGATTGCAGACCTGCTATCAGTAATCTGTGAACTATCATTAAAATCATCTCTAATACCTGAAGATTGGAGGATCGCCTATGTAACACCAATTTTTAAAAGGGTTCCAGGGGTGATCCGGGAAACTACACACCGGTGAGCCTGACGTCAGTACCAGGAAAAATGGTAGAAACCATCATAAAGAATAAAATTACTCAGCATGTAGATAGTCACAACCTAATGGGAGACAGCCAACATGGCTTTAGACAAGGAAGATCTTGTCTTACTAATCTGTTATGTTTTTTTGAAGGAGTGAATAAACAGGTGGACAAAGGTGAGTCGGTTGATATTGTGTATCTGGACTTTCAGAAAGCCTTTGACAAGGTCCCTCATGAGAGACTTTTGGCAAAACTAAAGAGTCATGGGATAGGAGGCAGTGTACTATTGTGGATCAGGAACTGGTTAAAAGATAGAAAGCAGAGGGTAGGGCTAAATGGCCAATTTTCCCAATGGAGAAAGGTGAATAGTGGTGTACCCCAGGGATCTGTGCTGGGTCCGCTGCTTTTTGACATATTCATAAATGACCTGGAAAGTGGAATAACGAGTGAGGTTATCAAATTTGCAGATGACACAAAACTATTTAAAGTTGTTAAAACCCAAGAGAATTGTGAAAAATTGCAAGAGGATCTTGATAAATTGGAAGACTGGGCATCAAAATGGCAGATGAAATTTAATGTGGACAAGTGCAAGGTTATGCACCTAAGGAAGAACAACCCAAACTATGGTTACACGATGCAAGGTTCCACATTAGGAACCACCACCCAGGAAAAACATTTAGGCGTCATTGTGGATACCATGTTAAAACCCTCGGCCCAGTGTGCAGCGGCGGCCAAGAGAGCAAATAGAATGCTAGGTATGATAAGGAAAGGAATGGAAAATAAAACAAAAGATATTATAATGCCTCTATATCGTTCCATGGTGAGACCGCACCTTGAATATTGTGTGCAATTCTGGTCGCCGTATCTTAAAAAGGATATAGCGATTTTAGAAAAGGTTCAGAGAAGAGCCACCAAAATGGTAAATGGGATGGAAGGATACTCCTATGAAGAAAGGCTAAAAAGGTTAGGGCTCTTTGACCTGGAAAAGAGACGGCTGAGGGGAGATATGATAGAAGTCTATAAATTAATGAACAGAGTGGAACGGGTAAACGTAGATCGATTGTTTACGTTATCAGAATATAGAAAGACTAGGGGACATGCAATGAAGCTACAGGGTAAACTATTTAAGACTAATAAAAGAAAATATTTTTTCACTCAACGTGTAATCAAACTCTGGAATTTGTTACCGGAGGATGTAGTAAAGGCTGTTTGTGTAGCTGGGTTTAAAAAAGGTTTGGACAAGTTCCTGGAGGAAAGGTCCATAAACCATTATTAAGAAGTGACCGAAGATATCAATGCTTGACCCAGTACAAGCATTGTGGAACTTGTGTCTCTTGGGAAACTGCTAGGTACATATGACCTAGATTGGCCACTGTTGGAAACAGAATACTGGGCTTGATGGACCTTGGTCTGACCCAGTATGGCATATCTTATGTTCTTATGTTCCTCCAGGAGTCCCACCAGGACTCGATGCGCAAGGTCTGCATGCTGAAGTAGCAGAGGTTTGCCACCTGGTGTGCAGGTAGAGCTCTGGACCCCTTCTCCTGTGCCATGGATCAGCCACTGGAGTACCTTCGGCACCTTTCTGAATCCAGCCTGAAGTCCAGTTCGGTGCGGATTCACCTCAGCGTGATAGGGGCATACCATATCGGTTCTGGGGGGAAGCCCACCTCAGCTCAGTCTCTTGTGGCTCAAATCATGAGAGGTCTGCTCCTCTTAAAGCCCCTGCTCAAGCCCCCAACAGTGGCATGGGATCTCAACGTGGTACTCACCCAGGTGATGCGGGGCCCCATTCGAGCAGCTGGACTCGTGCCCTCTGAAATTTCTGACCTGGAAGGTCATCTTTCTGGTGACAGTGATGGTGACGTTGGCGCGACACATCAGCGAGCTCCAAGCTCTGGTCGTTAACCCTCTGTACATCAAGTTTCACCAGAAAAGGGTGGTGCTTCATTCACACTCCTGCTTTCTACTGAAGGTGGTCTCGGCATTCCACCTCAACCATTCGATAGTCTTACTGATTTTCTTCCCTTGGCCTCATGCCAGTCGGGGTGAGGCAGTATTGCATAATGGACTGCAAGTGGGTTCTAGCCTTCTTCCTGGAATATACAAAGGCGCACTGCCAGTCCAACCAGCTGTTTGTTTCTTTCGAACACTGTAAGCTGGGTGCCGCATTCTTGAAGCACACACTATCCCTCTGGCTTGCAGACTGCATCGCTTATGCATATACCCAGGCTGGGTTGAGCATTGAGGATCATGTCATGGTTTACAATGTCTGTGCGATGGCCACGTCATTGGCCAACCTTGGCTCTGTCTCCGCAGAGGAAATCTGCAAGGCTGCTACATGGTCCTTATCTTCACAGCCCATTACTGTCTGGATGGGGATTGCCGACAGGACAGCAGTTTTGGCCAGGCTCTGCTCTAGCACCTTTTTGTGTCTTAGAGTCAACTCCTGCCCACTGGCCCTTCTGTCTGTGCAGGCTACCAGCAAAACCCCTCAGGTCGATGTCTGCTGAGGATACGGAATCAGATGAGTCCCTTGGTGGGATGACCTTCCTGTTCTTTCTGGTTTCTCCAGTTTGGTGCCCCTATTGGGTTGTTGTTTTCCCAGGTTCTGGTAGCCTGTAGCTCAGGAGTCCGATATGTGAGGACTTACTTCTTGCTTGTTCATGGAGAAAACGTAGTTAAGCATATGTAGCGGGTGTTCTCTATGAACAGCAGGAATAAATCCTCACAAACCTCCCTCTTCCCCAGGGAGTTGTTTTTAACTCCTGCTATGTTATTTGACTAGGGAAGATGGCACCGCAGCAGTCGGGAAGGCAGGCACACATGCACAGTGTACCTCCGAATGGCTTCTTTTGGAAGCTGGGGAGCATTCCGTGTGGGGCTCCATCAGTGACGTCACCCATATGTGAGGACTTATTCTTGCTGTTCACAGAGAACACCTGCTACAGGTGAGTAACTGTGCTTTTCTGAGAGTCTCGGGTAGCTGTCTTGTCTTCACCATTGTGAAAAAGGAACAGGGAATGAATGTGGCCATTTCAAACATTAGAGCCATTATTCATTGGTTGATTCAAGCCATGTGAGTACTGGCAATGGATAATAGGTGCATCTAATTTTACTGCAGTAGGAATGTGGTTCTTCTATTCAAACTGATTTGAATTGTTTATAAGGGTGCCAATAATCATGTCCTGGCAATGCCCCCATTTTTATACTATTTCCTACTATTTCCTTTTTTAATTGGTCTTGTTTTATTTGTCAAGTATGTGTGTATATATAGTCAAAAGACACTTCGCTGGCCACTTTTATTTTTAGGAGATACTGGGCATTAGGGAGAGGTGTACTGCAAGGGTGCCAATAATATTGACCATAACTGTATACCAATACATGTCGTTCTCCAGGAACAAGTAAGAAGTAAGTCCTCACTTACGGGTGACATCGGCACCGACGGAGCCCGCGCGGAGCAATTCCCCAGCTTTCAAAGAAAGCCTTTGGGATTGCTGCCACGCATGCATAGACCTCTTCCCACCCAAGGATGCCATCTTTTGCAGTCTCTTTTTTTCCGCGGAGTCCTTCGGACGCACGTCCTCATCCCTCGGAAAAAGATTTTTTCTTCTCGACCCTTTGGGCTTTTTTTTTTCCAGTTGCACCGGTCCTCTCCTGTCCTCCCTGACACCTCTGCTTCGGCTGTAGGCCAGGGGATCCCTATTTTTTCTCTTTTCTAATTTTTCATATTTCGGGCCCCTTTTCGTGCCCTTTTTCTGCCCGCTGGCCTCGAGGGTTTTCGACCTCGCAGGGGCTCTTTTGCCCCCATGGCCACCGGCTTCAAAAAATGTGACAGATGCTCCAAAAACATGTCGCTCACAGACACCCATGACTGTTGTCTGCTCTGCCTGGGGGATGACCATAACCCGGAGCACTTCTGAGTGGAAGTCCTGTATGCTGGCACTAGAGCTTAGCGTTTCTGCCTTCTTAGCTGCCCAGCAGGCGCTCTTGCCCAGCACGGCTGACTCGCTCCCCGAGACTGAGGGTCCCTCGACTGTGGTCCCAAAAACTGCCTTGAAAACCCTCGAGAGTCATGGGCCTCGTGACGGTCCTCGGCACCGGTCTCGCTTGCTGTCCCGTTCCTCGGGGGCGAGGTCATCCAGAGAGTCAGTGCCGCCGGTTCCAAGCGGGCCTCGGCCACCGGACATGTGGATCAGCCCGACTCCGAGACCTTTTCAGACCTCTTGGTCTGGGAATCAGATGGGGACACGTCCCTCAAAATCCACACACATCAGGACCTTCCTTCGGAATCGTCTCCGCCCGCCTCGTGAAGGCGATCACCCCCCGAAGATACCTCTTTTTTTTTTTTTGTATTTCTGCGGGATATGGCTCGGGCCCTCAATCTGCCCACGCAGACCAAGGAAGAGCCAAGGGCAGAGGAACTGGACATTTTGCAGTATGAGTCTCCCTCTAAGGGAGTCTCTGACGGTCCCTGTGCCATCCATCCTGACCCGGCTGCTCCTCCGTATTTGGGAAGCACCCACCTCGGTCCCTATCATCAGTAAAAGACTCAATGCCATGTATAGAGTCCAGCGTGGGCCTGGTTTTCGAAAGGCCCTTCTTCCTCATACCTCCATGGTAGTGGAATCCACGATGCGGAAACAGAAGATCCCGAAGTCACATTCTTCAGTTCCACTCGGCAGGGAATCCAGTGCCCTCGAGCGTAAGGTCTATGCATGCCGCATCCAGATATACCAATTGCATATGGGTATGTTCCTTCGCAATCTCGCTAAAGAGCATGGCAGTTTTGCTGCTGGCCTCGAAGGTGACCACCTTCTCAGATTCCAAACCCTTCTGAAATCGGTCATTGACTGCTCGAAATACCTTTCTCGTGCTGCATATGATAGGTTTGAGTCTTCCGCTCGGGTGGCAGCAGCTGGCATCGGAGCCCAGCATCAAGCATGGGTCCAGGAGCCCAATCAAGATGGCCATGATTCTATAAAGCTCCTCAGCCTTCTTCCTCTAATCTCATAATCTGCAAAATCTATGCACTGAGTGCTAAAAAAATGCTACCAGCAAAAACGCTGAGAGAGTGAAAGGGGCTGATGTGTCCAGATCTCCCACGATCCGTTCAGATGACTTTCAATTCAGCATCCAAAAATTTTTGATGTCTTACGGGATGTGAGGAGCTCGGAGCACTACTCAACAAAGTAGCCTCTCTGACATGATCTGCCTCCTCATCTGATCCTGTACCTTTTAGAGATCTCCCTTCACCCTCCGGCTGGCTATATCTACAGAGCTAAATAAAGAAGCAGTTCTACCTCACAATTTTCTGTTGTTTAAGGGGGACAGCTTCCCTGACATAATATGCCTGCCATTCGTTGCTCAAGATCAGGTAACCGGATGAATGTAAATCAATGAAGTGAGTGCTTGCCTCCGGTGGTACATTGAAGCGTTTGTTACCCTCCCGATGCCTGTTATGTGTGCTGAACGCGATAGTGCTGGAAAAGTGAGCCGCCATTGAAGAAATACCTGTGGAACGCAGGAGGGGGCTCCAATTTCGGCGGGAATATCGTGGTGAGAATCCGCTGGAACACAAAGTGGGATCGACGTAGCAAGTGCTGCCCTGTCGGCAATAGTGACTGGAACGCATGCTGGTGCTCCTCAAGATGGCTGCCGACTGCTGGAATGCATCAGTGGAACGCATGAGATAACAGACAAAATGGCTGACAGAAAATCAGTTTAAAGGGACCGGCAGAAATTGAATGCTTAGGCTGCTCAGGATCGGCTCCAACTGCTGCATGGATCCAAAAACAGTTTTGAAGATCAGAGTTCGTGAAACTGGACAAGGCTTTCTATTTATCCCTGCTTGGCTGCAGCTTGACACAGCGATCTTGTTAAAACTTGCTGGCTTTTCAGTGCTTGTTCAACTTCACCAGTGTATACCTTAGACAGGAGCGCCCCTGTGTGGTCATCTCCAGTATTGCAGGTGAAATTTCTCCAGCAGTATCAGGACCCTGCGTCTCTACTGATAATATTTGGGAGCTTTCTGCTCCCCAAAGGACTGGGACTGTTGACTCGTACCCTATGGATAGGGAATCGGCTTCTGGAATCGGAGAATACCTCTCAGAAATCATCCACACCTTTAAAGTCCGGAAGGGATTGCAATAAGAACAGATTTCCTTTTTTTTCTATTAATGCTGCAAATATAGCTCCGTGAGTATACGGTTACCGCTCAGCCTGGGTAGCGAGAAGCTCAGCAGCTGGTTCCCTCAGGGATAGTGGGTGACAGGCTTTTTGTGCAGCTTCTCCTTGGTTAATCCAGTATCCATCTGCATTTCTCAGTCACGTCTAATTCTTGTGGACTCTGGCGCACTTTAAATAGTGCACTCCCTGAAGGTTCCGAGAAGTTGAGCTGCACCAAGGGAAACGGCGGATACCTACGTAACAAATTTTGTCGACACGCATCGGGCCAGTAGCAAAGTTGTGTCAGGAAGCTGGGCCAGGGTGCTTCAGGATGGCCACTTCAAAATCGTGCACGTCATCTCTCTCTAGGTTCGCCCGATCTTCGGATCCCCCGCCCACGAGTTCCTCACCGTCATCAGAGGGAGGCATTGCCCCGAAAACGCCTTCCTCGGGACCGCAGTCTCCAGTTACGAAAGCTGACTTCCTTGAAATTCTAAAAGAATTTAAGCTCTTCCGGCAAGATTTTTCCAAGGCGGTGAGTGACATCTGGGCAGACCTCAAATCTTTGGATGACCAAGTCACACAAACCAAGATCAATATAGGGGAGCAAATGGATTCAACTGTGGCTTTCCAGTCAAAAATTAACAAATTAGATCATCTCACTAAAGATCTCAAGGAGAGACAAGATGAATTAGAAAACCACCAAAGACGCAATAATTTCAGAATGTTTGGGCTTCTCGAACAAAATGGAGAGCGAGAGAACACCGTGGCTCTAATGCAGGAACTTTTTGCCTTCTGCATTCCAGCGACTCCCAATCCAGTACGGCTGGAAAGGGCTCACCGGAGTTATGATCCTCCAGCATGCAGCCGTAAGCCGCGAGCAATAATCGCTTATTTCAGCTTTTTTGATGATAAAGTTGCTTTGATAAGAAGCCTTAGGGGCAAACGAACGGTGGTTTTTCAAGGTCACGAAATACAGATATATCAAGACCTTTCACAATATACTTTGGAGCAATGTAGAAGTTTCAAGCCCTTAACCCAAGCGCTACAGAAGTCAGCTACTGCATACCGGTGGTGCTTTCCCTTTGCCTTACTGTTCGATTGGAACAACTGAGCACAAAAAATTTTGGATTTCTCAATGGCAATGGAGTTTCTAGACCTGATTCAACATGGGGAAAAGAATCCATGACAGAGAAATACGAATGGAGTGTGGGAGGCATCCTTGCCGAAGAGACGTAAAGTCCCGCGATCCCGCAAGACGTCCAGCTCAGATCCAGAACCGACTCGTCAGAATGAGATGGACACTTCTGTTCCTACTTGAGTTTTATATGTTTTTTTTAATATTAGGGCTTGCAGTGAGGGTTGCTCTCCCTCCCAGTACTGGTCTAGGGTTCAACCTGCCACTACTGTGTGGATGTTTGAAATTGTTTGGGGGTATTAGGGTTGGGGAGGCGGAGGGTGGGGGAGAACAGGAGTAGGGAAGGAGGTGGGGAAGCGGAGACTATATGGAGGGGTGACCGGAGAGGCAGAGATGGAAAATAGAGAAGCTTTTCCTCAGAATGTAGGTACTCAGATTACTAGGATGGGGGGTTGGGAGGGAGGTGGGGTTATTGGTCTATACCTATACACAATGCCTTCGCCACTGACACTCGTAGTGTCGCATTTTATGGGATGTTTTTATGTCTGGTATACTTCCTGCTTTTATAGGAATGTTGGGTGGGCAGGGATGGGTGGGGCAGGGTGGAGAGGAGGGGGGAATATTGACCCCTATAGTAAGCAGTTAATTTTGAGAATTGGGGATAATCTTTTTGTTCAGCAGAGCTATTGGAGATGGGGGGATGGCAGATGGTGGGTGAGGAATACTGTACTCCTAGGTTTTGGGGAAGTTGTTAAGTGGCTTTTCTCATTGATCGGCAATGGTTAGGGAATTGTCTTGGAATGTGCATGGGCTAAATAATCCCTGCAAATGTAGAAGGGTTCTGGACCAGTTATATAGGGAGAAAGCTGAGATAATGTTTCTCCAAGAAACTCACTTTTCCCTGCAAGATCACTTTAACTCTGCTAGAAGTAGATTTCTACAAATATATCTGGCTAATTTCCCTTGTAGAAAGAGAGGGGTTGCTATTTTATTCTCTCCCACTTGTCCCTTTCAGCTCACAGATCAATTCACAGATCCGGAGGGTTGCTTCTTAATTCTAGTTGGTTCTATACATGGGATTCCTCTGACATTAGTGAATGTTTACCTACCCCCTGCTTCAGTAGGGAGCTCCCCGTTGGATCTGTCTGAGGTACTCCAAAGGTACCATCAAGGGAACTACTTGTGGGTGGGGACTTAACTGTGTGCGTTCTGAACTGGATTGTTCTGGAACTCGAGCATACAGGATCACTCCGATGAACGTTTTGGAGGATTGGGTGTCACATTTTGATCTTTGTGATGTCTGGAGACACCTCCATTCTTCGGAAAGGGACTACATCTTTTATTCTAGGGTGCATAATTGTCATTCTCGTATTGATATGTGGATGGTGTCAGGCTCCGGGATTTCATGGTTGACCCAAGCGACCATTAGGACCATGGGTCCCTCAGATCACGTGATTATAACTACTAGTATCTCTTTGGAAGAAACTGATACTCCTCCACATCGCTGGTCCTTACCTCATGTTTTTTTGCTCAACCAGGAGTTTGCCTCCGCAATTAGGACAGGCTGGATGGAGTATCTGGCATTTAATGATACCTCTGATATATCCAGAGCTCTCTTGTGGGAAGCAGGGAAGGCCGTTTTAAGGGGGCAACTCATCTCGTTATCGAGTACCTTCAAAAAGAAACTGGAGGCTAGACAGAATGAACTGCGGTGCGAGATTGCAGATTTGGAAAGGATCCACAGACACAATGGGAGTTCTAAGGTGTGGAAAGTGTTAGCCAACCGTAGAGGGTGAACTGGATGCTCTTGAGTCTGAACGAATTGCTTCGCTGCTCTTACGGACACGACAGAGATTTTTATGACAAGGGAATAAGGCTGGGAAGATGCTATTGTGGCAATTAAAATGACAAAGGCAACGCCATAAAATAGCGGCGATCAAATCCTCCCAGGGTCATGTCCTGCATAGCTCCAAAGACATAGCAGCAACTTTTGCAAAGTTTTATGCGCAGTTATATACGAGCGAATAAGCAGCAGAAGCAGCAGACATTAGCGATTGGTTGAGTGAGGCCTCCTTTCCAAAGCTTTCACCAGAAGAACGGGAACACTTGGATCGGCCCTTTACTCTTCAGGAGTTATTACAAGTAATGAGGAACTTAAAATCTGCAAAGGCTGCAGGGCCTGATTTCTTGCCGACGGAGCTATATAAGGTGTTTCCAGATTTATTTGCTCCAACTTTGTTGACAGTTTTCAATGAGATTCTTTCCAAGGGAACGCTTCCGGCTTCCTTTTTTCAGGCGACCATTGTAGTAATTCCCAAAGCAGATAAAGATCCATTACTTTATTTTATTTATTTATTTTATTTAGTATACATTTGTATACCGCTACTTCCAGCGATCAGCAGCGGTTTTGATTACAGATTGGAAATTGTCAAATCATGACAGGAAATTTTTGAGGTATAAACACATTGATTAGACAGGAAAGCACAGCACACAGAGAACTATTTTACAGGGAACATGGGCTATGGAGGGTTAAGTGGCTTGCCCAAGACCACAAGGAGCACCCTGTGGGACTAGAAACCCCAGTCCTTCCGGCCCAAGGTTGCTGTCCTCTAGTGGGATTTGAACCCCCGACCTTCCGGCCCGAAGTACCTTGCCCCAACCACTAGGCCACTCCTCCACTCCAGTGTTCTAATTATCGCCCGATATCTTTGCTGAACTTAGACTATAAAATTTTCACCATGGTTTTAGCTATTTTAATTCCGGATATTGTGCACCCCAATCAAACGGGATTTATAAAAAATAGATATGGTTTTGAAAATGTGCGAAGCTTGGTTAACGTGTTGCAGGGACTGCATTCCAAAGTGGGGACTTATGGGATCCTCTCACTAGATGCTGAGAAGGCTTTTGACAAACTAGAATGAGCTTATCGTTTACAGGTCCTCCAGGAGTTTGGATTTGGAGCATCCTTTTGTAAGTGGTTTGCCTCTTTATATGCTGAGCCTCAAGCTTCGGTATCCATCAATGGCTTTAGTTCTTCATCTTTTTTCTTAGGTAGAGGTACAAGACAGGGAATGCCCCCATCGCCTTTGTTATTTGTCCATGCAATGGAACCATTAGCGGTACATATTAGGTCACGTGCTGCGGATTTTGGTATCCACCTAGGCCCTAACTGGCATTCTATTTCGCTATATGCGTATAACACGCTCATTTATCTTAGGGATCCTTCTAAATCTCTTCCAATAGTGATAGCCATCTTAGATCCCTTTTCACATATATCCAGTTTCACAGTAAACATGCAAAGGTTGACATTACTGAGTTGTATCTCCCGATCTTCAGTAAAATGCTATCTAGTGGAGGGGAGTTTCCAGTGGTAGACCACTTCCATTACCTGGGTATTATAATACATAGAGATTTATCACAGCTGTATACCTTGAACTATCTTCCCCTCCTTAAGACACTTAAACAGGACATGGAACGATGGGGATCTTGTTCGGTCTCCTGGCTAGGACGGATAAACGCTTATAAGATGTTGGTCGTAGCTAAGCTACTTTTCCTCTTCATGCAATTACCAATTTTTCTCCCTAAAGCTTTCTTTAAACCTCTTAGGCAGGTGTTGGTGCACTTTCTGTGGAATGGTAACCGTCCCTTAATTAGTTTGCAGATTCTTACGCTACCAAAAAGGTCTGGGGGCCTAGGGCTTTCGGATCCGGAGTTATATTATTCTTGCATTTGTTTATGTTCTCTATTGCTCTGGCATCTTAATGCAGAGGCAGATTGGGCTGCCCTCGAAAAGGATTGGATGAAGCCGATTCCGTTGGCAGTGGTGCCTTTCCTTAGTGAATCAAAAGAGGTAGCTAAGATCCGGGCGCATCCCTTCATCGGGCCATGCTGGGGGTCTTGGCGGAGGATTTGTCGACAGTTCGAATTACATGCTTCCCTTTCACCTTATCTGATTTTAGGAGCTATAGGGTTTGTTAGAGACATGAACAGAGGACGGGACTCAGACATGTTTGCAACACGAGTGTCCTCTCTGTATGAAGGATCTCATCCTTTACCTAAGAGTCAACTAGAGGAACTTATTGATTTTCCTCTTTCTTGGTTTCAGTTTCTTCAGTTACATCATTGCTTAGACACTCTGTCTTCGAAGTCGGATCTGATAAGAAGCCCTAAACGGTGGGAATTTGAAATCTTTGAATCCAAACGATTGCCCGCCTTCATTGCACAGTTATATCGTAATCTGGCAGAAGATCTGCCTGTGCTTTCTACTTTGAAGCTTCCTCAGAGGAGATGGGAAGCATCCCTACCAGGGAAAGAATTGGATTTCTGGTTAGAAATTTATCATTATTCACATTCGTGTTCTATTTCGTTGGGATTAATACACACCCAACTGAGAATTCTATATCGGCTGTCAATTTATTTTATTTATTTATTTAGCAAGCATTTGTAGCCCGCTCCTTCCAGCGATCAGAAGCGGGTAGGATTACTATTGTGAAACTGCCGAATCAAGGCAGGTACAAATTTTGTTTACATACAGATTGTCAGAAAAGCACATCATACAGAGTTAACACTTCTTAGCTATGGGGGAGTTCATTTACATATATACATAAATACATATATACAGGATAATCTTCTTGGACTGTCGAATCAAGGCAGGTACAAATTTTGCTTACATACAGATTGTCAATCACGCCGCTTCATCTTTTCCAATGGAAACAAGCTGATGATCCTTTATGCTGGCAGTTGTGCGGCCTTCAGGGGGACTTTGATCACATGTGGTGGTATTGTCCTCACATTCAAAGCTATTGGAGGAAGGTATGGGCACATATCAATGGTTGTCTTCCGGTTACTATCCCCTTTGACCTGGAGACCTGTTTGTTGGGGGCACTTCCTGATTCAGCAGGTATTGCCCCTCACTGGAGGGTGGTTCAGTCACTCTTACTAGTCGCCAGATCGGTAGTAGCTCGTTTCTGGAAGCGTGGCACTGCACCATCTTTTTTGGAGTGGCGATCAAAGTGTTGGGATATTTTTTGGCTGGAAAAAATCACAGCTTCTGTACGTGGATCTCCCTTTCATAGAGAGGAAATCTGGAGATTAGTGTTGAAAGATGAGGCAGGGTAATAGAAACCTCCAGTTGTCATATGGGTATTTAACCAGCAGGGGCTTCTGATTTTGTCTCTATTCTATTCTATTCTGTGTTCTTTATTTATTTATTTTTGTCTGAAGCTCTTGCTCTGCTTCTTATCATTACTTTTCTCACTTCCTATTTCCCATTTCTCAATTCTCATTTCTCATCTGGATTTAGAGGGGTCAGGGGGGAGGGGAGGGGTAAGGGAGTTGGGGGAATATATGAGCAGCGTTTGGAGAAACTTAGTTTCCTTGTGGGTCTACCTTTCCCTGGTCTGACCCACAGATAGAAGGGATAGACGATGGGGTTTTTGACTTTATTGAGAGGGGGGGTATCGTATCTTATCTTATTTTATCTGATTTACTCTTATCTGAGTCTATTACACTAATAATATGGTTGCTTGAAGGTTCATGGCACTTGCCCCATGTTATTCCCCAGAATTTACAGGTGGATAACTTTAGGGCTGGGTCTAGTATAACATTGTATAACATGGTAAGTGGGGTTCCACTGGGGTGTTGTTTTATTCCGCCTTATGCGATTGGGTTATGGCTTTATGCAATGTTTTTTCAGTAAGGGCTGCAGGAGAATATTCTTTCTTGCTCTCCTTTTATCACCTGTTCTTGTTATCCTGTAGGACCTGATGTGGGATACGGCAGGGTATCTATCTATGTATAATTATGAAGGTTGACATATTGCTATCTATATATATGAGTGTATGTTCTCACAGGAAAGATTATAGGCTTGTCAGTTGTAGCTCGTTGAGTATGTAAGTATATTTCTTGATACTGCTCAATAAAATTTATTACACAAACGCATGGGTCCAGGAGAAACTCTTAGATGTTTCCTGCCTTGGTGAACAACTGTTCGGTAAGCCCAATGAGGACAAGGCAGCCGAAACCGAGATGGAGTTCGTAACCTGCACCAGTCTCTCTCGGAAAACCTCGTCGTTTCCTCGGAAGAAACAGCACAGCAAGAAGCACTTCTTTCAGAGGAAGGGTCTTCCTTACCAGGGATGCCCGCCCAAGTGCCGACACCAAGCAGCCAAGGAGCTCAGGGCCACTGTAAGCCTAAGAGGCCCAAGGCCCAACCAGTGGCGTCACCCCAACACACTCCGGCGTTTTGACACCACCTGCATAGCCTCTCGTCCCCCGGCGGCGCTCCCTCCGGTAGGAGGACATCTGTCCCTTTTCGCCTCCAAGTGGGAGGCCATCACATTGGACACCTGGGTCCTCCAGGTCACCCGACATGGTTACCATCTCCATCTGGACAGACTTCCCCCTCCATTCTCTCCAGCGGAGCCTACCCGGCTTCCCTCACACTAGGCTTGCTTAAAGCTAGAGTTGGATAACCTCCTTGGTCAACGGGCGGTCGAAAGTGTCCCGCCGCATCTCCGGGGTCGGGAGTTCTACTCCCGTTACTTCCTTGTTCCAAAGAGGACAGGGGGCTTGCGCTCCATCCTCTACCTCAGGAACTTGAACAAGTTTCTGATGAGGGAGAAGTTCAGAATGCTGTCACTTGGTGTCCTACAGCCCTTCCTCCAGCAGGACGATTGGCTATGCTCCTTGGATCTCAGACGCATATGCCCACATCCGTGTCCATCCCAAGCACCGGACGTTCCTGCGTTTCAGGGTGCAGGGGGAGCACTATCAGTACAGGGTGCTCCCCTTCGGGCTCGCGTCTGCCTCAAGAGTCTTCACCAAATGCCTGTCAGCAGCCACAGACCACCTCCAGCTGCAGGACATATCTGTCTACCCCTACCTAGATGATTGGCTCGTCACGGGCGCATCGCTCAGGGCGGCATGCCTCTCGGCGTCACACATGGTCGTCCTCCTCGAGCGCCTCGCTTTCCTGATCAACTACTCCGATTCCCACCTCGAACCAGTGCAGGCACTGGAGTTCATCGGCACACAGCTCAACACAGAACAGGTGACCGCCTTCCTCCGCCGAGCGTGTGCAGTCCACCTCCACACTCTGGCCGCAGAGACCCCAAGCCAAACCAGGGTCTCGGTGCGGGCCATGCCGCGCCTCCTTGGGCACATAGCCTTGACCGTGCATGTCGTTCCCCACACTCGCATGCATATGTGAGCGGCTCAGTGGTGCCTCGGACCGGCTCTGGGACTCCGTCTCGGTCTTGCGCAGCCTATCCAGTTCCCTGGATTGGTGGCAGAATCTCCGATGCTTATTTCGGAGCATGCCCTTCCAGGCTCTGCAACATGAGCTCATCCTGATGACGGATGCCTCGCTGTCGGGCTGGGGAGCCCACTGTGACAACCTCCGTACACAGGGACAGTGGTCATCCGAGGAATCGCAGCAGCAGATCAATCTGCTCGAACTTCGAGCAGTCCGGTTGGCCTTGAAGGTCTTCGAGCACCACTTGCGGGGCAAGTCGGTGCTCGTGCAAACTGACAACAAGGTTGCGATATTCTACATAAACAAAGAAGGGGGTATGGGCTTCTGCCTTCTCTGCCGGGAGGCAGTCCTTCTCAGCTCCTTCGCAATGCATCACGGCATGACCCTAAGAGCTGTCTACCTCCCGGGCCAAGACAGTGTCCTCGCGGACAGGCTCAACAGGCTTCTTTGCCTGCATGAGTGGTGCCTGAGTCTGGTGGTGGCTTTCCACCTGCTTCGCCTCTGGGGGACTCCGTCCATGGACCTGCTCGCCAGCCCGGCGAATGCCCAGCTGCCCCGCTTTTGTGGGGCGACACCGCCCCTGAGCAGCGAAGCTCCAGACGCGTTCCTCCTGAACTGGACCTCTAGGCTTCTGTATGCGTTTCCCCCCACCCCCTCATAGCGAGGACCCTCCACAAAATTTAGCAGGACTGATCATTGGTCATTCTCGTGGCCCCCTTGTGGCCTTGGCAGCCTTGGTTCCCGCGTCTTTTCTGACTCTCGTCAGAGCCCCCAGTTCCCCTGGGCAGTACCCCGGGGCTGCTGACACAGGAGGAGGGGCGGGTGCTGCACCCAAATCTGGAATCGCTGTCACTGACAGCCTGGTGGCTGAACGGGTCTCTTTAGCCTTGCTGCACCTCCCAGAGGAGATTGAGAAAGTTCTGCTTGCATTGAGGAAAGACTCGGTGAGACGGGCCTACGCCCTCAAATAGCGGCGCTTCTCGGCCTGGTGCGCTGAGCTCCAGATCAATCCATTCTCCTGTTCCACCCGATGGGTTCTGCAGTACTTCCTGCACCTCTCACGGGTGGGGCTGAAATCCAGTTCGGTCAGGGTTCACCTGAGCGCCATTTCGGCCAACCCACCTCCCTGTCAAGGGTAAACCCCTCTCAGGCAAGTCACTGGTCTCCCGCTTCATGCGGGGCCTCTTATTTTCCAAGCCCCCTGTCCAGCCTTCACCGACGGAGTGGGACCTGAATATCGTGCTCATGCAACTGATGCAGCCACCCTTCGAGCTGATGGCGACGTGCTTGCTTCAGCTCCTTTCATGGAAGGTAGTCTTCCTGGTGGCGCTGACCTCTGCTCGGCAAGTCAGTGAACTCTACGCCCTCATGGCCGAGGGCCCTTACACCAGGTTTTATGGAAACAGGGTGGTCCTTTGCAATCACCTCAAGTTCTTACCGAAGGTTGTCTCGGATTTCCATCTCAACCAAGAGATAGTCTTACCGACTTTTTTCCCGAGACCTCACGCCGACCAGGCGTTGGTAGTCCTGCATACCCTCGACTTCAAAAGGGCTCTTGCTTTCTACCTGCAGCGCACCCAGGGTCATCGCAAGTCCGACACCTATGATCCTAACCGTCTGGGGCTTGCAGTCACCAAGCGCACCTTCGCCATCTGGCTGGTGGACTGCATCACCTTTGCCCAGGCAAAGGCTGGGGCCCCGCTGGATCGACGAGTCACCGTGCACGGCATCCATGCCAAAGCGGCATCTGTGGCTTCGCTGTGCTCAGTGCCTCTGATGGACATCTGCTGGGCTGCGACCTGGTTTTCAGCGAACACCTTCGCTTAACACTACTGCTTGGAGAGGGAGTCCTGCCGGGACAGCGCCTTCGGCCAGGTTGTACTCTGTAACCTGTTTGGGGTATAAGAAACTCCTGCCCTCCGACCCTTCTTCTGCGGCTACTGGAGCTTGCCAAGGACTCTGGCTCCCTTCAGATTGCTGTCTTCTGCTCACGGCTTTGCAGGGGCATTTTTGATTACAATTTCGGTAGCCTGTAGCTGTGGAGTCCCATAATTGAGGACTAACTTCCTGCTTGTTCCTGGAGAAAGCGTAGTTTCTCACCTGTAACAGATGTTCTCCAGGGAGAGCAGGAATCGGTCTTCACTACCCTCCCACCCCCCACCCCCCTTAAGAGTTGCCATTTCTTTTCTTCCCTGCCATCCGCTTAGTGGGCTTTAGCTATGGGACCTGACTGAGCAAGATGGCACCCTTGGGTGGGAAGAGGACCACGCATGCATGGCAGCAATCCCAAAAGCTTTCTTTGAAAGCTGGGGAATTGCTCTGCGCGGGCTCCATCGGTGCCGATGTCACCCATAAGTGAGGACTGATTCCTGCTGTCCCTGGAGAACACCTGTTACAGGTGAGTAACTACGCTATCACCAACAGTATCTCCAATTTGTGTTTAGACCAACACTTAAAGCACAGAGTTCTTGCATTCAGACTCTCTTCAGCTCCCAGCGATAACATGAAACATCTAGCAGTAATGGCGGCACCACAACAACAAAGGAAAGCTCATTTTTTCTTTCCTTACCTGGATGACTGGTTGGTTTCTGGCCCAAACAGAGGTAGTAACCAGCAGGCTTCAAGTTTCCATGGTGCTACTACAAAACTGCGTTCTTGATCAACACTGAGAAATCAACACTCGTCTCAACTCAGACACTTATTTATAGGAGCCATCATAAACACACGACAAGCGAAAGCATTCCTAAACAAGGACAAGGCAGGAACTATTGTCCAGCTCAGCTCATTAATGCACAAAGCACTTCTCCAAACCCACCACACACAGATTCCACAAATTGGAAAAAGAAGATTTTTCTAGCCAAGATTTTACCAAAAGATGCTCCCAAAGACATAAACTCCATAATACAAAACTGGAACAAACCCATCACAGATATAGCAACAAAACCACCCACATCCAACCACCACATAAGACAATGAACAACAACTTGTACTGAAAGACATGAAGCAAAACCTACACACTTCAGAAAGGAAATGGAGAAACACCAGATCAAACAACAGCCTAAACACTTACAAGCACAAACTACAGGTATACCAAGCAGCCACAATCTAAACAAACAAAGACTATTACACAAAACTAATCCAAAGTGCTCTCAATCGCCCACCAGAGCTTTTTGACATAGTGAAGCAACCATCCTCACTCCACAGATGATGGCAGACTATTTCCAGACCTTAACTTCAGCTTGCACTAACAACACCGACTCCACCACCACAACAGAACAACAAATCACTACATACCCGACAACATGGAGCTCATTCAGCAAGATCACACATGATACCTAGAGAAAATCATCAAAAACATCAACACAATCACCTCACCACTTGACCCCTGTCCAGTCAGCTGGATCAAGCTAGCGAGACAAGGACTCGCCCCCACAATATTAAAAGTTATCCATCCAACAGGAACAGGTACCCCCCCAAACTCAAGACTGCCTCCATCCGTCCTGTAAAAAAAGGAACCTCGAAAGATATCAACCAACCAACTTCCTACAGACCCATAGCCAGTCTTCCCTTCATGGCCAGAATACTAGAAAAAGTCTTCTACGAACAGCTCTATGATCACATACTAACACACCATCCACTTGACCGACAGCAATACAGGTTCAGACCTTACCATGGAGTGGAATCCGTAATGACAGCCCTCCTCAACAACCTACTTACAGGAACCGACATACCAAAAACTGGCTTCATACTCATCTTCCTAGATATAAAGGCAACATTTGACTCCATACCACACAACCTGATATCCAGCGACTGCAAGCTCTTGGAATATCAGACACACCCCTCGCCTGGTTCAAATCATACCTAACTGACCGACAACTTCAGGGAATAGAAATGGGCGAAGATTTAATAGAAGACATACACAGTATTGCCATGAAAGGAGAAATGCTACTGATAGGTGATTTCAATGTGCCAGATGTGGATTGGCACATCCCTGCTGCGGTGTCATCTAGAAGTAAGGAGATCCTGGATTCTCTACAGGGAGAACTATTCAGGCAACTGGTAACAGAACCCACATGTGATGGGGCCATATTGGACTTGGTGCTTAGCAGTGGTGAAAGTGTTTCTGATGTTACAGTAGGACATCATCTCTCATCCAGTGATCACCAGATGGTATAGTTTAGTACTGGGTCTAGGGCTGATAAAATCCATTCAAAAGCGAGGGTCTTAGACTTTAGGAAAACTAACTTTGCCAAGATGGGACAATACCTCAAAGAGTTGTTAGTGGAATTGGAACAGCTGGGGGGTGTAGAAAAGCAGTGAGCAAAACTGAAAGGATATTTTAAGGGCAGCAAACCTTTTTGTTAGAAAGGTAACTAAATGTAAAAGGAAAAAGAGGCCGCTATGGTTCTCAAAAGAAGTAGCTGAAAAGGTGAAGAAAAAGAGGGAGGCCTTTATGAAATTCAAGAGATCACAGAGAGAGAAAGCCAGGCATCCATATTTGGAAAAACTTAGAGAAGCAGCAAAGTAGTCAGGAAAGCATAAGAACATAAGATATGCCATACTGGGCCAGACCAAGGTCCATCAAGCCCAGTATCCTGTTTCCAACAGTGGCCAATCTAGGTCATACGTACCTAGCAGTTTCCCCAAAAGACACAGGTTCCACAATGCTTGTACTGGGTCAAGCATTGATATCCTGGGTCCCTTCAAATTTTAAAGTAGGCCTTCAAAGGGTTAAGCATAATGCCTCAGCCAGTCTTATTCATTAGGCACACACACACTGGGGAATCAAACCCATGACCCCTGTACCATCAGTCAGTGAAGTAACCATTGTTCTACAGCTCTGTTTCTGAGCAAAGCAAAGGTGCAAGAAGAAGAAGAAATAGCCAATGCAATAAAATGCAGATATGTTAGTGAGAGGAGGAAGGGCAAAAGTGGTATTAAGAACATAAGAACATAAGATATGTGTCTTACTACAGCAAAGGCTAACACCTTGTAATGAAGACGTGCAGTTTATTTACAAACAAAGCAAGGATACTTATTCAGAAAGGCAAGTAATTCTCTTAGTTACACATGAGTAGTTAGAAAAGATAACTAGAATGCAATTAGAATAATAACTAATGCACTTAATTACAGAATAATACTTCACTGAGAGTTATGAGATAGTGCAGCTATTTACAAAGAATACTTCACCAAACTTGTCATACAGTCCTTTACACATCAGCTGGGAGCGCTCAACGAGAAACTGGGGACAGTCTGGGATTCTTCATGCCTGGCCAAGCAGATCTACGCTCTGTCTGTTCTGGATTTTCTCTGTACTTATATAGGCACAAATGTGTTGCAGCTAGCCCTCACACATGAGTTTCTCTCCACAGATACTCTCCACCCATCCACCTTTGCTTGACCAGTCCCTCTCCAAACTTTGGTTTCCGGGCAGGCTTCTTTTGTCCTCTCTAATGGGTCTCCTTATGTTTGCTAGGAGAAGGACTCCTCCCTAATCTCCCAGCATCTTCCTGTCAAGGGAGACACCCCCCATGGTTTTAGAAGCAGCTCAAAGCTTCTACATTATAATTGATGAATTCTTATCTTGTCTACATTGGCTAGGCAAATGTTTCTATATTGGCCAAGAGAATTGTTCAAAGGCCAAGAGAAGAATTCTGTCTCCCTCTCTGGCCTTCCAGCACTCCCCAGGCTAGATGTGTAAAGATCTCTCACTAGACTGTAAATACAGCTTTGGTCTCTGGGCTAGCAAGTTGACTCAGCATGATTCCTCAGTTGATTTCTCACATGCAGAATGGCTCAAAGCAGAATGGCTCAAGAGTTCAATTTCCTTGCAAAGTTGCAGTATTCCTTGCTGATCCAAATAAATTTTTAATTAGTAATACATTCCACCCGTGGATCAACAAGGATATTGTACGTAAGCAATGTCTGAATCGCCTTTGTAATTCATTTAGAAATACAATAATAATAACATAGGCTAAAACATAGTGGATAATATTAAGGTAAAAGCTTGAGGGGACAAGAAGTCATGGTATAAATTAGGTGATATTTTCCCAAGATATCTAATATACCATTCCCACCAGCATTACAATTGCCAAAGCCAAATGGCTTGTAGATCTCAGTTACTTTTATCAGTTCCCCATGCAGTGGGGGACTCATTTCACCTGCATATTCAGAACTTTTTCTACTGTATATCTATCTGCCCCATGGATTTCAATCTACTAGTTATATATTGAGGGTAGTGGAGCAAGTGGTGAGGGACTAACAACCTCAATCATATTGCAACTACTTCTCCCTCCACCAGCTATGAATCTGGTCTTTCATATTTTACCCAAACGTTTACACTATTGACCACCCGTGGATTCAAAAGTAGTATAAGCAGGAGAAAGAGAAACCACAGCAATAACTAAGATCTGAGGAACAGGTAACATAAGCAATTGGGCACATGATGTTCAGCGGAAAAAATCTGAGATACTAGAATTACAGTTACTTTCCAAGGAAACAATAATAAAAGGATAACAATACATAAAACAAAAAGCATTCACAAAACCCCCCAATCAGTCCAATAGTCCTCTTCCTATTTTCAGATAATTTGGCCTGCTTCTCAGCAGTTCTTCAGGACTCCGTAATGTTAAACAGTATCCCTTTCCCATCAACTTAATTGGTCCAATGCTAAGTGAACATATGCTCATTCTAAATAGGAACAATTTGGGTAAAGATTTACAATATAAAACTATTATTTTGCAGCATTTTATAACATCAATCCCAATAGAAAGAAATATGGCTCCTAACATAGAGTGGAGGAATGGCCTAGTGGTTGGGGCAAGGTACTTCAGGCCGGAAGGTCGGGGGTTCAAATCCCACAAGAGGACAGCAACCCTGGGCCGGAAGGACTGGGGTCTCCAGTCCCACAGGTGCTCCCTGTGGTCTCGGGCAAGCCACCCAACCCTCCATAGCCCATGTTCCCTGCAGAACAGCTATCTCCAAGTTACAATGCCCCATTCAATGCAATCTCAGCTTGCTCAATGCAAACCACACTGATGCAGAATAACGTGGCACATAAGAGAATGCAAATAAACAAAACAAATAAATAAACATGACAGTCACATATCTCTCACGTATAACTAGAATCTATCGTATACACTGTTCTCAGTGAGAGTGCTGTTGGACTGATTTTAAAATTGCAGTGTTCACAAGGATTTGTGTAAGCTACTCATTAATTATGGTGTCAAAAAGAGATCCTTTTGAGGTGAGAGATCTAAGAGGGTACAAGGCATTGGTGGTTGGGCCTCATGGCGATACGTCTTCAGGTTCTTCTTGGACAGCAAGGCATTTGTGGCTGGGCCTCATGACGATCCTCAGGTTCTTTTCGGCCTATTCTCCCCTGCCTATCCATGTCTCTTCAGAGGCATAAATATGCAAGGTTCCTGTTCTTCAGGCCTTGTGGGTCCTCGAGGAGTCTTAGAGCAGTCAGAATTCTGGTAGCCCAGATCATCACACTGGAAGTAGCACATTTATTGTCTTTTCCTATCCTAGGCTGTGGCCTCACCTTTCTGCCTCTCTCTCTCTCTCTCTCTCTCTCATTCTTTCAAACCTCTCCTGGATCATTACTGACAAGCAAGATTTGGTTTTATCCAATCAACTCAAGTTAATGTTATCGTTTTATTTGTAAATAATTTTACAAATATTCTCATTATTTTCTGGGAACCCAGTTCCATCTTTACTCTATATTTGCTCTATATGCTTGGGAACAAAGCAATTTCATATCAGCCTCTGTCCAAAATTTCAGCAAACATTAATATTTACTCATCTGGTAATTGCTGTGTGTGTACTGGACCTCTGCATAATGTACTGATACAACAAGTATATTTGGTAACCTAAAATGCAAGTGTATAAACTCAAGAAAATTCATATCTAACAGTGCTATAATATACTGTACTCCTGAAACTGAAATTTAAAAACTTTAAAACAAAGTACACTTTTTCTCTGGACACCAGCACGTAAAATTCAAATACAGAAAAACAGGTAATCTTACCCTAAAATCCCATATTGTAACAAATAAAACTGTGATGTTACTGTCCTGTTCATCAGTCATCAACACAGAGCTTAACAAGGTAAAGTAATTACCTTGAATCTTACAGTTCAAAAACAAGCATGAAACTGATACTTTGTCATAAAAAGGTTGGTGGATATCTGGAATGCAAATACTCTTTTTTTATATGTTTAAAGTAATACAGTAACATGGAATAGACAAGTCTTACTAAAATCATTTTAAGGTATCATTGTAGTATCAGAAAAGTGAATACAGTTGATCAAGGCAGTTAATGTACCTAGCACGAAAGAATGCAATCATCAAAACAGCATATACTGTCTGCATTGATCAAGGCAGTTAATGTACCTAGCACGAAAGAATGCAATCATCAAAACAGCATATACTGTCTGCAGATTAAAATGTCAAAGATGGCATATCATGCAGAAGTATTACTTGTATTTGCAAGTTCAGAAAAAGATTTGTTTGCAAAACAGAAAACATTTGTGCAGAAAACACTAAATATTTTAAAAGAATGAGCCAAAATACATTAAACATCATTTATTCAAGTGACTTCAATGAAGCAGTTTTGTTAGTGTATAAGCAATCAGGTATTCTCTTCCTTTTATCTGCCTCTCTCTAGCATGGCACTAATAAACCCTTACTGAGTAGTTCTGACAACTGTCAATGTTTTTATTTGTCGGTACTAATTACTGCTCTCAGACAGAACATCTTTACAGTTAATAACCAAAATGTACTTTTCACATTTAAATTAAAACCTTATACATAATACCTGAGACTGGTATCAAACTGATCTGAAATGTTATCTTCAACACAGACAGCAAAACAATAGGTCTCTCTTGTGTCCAGATTCCTTCAGGCAAATGCAGATTACTATGTAGCTGAACAATTAACCTATAGTTATAGCTGTTTATGGTTCTGTAAAATATAAACAATAACTATACCCTCTGAGGTGCTTGCCACAATATATAAAATCCCCCTTTAACTTTTAAGTTTGCTTGATAGCATATACAGTCAAAGACAAAGAATGGATGCATAACATACTAATGATAAAGATTAACCAGGATTTACCTTCTTATTTACTCAGGATTTAAATCATTTGCAAACTGGTTCAGGATGCCCCATTGTCCTGTCAGGGCTCTTAACCTCTACTTTGAAGGTCAAAGAAAAACAAAAACAGTTTCTTTAGTTTCATGCCTTGTTTGTTTGATCTAGTCACTTCAGCATCCAGGGACCATAAAATCTACTGATGGTGCCAGTACTACATACCACAGCATACCCTCTCAAAGGTTTATATCCTCATGTAAGCGAACAAAAGAGATAGGCAGTCTGCATGGCACCAACAGAGGAGAGGAAAAGCATTGCAATATGGCAAGATCTTGAGGACAGTTTTCAAAAAGTCATTTACCTGCTCAGCCTTTCTTTGGGTAAAGTTTGTTCAATGTAAACCGCACTGATGCAGAATAGCGCACCGCGACAGATCCAGCGTCACATCCACGGGACAGGCCCCCGCACCAAGACGACCGCCACAGATCCAGCTCCACATCCACGGGACAGACTCCCTCCACGGGACAGGCTCCCGCACCGCGACAGACCCAGCTCCACATCCACGGGACAGGCCCCCGCACCAAGGCGACCAACACAGATCCAGCTCCACACACACGGGACAGGCTCCCTCCACGGGACAGGCTCCCGCACCAAGGCGTCCGCCACAGATCCAGCTCCACATCCACGGGACAGGCTCCCTCCACGGGACAGGCTCCCGCACCGCATCAGATCCAGCTCCACATCCAAGGGACAGGCTCCCTCCACGGGACAGGCTCCCGCACCGCAACAGATACAGCTTCACATCCAAGGGACAGGCTCCCTCCACGGGACAGGCTCCCGCACCGCAACAGATACAACTTCACATCCCCAGGACAAGCCCCTGCAACAAGTACAGCTCTCCTCAAAAAAGCAAACAACAGACGAAAACCTAAGGACACAGGCGTCGCCCTATCAGAACATCACAAGCTATCAACATGCACACCACATACTTCCTCCCACTATACCTACTAGTCACACAACTCCTCCCACCAACTACACACCCCCACTACCCCCAAACAAACACACCATGGTACCCACCAACTGCACTGCCATATCTCGGTCCACAACACACACAAAGAGACACTCGCAACCTCCCAAACAAAGAGACAAAACAGACACAAATCAAACCCCAACACCGGCCCTAAGGAAGCACACGTCGCAACAACCTCTTCCACAAAGAAAACATCAATTGAGCTCATAAACGCCAGATCCATCTGCAACAAGATACACACTCTGGTAGACCACATTGAAGAGCGACAGCCAGACATAATATGCATCACAGAGACATGGCTCAACCCTACCGACAGTGTACTACTCAACCAACTAGTACCGAACAACTACTCAGCATACAACTGCCCACGCATCCACAAGCGTGGAGGAGGAGTCCTAATAATAGCAAAAACAGAACTCAAGTTCAAGACACTGAATCTCACAGATACAAAGCAGTGTAACACAATTAGCATCAAGAACAAGAATATTGCAATCTGCCTAACCTACAGAGCACCCCGTGCTCCACCCGACGAACTAGCCTTCATACTCGAAGAAGCCTGTGCCATAACATCAAACAACAAACCAGCACTACTAATCGGAGACTTCAACCTCAAGTCCGCCAATACAAAAGATGCAGAGGCCTTCCTTCAGGCAATGTCATCACTTCAATTCACACAGATAGTCAATGCACCAACACACAGACTAGGATCATCCCCAGACCTCATCTTCGCATCAAACTACCTAACTTCAAGAGACCTAATCTCTACACCCACCATCACCCCAGTACCATGGTCTGACCATTACTTAATCGAGACAAATCTGCAATCACAAGAAGACTGGACAAGCGAAAGAGCGAACTTCCCACACACAAAAAGACGATTCAAGTCCTTTGACAAGGACGAATTCATCCAGGACACAATACAACACTTGAACATTGACTCAGAGGACCTGGAGGAACAAGTTTCCAACTGGAACAATGTCCTAGCTAACGCCGCCAAACCATCCGTTGACAGGACCAAGAAACAACACCACAACAAGAGACAAAACAAACCATGGTACTCAGCAAAAATACGACAGGAAAAGAGGGAGCTCAGGAAAATTGAACGGAGATGGAGAAAAAACAAAACTACTTCCGACCAACATCTTTACCTAACAAAGCAAAAACAATACAATGAACACATCAACCAATCAAAGAGAGAATTCCACACAAACCTGATAAATTCTTCCATCAACAAACCCAGAGAACTTTTCGAAATAGTAAAAACCCTGACAAAAGAGCAAGCAGCAGAAAGAGAAATACAAGTGGATCCACAGATATTCGCCGACCACATCAAAGACAAATTTCACTCCACAGAGCGCTCAACACCCAGTAGAACCAACAGAACGAACGTCCACCCCAAAACCTGGGGCACATTCCACTCACCCTCAAAAGAGCAGATATCAGACATCATCTCCACAATCAACACAAGCACTGCTCCTACAGACCCTTGCCCAGTGTCATGGGTCAAAGCCACCAAAGCAAGCCTCATACCAAACATTCATAAAATGGTACACAACTCACTCACTCAAGGACTCATGCCACAGCAATTAAAGCTTGCCTCAGTAAGACCAATCACAAAGAAAACTTCTCTCGACAAAAAGGACCCAGCAGCATACCGACCAATCTCCAGCATACCCTTCCTCGCAAAAATAATCGAAAAGACGGTTCAACTACAACTTCAGGAACACATTGACGAACATGGAACTCTCGACGACAACCAACACGGATTTCGTCCCAACCATGGAGTCGAAACTCTCCTGATCTACCTCTTCGACAGCATCATAAGAATAATTGACGACATCAGGAATGGAATTATAATGATCTTCATCGACATCTCCTCAGCGTTCGACACAGTTGATCACAATATACTCCTGGAGAGACTGAAGAACACTGGTATACACGGTACCACTCTAAAATGGTTCCACGCGTACCTAACAGAAAGACAGCTACAGGTCAAGGTGGGACAGGACACCTCCCGGCCCATAAACGTCCAACAAGGAGTACCACAAGGATCCGCACTCTCAGCACTCCTTTTTAACATCTACATCCAACCAATATGCAACATTATGAAAGAGAACAACATCCAATACACAATATACGCAGACGATATAATGGTATACTCCCCGATATCAATCGAAAACCCGGACTTCTCTAAGATAGCAGACTGCCTTACCCAAATGGCGAAGTGGTGCCAAAACAACAATCTAGCTATAAACTACAACAAGACTGAAGCTTTAATCATCACTCGAAACCAAAGCTTCACACACCCACCAAACATAAAGATACAAAGCACCACGATACCGATAAGATCGGAGGTGAGATACCTTGGGGTTATTCTGGACAGTAAACTCAACCTCAAACCACACATAGACAAAACAATCCAAAAAGCATATTACAGGATGCGAATCATCAGGAGACTGAAACCACTCCTCGCTCCAGAACACTTCCGTACAGTCTGTCAAGCACTGATAACCCCAATACTGGACTTCTGCAATCCGATATACCTCGGACTACCAAAACAAGCTCTCAAACCACTACAGCTGGCACAAAACACTGCAGCTCGAATCATATCCGGAGCCGCAAGGCAGGAGCACATCACACCTACACTAAAGGACTTACACTGGCTCCCAATCATTGCTCGCATCAGATACAAGACTATCATAAACCTATTTAAGATAAAAGAACACACATCAGCCAACAGCCTCCACCTGCTCATACAACCGGAAACCAGCGCACGTCCCAGAAGAAGTCAAACACGCAACCGAGTCAGCACCCCAAACGAGTACAAGCACACATGCAAGGACACAACAGACAGAGCTCTCTCCATGGCTGCTCCAACAATATGGAACAATCTACCGGACGATCTAAGGGCAACTCCAGACCTCAAAGACTTCAGAAAACAACTGAAAACCATGCTGTTCATAGAGCACTATGGTCACATCACATAACCTAAGAGAATGGATAACAGCACTCCAATCCTCCCAAACAACTGAATATATAAAATATGATTCTAGCACCACTGTAAATAGCCCACCCTGTATATAGCTCAAACAAATCAAGCACCCAACACATCCCTCACACAACTAAGTTTTATCCTCACTGCATGTACAACACACACACTTTACCTGATTGCTTGCTGTGATACCACCTTGATTATTAAGATAAGGCGGTTTAGAAATACTGTTAAATAAATAAATAAATAAATAAAATACTGGAGTAGCCAGTAATGAAAGAAAAACAGTATTTACTGCAAACAAACATTTAAACACAAGACAAATCAAAGCTTACAAGTGCTTTATACCTAACAGCCTATCTGATCAGAGTTTCTCCTATGTGAGCAACCAGCAATGAAAGAAAAGGAAAGAAAAAAAAATCACTTTTGAACACAGAACAAATCAAAGCTTACAAGTGCTTTATACCTATCTGATCAGAGTTTCTCTTAACCCAGGGACCTTAAAAAAAGTCTTCACTTCTTCATAATCTTATAAGGATTTTCCATAACAATTAATACTAACTCTACAGGATAGGCATTTTGTTCAAAGCACTGAATTAAACATCTTTGCAGCACAAGGTTACATATTTTCCTAAACAGTTTTTTATTATTTTTAGATCCCTTTCCTTGGCTGCAGATCCAGCTGCAGTCATTTCCCTTATCAATTTGAAATTGAATTTGTAAAGTCATAATAACATGACAAAACTGATCTTGTATCAGTGGGTCAGAACTAATCAAACAGAATTTCTTATCACCATGATCTATCATTAATCTCTTGTTGATTAAAATCCTCCACAGTATCTTCTAGATTAACTCCTCCAGGATTTTGGGGAGTACTCTTCTTTTTCTTTCTTTTTCCCCGTCTCCTTCGGTATTTATACTGAGCCACCCTCTCAGCAACTTGCTGATAAATGTCTATTTTATCTGTCCATGCAATCAAATCTAATTTGCTAGAATTTGTCTGATGCATCTTACAATATGCAGACAACAAAAGCAATCTCCTTCTCCCTAAGGTACTCAATTCTGTTCCTTTTTCAACAGGTATTTTTTGCAAGCATGTAAGGGCATTAACAGGTTCATCATCTTTTAAAACAGATTCCCAATTCTCACTTAGTCCTAACCCACAAGAGCATTCTCTAGCTAATATTTCATAAAAAGCCTGATCCCAGCCGGGAATAGTTACAATATTCACAGTCTTTAAACTATTTTCACTTCTTTTCAACATTGTCCAAGCCTTTTTTTCGTACCCCACTCCTGGTACCAAATGTCTTACTACATCAAAGGCTAACACCTTGTAAAGAAGACGTGCAGTTTATTTACAAACAAAGCAAGGATACTTATTCAGAAAGGCAAGTAATTCTCTTAGTTACACATGAGTAGTTAGAAAAGATAACTAGAATGCAATTAGAATAATAACTAATGCACTTAATTACAGAATAATACTTCACTGAAAGAGTTATGAGATAGTGCAGCTATTTACAAAGAATACTTCACCAAACTTGTCATACAGTCCTTTACACATCAGCTGGAAGCGCTCAGCGAAAAACTGGGGACAGTCTGGGATTCTTCATGCCTGGCCAAGCAGATCTACGCTCTGTCTGTTCTGGATTTTCTCTGTACTTATATAGGCACAAATGTGTTGCAGCTAGCCCTCACACATGAGTTTCTCTCCACAGATACTCTCCACCCCATCCACATTTGCTTGACCAGTCCCTCTCCAAACTTTGGTTTCCGGGCAGGCTTCTTTTGTCCTCTCTAATGGGTCTCCATATGTTTGCTAGGAGAAGGACTCCTCCCTAATCTCCCAGCATCTTCCTGTCCAGGGAGACACCCCCATGGTTTTAGAAGCAGCTCAAAGCTTCTACATTATAATTGATGAATTCTTATCTTGTCTACATTGGCTAGGTAAATGTTTCTATATTGGCCAAGAGAATTGTTCAAAGGCCAAGAGAAGAATTCTGTCTCCCTCTCTGGCCTTCCAGCACTCCCCAGGCTAGATGTGTAAAGATCTCTCACTAGACTGTAAATACAGCTTTGGTCTCTGGGCTAGCAAGTTGACTCAGCATGATTCCTCAGTTGATTTCTCACATTCAGAATGGCTCAAGAGTTCAATTTCCTTGCAAAGTTGCAATATTCCTTGCTGATCCAAATAAATTTTTAATTAGTAATACAGATATGCCATACTGGGTTAGACCAAGGTCCATCAAGCCCAGTATTCTGTTTCCCATAGTGTCCAATCTAGGTCATATGTACCTAGCAGTTTCCCCAAGAGACACAAGTTCCACAATGCTTGTACTGGGTCAAGCATTGATATCTTCGGTCACTTCTTAATAATGGTTTATGGACCTTTCCTCCAGGAACTTGTCCAAACCTTTTTTAAACCCAGCTACACTAACAGCCTTTACTACATCCTCCGGTAACAAATTCCAGAGTTTGATTACACGTTGAGTAAAAAAATATTTTCTTTTATTAGTCTTAAATAGTTTACCCTGTAGCTTCATTGCATGTCCCCTAGTCTTTCTATATTCTGATAAGGTAAACAATCGATCTGCGTTTACCCGTTCCAC
Organism: Ichthyophis bannanicus; assembly: GCA_033557465.1. Classification (NCBI taxonomy): domain Eukaryota; kingdom Metazoa; phylum Chordata; class Amphibia; order Gymnophiona; family Ichthyophiidae; genus Ichthyophis; species Ichthyophis bannanicus. The sequence goes on along the minus strand of CM066038.1, from coordinate 318,346,906 downwards.
TCCGTTCATTAATTTATAGACTTCTATCATATCTCCCCTCAGCCGTCTCTTTTCCAGGTTAAAGAGCCCTAACCTTTTTAGCCTTTCTTCATAGGAGTATCCTTCCATCCCCTTTACCATTTGGTGGCTCTTCTCTGAACCTTTTCTAAAATCGCTATATCCTTTTTAAGTTACGGCGACCAGAATTGCACACAATATTCAAGGTGCCGTCTCACCATGGAACGATATAGAGGCATTATAATATCTTTTGTTTTATTTTCCATTCCTTTCCTTATCATACCTAGCATTCTATTTGCTCTCTTGGCCGCCGCTGCACACTGGGCCGAGGGTTTTAACATGGTATCCACAATGACGCCTAAATCTTTTTCCTGGGTGGTGGTTCCTAATGTGGAACCTTGCATCGTGTAACCATAGTTTGGGTTGTTCTTCCCTAGGTGCATAAACTTGCACTTGTCCACATTAAATTTCATCTGCCATTTTGATGCCCAGTCTTCCAATTTATCAAGATCCTCTTGCAATTTTTCACAATACTCTTGGGTTTTAACAACTTTAAATAGTTTTGTGTCATCTGCAAATTTGATAACCTCACTCGTTATTCCACTTTCCAGGTCATTTATGAATATGTCAAAAAGCAGCGGACCCAGCACAGATCCCTGGGGTACAACACTATTCACCTTTCTCCATTGGGAAAATTAGCCATTTAGCCCTACCCTCTGCTTTCTATCTTTTAACCAGTTCCTGATCCACAATAGTACACTGCCTCCTATCCCATGACTCTTTAGTTTTGCCAAAAGTCTCTGATGAGGGACCTTGTCAAAGGCTTTCTGAAAGTCCAGATACACAATATCAACCGACTCACCTTTGTCCACCTGTTTATTCACTCCTTCAAAAAAACAGATTAGTAAGACAAGATCTTCCTTGTCTAAAGCCATGTTGGCTGTCTCCCATTAGGTTGTGACTATCTACATGCTGAGTAATTTTATTCTTTATGATGGTTTCTACCATTTTTCCCGGTACTGACGTCAGGCTCACCGGTCTGTAGTTTCCCGGATCACCACTGGAACCCTTTTTAAAAATTGGTGTTACATTGGCGATCCTCCAATCTTCAGGTATTAGAGATGATTTTAATGATAGTTCACAGATTACTGATAGCAGTTCTGCAATCTCATATTTCAGTTCTTTCAACACCCTTGGATGTATACCATCCGGCCCAGGTGATTTGCTACTCTTCAGTTTATCAAATAGTTGTAATACATCTTCCCGATGTATCGATATTTCCTTCAATTCTTCCGCACCTTTAAATACCACTTCAGTCATGGATAACATCCCTACATCTTCCTCAGTAAAGACCGAAGCAAAGAATTCATTCAGTCTCTCCGCTATTGCCTTGTCACCTCTTAGTGCTCCTTTAACCCCTTTATCATCTAATGGACCAACTGACTCTCTCACAGGTTTTTTGCTACGAATGTACTTGAAAAGGTCTTTATTTCGCGTTTTTGCTTCCGCATCAAGCTTCTTCTCAAATTCTCTCTTTGCCTGCCTTATCAATGCCTTGCATTTGACTTGCCAGTGCTTGTGCTGTTTCCAGGTTTCGTCGTTTGGCTCTTTTTTCCATTTCCTGAAAGATGCTTTTTTGGCAACAACAGCCTCTCTGACCTCACCTTTAAACCATGCTGGCAGTTTTTTGGACTTCCTTCCACTTTTCTTAAAGCGTGGAATACAGCTGGTCTGGGCTTCCAAGATAGTATTTTTCAACAACACCCAAGCTTGATGTACGTCTTTAACCTTCGCAACTGCTCCTTTTAGTTTTTTCTTAACTGTTTTCCTCATTTTATCATAGTCTCCCTTTCGAAAGTTAAAAGGTAGTACTGTGGATTTCCTTATTATCCCTCCTCCACTAATTAAATCAAAGGCGATCATGCTATGATCACTATTGCCAAGTGCCCCAACACCCTTATCTCTTGCACTAGATCTGGTGTTTCACTAAGGACTAGGTCTAATATGGCTTCCCCTCTGGTCAGTTCATGAAACAGCTGCTCCAAGAAGCAGTCATTTATTTCATCTAGGAACTTTATCTTCCTAGCATGTCCTGACGTGACACTGACCCAGTCGATACCGGGTAATTGAAATCACCCATTATTATTACTGCGTTGTAACTTTTGTTAGCTTCCTTGATTTCTTTGAACATTTCATCATCCATTTGGTTATTCTGGCCAGGCGCTCGATAGTACACCCCCACTGCCATCGCCTTCCCCCTTTTATATGGAATTTCAATCCATATAGATTCTACAGCAGATTTTGTTTCCTGCAGAACTTTAATCCTTTCTGAGTCAATGCCCTCTCTAACATAGAGCGCAACCCCTCCACCAATTTGATCAGCTCTATCATTACGATATAGTTTGTACCCAGGTATCACATAGTCCCACTGGTTGTCCTCCTTCCACCATGTCTCTGATATTCCAATCATATCTAACCTTTCATTTAGTGCTATATATTCTAACTCTCCCATCTTATTCTTTAGACTTCTAGCATTTGCATACAAGCATTTTAGAGAATGTATTTTATTCATGTTAATTTGGCTATTGTTAGACATGGGTAAATTGGGATCTTTAAGCTCTGTCTGCTCCATACTTGAGGGCATTTGGGCTACTTTACTCTTTTGTGGAACCTCTCTGCTTTTGGTAGTATCCTTCAAGGATACATTCTTCCGAACCATCCGCTCTTGGGCGACTTTCGGCTTTCCCCTAATATCTAGTTTAAAAGTTGCTCTATCTTCTTTTTAAAGGTTAATGCCAGCAGCCTCGTTCCATCCCGGTTAATTGTTATTGTCACACTCAAGGGTGCAGGGGAGGTATATGCAGAAACTGATGAGGATAAAGCGGAATTGTTTAACAAATATTTCTGTTCTGTGTTCACAGTTGAAGGACCCAGAAAATACCCACAAACAGGAACAGAAGTGACGTGGATCTCAAACAATTTTCAGAAGACTATGTTCATGAGCAACTAGCTAAACTAAAAATAGACAATGCCATGGGTCCGGATGGGATGCATCCAAGAATACTGAGGGAACTTGGGGATGTTCTAGCGACCCCACTGTCTGACTCTTTCAGTGCCTCTTTGGAGTTTGGAGTAGTGCCAGAAGACTGAAGAAAGGCACATGTACACAAAAGTGGACATAAGGATGACATTGAGAACTATTGGCTGGTTAGTCTAACCTCTGTGGTTAGTAAATTATTGGAAAGGCTACTAAAAGAGAATAGTGGGAGACTTCCGGTTTAGCTACGGAGGAGAGAAGACGTGCGTGAGTGAGCTCTCCGGCCCAGGCGGAAAATATTCGGGTAGGCACTGCTCTCGTGGGGTCTGTGAGACATGCCGAAGGTGGTGAAGCCTAAACTGCCGAACCACATTAAGGATCTGTACGAGGCTAAGGCGGGAAGTGAAAAAGCCGCGTTTGTAAAGCAGCGGGCCCACCCGGCACCAGCGTCCCCCAGTATGTCGTAAAGCCAGGGAGCGGGGGAGGAGGAGGCAGCACCTCACATAGATTTGGCGGCGGTACTGCAGGAGATCCGAGATTCTAAGGACGAGATAGTGCAGCGTGTCTCTCAGAAATTGGAAGAGAAACTGGACACTATCGGGCAACGGTTCGAGGAGGTGGAGGCCCGGGTGGGCCAGACAGAGGACACGCAGGCTGCGCTTCAGCGTACGGTGGGGTCCCTACAACAACAACTAAGCTGGCTCCATGCAAAGACTGAAGATATGGAGAATAGGGACCGCCGTTCGAATTTGAGAATCTTTGGAGTGCCGGAGGGGGCAGAGGGGAGGAGGAGTAGCCTAGTGGTTGGGGCAAGGTACTTCAGGCCGGAAGGTCGGAGGTTCAAATCCCACCAGAGGACAGCAACCTTGGGCCGGAAGGACTGGGGTTTCTAGTCCCACAGATGCTCCTTGTGGTCTTGGGCAAGCCACTTAACCCTCCATTGCCCATGTTCCCTGTAAGTATTAGTGTATGTGTCTCATATCCCTGCGTGTTAAATGTATCCCCCAATTGTGTTGTGACCGCTTTGATTGAAGGATAAGGCGGTATACAAAAACTGTCTAAATAAATAAATAAATAAAATAAATAAGAGGGAGAGGACGCAATTGGCTTTGTGTCTGCCATGCTGCTGGAGTGTTTCCCGGGCCCGTCGTCAGTACCCGCGTTTGAAATCGAGCGGGCGCACAGAGAGTTACGACCTAAACCCGGGGCCTCAGGTCCTCCACGTGCGTTAATTGTCAAGCTCCTCCGGTTCCAGGATCGCGAGCATGTGATCCGTGCGGCCAGGAAATCGAGACACGTGCTCTACAAGGGATGGAAAGTCTTTGTTTTCCCGGACTTGGCTTCTGAGACTGTTAAGCGGCGGAAGGAATTGGTGCGGCTCAAGGAGTCCCTGGCCAAACGTGGAATACAGATTGCGATTTGGTACCCGGCTAAGATCACATTGCTGGAGAACGGCACGCGGAGGTTCTTTGCAACGAAAGAAGCACTCGAGAAATTCCTGAAAGTGCAAGGGGGGAGTGCATCGCAGCCGAAAGAGGCACCTGCTGGTCGGGGCTCGCAGGATCTGGATGGCGATGGTGCAGAAGAGGCGCATCTCTAAAGTGGACGAGGACTGTGTTCTGTTTTACTGTTTTGCGGTACTGTGGGGGAGGCTGGGAGGGCTGTAAGGGAAGCTGATTTGGTTGTAAGCATGAGAGGGGCTGGGTGGGGGGTGACTAAGGATGTCTGTGGCAGTGGCATGATCTGTGGGGAGGAAACTGGGGAGGAGGTTGGGGTGCGGGACAGTGTGATGTGGAGGGGCCCCCCCTGGAGCCTCGCGGCCCTGAGGCGGGAAGTGAGAGGGTGGGAGGTGCAGGGGAGTAGTTGGGAGAAGGGGTCCGCGGGGAGGGGGGAGGTGGGCGTGGGGGGAGAAGAGCTCAGGTGAGTGAAGGGGAAGGCTGAAGGAGGTCTGAAAGACAAAAATTTGTGGCGCAGGGGGGAGAGTGGCGTTGGTGGGGGGTTTTGATGTTTGGTTTATTGTTGTGTGCGTTGTGTGTGTGCGGAAGATGTCTGTGCTCCGGCTGCTTGATCTGTGGAGTGCTGCAGGGGAATGAGTGGAAGGCTGCGAGGGGGGGGGCTTAAGGTTGCCTCTTATAATGTAAGGGGCTTTAATAGCCCGATTAAAAGGAAGAGGGTCCTTACTCAATTGAATAGACTGGGGGTAGATGTGGCCCTTTTACAGGAGACGCACTTAACAGCGGTGGAGCAGGAGAAGCTGAAGGCCCAGGGCTTTGAACAGTTGTTTGGGTCCCCTTATAACTCTAAAAAACGTGGGGTGGTTATCCTGGTGCACAAGCGGGTCCGGTTCATCCCCTATGAGAGTGGCAGGGATGGATCGGGAAGAGTGGTGTGGGTAGTGGGGAGGGTGGATTTGCGGGAGGTGTCTTTCCTTAATGTTTATGCCCCTAATGGGCCCAAGGGGTCCTTTTTTACGGCAGCTTTGCAGGGGTTTCGGGAGAAGGCTAAGGGAGATTGGATCATTGGGGGGGATATGAACTGTGTGGTGGGGGACAGGGACAGATCCAATTATAGTAAGAGGGTGCATGGGTCTGAGGGTAGGGAACTGCGGCGGTGTATGGAGGAGTTTGGGTTGGTGGACATCTGGCGGTGGGAGAACCCGGGGGGGCGGGAATACACTTGCTACACTGACCGCCAGGGTACTTATTCTCGATTAGACTTGTTTTTGGGGCGCAGGGACCAACTTGGGGCGCTTAAGAATGTCGAGTTGCACCTGGTTACTCTATCTGATCATGGGCTGATCACTGGGGAGTGGCATGGAGGGTGGGGTAGGCGGGGGGCGGGGGGGTGGAGAGGTAATGTTTCACTGTATCAATCGCAGGAAGGGCGGGTAAGACTTCAACGGGCGTGGAGGGACTATATGGGTTGGAATGATAATGGAGCGGTTTCGGATGCAGTACTCTGGGACAGTGGGAAGGCCTATCTGCGGGGGATTCTGATTCAGTTTGGGAGTCAGAAGAAGAGAGAACGGGAAGCCATGAGGGGCAAATGGATGCAGGAACTACAGGAGGCGCAGGAGGCGCATAGTCGCCTAGGGACTAAGGCTCTGAGGCAGCGGATGGAGGGCTTGCGGGCGAAAATAAACACCTTGGATATGGAGGAGATAGAGAGGCAGATGAGGGCCACGAAGCGGAACTTTATGGAGGGCGGGAGTCGAGCTGGGCGTATGTTGGCGCGTCAGTTGCAGATGCGGCGGGAGAGTAGGCTAGTGAGGGAGATTAAAACGGATAAAGGGGAAAGGGCGGTTGCTAGTCAGGATATTTGTAAGGCCTTTGAGTCTTATTATGAGGAGTTGTATAAAGGTCAGGAAGGGTTACTAAGGACAAGGTAGAGGAGTACTTAGCGGGGTTGGAGATCCCGCAGGTGGAGGAGGATACGGCGAACTGGCTGGGGCGGCCTATTACGGTGGCGGAAGTGCTTGGGGGTATTAAGAAGTTGCCGAAAGGGAAGGCTGCCGGGGCCGACGGGTTCTAGGCGGAATTTTATCATGTGTTGAAAGAGGAGCTGGCCCCTTTTCTGGCCAAGCTCTTCACCGGCTTGCTTCAGGGGTCCCCCCTCCCGGCTTCGATGGCTCAGGCAAATATCGTGGTCCTCCCGAAAGAAGGGAGACCTCCAGATTGTTGTGAAAACTACCGGCCAATAGCGCTGATCAACAGTGATGCGAAACTCTATGCTAAGATTTTGGCGGGGAGACTGGAGGGGATCCTGCCGGCGCTGATACATCCGGATCAGACCGGGTTCATACAGGGCAGACGGATTGCAGATAACGTCCGCAGGGCGGTTGGTCTGCTAAGTTACGTCCGGTCTCGGAAGATCCCGGCGCTTTGTGTGGCACTCGATGCCGAGAAAGCATTCGATAGAGTGGAGTGGGAGTTTTTGTTTCAGATTATGGGAAGGATGGGGTTAGGGGAGGGTTTTATTCAGGGGGTACGGGCCCTGTACGAGAAACCGGAGGCGTGGATTTGGGTAAATGATCATTTTTTGGCTAGCTTCCGGCTTCGGCGGGGTACGCGGCAGGGCTGCCCGCTGTCCCCGCTTTTGTTCGCCATTGTGATTGAGGCCCTTGCCATCCGTATACGTGCGGCTCCTCAGATTAAGCCTTTGGTGGTGGGAAAAGTGGAGCATAAGATTCTTCTGTATGCCGATGATACACTTCTATTTCTGGCCCAGCCGGAGGTGTCGCTCCCGGTGCTGTTGAGTGAATTGGGGCGGTTTGGGGAGGTTTCAGGTTTTAAAGTGAATTTGAATAAGACAGAGGCTATGGCCTTGGGGGGGTTGCAGAAGGGGGCCCTCCCGAGTTTTCCCTTTAAATGGTCATAGGGGGGCATTAAATATTTAGGGGTGCGGATTTCTGAGGATCCCTCGCAACTATATGGCTTAAACTACAAGCCATTGGTAGGGAAAATCCAGGCCCTGCTAGCGGGGTGGACTTCCTTGCAGTTGAGTTGGAGGGGCAGAGTGGAGGTGCTCAAGATGACTATTTTACCCAAATTTTTATTTCTTTTCTCGCAGTTGCCTCTTCGTATTCCGGGGAGTGTGATTGGACGGTGGGAAGCACGGATGTTGCGGTTTGTCTGGGGAGGGAGGAAGGCGAAGATCAGCAGGAAAGGTTTGTTCTTGTCTAAGGAACAGGGGGGAGTGCGGCTCCCGTCGCTGAAGTGGTATCACCAGGCCTGTATATTGCGGGCATGGAGGGACCATTATAGGGGGGGGGGGGAGTCATCGCCTGGGTGGACTTGGAGCGCTCGGAGATGGGGACCCTATCTTTGGAACAATGGCTCGCGGGGGGCAGAGGGGAGGGGCGGTTGGGTCGGTGGCAGGGGCACCCCTTTTTGGAGGCCATGGCGCAGCTTGGTAGGCAGGGTGTGCGGCGGGAGTGGTTTCCGACCCCTTTCTCGCCATGGTCTAGGGTGGGGGATTTTCTCTCGTTCGGTAATTCCACATGGGTACAGAAGGGGAGCCAGGGGGTGACCGGGGGTATGGTACTGCTCAGGGAGTATGTGGTGGAGGGGGTGATTCGGTCTCATAGGGAGTTGGAGACTCGGGTGCAGGAGCGGGTGCCCTTCTATCAGTATTTCCAATTGCGCCATCTGTTGGCGTCGGGTGGGGTTTTGTCCCAGATAACTCGGGAGAGCACGCTGATGGAAGCGGGATTGTATCAGGGTCCAGGGGATAAGGGCACTATTGCTCGGATATACAGAGTTCTCCTACAGGAAGAGGAGGAGAGGGGGGTTGGGTCCCATAGGGTGCGATGGCATAGGTGGCTACGGAAGGAGCTGTCGGAGGAGGAGTGGGGGAGGATATATGCCTGTGTCCCCAAGTGTACCTGGGTTTCTTCCTGGAGACAGACCCAATTGCAAATTATTCACGGGGCGTATAGCACCCCCCGGCAGTTTTTTTAGCTGGGAAGCAAGCTACGGATAGATGTTGGAGAGGTTGCGGGGGGGTTGGGAGTTTCCTGCACATGTGGTGGGACTGCCCCGTTATTCAGGGTTTCTGGGGGCAGGTATGGGAAGGGCTCGGGGGGGTGGGAGGCAACAGGGGGGAGGGGGGAGGGAGTCTGGGTTGCCCAAAGGACTTATTGTTGGGGGCCTCAGGGGTGGGTGGCAAAGGGAGGTGGCGGTGGCTGCTGGAGGAGAAGCTGAAGCTGGCAGCGCGAGTGGCCTTAGCGGGAAAGTGGAAAAGCATGAATGGGCCGACATGGGAAGATTGGTGTGGGAAGATTGCTGTGGCGGTGCAGTTTGATCTGCTAACGTACCGCTTGAGAGGAAAGGAATGGATGTTTCATAAGATTTGGGACCCCTACTTGGATAGATAACGGGGGGAGGAGAGTGGTGTGGAGACAGGGGGGCTGGAGTGCGGGCATCAGTGGGTGAACTACTTGCACACACAGAGTTTAGAAGTTTTGCTGTTATGACGTTTTGTAAGAGTTTTGTGGGATGAAGTTCTGTCTTTTTGCTGATGTGTAGTAATACAGGCGGTTTGGGGGTCATCCCTCTGGGGGGGGGAGCGTGGGAGGTGCGGGGGTTTTCATTGCCTGTACTGCTTGCTATTACCATCACTTTGCTCTGATGTTGCCAGCCATCTACATTGTGGTTTTGTAACCTTTTTTGTGGGTTTTGTTATTGTATGGGACGGGGAGCGCTGGTGGGGGGGAAAGGAATTTTCTGTTATTGTTTGGATGGTGATTGGTATGTGTTTGTTTGCCACAAAGCTTAATAAAATATGGTAAAAAAAAAAAAGAGAATAGTGAGGTTTCTGGAGTCCAGTGGATAGCAGGATCCGAAACAGCATGGATTCACCAGAGGCAGGTCTTGTGAGATAAATCTGATTTGATTTCTTTGGCTGGATGACTAGGGAGTGGGACCGAGGGAGAGCCCTAGATGTGGTGTATTTAGATTTCAGTAAAGCCTTTGATACTGTTTCGCACAGGCGACTTACAAACAAAATGAGCACCTTAGGGATGGACCCTAAAGTTACTGCTTGGGTTGGAAATTGGTTGAGTGGGAGGCGAGAAAGGGTACAGGTAAATGGAGCTCACTCTGAGGAGAAGGAGGTTACCAGTGGTGTGCTGCAGGGATCTGTCCTTGGTTTGATTCTTTGTTAGTGATATTGCAGAAGGCCTGTCAGGTATGGTTTGCTTGCTGGTGATACTAAAATATGCAGTACAGTAGACACCAGGAAGGAGTAAATAACATGAGGAGGGATCTAGCTAAGCTTGAAGAACAGTCTAGAATTTGGCAGTTGAAATTTAATGCTAAAAAATGCAGAGTCGTGCATTTGGGCTGCAAAAATGCAAAGCCGCGGTACAGTGTAGGGGGTGAGGTACTTCTGCCCATAAAAGAGGAGCGGGACCTGGACATAATTGTGTCTGATGATCTTAAAGTAGCTAAACAGGTAGAAAAGGCAACTGTGAAAGCCAGAAGGATGCTTGGGTGTATAGGGAGAGGAATGGACAGCAAAAAAAAGAGGTGATAATCAATGTTCCCTCTAATTTTCTGTAGGCTGTGTGCGCATAAAATATCAGCTGTGCGGTTTTTGAAGGAAGGTTACATTTTTTGTGCGCCACATAACGACACTCGGAGTTATGTACTTTAAAATTTGACTACACGTCAGAATACAGTATGTACACCACATTGATTGCACTAGAAAAATATTGTAGAACTTGTGAAAACCATAAATACACAACAACTTTTAAATTTTAAGACGTCTGTGTTGTTTCCTATCAGAATCAGAACCGTAATTTTTGTGCGCTCTGTTGTAAAGTATGTGCGCTCGCTTGGCAAGGTGTGTGCGCGCGCACACGCGCACAGCTTAGAGGGAACAGTGGTGATAATGCCTCTGTATAAGTCTCTGGTGTGACCTCATTTGGAGTATTATATGCAATACTGGAGACCACACCTTCAAAAGGATATAAGCAGGTTGGATTCTGTGAAGAGAGTGGCTACTAAAATGGTTAATGGTCTTTGTTATGAAGCATATGAGGACAGACATAAAGATCTTAATATGTATACTTTAGAGGAAAGGTGGGATAGGGGCGATATGATACATTTATATATCTCCATGGCATAAATCCACAGGAGGGTCTCTTTCAATTGAAGGCAAGCTCTACTATGAGGGGACATAGCATGAAAGGGGATAGACTTAGGAATAATATGCGCAAATATTTCTTTATGGAAAGAGTGGTAGATGTGTGGAATAGAATCCCAGTGGAGGTGGTGGACAAGAACATAAGATATGCCATACTGGGTCATTCCAAGGTCCATCGAGCCCAGTATCCTGTTTCCAACAGTGGTCAATCTAGCTCATACGTACCTAGCGGTTTTGCCAAAAGACACAGGTTTCACAATGCTTGTATTGGCTCAAGCAGTGATATCCTGGGTCCCTTTTTAATAATGGTTTATGGACCTTTCCTCCAGGAACTTGTCCAAACCTTTTTTAAACTCAGCTACACTAACAGCTTTTACTACATCCTCCGGTAACAAATTCCAGAGTTTGATTACACATTGAATGAAAAAATATTTTCTCTTATTAGTCTTAAATAGTTTACCCTGTAACTTCATTGCATGTCCCCTAGTCTTCCTATATTCTGATAACGTAAACAATCGATCTACGTTTACCCGTTCCACTCCATTCATTAATTTATAGACTTCTATCATATCTTTCCCTCAGCCGTCTCTTTTCCAGGTTAAAGAGCCCTAACCTTTTTAGCCTTTCTTCATAGGGGTATCCTTCCATCCCCTTTATCATTTTTGGTGGCTCTTCTCTGAACCTTTTCTAATAATGCCTTATCCTTTTTAAGATACGGCGACCAGAATTGCAAACAATATTCAAGGTGCGGTTGCACCATGGAACGATACAGAGATATTATAATATCCTTTGTTTTATTTTCCGTTCCTTTCCTTATGATACCTAGCATTCTATTTTCTCTCTTGGCCGCCGCTGCAGAGGGTTTTAACATGTTCTCCACAATGACGCCTAAATCTTTTTCCTGGGTGGTAGTTCCTAATGTGGAACTTTGCATCGTGTAACCATAGTTTGGGTTATTCTTCCCTAAGTGCATAAATTTGCACTTGTCCACATTAAATTTCATCTGCCATTTTGATGCCCAGTCTTCCAATTTATTGCAAATTTTTCCACAATCCTCACGAGTTTTAACAACTTTAAATAGTTTTGTATCATCTGCAGATTTGATAACCTCACTCGTTATTCCCTTTTCCAGGTCATTTATGAATGTGTCAAAAAGCAACGGACCCAGCACAGATCCCTGGGATACACCACTATTCATCTTTCTCCATTGGGAAAACTGGCCATTTAGCCCTACCCTCTGCTTTCTATCTTTTAACCAGTCCCTGATCCACAATAGTACACTGCCTCCTATCCCATGACTCTTTAGTTTTGCCAAAAGTCTCTGATGAGGGACTTTGCCAAAGGCTTTCTGAATGTCCAAATACACTATATCAACCGACTCACCTATGTCTACCTGTTTATTCACACCTTCAAAAAAATATAACAGATTAGTAAGACAAGATATTCCTTGTCTAAAGCCATGTTGGCTGTCTCCAATTAGGCCATGACTATCTACATGCTGAATAATTTTGTTCTTTATGATGGTTTGTATCATTTTTCCCGGTACTGACGTCAGGCTCACCGGTCTGTAGTTTCCCGGATCACCCCTGGAACCCTTTTTAAAAATTGGTGTTACATTGGCAACCCTCCAATCTTCAGGTATTACAGATGATTTTTAATGATAGTTCACAGATTACTAATAGCAGATCTGCAATCTCATATTTCAGTTCTTTCAACACCCTTGGATGTATACCATCCGGTCCAGGTGATTTGCTACTCTTCAGTTTATCAAATAGTTGTAATGCATCTTCCCGGGGTAGCGATATTTCTTTCAATTCTTCTGCAGTATCACCTTTAAATACCACTTCAGTCATAGGTAACATCCCTACATCTTCCTCAGTAAAGACTGAAGCAAAGAATTCATTCAGTCTCTCCGCTATAGTCTTGTCCCCTCTTACTGCCCCTTTTACCCCTTTATCATCTAATGGACCAACTGACTCTCTCACAGGTTTTTTTGCTACGAATGTACTTGAAAAAGTCTTTATTATGTGTTTTTGCTTCCACAGCAAATTTCTTTTCAAATTCTCTCTTTGCCTGCCTTATCAATGCCTTGCATTTAACTTGCCAGTGCTTGTGCTGTTTCCAGTTTTCGTCATTTGGCTCTTTTATCCATTTCCTGAATGATGCTTTTTGGCAACAGCAAGCCTCTCTGACCTCACCTTTAAACCATGCTGGCAGTTTTTTGGATTTCCTTCCACTTTTCTTAAAGTGTGGAATACAGCTGTTCTGGGCTTCCAAGATAGTATTTTTAAACAACACCCAAGCTTGATGTAAGTCTTGAACGTTTGCAACTGCTCCTTTTATTTTTTTCTTAACTATTTTCCTCATTTTATCATAGTCTCCCTTTTGAAAGTTAAAAGGTAGTACTGTGGATTTTCCCATTGCCATCGCCTTCCCCTTTTTACATGGAATTTCAATCCATAGAGATTCTACAGCAAATTTTGTTTCCTGCAAAACTTGAATCCTTTCTGACTCAATGCCCTCTCTAACATAGAGTGCAACCCCTCCATTAATTTGATCAGCTCTATCATTACGATATAGTTTGTACCCAGGTATCACAGTGTCCCACTGCTCAATGATATCTTGGAACCCCCAAACTAAAGCAAATGTTCAATGTTATCTCCAAGTTATCTCCAAGTTGACTTCCCTGTTTAATGTATAACGTTCTGTTACAATGTAAACCACTTTGACCGTAGGATAAAGCGGTATAGAAAAACTGTTAAATAAATAAATGTAGTCTCAGCATTAACTGTGCTCAAGCTCTTGGATCACAAGGCAGCAACAATGCATGTGCTACCCCTTGCACAACTACATATGAGGACATTGCAGTAGCATCTGAAACCTCACTGGGATCAAAGAAGAAACCCATGAAGACAAAATTGCAGTCTCAAAAGTATATCAATCCCTGACATGGTGGATGGATATCTCCAACCTTGTGGTAGGTCAGCCGTTTGCCTCTCTACCACTGAAGCTAGTCCTGGCAGTGGATGCCTCCAGTCAGGGATGGGGCCACATCTATTCACTCTCAATACTCAGGGACACTGGAGCAGTTTTGATTGTATCCACCACATCAACTTCCTAAAACTCCAAGCAATTTACAATGCTTTACAAGCATTCAAAATGTGACTCCAAGACAACGTAGTGATGGTCAGAACAGGCAAACCAAGTCACTGTGTTTTACATCAACAAGCAAGGGGACTCCAGTTCCCTACTGCTTTGTCGAGAAGCAATCAGAATTTGGAAACTAGCTTGTTCCATCAAAGTATCACTTCAAGCTGTCTATCTCCCGGGAAAGAAAAATCATCTAGCAGATTTTTTAAGCCATCAACTGGACCCACACAAATGATCTCTGGACACTCAAGTAACTCAGCATCTTTTCAGATTTTACAGATAACTGCAGATATGCCTGTTTGTGACAGACTTAAACACAAAGTGCAAACAATTCTGCTCAATTCGACCAGCGAACTGTAAGTTGTCACATGATGCATTCACAATTCAATGGAATATACATCTTCTTTATACATTCCCTCTGTTTACACTCATTTCACGCATATTGCAAAAGGTTCGTGAGGAAGGAGCACAAGTGATTTTGATAGCTTCATGCTGTCCCAGGCAGATCTGATTCCCATGTCATCTGTCTCATATGGAAATCTCCTCTACATCTACAACAGGACAGGAGGGATCATTCATCCCAATCTGAAGAGCCTCCTGCTAATATCTTATAAGAACATCAGATATGCCATACTGGGTCAGACCAAGGTCCATCAAGCCCAGTATCCTGTTTCCAACAGTGGCCAATCTAGGTTATACGTACCTAGCAGTTTCCCCAAAAGACACAGGTTCCACAATGCTTGTACTGGATCAAGCATTGATATCCTGGGTCCCTTCTTAATAATGGTTTATGGAACTTTCCTCCAGGAACTTGTCCAAACCTTTCTAAACCCAGCTACACTAACAGCCTTTACTAATCCTCTGGTAACAAATTCCAGAGTTTGATTACACGTTGAGTGAAAAAATATTTTCTTTTATTAGTCTTAAATAGTTTACCCTTTAGCTTCATTGCATGTCCCCTAGTCTTTCTATATTCTGATAACGTAAACAATCGATCTACGTTTAACCGTTCCACTCCGTTCATTAATTTATAGACTTCTATCATATCTCCCCTCAGCTGTCTCTTTTCCAGGTTACAGAGCCCTAACCTTTTTAGCCTTTCTTCATAGGAGTATCCTCTTTACCATTTTGGTGGCTCTTCTCTGAACCTTTTCTAATAACACTATATCCGTTTTAAGATACCGCGACCAGAATTGCACAGAATATTCAAGGTGCGGTCTCACCATGGAACGATATAGAGGCATTATAATATCTTTTGTTTTATTTTCAATTCCTTTCCTTATAATACCTAGCATTCTATGTGCTCTCTTCGCCGCCGCTGCACACTGGGCCGAGGGTTTTAACATGTTCTCCACGATGACGCCTAAAACGTTTTCCTGGGTTGTAGTTCCTAATGTGGAATCTTGCATCGTGTAACCATAGTTTGGGTTGTTCTTCCCTAGGTGCATAACTTTGCACTTGTCCACACTAAATTTCATCTGCCATTTTGATGCCCAGTCTTCCAATTTATCAAGATCCTCTTGCAATTTTCCACAATCCTCTTGGGTTTTAACAACTTTAAATAGTTTTGTGTCATCTGCAAATTTGATAACCTCACTCATTATTCCACTTTCCAGGTCATTTATGAAGATGTCAAAAAGCAGCAGACCCAGCACAGATCCCTGGGGTACACCACTATTCACCTTTCTCCATTGGGAAAATTGGCCATTTAGCCCTACCCTCTGCTTTCTGTCTTTTAACCAGTTCCTGATCCACAGTAGTATACTGCCTCCTATCCCATGACTCTTTAGTTTTGCCAAAAGTCTCTGATGAGGGATCTTGTCAAAGGCTTTCTGAAAGTCCAGATACACTATATCAACCGACTCACTTTGTCCACCTGCTTATTCACACCTTCAAAAAAACATAACAGATTAGATTAGTAAGACAAGATCTTCCTTGTCTAAAGCCATGTTGGCTTTCTCCCATTACGCCATGACTATCTACATGCTGAGTAATTTTATTCTTTATGATGGTTTCTACCATTTTTCCCGGTACTGACATCAGGCTCATCGGTCTGTAGTTTCCCGGATCACCCCTGGAATCCTTTTTAAAAATTGGTGTTACATTGGTGATCCTCCAGTCTTCAGATATTAGAGATGATTTTAATGATAGTTCACAGATTACTAATAGCAGGTCTGCAATCTCATATTTCAGTTCTTTCAACACCCTTGGATGTATACCATCCGGCCCAGGTGATTTGCTACTCTTCATTTTATCTAATAGTTGTAATACATCTTTCCGATGTGTCGATATTTCCTTCAGTTCTTCCGCACCTTTAAATACCACTTCAGTCATGGGTAACATCTCTACATCTTCCTCAGTAAAGACCGAAGCAAAGAATTCATTCAGTCTCTCCGCTATCACCTTGTCACCTCTTAGTGCCCCTTTAACACTTCTCTCATCTAATGGACCAACTGATTCTCTCACAGGTTTTTTGCTACGAATGTACTTGAAAAAGTCTTTATTTCGCGTTTTTGCTTCCGCAGCAAGCTTCTTCTCAAATTCTCCCTTTGCCTTGCATTTGACTTGCCAGTGCTTGTGTTGTTTCCAGGTTTCGTCGTTTGGCTCTTTTTTCCATTTCCTGAAAGATGCTTTTTTGGCAACAACAGCCTCTCTGACCTCACCTTTAAACCATGCTGGCAATTTTTTGGACTTCCTTCCACTTTTCTTAAAGCATGGAATATAGCTGGTCTGGGCTTCCAAGATTGTATTTTTCAAGAACACCCAAGCTTGATGTAAGTCTTTAACCTTTGCAACTGCTCCTTTTAGTTTTTTCTTAACTGTTTTCCTCATTATATTATAGTCTCCCTTTCGAAAGTTAAAAGGTAGTACTGTGGATTTCCTTACTATCCCTCCTCCACTAATTAAATTAAAGGTGATCATGCTATGATCACTATTGCCAAGTGGCCCCAACATCCTTATATCTTGCACTAGTTCTGGTGTTCCACTAAGGACTAGGTCTAATATGGCTTCCCCTCTGGTCGGTTCATGAACAAGCTGCTCCAAGAAGTAGTCATTTATTTCATCTAGGAACTTTATCTCCCTAGCATGTCCTGCCGTGACACTGACCCAGTCGATACTGGGGTAATTGAAATTACCCATTATTATTACTGCGTTGTAACTTTTGTTAGCTTCCTTGATTTCTTCGAGCATTTCATCATCCATTTGTCCATTCTGGCCAGACGGTCGATAGTACACCCCCACCGCCATCACCTTCCCCTTTTTACATGGAATTTCAATCCATAGAGATTCTACAGCAAATTTTGTTTCCTGCAAATCTTTAATCCTTTCTGACTCAATGCCCTCTCTAACATAGAGTGCAACCCCTCCATTAATTTGATCAGCTCTATCATTACGATATAGTTTGTACCCAGGTATCACAGTGTCCCACTGGTTGTCCTCCTTCCACCATGTCTCTGATATTCCAATCATATCTAACCTCTCATTTAGTGCTATATATTCTAACTCTCCCATCTTATTTTTTAGACTTCTAGCATTTGCATACAAGCATTTTAGAGACTGTATTTTATTCATATTAATTTGGCTAGTGGTAGACATGGGTAATTTGGGATCTTTAAGCTGTGTTTGCTCCATACTCGAGGGCATTTGGGCTACTTTAGTCTTTTTTGGAACCTCTCTGCTTTTGGTAGTATCCTTCAAGGATACATTCTTCCGAACCTTCCGCTCTTGGGCGACTGTCGGCTTTCCCCTATTATCTAGTTTTAAAGCTGCTCTATCTTCTTTTTAAAGGTTAATGCCAGCAGCCTGGTTCCATCCCGGTTAAGATGAAGCCCATCCCTTTGGAAGAGCCCCTCCTTTCCCCAGAATGTTCCCCAGTTCCTAACAAATCCAAAACCCTCATCTCTGCACCATTGTCTCATCCACACATTGAGACTCCGGAGCTCTGCCTGCCTTTTGGGTCCTGCACGTGGAACGAGAAGCATTTCGGAGAACGCTACCCTGGAAGTTCTGGATTTCAACTTCCTACCTAAAAGCCTAAATTTAGCCTCTAGAACCTCCCTACCACATTTTCCTATGTCATTGGTACCGACATGTACCAAGATAGCAGACTCCTCCCCAGCACTATCTTAAACCTTAGGTGGCGCGTGAAGTCCGCTACCTTCGCACCAGGAAGTCATGTTACCAGGCGATCCTCACGTCCACCAGCCACCCAGCTATCTACATGCCTAATGATCGAATCACCAACTATAACAACTGTCCTAACTCTTCTCTCATGGGCACATGGCCCTGGAGAAACTTCCTCGGTGTGAGAGGGTTTTACATCCCCTAGAGGACAGGTCCTAGTTACAGGATCACTTCCTGCCACACCAGTGTGATGCTCTCCTGTCACATTACCTCTCTCCTTCATGGCAGGGATGCTGCCAGATTGGAGGTGGGACTTCAAGACTATATCCCTGTAGGTCTCGTCTATGTACCTCTCTGTCTTTCTTATGTTTTCCAAGTCTGCTACTCTAGCCTCTAGAGAATGGACTCGTTCCCTGAGAGCAAAGAGCTCCTTGCACCTTTATTTATTTATTTATTTAACAGTTTCTTCTATACCGCCCCTTCCAGAGATCAGAGGCGGTTTACATTGAACAAGAGTTAACATACTTCCGTATATTTTACATGGAACATGTTTTAACTATATACACGTTTTGTTTCATGGAACATATTTTAACGTTAACAATAACACTTTTTTAAAAACTTATATACAGGTTATGAAACATTGAGCATAACATAGTTAATTAACATTAGTTATTTACATTAGTGAAGTAGTTGTCAGTTTGGGTAAATCGTTTGGGTGTTGTGTATATTAAGGTAAGTATCTTTCTTGTGTTAGTCATTTGTTCTGTCTTGAGGACTGTGGATATTTTTTTGAGATTGTCTTGGAGAGGTTTTTTGTTGGTAGTGCACATGTAAGACCTCTCACCAACTGGGAGAAAATCATACATGTGACACTCAATGCAAAAGACTGGAAAGCCCCCATCTCGCTGCTGGACTGCTGTCTGCATCTTAGTTTTAAGTTTTTGTTTAGATATTTAAGTTCTTTACTTACTAAGGGTTGCTATGGATATTTATACTAATAAAACTGTACCTAATACGTTTAATATACCTTGTTCACCTGAAGCTTAATTAATCTCAGGTCCTTAGTGTATGACTGATTTGGGTAACAAGCTTAACGCTTATTAAAAGAGGGCTGCTACACAGTACCCTGTCCTGTCCTGCTGGGGTAAGCTATATTCTGATTTGATTTAAATTATAGCTCTTTGCTGCTGCTAGGCTCTGACTTATTATGAAATTTAAACTACAAGCTCTCTGCTGGGTTCTAGATTTAACCAGAAAGCTCTCTTCTGTGTTTTAAATTTAAACTAAAAGTACTTTGCTGATGCTAGGTCCTGAGTGACTATTAAATTTAAACTACAAGCTCTCTGCTGGGTTCTAGATTTAACCAGAAAGCTCTCTTCTGTGTTTTAAATTTAAACTAAAAGTACTTTGCTGATGCTAGGCCCTGAGTGACTATTAAATTTAAACTACAAGCTCTCTGCTGGGTATGAAATGTAACCAGAAAGTTCTCTTCTGTGTTTTAAATTTAAACTTAAACTGCTGCTACTGGGCCCTGACTGATTTAACAAAAAATAGTGGGTTCACAGATTAATTAGCTTTAATAGAAAGAATTCCTTTCAGAAAATTCCCAGAAGTATATACTCACAATTGCAGATCTCTCTCCAGAAGTAACAGTCCCCTTTTCTAGTCCTTCAAGACTAGAAGGCTGAATGGCAATTTATATACAAGTTGCAAGTTCTGAAAATAGTCAAGGATATTCCATGGAATCTAGGAGACCCTCGACTTGAAAATCATACCAAAGCAAGTGGACACAATTTGTACACTGGGCTACTGCCCACAAACAAAACTCCTTTTTATACCCTATCAAACAAATACTTGTATACCCCCATCTCCTGTCATATTTGTGACTTCAAACTTCTTCTATTCTCATTCACTTAGTTGCTATTGCGGCCTATCATGATCGAACAGAAGGAAGAACATAGCTCTGGACTTACCAAAAGGAGTGTGGCTGCATTTCCCTTCCTGCATGTCTACAGAGAGTTGCTTACCTGTAACAAGGGTTCTCGTAGACAGTAGGGAAATGCAGCCACACTCATCTTCTCACCTTTCCGTAAGAAAAAAAAAAAGAAGCAAAACCTCTAAATGGACAAATCAAAATTTAAGTACTTATACAATACTTTCTGTTTTGGACAGTCTGATTGGCTGGCACTCAGATCTTGACCAGGAATGCTCGCACGCAGGCGCAGTGAAGTCCCAAAAGGCTTCAGAAAGCTGTGGGAGAGCTCCAGTCACTCGGGCAATGTCAAAACATCACCAAAAGGAGTCTGGCTGCATTTCCCTGCAATCTATGGAGAACCCCTGTTACAGGTTAAGCAACTTCGCTTTCTCCGATTGTACTACTTAGTAACTTTATGGTATTTCTTCTATTTATTTTTTATTTATTTATAAGATTTGATATACCACCTTTCAATTTTTACACCAATGCAGTTTACAACAAAATATTCTGACACGTTACAACACAACATTACATAATACAACAAAGTCCTTCAACTGATGCCATGGGTGGGGGGAGGGAAGTAGGTAGCACAACAATCTTTTCCTGGAGACAAACATTTAACGAAAAATACTAGGCGAGGATGCACTGTTTGAATTATCCTTCAGAGGATTTCTAATAATGCGTTAAGGGAAGGCAGTACCGAAAAGCCAGGTTTTCAATCCCTTCTTGTATTTTTGTATGAGCTCTCCAGCCTCAGTTCTTGGGGAAGTGCATTCTATAATTTGGGAGCTTGATAGCTCAAAGCTCTGTTTTGAGAAAAAGAAAGTCTCAGTCTAATTTTTGAAGGCAGTTGTAGATAGCAAGCTTGTGAGGATCTGAGCATCCTATTTAGGTTATAAGGGATTAGAAGTGTGTTTAAGTCGGGAGACCTGTATAGTAGGCATAGTGGGCCAGTAAAAAGAATCTTAAACTTGATGCTGGCATTAATGGGGAGCCAATGCTGCTCCTTAAGAAGGGGAGTTACATGATATCTTCTTTTTACACCATAGAGGAGTTTTAGAGCAGTATTTTGTAGATGTACTACATCTGACTAATTCCCTTGCCTCTGATCCTCGCCGCCTCTTTAATACCCTCAATTCTCTCCTCAAGGTGCCCCCACCCCGGTCCCACCCTCCCTTTCTACCCAAACCCTAGCCGACTACTTCCACGACAAAATCCACAAGATTACCCTCCAATTCTCCACTTCCTCATCTACCTCCCCCCTCCCCAATCCCCCCCATCCATACTTCCTCTGCTCCCCTCTCTTCCTTCCCAACAATCTCTGAAGAGGAAACCGCACTCCTTCTTTCCTCCTCCAAACCCACCACCTGTTCCTCTGACCCTATCCCCACCCATCTCCTCCACCCCATCTCCTCCACCGTTGTCCCCTCCATCTCTCATATTCTCAACCTTTCACTCTCCACTGCAACTGTCCCCGTAGACTTCAAGCATGCTGTTGTCACACCTCTCCTCAAGAAATCGTCACCCGTCCTTCTAACTATCGAACAATCTCCCTCCTTCCCTTCATATCTAAACTACTAGAACGAGCAGTCCACCGCCGCTGCCTCAACTTCCTCACCTCCCAGGCTCTCCTGGACCCACTACAATCCGGCTTCCATCCCCTACACTCCACTGAAACGGCTCTTACAAAAGTCTCCAGTGACTTGTTCCTGACTAAATCTAAGGGCCTCTACTCAGTCCTCATCCTTCTCGACCTCTCCGCTGCCTTTGACACAGTTGACCACAATCTTCTCCTCACCACCCTCTCCTCGCTTGGTTTCAAGGGCTCCGTACTATCCTGGCTTTCCTCCTACCTCTCCCATCACTCCTTTAATGTATGCTCTGGTAGCTCCTCCTCCTCTCCCACCCCGCTCCATGTTGGTGTACCCCAAGGATCCGTCTTGGGCCCCCTCCTTTTCTCTCTCTATACCCAATCCCTTGGCGCGCTTATCTCCTCCCATGGCTTTCAGTACCATCTCTATGCCGATGACTCCCAAATCTACCTCTCTACACCTAAAATCTCTCCAGCAATCCAGAGCAGGATCTCTGCCTGCCTTTCTGACATCACTGCCTGGATGTCTCATCGCCGCTTGAAGTTGAACATGGCCAAGACTGAACTCCTTGTCTTTCCCCCCAACTCCTCCCCTCCTCTTCCCCCATTCTCAGTCTCCGTGGATGGATCTATGATCCTTCCTGTTCCCTCGGCCCGCAATCTGGGGGTTATCTTTGACACCTCTCTCTCCTTCTCCACACATATCCAGCTCGCAGCTAAGACCTGCCGCTTCTTTCTCTACAACATTAGCAAAATCTGCCCCTTCCTTTCTGAACACAATACCAAAACGCTTATCCACTCCTTAATCTCCTCTCGCCTCGACTACTGCAACTTACTCCTTGCTGGTCTCCCCGTGAGCCATCTCTTTCCCCTTCAATCTATACAGAATTATACTGCTCGACTAATCTTCCGCCAGTCTCGCCATGCCCACATTACTCCTCTTCTCAAGTCGCTTCACTGGCTCCCTATCCAATTCCGCATCCAATTCAAACTTCTCCTACTGACCTATAAATGCATTCACTCTATGGCACCTCAGTACCTCTCATCTCTTATCTCTCTCTACATCCCCTCTCAGGAACTTCGCTCCGCTAACAAATTACTTCTATCTAGGCCTTTCACGCGCACCGCTAACTCCCGACTTCGCTCCTTTCACCTTGCTGCAGAACAGCCTACCTGTGTCTATACGCCAAGCACCCTCCCTGGCCCTCTTCAAATCCAGATTGAAGACCCACCTCTTCACTGTCGCTTTCAGATCCTGACTTCTATCCTTTATCTTAACCTGACTCCTGTCAATTTTCATGACCAAATTGTAAAGACCATATTGTGCTTTGCACAGAATTGACTAATGCTCTGTATTGTCTCGACTAGATTGTAAGCTCGGACGAGCAGGACTCTGACGAGCAGGGACTGTCTCTTGTATGTTTGTCTGTATAGCGCTGCATGCGTGGCTTTATATAAGTGCTAAATAGTAGTAATAGTAGTAGTAGTAGATGTAGTAGCCTTTTCAGTTATACTGAGGAATACCATAGAGCAGTAAGTTACAGTAGTCTAATTGTGTCATGAAAAAATAAACAGTTCATTTGTGTTTACCAGTTTCACTCCACTCAAGATTTTAATGGCCTCTATCATATCACCCTCAGCTGAAAAGCCCTAATCTCTTCAGCCTTTCCTCACCAGATAGTCATTATATCCCATTTATCATTTTGGTCACCCTTCTCTGTACCTTTAATTCTATTTATATCTTTATTGGAGATGTGGTGACCAGAATTACACACAAAGTCAGTCCTTGGAGCAGTGATTATATTTTTCATTTTCTATTCCTTATCTAACAGTCCATTTGATTTTTTTGGCTGCTGTTGGCCTGCAGTATACTGAGCAGAATATTTCATTGTATTGTCCATGATGATGCCTAGATCCTTTATCTCCAGTAACAAGCAGGAATGCAGTCTTCACATTTGGGAGCCTGCGCGGGAATGCTCTCCAGCGTCCATTAAGAAAGACTTTGAGAGCAATCTACTTGCCCTGCCTTCCCATTTTCCCAACTCCTCTCCTCTCCTCAGTTCTATTTCATTTTCTGCGAAGCTAGTAGGACGCATCGCCTTGTCACCACTGAAAAACTTCTCTTTTATGTGCACTTCAGGGTACATTGTGCTTCTGCCTTTCCGTCGACGCCAGTTCCGTTTAATCCAACACCAGTCCCGCTAATTCTTCCTTTTATGTTTTCAATTTTTCTCTTTTCTATTGATTTTCACCGTGGTTCTCACCAGTAAACTAGACCTTCTTCTCAGCTATAACTGAGGAGAGGAGATGGGAAGGCAGGCACGCATGCACAGTGGAATACTCCCAAAGGCTTTCCTATTGGATGCTGGTGCGCATTCCAACGCGGGCCTCCATCGGTGACATTCACTGATTTCTGCTGTTCCCGGAGATCACCTGTTACAGGTGAGTAACTACACATTCTGGATGGTGGCTACAAATGTAGAACATAGCTTTGTGTAGCCATAATTTGGATTATTCTTCTGTGTGGGCATCACTTTGCATTTGTTCACATAAATTTCATCTGCCATTTGTATGTTCAGTTTCCCAGACTTGCAAGTTCCATCTGAAATTTCTCATAATCTACCTGTAATTTAACAACTATGAATAATTTGGTATCATCTGCAAATATGATCACCTCATATTTGTAAATGATCTGGAAAAGGTAATGCTAAAAAGCACCAGTCTCGATGCAGATCCCTAGAGTACTCCATCTTCTTCTATGGACAGTTTAATCAGTGGAGAAGGATGAATAGTGGAGTACCCCAAAGATCTGTGCTGGGCCTGCTGCTTTTTAACATATCTATAAATGACCTTGAAATAGGAATAACAAGTGAGGTGATCAAATTTGCAGATGACACAAAATTTTTCAAAGTTGTTAAAACGCAAGAGGATTGTGAAAAATTGCAAGAGGGCCTTGAAATATTAGGAGATGGGCATCCAAATGGCAGATGAAATTTAATACAGACAAGTGCAACTTTATGCACTTAGGGAAGTACAACCCAAACTACAGTTACACGATGCAAGGTTCCACAAACCCTCTGCTCAGTGTGCAGCCTCAACCAAGAAAGCAAACAGAATTCTAGGAATCATAATGAAAGGAATAGATAATAAAACCAAGAATATTATAATGCCTCTGCATTGCTCCATGATGCGACTGCACCTTGAATACTGTGTGCAGTTCTGGTCACCATATCTTAAAAAGGATAGAACAGAACTGGAAAAGGTACAAAGAAGTGCGACCAAAATGGAAAAGGGGAGGAAAGGATATCTCTATAAGGAAAGACTTAAAAGGTTAGAGCTTTTCAATTTGGAAAAGAGATGGCTGAGGAGAAATATGATAAGAGGTCTATAAAATAATGAAGTGGAACGGGTAAACATAGATTGGTTGTTTACTCCTTCAAAAAGTAGAAAGACTAGGGGACACGCAATGAATCTACAGTGTGGCACATTTAAGACTAATTGGAGAAAATATTTTCTCACTCAGCATGTTATCAAACACTGGAATTCATTGCCAGAGGGTGCAGTAAAAGCTGTTAGTGTAGCTGGGTTCAAAACAGGTTTGGACGAGTTCCTGGAAGAAAAGTCCATACGACATAAGGGCTAAATGGCTAATTTCCCAATGGAGAAAGGTGAATAGTGGAGTATCCCAGGGATCTGTGCTGGGTCCACTGCTTTTTGACATATTCATAAATGACCTGGAAAAGGGAATAACGAGTGAGGTTATCAAATTTGCAAAACTATTTAAAGTTGTTAAAACCCATGAGGATTATGGAAAATTGCAAGAGGATCTTGATAAGTTGAAAGACTGGGCATCCAAATGGCAGATGAAATTGAATGTAGACAAGTGCAAAGTTATGCACCTAGGAAAGAACAACCCAAACAATGGTTACATGATGCAAGGTTCCACATTAGGAACCACCACCCAGAAAAAAGATTTAGGCATCATTATGGATAACATGCTAAAACCCTCCGCCTAGTGTGCAGCGGCGGCCAAGAGAGCAAATAGAAAGCTAGGTATCATAAGTAAAGGAATGGAAAATAAAACAAAGGATATTATAATGCCTCTGTATCGTTCCATGGTGCGACCACACCTTGAATATTGTGTGCAGTTATGGTCGCTGTATCTTAAAAAGGATATAGCGTAATTAGAAAAGATACAGAGATGAGGATGGAAGGATACCCCTGTGAAGAGAGACTAAAAAAGGTTAGGGCCCTTCAACCTGGAAAAAATACGGTTGAGGGGAGATATGATAGAGGTCTGTAAATTAATGAATGGAGTGAAATGGGTAAATGTAGATCAATTGTTTATGTCATCAGAATATAGAAAGACTAGGGGACATGCAATAAAGCTACAGGGTAAACTATTTAAGACTAATAAGAGAAAATATTTTTTCACTCAACGTGTAATCAAACTCTGGAATTTGTTACCGGAGGATGTACTGTAGTAAAAACTGTTAGTGTAGCTGGGTTTAAAAAAGATTTGGACAAGTTCCTGGAGGGAAAGGTCCATAAACCATTATTAAAAGGGACCCAGGATATCACTGCTTGACCCAATACAAGCATTGAGGAACCTGTGTCTTTTGGGGAGACTGCTAGCTACTTATGACCTAGATTGGCCACTGTTGGAAACGGGATACTGGGCTTGATGGACCTTGGTCTGACCCAGTATGGCATATCTTATTTTCTTATGTTTGTATGAAAATTGACCATTTTAATCCTACTCTGTTCTGTCTTTTAAACATTTTCCAATCCCCAATAGGACATTGTCTCCTATCCCATGACTTTTTAATTTCCTCAGGAGTTTCTCATTAGGGACTTTTTGACCCATTAAACCATATCTATCTATGTGTTCAGTAATTTTGTTCTTTATAATAGTTTCTACCATTTTGCCTGCCATTGACATGAGGCTCACTGGTCTATAGTTTTACACAAAACCCCTGGAACCCTTTTTTAAAAAATAGGGATTGCATTGGCTACACCAGTATTTGGTACCGTAGATGATTTTAACAGTAAGTTACAGATTAATAATAATATATTGTCAGTTTCATTTTTTAGTTCTTTCAATATTCTGGGTGTATATCATCTGGTCTAGGTGATTTGCTACTCTTTAGTTTGTCAGTTTGGACTATTATGTCTTTTAGCTTCACTGAAATTTGCTTCATCACCATTATTTATTTATCAGGGGGGGGGTTATACCGCTTTATCATTTCAATCAAAGCGGTTTATATTGTAACTTAAACTTGGTAATGTCATTAAACAGGGACATTGATAACTTGGATTTTTCTGAGGCAATGGAGGATTAAGTGGATACCCAAGATCACAAGGAGTGCTAGTGGGAACTTAACTCTGGTCTCTTGGTTCCCAAGCCAGTGATCTAACATTAGACTACTCCTCTACTCAATTAAATACCATCTCTAGTATGTGTAGCTCCCTTACATCTCCCTCAGTAAATACTGAAGCAGAGAATTCATTTAGTCTCTCAGCTACAGTCTTGTTCTCTCTGAGTGCCCTTATTACTCCTCAATTATGTAATGGTCTAACTGGCTCCCTTTCAAGCTTCCTGCTTGAAATATACCTTCCTTTGCTTATACTGTGCCAGGGCTTAAGCTGTTTCTGTTTTCTTCATTCATATCCTTGTTTCAGGTTTTGAAATACATTCTTTTGACTATAATGATCTCTTTCACCTCACCTTTTTTTTTTTTAAATACTTTATTTAAATCCACCAAGATATACAAGCAAAGAGTACAGTGAACAAAGCATCCACGAGAGGTGTACTCTTATCCCCTCTGGAAGACAACAGAAAAAAGATATACCAGATGGCTTTTTATCATATTATCCTCTCCCCCCTCCTTCCCCAACCTCCCACCCTCCCTTCCACCCCCCCCCCCCCCCCACACTCCATCAACAGCCAAATAGAAACTGGAACAGGAAATGGAAGCACCAACTATTCACCCCACCTCCCCCGTAACCATTCAGCTCCCCATTTGGAGGATTTCATTACGGCTACGAGCCCCTAGTTTCTGAATATAGGGTTCCCATATTGACATGAACCCTGACCAGCGCTTGACACTGCCCCTTGCAAGCCAGCGCTCCATCAGCATCATATGATGAAAACTATTCCGCCATTTGCTGAAAGTTGGCGGCTGGTGTTCTCTCCATAATCGGAGAATCGGCCCTTTACCCACCAGACAGGCCTTCCTCAGGAGCATTCGTTCCCCTGCCTTCGCAGGCCAGGGAGGGGCCAGCAGGTCCAAAACCACAAAGGAGCTAGTCCATCTAACCCGCTGTTGCAACAACTGGCTGAGAAATTCCCGTATCCTCGCCCAATAAGGCCGCACTCTACGACAACCCCACCACATGTGCAGCAAAGTCGCCAAGGGTTCCGAACAGGGAGGGCAACTGCCATCCGTCCCCAACCGACTACGAAGAGCCCACCATGGTGAGAAATAAGCTCTAGTCACACACTTAAATTGGAGCTCCCTCCAACGGGCCCCCTGTGCCACACAAACAATTCGCTTCAAAGCCTTGCCGACCAACCCCGGAGCCACCTCCCCGCCCAATTCTACAGCCCAAGCCAACTCGACCCCTCGATAGTCAGGAAGTACCCGGTAACAATCCAACCGACTCTTCAATTGAGAAATGGACAGGGGACTCTCCTCCCCTATCCCAAAAAATTCCCAAATCTTGGCCGAACGGTCGATATGCAGCGCCTCCCTCGGTAATGAGGCCACGTAGTGAGAAACTTGCATATAAGCAAAACAGTGCCTAGTAGGCAGATCATACTCCCGGCTCAGGGCCAAAAAAGACTTACAGCGTCCCGAGGGTTCTACGAGATGTCCCACCGTCCGTATCCCACGCGCCCACCAGTCTCTAAACGCCGTCGTTTCGGACCCCGGGAGGAACTGAACATTCCCTCGAAGGGGTAACCAACTGGAAACACCACATGGTGCAATCCAATATTTATTAAGCTGTTGCCAAGTACGTCTAACCGAATCCACTAAGTCGCTCTTCTGGACCGCCTCTGGCAAATCGCTATATCGCCCATGCAAAACCCCCAACAAGGTCCACGGAGCCACTACGCACTCCTCCACAGCCCGAGGCGTATAATCGTCCGTCCCACCCAACCAATCTCCCAGATGTCGCGCTTGACACGCCAACGCATACATCTTCAAGTCAGGCAGCCCCATACCCCCGTCCTTCCATTTCCCCAATAACCTACCCCACGGAATCCGAGCCCGCTTCCCTCTCCAAAGAAACCCCTTAAGCGAGGCTTCAATCCGACGCAGGTCCCGACATAATAACCAAACGGGCAAGGTCTGTAACCAGTACAAGATGCGTGGTAATATAACCATCTGTACCGCCACAATTCTACCAGACAAAGACAATGGAAGGGATCCCCAGGCCTGCAACTGTGCCGTCAAACGCCGCAAAATACAATCCAGATTGTGCCTATATAGCACGTGGGGTTGACGAGGCAGCACTATACCCAAGTAAAGAAATTCCTCCGCCGCCCACCGGAGGGGAAAGGGCCCCCCCCAGGACCCACGAAGATGCCCCAAAATATCCAACGCTTCAGATTTATCATGATTAATGCGGAGGCCAGCCAAGGCCCCAAATCGCCCAAATTCCTCCAACAGACTCCGAAGAGACGCAACCGGGGAAGTCACATGGACCAACAAATCATCTGCGAAAGCCGAAATTACAAACTCCTGCGAGCCCATCACCACGCCCTTAATCGCACCCGAGTTCACAACCTTGCGAATCAAAGGGTCCAGGGAAAGAACAAATAACAACGGAGATAGGGGGCAGCCCTGACGCGTACCCCTCTCCAAGGCAAAGCCTTCCGAGAGCACTCCGTTGCACAGTATCCCCGCCGTCGGTGTTATATATAAACTCCGCACCATTCTACAAAAAGCATCCACTATTCCATAGTGTGGCAACAGCCCCCATAGATATTGCCAATTCACCCTATCAAATGCCTTTTCGGCATCAAAG
Organism: Ichthyophis bannanicus; assembly: GCA_033557465.1. Taxonomy (NCBI): domain Eukaryota; kingdom Metazoa; phylum Chordata; class Amphibia; order Gymnophiona; family Ichthyophiidae; genus Ichthyophis; species Ichthyophis bannanicus. The sequence goes on along the minus strand of CM066038.1, from coordinate 318,317,350 downwards.
CTGACAAGTAACGAGGGTATCTGTCGCGCGTGTACCCATTCTAAGGAGGCCAGGATTTTTCGAAGATTCCGGACGGCGTATCGCCCCTTAACAAAACCCACTTGCGCCCCATGTACTAAGTTCCCCAATACTTCAGCCAGCCGTAGGGCCAAAACTTTCGCAAGGACCTTTAAATCAAAATTGAGGAGCGAAATAGGCCGATAAGAGGCTGCTAGCATCGGGTCTTTACCCGGTTTGGGAATCATAGTAATATGGGCATGATTCTGCCCCCAACGAAAGGCCCCCCGGTCCCCCCTCACACTAAACACCTCCCTTAACACAGGACTGACACATTCACCCAGTATCTTGTAAAAGTCCGCACCCAGGCCATCCGGTACTGGGGCCTTACAACAGCTGGCCGCAGAAATAACCAACTGTATCTCCTGGGAAGTAATGGGTTGGTCCAGCACCTCCCTCTGCGCCTCTGTAAGCCGTGGCAAATTCAGATCTCGCAAATAGTCAGGCAGGGGCGTACCAGATCCCGACTCAGCTTTGTATAGTGACTGAAAAAAACCCCGGAAAACTCTGGCAATGTCCCCATTCTCTTTATACACGGTCCCCTTAACATCCCGAAGGGCCGCCACCAGAGTGGAGCCTCGCCTTCCCCTCAAACAACGAGCCAACAGTTTCCCAGGCTTATCGCCATAACAATGCAACCGATAGCGATAATAAAGAACTGATTTCTTGGCTTTCTGATGCAGAAGCTCGTTAAGATCTACTTGGGTCTCCCAAAGCCGCTTCCTATTCTCGTCCGACGGTAATTGAGCACACCTATGCCGAAGTTTAGTAACCTGTTGCTCTAATGTAATGATACGTTCCGCGAGTATCCGACGCTTCCGTGCGGCATATCCTATGATATCCCCCCTAAGAACCACCTTCGCCGTTTCCCATATCAATTCGGGGTCGTCCTCGTGGACCTGATGGTCGCTGGCGAACTCAGTCCACCTTTGACGTAGAAAATGACGAAACTGCATATCATAGTACAACCCCAAAGGGAATCACCAAAGACGCGTCCGAGCAACATCGCCCCCCCAATTCAGATCCAGCCAGACCAACGCATGATCTGATACCTCCAGGGGACCAATCTGAGCCTCCTCTGTCTGAGCAAACAACTCCCTCGATACAAACAAGTAATCTATACGGGCACTGGTGCCATGCGCTCTGGATTGATGTGTAAAGTCTTTCTCTGAAGAATGCAACAGTCGCCACGGATCAACTACCTCCAGTCGCTTAAAAAAGTGTTGTAACAACCGAGAGGACATCCCCCTCTCTCTCGTCCCATCCCCCCGAGAGGTATCCAATCCTACATCCATGACCCCGTTAAAGTCCCCCCCCAGAATCAAAGGGCACTTGGGAAGCTGCTCCAAACTAGAGGCCGAGTTGCTATAAAAACCTGAGTCAGATACATTAGGTCCATAGAGAGCCCCGAGAGTCACCGGCTTCCCTTCTAATTGACCATGGACCAGAAGAGACCTACCCACGGCATCCGCGATAACAGTCTCCGCCACAAATCGAATCCTCTTGTGAACTAAAATAGCAACCCCCCTTGTTCCCAGCCGCCGGGGACCCCCAAACCTGCCCCACCCAGGACCTGCAAAGTTTACTATGCTCCTCAGCCGTCTGGTGGGTTTCCTGTATCAGAGCTATATCACAGTTATGCCGGGCTAATGCCTGGAGTACTTTATATCTTTTAATGGGGTTACCCAGGCCACAGACATTCCAGGTAATAACCCTCAGGGTGATGGGGCAGTGTCAAGGCTCCTCCAAAAAGAAAAATCGGAACGTACCAGAGGGGCTCCCCCAGCCTGAAGCCCCCCGTTATCTTCTACCAAGATAATATTGTGCTGCCAATTCTTGAGCCCCAGAGTATGGACCCTCCCATCTCTTAGCATCCCCCCCTCCCCTAAGCCCCCCTCCCCCCCACGCCCCTCCACCCCAAAAGGTCCATCCATCAGGTCGGACATTTCCATTGGCAATCGGGGCCATCCCTGTCCCATACTCACTCTCAATAGTCCCCACAACCCAGCTGTATTAGAGTATAGCTCTCCGCCTACCAATCCCCCATATCCTCCCCCGGTCCCTCTCTACCCTTAGTTATCTCCACCCCCTCCACATGACATGCCGGGCCCTCCATCCTATCCCTTCTCCCATCTAACATACCTCCCCATGCTAAGGTGCCTCACCCCGGCCCCCCTCCCCGAAGCCCGAGCTAAGAGGGTGAGGATGTCTGATGAAGCAGACATCCTCACCCTCACTAACAAACACCTCACGATATGCCTGGTCTACAGAACACCCGCTGCAAACTCTGACCTACCAAGGATACTACACCTCATCTCCGAGAGCGTTGACCCGTCAAAAGAACCAATTATATTGGGAGACTTCAATCTCCCATCCCTCCAAGACACTCAAACAGAAACATTCCTTAATGCCATGACAGCAATGAACCTGACACAGATCATAAATGAACCAACGCACGAAAAAGGAAACACACTGGACCTCATATTTCTGAACTCCCAAACATCCTCCTCATGCAGCAGTCCAACAATCTCACCAGTCCCATGGTCAGACCATTACATCATCCACCTCTCCCATGCATACCAACCAAACACAAACAGAGGAAACAATCAACACACACGGAGATTCAAAGCATTCAACAAAGAAGACTTCCTGACACTAACCCTACCTAACCTACTTACAAATTCCAACAACCTTGATGCCCTCATAAACAACTGGAACACCACAATCTCCTCAGCATCCAGTGCAACTCTAAACAAAACCAGCAACAAACCCATCTCCTCAAAGGCCCGCTGGTTCACCCCTGACCTCCAGAAACTAAAAACAAAACTTAGAAGAGCAGAAAGAAAATGGAGGAAAACCAAAAATGAAATAGACAAAAAGCAATACCTCTACGAACTCACTACCTACCACTCGGAGACCGACAATGCGAAGAGAAACTACCACACCAAAATCATCACGACAGCTGTAAACAAACCTCGCAAACTTTTCCAAATTGCCAAAAAACTGACAAAGGCACCGACCACTTCCGATCAACTCCCAGATATCCCCTCGGATCTCTTGGCCCGACAATACAAACAATTTCAGCAACCTCAACAACCTTACCTCTGCGCTACAACCACAAGGACATATCCCAGCACCACCATAAACGCAGACTGGAATACATTCAATGAAACCTCAAAAGAAGAGATATCTTCCACCATCTCCTGTCTGAACACCACTACCTCCCTGCTAGACCCCTGCCCTACGGAATGGATAAAGAAAACCAAGGAAGACCTGAGTGCCCCATTAACCCACATCATAAACGAATCCTTTAAACAAGGATACATACCAGATGCCCTCAAAACATCAATCATTCGACCAACCATAAAGAAGAACAACCTGGACCCCCTGGACCCCACCTCCTACAGACCAGTTGCAAGCCTCCCCCTCGCCACCAAGATAATAGAAAAGATAGTCCAACGCCAGCTTCAAGATCATCTGGACACCAACGATATACTTGACCCGCAGCAACACTGTTTTCCGACCACTACATGGAGTCGAGACCCTCATGACCATTCTATTGAACACTCTCATCATTGGAACCCAAGAGAAACAATCAGGATACATCCTGATCTTCCTAGATATATCAGCGGCCTTTGACACAATCTCCCACGAAATCCTCATACGCAGACTACAATCAATTGGAATCAAAGACACTGTACTCCAATGGTTCAGATCCTATCTAACCAACAGACAGCAACGGATCCGCACCCTCTCCACAACCTCGTCCCCCTACCAACAACTTCAAGGAGTACCCCAAGGATCCACCCTATCAGCCATGTTGTTCAACATATATCTCCATCCACTATGCTCAGTCATACGCACCCACAACATCAATTTCCACATCTACGCAGACGACATAATGCTCTACGCACCGATTACAACCACCAACCCAAAAAACGACCAGCTATCAGCCTGCTTCACCGACGTGGCCAACTGGCTACTGGAGAACAATCTATCCATCAACATAAAGAAAACCGAAGCCCTTATAGTGACAAAAGAACCTGACTTCAAACCGCCTACCCACATTAACATGGGAACCACGCAAATCCAAATCCAGCCCCAAATAAGATATCTAGGCGTCATCATTGACCAAGCTCTCACCTTTAAACAACAAATCAACAAAACCGCTGGGACGATATTCCACAAAGCCAAAACTGTTCAACACCTCCGACCCCTCCTAGAACCTCATGACTTCAGGACAGTAATGCAAGCTGTGACACTCCCTCATCTGGATTTCTGCAACATAATCTATCATGGACTTCCTGCCTCACACACCAATCCCCTCCGAACTGCCTTAAATACTACAGCAAGGATTATTCAGAATGCAAAAAAACGGGATCACATCACCCCAATCCTAAGAGACCTCCACTTCCTTCCAATACAAGCAAGAATCAAGTACAAAGCTATCCTACTCATCCACAAAACTATCCACCAAACACGGAACACCTCACTCCACTCCCTACTGCCTCGCCCATCCCACAACAGATCAACCAGACATTCCTCCAATAACTCTATCATCGTCCCCCACAAAAGGACCAAATCCACACAACGGACCTGCAACAGAGCCTTCGAACTTTATGCTCCATCCCTCTGGAACTCTCTACCAAACCACATCAGGAACAACGCTGACATCGCATCATTTAAGAAACAGCTGAAGACAATCCTATTCCGTGAACATCTCTGAACAGAAAAACCACCCTATCCGCATGACCCAATACTTAGATTCAGCAGAAGTATACATGTCCATGTCTACCCAAATCATTAATTGTTGCCCCTTGGTGATGGCCCCACCCTGAAAAATTGCCCCCCCCCTATGTTATATGTTACACCGCTTTGACCCGGTGAAAAGCGGGATATAAATGCAGTTAAATAAATAAATAAATAATAAATAAATAAATAAAGAGAGCCAGGCCTCTACTAGTGCACCGGTGTTGCGTCACCCCACTGCCCTCCCATTCCCTCACTCATACTCCCCACAACTGCCCATGCAGCTAACTACGGTCCCCAAGGAACCAACACTCATCCGTTCCCCCCCCCCCGAGGCCCTCAACCCCAGGGGCCAGGCCCTCCCCCTACCCTTCCTTCCCAATAAACTCCATGGGCAAGAATCAGCTAAGAGAAAGAAAAGAATGTGCACTTACATAATCCCCCATTTCTACAGTAACAGTGTAATTAACCACAGATACATATGCCAACAGTTACTTTGTAGCTATAACAAACCGAAATGCAACCAAGTATCTTGCCCGCTGCACAAGTGACTCCTCCCAACCCCTTCATATTGCAGCCCAAGGCAGTAGCAAGAAGATAATATAGTAATAGACAGAAAGTGGAAAAAACTTGAAAAAAGGGGGAGGACAAACACCTAAAGGAAGGAGCCCGCTGAGAGGTCACGTGATGCGTGAGTGAGCGTGGACGCTTCCCGCTCGCTCTGGGACGGCCACGGCATATAACCTGCAAAATACCTGCTTTAATTCGCTGGGATCCCCCTCCGGCCCCCATCAGTGCATACGGGAGTGTGGGCTGCATACGAGGAGCTACCGGACAGCCTTGCAATGCCACTTGCGCCGAAGAAAGAGCGGGAGAAACTTGCTAAGGCCGGGCCCTCTGCGGCGGCGTTGCAGCAGCCGTCCTCGCCGGGTGGAGACAGCACGGATTCGGCCCCGGCGGAGTTGGCAAAGGAGGTAGTTAAGCTGCTCGACCCCAAATTTGATCTTGTTCTGAAAAAGCTCGACGGTATGGAGGATACCCTGACAGACTTCGGCAAACGGGTGGACGAGCTGGAGCACCGGGTTGCCAGCATAGAAGAGGAGGAGGGCAGCCGCGAGAGAGAACGGGCTAAACATCAGCAGCTATTACAAGATATACAGCAAAAATTGGATGACCTGGAAAATCGCTCGAGGCGCAACAACTTGCGGCTCATTGGCATCGGAGAGGACAAAGCGGATCGAGACCTGCTAACCTTTTTGGAGACCTGGCTGCCCGAGGCCTTAGGGCTGGAGGACTTGCGGGGCAGATTCAAAATTGAGCGAGCGCACCGCCTGGGGGCCCGTCGTGAGGGAGGAGACCGGCCCAGAGCGGTGATTCTGAGAGTTTTAAATTTTCAGCACAAGTCTGTGATATTGCAGGCTTACCGGAAAGCTCCTGCCTTGATGCTTGATAACCGGAGAATACTCATGTTCCAGGACTACTCCGCCCCGGTTGCTGCAAAAAGGAGGGAATTTGCGCCTCTCTGTGCTGAGCTGTTCCAGCGGAAGGCCCGTTTCACCCTGGCCTTCCCGGCCACGCTGCGCATCTTCAGCCAGGGGAAGACCCACATTTTTGAGCAGGTGGCTCCAGCGAAGCAGTTTGTGGCACAATTATCTGCTCCCTGAATGAGGAGTAGGCTATTCTGGGCCTTTTTTTTTTTGTTGATGAGGTCTGGGATGGTGAGTGCCCCGCTGGTCGACAGCTGGGACCCGCCCGGGCCACCTTTGGACCTGCTGCCCCCGTTGAGCGGCCCGGTCCTTATCTGAGCTGGTGGTGTCTGGATGGAGGCCCGTGGTGTCTCCGTTTTGCCCATGTTCTTATTTGGACTGAATGTTTACTGTCTTTTGTCTCTTTCTTCTTTCCTACGTATGTTGCTTTGGGCTTTAATGTGGGCTGCAGGCTATGTTCCTGGGGGGGTGGGGGGGTATGCTGTGGCTGTGGCCACCCTGCGGCATTGCTCTGACCTAGGCCTCAGTGTTGGGAACTGAGGGTTTTGATTAGTGTGCTTTTAATAGGGAGCGGAGATGGGGAAACAGAACTTGCAGGGAGAGGGGGGGGAGGGGAAGGGCTAGGGGAGGGAGGACCAGGGATGGTGGCCTTGTCACTGGAGACTATCTCCTGACAGGGAGGGCACACTTACAGAGAGGGGTCCCCTAAACTATGGGGTAGTTTTGAATGGCTGTGGGGTGGAGGCTGGGCTGCCCTACGCTGCAAGAGTCATGTATTGTCCATGGGCTTTGAGAATCGAGAGGCAGCTGCGCCCCCCATGACCTGAACTTGGTGTCCTGGAATGTTGGGGGGGTCACAACACCGGTGAAACGCACTAAAATTCTGCAGGCCTTAAAGAGAGGGAAGGCACAGGTGGCCCTATTGCAGGAGACGCACCTAACTGCCATTGAGCATGCTAAATTGCGCCGTGATTGGGTGGGAACAGTTTTATATCCGCCTCCTCCCACACAAGACGGAAAGGGGTGGCCATATTGATCCACAAGAACATACCCTGTGAGGTGTTAACGGTAGATGAGGACCCCGGGGGCAGGTATCTGTTTGCGCACCTTAAGATTCAGGGTGAGGAACTTCTCATTGGGAATGTATATGCCCCTAACACCTATGATCATGAGTTTTTTAAATCTATCTTGGCTAAGATTTTGGGATCCCCGAAGGTACCAATCATTCTGGCGGGCGATTATAATTGCCCGCACGATCCCCTCTTGGATCGCTCTCGATCACAACCGGGGAGAGGTTGGAATTCCAGGGGGTGGGCTACCTCTGTGAAATGGGGGAGCTGGTCGATGTTTGGAGGGTGCTCCACCAGGGAAGTAGAGACTACACACATCTGTCGCGTGCCCATCGAACGTGGTCGCGAATTGATTATATTCTGGTATCGAAGTCCTGGTTCGGGAAAGTCCTTGAGGCGAAGATAGGGCCTATTCTTGTATCTGATCATGCAATGGTCAGCATGGTTTGGCGGAGCGAGCGGGCAGGCCATGGCAAATGGATATTCCCTAGTTACTTATGGAAAAGGTCGGAATTTCGAGAATATGTGACTAGGCGTTGGACCGAATATGTGGAATTTAATGAGGGTACAGCCAGCACTGTGGCATCATTTTGGGAAGCTGGGAAGGCCGTTCTTCGTGGGTATATCATAGCTTATGTGAGCGCGGAACGCAAGCGGATCAATGAAGAGGTGCTTCGACTGACGAGGGAACTTCGCCGGGCTAAGGACGTGGCCTTGAGGCATCCTCCCGGAGTCCAGGACTACATCGAGCTTCAAAAGAAGCTAAACGACCTGTTGCAGGAGCGAGCGATTCAGTCCCAGCAATACTATCGTCATCAGCTCTTCCGACATGGCGACAGATCGGGGAAGTTGTTGGCGCGGTTGGTAAAGGAGAGAGCGGGCCCTCGGGGGGTTATGGTGATCCGGGACGAGACAGGAAGGCGTTCCACACGACCCGAGGAGATTGTCCGCGTTTTCCGGTCCTTCTACGAGACGCTTTATACGTCGGAGGAGGGCGATGCGTCTTTGATGGAAACCTTCCTGGAGCGAGCTTCGCCCCCGCAGCTCTCGGAAGAGCAACGGGAGGTGTTGAATCGTCCTATGACGGGGGAAGAAATCCAAAGGGCGATAAAAGCAGGTCCTCCGCATAAGGCACCCGGCCCGGACGGTTACCCCTATGAAGCTTATAAGATGCTAGAGAGGGCGGTGGTGCCTACGCTTGCAGCTGTGTACGAGGAAGCCGCGGAGCTTGGCGGATTTCCGAGGGACATGCGTACCGCCAGCATCATCCTAATCCCAAAACAGGGAAAGGATCCTGAAGATCCCGCTTCCTATAGGCCGATCTCGTTAATCAATGTTGACCAAAAGCTCTTTGCGTCCGTGCTGGCGGCTCGTCTCCAGATCTTTCTCCCTGGACTTGTGGGCTCTCATCAGGCGGGCTTTGTTAAAGGCCGGGAGGCGTCTGTAAACATTAGTAGGGTGTTGTTGGGTATGGAACTGACCTCACAGGCACGGGACCCACTGATCCTTGTCAGTTTGGACTCGGAGAAGGCCTTTGATAGGGTGTCCTGGCGATATCTGTTTGCGGCTCTCCGGCAATTTGGCTTTCGGGGTCTCTATATGAAATGGCTGCGGGCGCTGTATGTGTCCCCCCTGGCGGTGGTGGACGACGGGGGTGTGTGCTCACTGCCCTTCTTGCTCGCGCGGGGCACCAGACAGGGTTGTCCTCTTTCCCCCCTGCTATATGTTCTTCAGCTGGAGCCGCTCCTGCTCTCTCTAATTACATCTCCTGAGATTCGGGGAGTTGAATGGCGCGCTGGTGGTATTAAGTTGAGCGCCTTTGCGGACGACATATTGTTGTGTCTCACCCGTCCGATGCTGTCTTTGCCGGTGGCACTGGAGGTTATTGAGCACTTCGGCGGATTCTCCGGGCTTCGAATCAATCGGACGAAATCGATGGTTTTGGATGTAGATGAGCGCTCTCGTCGCGCCTGGCAAGGCCAATTCCCACTTAAATGGGCGGAGGGGCAGATCCGCTACTTGGGCATTCAAATCCCTGCATATATGCAGAGTCTTTATGAGGTTAATGTCCGGCCTCTCTCCTTGTCTCTACGGTGGCGAAACTGCTGCGATGGAAGGATCTCCCGCTTTCATTAATGGGCCGGGTAGCACTAGTGAGAATGATCGAATGGCCACGCTGGCTATATTTATTGCGGAATTTGCCCCTCTGGATCCACAGACGTGATCTGCGGGAGCTTTACAAGCAGATCGGACGGTTTCTCTGGAGATCCCGAAGGGCACATATTGCGCTGGAGGCGCTCATGCGCCCCGTGGGGGAGGGGGGCATTGGGCTGACGTCCTTGAGGAATTATAATCTTTGCTATGCAGTGAGGCGTCTGAGCGACTTCGTGGTGGGAAATGAGGAGCGGCTTCCGGTGTCTCTAATAGATCAACTCTCTGAGAATCGGCATAGAACGTTCCTGCTGCACAGTGGGGGGGCGTTGTTGCCACGGGCTTGGAGGGCCTCCGGTTACTTGCGCGTGTTGCGTGTGGCTTGGCGATTTTTGTGTCGGATTCGCGGGTGCCATTGGGGTCTTACAGACTGCCTACCCCTAGTGGGCAATCGCCAATTTTTGCCGGGCACTGTTGGCAGGGCGAGTAGGGCCTGGTCGCAGGCAGGTATCGAGTATGTCAGTCACCTACGTATGGAGACTTCGGATCAGCTGGACTCTTTCCAGGCGCTGGCACGGCGTTATACTTTGCCGCCCGTGACGTTTTACTACTATCTACAGGTACGTCATTATGTGTCCAGTTTGCCCGAGAGGACGGCGCTGCTTTCTAGAGAGCATAGTTTCTGGTCCCTGCTGGTGAAATTTCAGGAGAGTACCACCACCAGGAAGCTGATGGAGGAATTGATCCCTGTGGAGAGTGCGGCGAGCCTGCTCGCTTTGGTGGAGCGTTGGAGGAAGGACGGTATGACGGATCGCACGGTGGATCTGGTGGCGGTGGCCTTTTGCCGAGTTCGCGAGCTCTCCGAAGCAGTGCGCTATCGGGAACTGCAATTCAAGTTGCTCTGGCGAGCCTATATATCGGAGGTGGGAGCGTGCAAGATGGGCTTGTTGGAGTCGGATGTGTGTGGTCTCTGTAGGGGGGGGTGGGTACTCTCCTCCATCGTTTTTTGGTCCTGTCCTGTTATTCAGGCGTTTTGGGAGGCGGTAGGGACTAAATTGGCCACTTGGGTAGAGCGGAGGCTAGACCTTCACCCTTTGTGGTGCTTATTTCATGTGACACCTCTGGGGGCCCCAGGGACAGTGGCACAACGGCAGCTATATGAGAAGAGCTTCCTGGTGGCTAAGCAGTCCATCTTGCGTCATTGGCTGTCGGAGGGGGGACCGGTTCTAGGGGAATGGGAGGGGCAGTTAGGAGAGCTCCTGCGTATGGAGCGTAGAACGGCCCAGCTTCTAGGTGGTAAAGCCTGGTCCCGATTCCAACTAGTTTGGACGCCCTTGCTACGTGGCCCGGATTTTGCTGCTGTGGAGGTGCAGGACTGAGGGAGCTGAGCCTTGAGTGGACCCTCTCTGGAGCAGGGGGTGGGATACGGGGACTCTCTGGAGCTGCAATTTGGGTGGTAGGGCGGGAGGGGTATCTCTGGCCACGGGGAGGAGGGGGGTGGGGGGGGAGTGGTAGGGGAGGGGGGAGGTGGGTGGGGGGGGGGGACTATTTGACTTTTAAACGCGTTGACAATTGGCCTAGTGGTGCTGCCCAGAGAGTGCTTTTGATTTATGTACGCCACTCCGGGGGGGGGGGATGGGTTTGAAATGCTATGTTTGGACTGCTGTGCTTTGGAGTGATATGCTCTGTATAAGTTCCATTTTGCCCTCCTTCCCTAGTTTTCGAGATAATTGTTGCACTGAGATTTCTATGATAGTGTTTGTGCACTCTGCCTGTACTTTGAATTGGCCCGGTTGTAGACCTGACATACTGTTCATGTTCATTTTCTAAGAAATTCAATAAAAATGATTTTACATAAAGGAAGGAGCCCGGCAGCCTAGGCCACTATATGTCTATGTCTCACTGCACAAGCTCCCGCCACGTGCTCCTCACATCAGTTCCCTTCCCCCGGGCGCACTCCTTATTCTCGGGGACAGTTCACCGGGTCCAATTAATATCTCAGGAGTTAGAGTCTGCAGGTCCATTCAAGGATTCCAGGAAAGTAGCCGCCGCCTCAGGAGTCAAGAAATAGCGTGGCTGGCCTTGATACTCCACCCGCAACCGGGCCGGGTAGAGGAGAGAGAAGCGCACTCCCTTTTTAAGCAGTTGCGCACAGCTATGGGAAAAGGCCCGACACTGCTGACTGACCAGGGCAGAGTAATCCTGGAAAACCAGGATTTGCTCGGCATCATGATTTGGCCCTTTGCGACCCCGCGCAGCCCGGAGGACTTCCTCTTTCTGGCGATAGTCCAGGAAACAGGCGATTACTGCACGCGGGCGTCGCGCTTGGTCGCGCCGGGGGTCCAGCCGATGGACTCGTTCCAGTCGTACAGAGTTGTCCCGCTGGCCTCCCAAAAGCTTCACAATCCAGTCCCTCAGGAATCCGTAGAGAGCGCTATCCAGTACAGTTTCAGGGATGCCCACAAACCGCAGATTCTTGCGCTTCCCGCGATTCTCCAAATCGTCCAATTTTTCTCCTTGTTGCTTAACAAGGGTCTCCAGGGCCTCCACCTTGGCTTGTAACGGATGTAGAATATCCTCCACCGTAGAGACACGCGTCTCCACCTGCTCCATCCGCCCCGTGAAATCGGCCACGCGCTGATCAACAGCGTGGATCTGCTCCTTAAGGTCCTGGAAGCGGATATCAAGCGCTTGGACCACTGCCGCCGACACCTCCGCAACTAGCCCCTGGGCACCTCCTGATCCCGGGCTACTGGGCGCCCCCTCCGCCATCTTGGGCTCTGGTACTCGCGGCTTTTCCCGCCGCACCGTCTTCGATGTCATCTGGCAAGTTATCTTGTTACCGGCACACCTTCCCAGGCTCACCACCTCCTGCTTCACACACCCGTCTCAGGTAGTAGGGAAATCCACATAAAGTGGGCTTTTATAGCAGATTTGCAGGGTAGGCTACCCGGAGCTGATCAGAGTGCAGCCGATCAGCTCATTTGCCAAACCGGAAGTCCTTCACCTCACCTTTTAAGCATGCTGGGTATTGTTTGCCCTTCTCTGCCTTTTTTAATACATGGAATACATCTGGTCTGGGCTTCTAGAGGTCTATAACATAATGAGTGGAACGGAGCAGGTAAACGTAGATCGGTTATTTACTCTTTCAAAGAGTAAAACAAGGGGACACTAAATGATGCTACTATGTAGCATGGTTAAGACTAATCGGAGAAAGTATTTTTTCACTCATGGGGTCATTCTGTGCCACGGATTGTGGGGATGTACATCCCTGCCACCCCAGTGCACAGGCTCCCCTTATGGGGAGCTGTAGGCGGGGGCAGGACATGGGCAGTGTGAGATCCCGGATGTCCAGGGCCGATTCGGAGGTTGGCCCTGTACGTCCAGGGTCGGCCGGGGAGACGGGGAACTTATTCCACCTCGGAGATGGAATAAGTCCCCTTGGACTTTGGGGATGGCTGGAACAGACCTGTGAGGGGTGAAGGGGGATCCCGTAGCCCAACCCTGGCCATAGAAGGCCAGATTGGTCGGGCTGCGGGAAAAGGGCATTTTGGGTTGGCAAGCAGGGATCGCCATGGCACTACGGCTCTATTACGGAGCCAGGCTGAGTTAGCGGGGTTATGTGGCTGGGCATGCGGCCAGTCAGAATCGGGCCCAGCCTCCACGTCCAGGCCATAGACCTGATTCTGATCCCACGGGCACGTTTAGCCCCCATGGGATCAGAATTGGGTCTACCTCTGTAAGCCCCAATTCTGATAGGCCATACAGGGGCTGGACAGCCAGTACGGACTCGGCCTCTATGTGTGTAATCATACTCTGGAATAAGTTGCCAGAGGATGTAATAAAAGCTGTTAGTGTAGCTGGGTTTAAAAGAGGTTTGGACAGGTTAGTGGAGGAAAAGTCCATAAACCATAATTAAATTGCACTTGGGAAATCCACTGCTTATCACTGGGATAAGCAGCATGGAATCTTCCTACATTTTGGGAACCTGACACGTGACATGGATTAGCCATGGTTAGAAACAGTATCCTGGGTTTGATGAACCTTTGGTCTGACCCAATATGACATTTCTTATGTTCCTAAGATGACATTTTTGAACAATGTCCATGCCTGATGTAAGCTCTTAACCTTTGCAACTGTTCTTTATAGTTCTTTTTTAATCATTTTCTTCATTTATCGTAGTTTCCCCTTTGAAAGTTAAATGCTAGTGCAGTACATTTCCTTAGTGTCCTCATTCCAGTTATTATGTCAAATTGCACCATGTTATAATCACTACTGCCAAATGGCCCCAACATTGACATTCATACCAAATCCTACGTTTCACTAAGGACCAGGGGGCATCTTGACTAAAGTGTTCTGACTGTGCTGTGTACTGTTACCGTGTAGTAACGTAGTAAAAACCCCATCCTAACTGCTTAACTGATGATGGGATGGTGATTGGGCAGGATGAGATGGAGCTTGGTCATTGATGGCACATTGTGGTTAGCGTGGGCTTCACTGGTGTGTGCTAATCACAAATTTTGCCATTAGCGTGTGTGCAATTACCATCTTCTCAGTGGATGGCGGTAAGTGTGCCTGCATTTAGTGTGTTGAGGTACTATGGGAACTACAGAGGTATATGCTGGGCACACCCTGACCAGTTAGCATGGGTATATTTCACCTCCTGTGCTAACACTTGGGGCTTAACATGTGCTACAATACTGCATTTTAGTAAACATACCCCTAAATCTTAAAATATCTCTCTACTTTGTTAGTTGCTCCACAAAGCAGTCACTTATTTCATTTAAGAACTTTACCTTCCTAACATGTCCTGACATAACATCCATCCAGTCAGTATTGGAGTTAATGAATGTACCCATTATTATTGTGTTGCCAGTTAGCTTCCCTAATTTCTGTTAACTTTTCATTATTTGTCCATTCATTCTGGCCAGGCAGATGGTAGTATGCTCTGCACACATGGAATTTCTATCCATAAAGATTCAAAAGTGCATTCTATTTCCTGCAAAACTTTTATTGTGTTTGATGTCAGGGCCCTCTTTAACATATAATGCCACCCCTTCACCAATTTGATGCACCCTGTGATTGTAATAGTATTTGTATGCTGGTATCAATGTTCCATTGATTATCCTCGTTCTACCAGGTCTTTGTGATTCCAATTATATCTACCCATTCAATGCTATATATTTTAACTCTCCCATCTTATTTTTAGGATTTTAGCATTATATGTAGACATTTCATATATATTTTTTGTTTGTATTTACAGATTACGGTGATAATTCACAAGTGACAGGGATAATGTGCAATTTTTCATCTTGATTACTCTTAAAAGGTACATGGGCTACTTTTGCCTTTATTGCATCCTGGTTGTACCCCAGTTAAGATAAAGTCCATCTTTCCCAAAATATTGCCTAGTTCCTAACAAATCTAAATCCCTTCTCTCTGAATGGAGAATCTGGAAATCTGCCTGCCTTTTGAGTTCAGAGTATGGAACAGGGAGCATTTCTGAGAAATGCTACCCTGGGGTTCTCGATTTCAGCTTTCTATCTAAGATCCTAAATTTGGTTTCCAGAACTTCCCACGCTTTCTTATGTCATTCGTACCATGGATCCTCCTCAGCACTATCTAATATCTTTTCTAGGTTGGATGAGGTCCATCACCAAGTGATCCTCACACCATCACCCACCAACTATCTAGATGCTTAATGATTGAACAGTCAACTACAGCAGCCATCCTAACCCTTCCCTCTTATGCATATGCACCTGGAGAGACATCCTCTGTGTGAGAAGATATTTCATCATCCAGAGGGCAGGTCCTGGATACAGGGTCACTTCCTGTGTCACACCCAAAGGTGATGCTTTCCTTTCAGATGACCTTTCTCCTCCATGGTAGAAGGGAGGGTGCTAGATTGGAGATGAGACTTCTCCACTATGTCCCTGAAGGTCTCATCTATATACCTCTGTCTGCCTCAGCTCTTCAAGTCTGTTACTCGAGCCTCTAGAGTTTGGAATCATTCCCTGAGAACTAGGAGCTTTTTGCACAGAGTGCATGTATATGACCTCTCACCTGCTGAGAGATAATCATACATGTGGCACTTGGTGCAAAAAAGGGAATCTCGCTGCTGGACTGTTGTCTGCATCTTAGTATTGGTGGATTGTTTAGTTATCTAAAGTTGCTATGGCAGTAGGGATACTTAACCTAATTGAGTTCCTTACATTTATAAGGTGAATATTATGTTATTTATTGTGTTTGCTTCAATATGAACATCAAGAACCTACAATTTATCTATTGCTAAAGGTAAAATACTAATAGAAATCTCTAATTAAACCTTGTGATGAAAAAAATTTCCCTCCTGTCCTAATTGGCTTAAAAACTTATATATCTATGATTGATCCCACCTATTCGCCTCAATTTCCACCCGGTCCAGGCTCAAACACAAACAGAAGCTTTGCTACCTTTAGCTTATTTTTATACCTGTCTTTTTAAAGCTGTAAAACAAAGTTTTGCTACTGACTTTTTAAAAAGAAGGATTTTAAGTACAGACAGAATTTATTAGTTTATCCCAAACCTTCCTTTTCCTGAAGTTTCAAGACAGTTTCTCAGCAGGTAAATACTCACACATGTGATTCCTTACCATCAGTATCAAATTTCTGTCTCAAGACGCCTTCAGAAAGTATATAGCGCTGAACGTTTTGCCACTGTTTACCTAGAAAATAAGCACCACTGTGACTCAGTTAGATAATGTTGTCTCCATTCTGGCAATTAAATGGCAGATTTCTAAGAAAGAAATTTCTTTTGGGGAGTCATTGGAAAAGAACCTCCAAAACCTTTGTCCTCTGAGACAACCATAGGTTTAAGTGAAGCACTTCTTCCAATCACAGTACTTGCTCCCTCTGCAGAAGGCTCAAGTAAACTTATTATCCATTCTCTTTGATGAAATAGAAGCCAAGGAAGATTTAATGTATAGGCAATTAGGTACATGCCTAGGGTCCAACATCAAGAGGAGGCCCACAGACACACCAAGTCTCTCAGTTGAGAATGGTAAACTTCTGAAAAAATTCATAAACTTAGGGCCAGGGTAGGGTTGCCAAGCAGTAATTTTAAAGGAGGTTAGTATCTGGAAGAACCTTTAAATTAACAGTATGTGGCCTGATACTCAAAATGGTTTAATCTCCAGGAACAAGCAGGAATGAGTCTTCACATATGGGGTTCGTCGCCGACGGAGCCCGCACGGGAATGCTCCCCAGCATCCAATCAGAAGGCTTTTGGGAGCATCCCTCGCGCCTGCGCGGTAGCTTCCCGCCCTTCCCACTGCCTCTCCCCAGTTTTCGTTTTTCCGCGGAGCCGACAGGACGTAACTCCTGTCACCGCAGAAACGTTTTCTCTTTTTTTCTTCTTTTTTGTTCCTGTGGTCGCGGTTTTTCCCCCGCTGACTCTGGCACCGCTGGTGCCCCCTGTTTTCCTTAATTTTTGTTTTCCTTATTTCCTTCGAGGAGCTTCCTCCTCGTGTTATTCTGAGGCCTACCGGGCTTCCAGTATGGAGCCTTCTTCCCCTGAGAAGTGCCCCCACTGTGGAGACGTTGTCTTCTGCTCCGACTCCAACGCCTGGTGTCTCTCCTGTTGGGGCCCTGACCCCTTCTCCCCCGGTTCCCCGGGCTTCAGCGTCGGGAGAAGACCCTCCCTGTTTCAAGTGTCCCTCGATGACGTCTTTCCCTCTGAGGAGCGGTCATCGGCGTTTTCTCCTCGCTGGGATCAGGTAACCCAACAACAGTCTGTTAAGACTAACCGAGCCTTGAAGGGTGAGTCTCATGCGCCGCATGACGACAGCTCCGGCCTTCCCCTCCAGTCCCTTACACCCCGGAGGGAGTCTTCGGGCTCCAGAGCCTCCACGGGGTATCGGGTTGTTCCTGAGGTTCGCTCCTCACAGAACATTCTCGAGCCATGCCCGAGGGTGGCAACCGCTTCGAGCGGGGCAGATGCCTCGGCATCGGCACCGGCGTCGAGTGTTCCACTCTTCGCCAGGGACTGTCGACTGGTGTCCTCGGTGCCTTCGGGGCCGATCGACCCGACCCAGTCTGGCTCTACGGCATCCCGGCCCTGCGCGGGGGTGGTACCCGCTTTCGGCGGTGCCGATTCCCCGGCATCGGCGTCGGTGTCGAGTGTTCCGCTCATCACCGGGGATCGTCGGACCAACCTGACCCGGTATGGCGTGCCCACACCCCTGCCATGCGCGGAGGTGGTGACCGCTTCGAGCGGGACCAAGTCCTCGGCATGGGCGTCTGAGTCGGTGGCCCCACTCCCCGCCGGGGATGGGCACCGGGTACCCTCGGCTCCGCGTAGGCTTCCGCGGGGGCGGTACTGGCCTTGAGCGGCTCCGCCCCTTCCGCGGCGGTCTCGGGAACGAGGGCCCCGTCCTTCGCCGGGGGTCGCCTCCGGGCTCCGCCTGCAGAGCCGATCGATCTATCCCGGTCGGGCAGGTCGGCATCCCCACCTTGCGCGGGGCTGGGGCCTCCCCCGGACGTCACCGACCTCCCGGCATCTGCGCAGGCGTCGAGTGTTCCACTCGTCACTATTTGCCCGCGGGACCCGGGACCTTCGGTCGAGTCGACCCACAGAAGCGCCGCGGCCGCAGAGCCAGGGCGGTGCGTCTCTCCCCTCGCCGGGGCTCGTTGGGTTACCTGGGTACCCTCGAGGCCACGTAGTGCGCCCCGTAAGGGTTTCCCGCTCAATAAAACAGGCGCGGGAAGAGCCCAGGCGTCTAGAAGGGCCTCTCTCCCGACATCGGAGCCGAATCCGGGTGTTTCCCTCTTCGCCGAGTTTCGGCCTGGGTAGCCCTCGTTGCCCTCGGCACTGATCGTCACGGCCCCGACCCCTCTCTCGGGAGTGGCAGCACCGGCGCGGCCACCGACTCCGGGGCCCCCTAAGGAGTCGTCACTCGGTTCGATGCCCAGCCTCGAATAGATCTCCAGTCTGGAAAGCGTGGCCCCGACGCGTTTCGGATCCGACCCTGGTCTCTTCCGACGGCGCAGTGCTGCGCCCGCCTGCTCTCCAGCGGCCTCGGCGCCACTCCTGCCACCCTTCCGGATTGCCCCTGGGGCGGCCCCGCCTCCGGAGTCGGGACCGAGGCCGTGTCCCGCAGGTCCGTCGGGGACGTCGCTCCCTTCGATGCCCCGCTTGGAATCGATCTCGGGCTCTGACGATGCAGTACCAACTACCTCAAATTTGGACTGTCAGTACCCTCGTCTGTTTAGAGTGATTCCTTCCGTGCACCAGCACGGGGGGTCCCCTGGTGTTCCAGCAGGCCCCCTGGTGTTCCAGCGGGCCCCTACTCCTCGGCCTCCCCCGGGATAGCTCCTCTGGGAGAGCCGTCTTTTCAGGACTTCCTCCTTGACATGGCGGACTTGCTCGCCATTCCTATCCCGGGCCCTTCGTTAAGTCCGGGTCCTGCAGAACAGGCAGCCATAATGCTTCCTTTACATCCCTCCCTGCGGGATCTCCTGCTCGGGATTTGGCGCTCGCCCTTACAGGTACCGGCGCCACCTACGGCCATGCATGCCCTGTATCGGGTGCCCCCCTTGCCGGGTTTCCCGACGCACCAGCTTCCCCATCGTTCCATTGTGGTGGAATCGGCCCTGAGGAAGGTCGGTAGCAAGAAGAAGCACTCTTCCTGCCCCACGAATCGTGCGGCTAAAGTTCTGGATAACTTTGGGTGGCGAACCTTCCAAACGTCCATGTTGGCCTCCAGGATTCTCTCATATATTTTCTATATGAGCCTGGCGCTTCGGGAGGTCACCGAGAGGTTATCCCTCTTGTCTCCCTTTGTGTCGGCCCCTCGGGCCCCTGACTATTCCTTGCTTCTTTACCACTGCAGGAATATCTCTTTGTTTCTTTCTCGTGCTGCCGTGGACTCTTTCGAGTCAGTTAGCAGGTCCTCTGCTGTCGCCATAGGGGCGCGTCGTACAGCCTGGTTGCAGGCTTCCGACTTGTGCAGCTGGGCGCAACATAATCTGGGTAATTCCCCATGCACCGGGGAGAACCTTTTCAATGGCGAGGCCTTGCGTCAGGTTGCTCAGTGCGCCGCCGACCTGTTTGGTGCTGGCCGCCCACGGCCCTCTCCCTCTCCCGGGGGTAGGAGATGTCCTTCCCGACCCTCCTTTCCGAAGAAAAGGAAGTGTCACTCTGCCCACCTGCCGGGTGCGACAATGCCGGGGACATCTCCCGCTGGTCAGCAGTGCCAGAGCTCGCACCTGGCTGCCCTTGCCAAGCAGCCTTAGGCTCCGGTATGTGGCAGTTCGCGCCTAACTCCTCTTACCGGCAGTTATTGTCCAGTTCTACGCTGTGGTTCTTTTCAACCTGACAAGTGGCTCGGCCGCTTGCTTGGAGGTTGGGCCCCCTCCCCCGGGGGGGGGGACCCTTCCCACACTAGGTTAGCCTGGTTCCTCAGGGCCATGCTAGTCTTCTTCGGACTTACCGTCGGGTATGTCCCTCGACTCCCCCCTGCCGGGTTCTCCCGGATTGAGGGGATTGCGCACCAAATCTCCTTCTCCCGTGTAGGCCTGGGCCGCTACTCTCCGAGCACAGGCCTCACTAATCCTCGACAGGGCCAGACCACCCCCGCCCTCGGGTCGGTGCCTCCGCTCTGCAAAGAAACCCCTGGGTCTGTCAGGTTACGGTGGACAGGAGTTCCACTGTCCCAGGTCGATCCCCGGCTCCGCTTCACGCATTCTTCGGAGCGGCGGAGGGCATTGACCCTAACCCCGGGGGGGTGTTTTTATATATGCCGGAGATGACCCCCACGGTCACGCCGTGGCTGTAGGGTTTTCTATCCTCCTGCCTTTCCTGTGGTGCGGAGGACACGTTTTCGGCATGGCTGTCAGGCGGACGCCTCAGGGGCCTACGTACTCCTGATGTGCTCCTTCCCATCTGATCTGACGGTCACGCAACCATACTGCTACTCTCACCGATCGGCCTGCCCCACGCACATCGGCCCATCACTTGGATGGTCCTTTCCCTTGCCGCCTTCCTGGTGGGCTCCCTCCTGTGGCTCAAGGGCCGGTCCGAGTTGGCAGTATCGTTCTCCCGTGTGCATACTGGGTTAGTGACCTGGGTGGGCGTTCCCGGGCCCACCTATAGCCCGATATACATCTATACCTGTCATTGGATATATATCGGTACAGGTGGGCGCTTTTGGGAAATATTATAGTGCCCTGTGTCTTACCGACTATCTCCCTATTGTCGGTAATGACGTTCTGTTTTTCTTATGGGGTCCGGCCGGCCCGCTTGCCTGCGTCCTGCGGCTCGGGTGCTCGGACCGGTTATGCTTAAACTTGCTGTGAAGTCAACAGCCCCTTGGTTTACGCCTCCTTGTCTGGAGGTTTTCGAACCCAATGTCTTCCTATCCCTAGCCGGCTAGGGTAGGCAGTGTACCCCTCGATATCCCGGGGTACACTCCTGTTCTTCTCCGGGCTGGGTTCTCACAGATCGGTCAGTCTTCTGCTTAGTCCTCCGGATTGGGGACTCTGCTCCTACGGGAGTTCTCAGCTTCTCTTAGAGCTCTTCGTGAAGACCTGCCGTCTGTCCGGTGCCGGTTGACACCTGCGTCTCCAGCCCGCCCGGACTGGGGAACTTCGTCCTCTCTGCGGTGAAGTCCCCTTGAAGACTGCGCTACTGCACCTACAGTACCCGTCGCAGCTCTGCCTTCTACAATACGGTAGGTGAGCTCTAGATTGTGCTAGATCATTAACGGTTTAATGATGTCAAAGTGGTTTTGAAGACTCCAGCTGTAGTCTTAGGCTGCTGTGCCTTTGGCGACTCTTCTCAACTCCTACCCTCCATCCCTCAGGGGATGCCGGGGATCCAGGTTGGGCGGTGCCGCCCTGCCCAGGGGCGCGCATCCTGGGATCTCCTCTGACATCCTCAGCTAGGGAGTCCCCATGTGTGAAGACTCATTTCTGCTTGTTCCTGGAGATAGCACAGTTACTTACCTGTAACAGGTGATCTCCGGAACAGCAGGAATTAGTCTTCACAACCCACCCACCTCCCCTAGGAGTTGTAACTCTCTCTCTCTCTCTCTTCCTTCCTCTCCTCTCCTTCTGTCTCAGCTATGAAACGCAAACTGGGGAGAGGCAGTGGGAAGGGCGGGAAGCTACCGCGCAGGCGCGAGGGATGCTCCCAAAAGCCTTCTGATTGGATGCTGGGGAGCATTCCCGTGCGGGCTCCGTCGGCGACGAACCCCATATGTGAAGACTAATTCCTGCTGTTCCGGAGATCATCTGTTACAGGTAAGTAACTGTGCTTTCTCCAGGACAGACGGAGCCCCCGTGCGGAGCATTTTACCGGCTTTCAAAGAAAGCCTTTGGGAATGCAGCGCGCCTGCACGGTCCCCTTCCCGCCCAAGGGTGCCATCGTGCTCAGTCTTTCTTTTTCCGTGGAGCCCAACAGACGTGTGTTCGTGCCACCCGGGAAAAGTTGATTTTTTTTTCTGCGATTTTCACATTCTCTTATCCGGTTCGACGCCGGTTCCTCTTCCCGCCTGGGCTCGGTACACCAGTATCGAATCCAGAGTTTTGATTTTCAGTTTTTGTCCTTTGTGACTAGTGTTCACGCTCTTTTTGTGTTTTCACTGGCAGCCCGGTCTTTTGACCTTGCAGGGGCCCTTTGTCCCCCCATGGCTGCCAGCGGGTTCAAAAAGTGTGATTGGTGCAAGAAACTTATGTCTCTCACTGACACACATGACTGCTGCCTCCAGTGCCTTGGGCCCGACCATGACCCACTGGCCTGTGGCTCGTAAGGCAAAATGTCGTCGAAGGCGCTTTGGAGCCGTCAGAATCAACGTGAGAGAATTTTCTCTGACTCCGCATCCGGCCGGGCCTGGACTTCATCAGAGGCCTCGACATCTCAGGAGTCCGACCCCGAGCGCCGTCAGGGTTCCTCTGAAAGGGAGTCTCCCACCCGGGAGCACAGAAGGAAGAAAAAGCTCACGAGGGCGGCATCGGTGGAGGCTCCTGGTTCCTCTAGGGCCAGGTCGCGTAGCCCTGACCGCCGCCCCAGGCTCTTGGCGTCGGAGAGGCCTTCCAAGCTACCTTGTGTGGAGTCCCCGAGTCACGTAAGTGCAGTTGTCCTCGTGGACTCTCCTCCGGGGGAGCCGACGTCGAGCCCGACACCGTCGGGAACTGCTGAGTCTCCTGAGCTTGGACTCAGATTGACAGCCTTGAAGAGCAGCTTGGCTGCCTTCATGGAACAGCAGCAGGTGCTGATCGCCTGTCTGACCGGTGCATCTGCCCCGACGACCGGGACCTTGACATCTAAGTCGACTCCGGAGACCGAGCCGATCCTCGAGTCGATGAAGTCTCGAGTCGATCTTCAGTCAAGGTCCCCCTCAACCTCCCATGCGGAGCCGAGGTCGTCGGGGCGGGTGGCACCAAGGCCCACACGGCCGGAGCCGCTTGATTCCTCCTCGGAGGAGTCGGAGTGGGAGAAGGAGGACGAGGAGTCCCTGGACATCTTCCGGACCTGGTGCGTCCCATCGGACTCACTGGAGTCCGAGCCTCGGAGACGGTCCCCCCGGAGGATACCCGGTTCTCGGACTTCGTGAGGGACATGGCCAAAGCCTTGGCCTTCCCTGTGGACACCAAGGAGAAGCCTCGAGCCGAGGAGCTCGATGCCCTCCAGTATGATTTTCCTCCGAAGGAAGACTTTACTGTACTGGTTCCACCGATGCTGTAATGGCTGCTCTTCCATATGTGGGAGGCACCGGTCTCGACGCCGGTTCTTAGCAAACGGATCGATTCCATTTATCGAGTCCGTAAGAGCCCTGTGTTCCAAAAGGCACAGCTACCGCACCATTCCATGGTTGTGGAATTGGCCATGCACCGTCTGAAGAGTCAGAAAATGCACTCCTTGGTCCTCCCCGGCCGGGAGGCCCGGAACCTGGATGCCCTCGGTAGAAAGTGCTTCCAGGGCTCTGTGCTATCTTGCCGTGCCCAGACCTACCAGCTGTACATGGGGCATGTTCCTACGAGACCTGGCAAAGGAGATTGCCGGGTTCTCAGCTGGCCTCTCCGAGGAACCTTTGCAGAGGTTCAAGGCTTTGTCAACAGGGATTCGAGAGTGCTCGAAGTTTATCTCTCGAGCAGTCTATGATGGCTTTGAGGCTTTGGCGCGGGTAGCCGCGGCCGGCATCGGTGCATGCCGTCAGGCCTGGGTGCAGGACAAATTGGTCGATGTCCCCTGCCGAGGTGAAAACCTTTTCAGTAAGCCCATGACTGAAAAGGCTGCGGAAATCGAGACTGAGACTCTCACCAGGACAAGGCTGTCCAGGAAGACTTCTGCCCCTTCTCAGAAAAAGAAGGGCTTGGGAAAGAAGCCCTTTTTCCCAAGGAAGGGTGCTGCCTACAAATCCTACCCTCAGTGCCAGGCCGCTCCAGCTCCCCAACAGGGCCATCAGGCCAAGGGGCAGGGGCAGAAGACCCCCAAGCCACCAGCTCCGGCTCCTGCACAGCAGGGAGCGGGCTTTTGACTCCCACAGCATAGCCTCTTCTCCTCAACTGGCTCCACTCAACACAGGAGGTCGGCTGACCCTGTACGCCTACAGGTGGCCAGTCATCACAAGGGATACCTGGGTACTGAGCATAGTCCAAAAGGGCTACTTGCTCCACTTCCACCAGATACCCCCCTCCTACTTTCCAGGGGAGCCTCCAAGACTCCCTCTGCACAGAAACCTCCTCCTTCAGGAGTTGGCAAGTCTTCTAAAGGAACAGGCGGTGGAACCGGTGCCCCACCACCTGGAAGGTCAAGGCTTCTACTCCAGGTACTTCCTGGTACCAAAAAGGACAGGAGGCCTCCGGCCTATCCTAGACTTGCGAAACTTAAAGTTTCTGGAGAGGGAAAAGTTCAAGATCCTTACCCTTGGGATACTGCTGCCCTACCTCCAGCAGGGAGATTGGCTATGCTCCTTAGATCTAAAGGATGCTTATACTCACATCCTCATCCATCCAGACCACAGACAATATCTCAGATTTGTGGTGGGAAGAAACCATTTCCAGTACAGAGTACTTCCCTTTGGCCTAACTTCTGCCCCCAGGGTTTTCACCAAATGCCTGGCGGTGGTGGCGGCCTATCTCAGGAATCAGGGAATTTTCGTCTTCCCATACCTGGACAACTGGCTCATCAGGGTTCAGTCTCTCCAGGAGGCCAGACAAGCCACTCTTCGCACTGTCTCTCTTCTTCAGCATCTGGGCTTTGTCATAAACTACGCAAAGTCCACTTTGCTCCCCTCACAAAACCTAGAGTTTATAGGGACGAGACTAGACACCCTGCAGGCAAGAGCTTACTTGCCCGAGGACAGGGCCCACAGACTGATGGACTTGGCCAACCAGTTCCAAAGCAATTCTCAGATCTTCGCCAGGCACTTCCTGTGGCTCCTGGGCCATATGGCATCTACGGTACATGTGACTCCGAATGCCCGTCTTCACATGCGGGCTGCTCAGTGGTACCTCAGAGCTCAGTGGGAGCAGGCCACAGGCGACCTCCGAGACAGAGTAAAGGTGTCCAAACCACTTTTGGACTCCTTGCAGTGGTGGCTACATCTCCCAAACCTTCTCAGGGGGATATCTTTTCAGGCCCCAGCACACACAAGGTTGCTGACGACCGATGCTTCCTTAAAGGGCTGAGGTGCACATGTGCACTCAAGGCCTCTGGTCTCCTCAGGAGGCCACACAGCAGATAAATCTGTTGGAGCTGTGAGCAATCCGCTTGGCTCTCCAGACTTTTTCTCATTCCTTCTCTCACCAGTCTGTCTTAGTTCAGACAGACAATCAGGTAGCAATGTTCTATGTGAACAAGCAAGGGGACACAGGGTCCAGACTCCTATGTCAGGAGGCGCAGGCCCTTTGCTCCTTTGCAGTCAAACATGGCATGTTTCTCAAAGCAGTTTATCTACCTGGTCAGTGAAAGAGTACTCTGCACCCCCCTCACCTATAACAGATAGGGCTCTTGGGTCACAGAAATCCACACACAAAGCAAGGAGAAGGTTAATTGATCACAATCTTTAAATAATACACAAATCTGTAAATAATACACAACACACTTGTATTATAAAATCCACCAACGCTTTGGGAGAGCAAGCTAGGCCTTTGCCTATGTTTACTCTGATATCATAGCTTTAGGCCACTTTATTTATAGGTAAAGATTCCATTACACAGCATAAATTCACTTTATTATTCTATGTCTCACATCACGTATATTCATAATATACATATTCTATTCTACGTCTAGTGTTACGTATATTCATAATATACTTTTCTATAGGCATGCACGTCATAGACCCTCATGAAAAGACATACATATATCCTCAGACATGACTATGTAGGCCTTAATTCTAATTAATCCTAACACTGACAATTTGATATCTCTGACCAGAGACTGAGAGACTGCGAAGCTGGGTAAACAACTTGCCTTTTACTTATCTTTCTAATAACAAGACTAATGTTTATGTTATCGAAAACCTTTCACCCAATTTCTTCTACAGAGTTTTCAAGGATGGTATTAAATAAGGAGCTACAAATGATATTAACTCTTTCTTAGTGCTTATAGTAATATAATGTTATACACAGGGCCTGACTGTGTATCCAACCTGGTACAATCAAGCTTTCTTTCAGTCAGGAGAACTTCTTGGCAGACAAACTAAGCAGGATTCTCCAGCCTCACAAATGGCAGTTTATTTTATTTTATTTATTTTATTTAGACAGTTTTGTATATCGCCTTATCCTTCAATCAAAGCGGTCACAACACAATTGGGGGATACATTTAACACGCAGGGATATGAGACACATACACTAATACTTACAGGGAACATGGGCAATGGAGGGTTAAGTGGCTTGCCCAAGACCACAAGGAGCATCTGTGGGACTAGAAACCCCAGTCCTTCCGGCCCAAGGTTGCTGTCCTCTAGTGGGATTTGAACCTCCGACCTTCCGGCCTGAAGTACCTTGCCCCAACCACTAGGCTACTCCTCCCTCACAGTTGAATCCACTGGTGGTCCAGCAGATCTTTCTGCGATGGGGACTTCCATCAATCGATCTCTTTGCAAGTCCACTGAACCGTCAGCTGCCCAGGTTTTGCTCCAGACAGCCGCATCCCCTGAGAATGGCAGCAGATGTGTTTCTGATCTCTTGGTTTACGGGCCTCCTGTATGCATTTCCTCCCACGCCCTTGGTAGCCTGAACTCTGTTCAAGATTCTATGGGACAAGGCCTCGGTGATTCTGGTATCCCCCAGATGGCCGAGGCAACCATGGTTTCCACTTCTTCTGCAGTTGGCGGTGGAAACGCCATTCCCTCTGGGGTTGCAACCCGATCTCCTGTCTCAGGATCAGGGTTCCCTTCTGCACCCCAGTCTAAGATCCCTCAATCTGATAGCCTGACTGCTGAAAGGATAGTGCTAGCTCCCTTACTTCTACCTAGGGAAGTTGAGGAGGTGGTCTTGGCCTCTAGGAGGCAGTCCACCAGAAAGTCCTATGCCCTTAAGTGGCGTAGGTTCTCAATATGGTATGCTCAGCGCAATGAAGATCCTTTCTCCTGCCTTGTGCCAGTAGTACTACAATACCTACTTCACCTGTCAGACCTAGGCCTTAAGTCCAACTCTGTTCAGGTCCACCTCAGTGCTCTATCAGCACACCACTCACCGGTGGAGGGTCAGTCTCTGTTGGTTCACCCCTTGGTGTCCCGCTTCCTCAGAGGCCTGCTTCTGCTCAAGCCTCCGATTCGTCCACCAGCCACTGAGTGGGATTTGAACGTGGTCTTGCAGCAACTTACTCGCCCACCGTTTGAGCCGATGGCTACTTGCCATTTATGCTTCCTTTCTTAGAAGGCGCTCTTCCTGGTAGCTCTTACCTCGGCCAGACGTGAGTGAACTACAAGCTCTGGTTTCTGATAGACCGTACACACGGTTCTATAGGAACAGGGTGGTCATACGGACCCATCCGAAGTTCCTTCCAAAAGTTGTCTCCTCCTTCCACCTCAACCAGGAGGTGGTTCTTCCGACATTCTTTCCCAGGCCGCATACCAGCCGGGCTGAAACAGTCTTGCATACCCTGGACTATAAGAGGGCGTTGTCCTTTTACATAGAACATACGCGGGGGCACCGAAGGGCTACTCAGCTCTTCGTCTCCTTTGACCCTAATAAACTGGGGTTGCCTGTCTCCAAGCGTATCTTGTCCACTTGGGTAGCAGATTGTATCACCTGGGCGTACAAGGCAGCTGGCCTCTCCTTGCAGGGTCGAGTTACGGCCCACTATGTCAGGGTGAAAGCCGCGTCAGTAGCTCATCTCCGCTCCGTTCCGTTGGCAGACATCTGCCGGGCCGCTACTTGGTCTTCAAGTCAGACTTTTGCAGCCCACTACTGCCTCGAGAGAGAGTCCCGAAGGGACAGTGCTTTTGGACAGGCGGCACTCCATAATATCTTTGAGGTTTAGGCAACTCCTATCCTCCGGCCCTTGTGTTGGGCTACCGTACGGGGGTGTTCTCAGAGGATATTCTTATCACGGATGCTGAGGCTCATAAGAGGGAGCCATTTTTTCAGCTTTGGGTTCCCAGTAGCCTAGAGCTGGGGAGTCCCATATGTGAGGACTGACTTCCTGCTTGGTCCTGGAGAAAGAGTAGTTACTCATCTGTAACAGGTGTTCTCCAGGAGCAGCAGGAATCAGTCCTCACAACCCTCCCTCCCCCCCTGGAGTTGCAGTCATATACTTTATTTTGTTTTTTGCTGTCTTTTAGCTATGTCATCAGACTGAGCAAGATGGCACCCTTGGGCGGGAAGGGGACCGCGCAGGCACGCTGCATTCCCAAAAGCTTTCTTTGAAAGCTGGGGAAATGCTCTGCATGGGGGCTCCATCGGCGCCGACGTCATCCATACGTGAAGACTGATTCCTGCTGATCCTGGAGAACATCTGTTACAGGTGAGTAACTACTCTTACTTTTAATGACAGCTGCTAAATATATAGAGCCTGATATTCAATCGTGGCGGCAGCACGATTACAGCAGCTAGCCACTGCCACTGAACTCTAAATCTGGATATTCAATGTCGGGGACATATCTGACCACTGGCATGGAATATCTGAGTCACTGGCATAGCAGGAAGCTAACCGGGCTGCGGCAATATTCGGCCACTATTCAGTTAACTTCGGTGGCAAAGGTTAGGACAGCCGTTTATGTGCCTAACTTTTGCGTCTAAAGGATAGCTGGGCAAAGGCTCAATATTGCCACTGCCCAAATATCCCTGGGTGCCACCCATGGAACTCCCCAATGCTAACCGGTTAGTACTAGGATGCCGAGTGGCAGCACCCATGCATATTCAGCAGCACTAACTTTCATCGCGGTTCTTGTCCGGTTCGATGCCGGTTCCCCTTTCCGCCGGGTTCAGTACGCCGGTATCGAGCCCGTCCTCTCTTTTTCGTTTTTTGCCCTTAGTGGCTGGCATTCGCGCCCTTTTTTCTTTTTCCCTGGAAGGCCGGTCCTTTGACCTCGCGGGGGCTCTTTTTTCCCTGATGGCTTCCAGTGGTTTCAAAAAGTGTGATCGGTGCAAGAAACTGATGTCTTTCACCGACACACATGACTGCTACCTTCGGTGCCTCGGTCCCGATCATGATCCTAAGATCTGTGGGCCGTGTGGCAAAATGTCCACTAAGGCACTGCGAAGTCGACAGCATCAAAAGGAAAGGCTTTTTTCTGATTTGGCCTCCGGCCGGGCCCGGACCTCATCTGAGGCCTCGACGTCTCGGGAGTCTGACCCCGAGCATTGTTGGGGTTCCTCGGACAGGGGGTCCCCCGATAGGGAACGAAAGAGGAAGAAGCGGCTCACGAGGGCAACGTCGGAGGAGGTCCCTGGCTCCTCGAGGGCTAGGTTTCAGACCCCCGACCGCCGTCCCGGGCCCTTGGAACAGGAGAAGCCATCCAAAATGCCTCGTGTGGAGCCGGAGTCTCCTGAACATGTAAGTCCTGTTGTCCTCGAGGATTCACCTCCCAGGGAGCCGACGTCGGGCCCGGCACCGCCGGGGCCCAAGTCGGTGGCTGCTGAGTCTCCTGAGCTTGGACTCAGGTTGACAGCCTTGGAGTGCAGACTGTCTGCCTTCATGGATCAGCAGCGGGTGCTGATGGCCAGCCTTGCTGGCGCATCTGCCCCGACCACAGGGACATCGATGTCGAAGTCGACCCCGGAGACCGAGCCAATACTCGAGACCATGAAGGCTCGAGGTCGTCCTCGGTCGCGGTCACCCTCAACCTCCCGGTCGGGACCGAGGGCGTTGACGACGGTGCCTTCGGCGTCGGGGCGGGTGCTGCCAGGACCCACATGGTCGGAGCCCCCCGACTCCTCTTCGGACGAGTCCGCATGGGAGACAGAGGACGAGGGGTCCCCCGATACCTTCCGGACTCAGTGCATCCCGTCGGACTCACCGCAGTCCGAGCCCCGGAGTAGATCCCCCCCCCCCCCCCGGAGGATACCCGGTTCTCGGAGTTCGTTCGGGATATGGCCACAGCTTTGGCGATCCCCGCGGACCCCGAGGAGGAGTCTCGAGCCGAAGAGCTTGAGGCCCTCCAGTATGACTCTCCTCCGAAGGAGGCCTTTACTGTGCCGGTTCCTCTGATGCTGGAACGGCTCCTCTTCTGGATGTGGGAGGCACCGGCCTCAGCGCCGGTTCTGAGCAAGTGGGTTGATTCCATTTATCGACTCCATAAGAGCCCTGGCTTCCAAAAGGCGCAGCTACCACACCATTCCATGGTGGTGGAATCGGCCATGCATCGTCTGAAAAGCCAGAAGATGCACTCCGCGGTGCCCCCCAGCAGAGAGGCCCGGAACCTGGATGCGTTTGGTAGAAAGTGCTTCCAGGGCTCGATGCTTGCTTGCAGTGTCCAGTCCTACCAGCTGTACATGGGCATGTACTTGCGGGACCTGGCAAAGGAGCTTGCCGGGTTCTCTGCTGGTCTCTCCGGGGAACCTTTGCAGAGGTTCAAGTCCTTGTCCTCGGGGATCCGGGAATGCTCTAAGTTCATGTCCCGAGCAGCCTACGATGACTTCGAGGCCTCGGCCCGTGTTGCGGCAGCCGGCATCGCAGCTCGACGCCAGGCATGGCTGCAGTCGTCGGATCTCGAGCCATGGGTACAAGACAAGTTGGTCGATGTCCCTTGCCGAGGTGAAAACCTTTTTGGCAAACCCATGGTCGAGAAGGCTGCGCAGCTCGAAACCGAGCAGCTCACGAGGACAAAGCTGTCCAGAAAGACTTCTGCCCCTTCTCATAAAAAGGAGGGCTCGGGTAAGAAGTCCTTTTACCTGAGGAAGGTGACTGCCTACAAACAGTTCCCACCTTACCAGGCCTCCCCAGCTCCCCCACAGGGTCAGCAGGCCAAGGGGCAGGGACATGGGCCCCGTAGGCAGAAGGCCCCCAAGCCTCCGGCTCCTGCTTCCACTCAGCAGGGTGGGGGATTTTGAGTCCCAAAGCATAGCCTCTCCGTCTCTGCTGTCCCATCCCTGCACAGGAGGTCAACTAGCCCTGTTTGCCTACAGGTGGCCACCCATTACAGGAGACAGTTGGGTCTTAAGCATAGTCCACAAGGGCTATATGCTCCATTTCCATCAGTTGCCTCCGCCTTACTTCCCAGGAGAGCCTCCAAGGCCTCCTCTCCACACAGACCTCCTCCTTCAAGAGCTTCAGGGTCTGTTGCGAGACAAGGCGGTGGAGCCTGTGCCTCCCCACCTACAAGGTCACGGTTTCTACTCCAGGTACTTCCTCGTACCAAAGAGAACCGGAGGCCTCAGGGCTATTCTCGACCTCAGAAATCTCAACAAGTTCCTAGAGAAAGAAAAGTTCAAGATGCTTACTCTTGGAACACTTCTGCCCTACCTCCAGCAGGGAGATTGGCTATGCTCTAAGACTTAGATCTAAAGGATGCGCACACTCACATCCTCATTCATCCAGACCACAGAAAGTACCTCAGGTTCATTGTGGGAGGAAACCATTATCAGTACAGAGTGCTGCCTTTCGGCCTCACCTCCACCCCCAGGGTCTTTACAAAATGGCTGGCAGTGGTGGCGGCCTACTTGAGAAATCAGGGTATCTTTGTCTTTCCCTATCTGGATGACTGGCTCATCAGGGGTCAGACGTGCCAGGAGGCCAGGCAAGCCACCCTCCGAACTATTTCTCTCCTTCAACACCTTGGTTTTGTCATAAACTTCGCAAAGTCCTCTTTGCTCCCCTCCCAGAACTTGGAGTTTATAGGGGCAAGGCTAGACTCTCTGCAGGCAAAAGCTTTCTTACCAGAAGACAGAGCCCAAAGACTGATAGACTTGGCAAACCAGTTTCTCAGCAGGCCACTGGTTTCCGCTAGATTCTGGTTGAGGCTTCTGGGCCACATGGCTTCGACAGTACATGTGACTCCAAATGCCCGGCTCCATATGAGGCCTACACAGTGGTGCCTCAGAACTCAGTGGACACAGGCCCACAGGAAGCCTCAGAGATAGAGTACGGGTGTCCAAACCATTCCTGAACTCCCTACGCTGGTGGCTGCACCCCCCCTTACTGCAAGGGGTGCCTTTTCAGATACCTGGGTTCACAGTAGTGTTTACCACCGATGCCTCCCTGCAGGGCTGGGAGACACATTGTCTGGACAAGTGCACCCAGGGCCTGTGGTCTCCCTGGGAGGCCACGCAATAGATCAACCTACTAGAACTCCGGGCTATTCGCTTAGCCCTCCAGACTTTCTCTCAAACCCTGGCTCACCAGTCTGTCTTAGTACAGACAGACAACCAAGTAGCCATGTTTTATGTGAACAAGCAGGGCGGCACTGGGTCCAGGCTCTTTTGTCAGGAGGCACAGGACCTTTGCTTGTTTGCGCTCAGGCACAACATGTTTCTCAAAACTGTTTATCTCCCTGGCCAGGAGAACTGCCTGGCAGACAGGTGGAGCAGAGTTCTGCAGCCCCACGAATGGCAACTCCACCCATTAGTGGTTCAGAAAATTTTCCTGAAATGGGGTCTTCCATCCATAGATTTCTTTGCCAGTCCCCTGAACAAGCAGCTGCCCAGGTTCTGCTCCAGGCAACCGCATCCCATGAGGTGGGCAGCGGATGCCTTCCTGATTTCCTGGTCCCAGGGCCTCCTGTATGCGTTTTCTCCCACGCCTCTGGTGGCCCGAACCCTGTTCAAGGTTCTAAAGGACAAGGCCTCGGTACTCCTAGTAGCTCCCAGGTGGCCGAGGCAGCCTTGGTTTCCACTTCTGCTTCAACTGGCAGTGGACACTCCACTACCTCTGGGGTTGCAACCCGACCTTCTCTCTCAGGATCAGGGTTCTCTTCTGCACCCCAACCTAAAATCTCTCCATTTGATGGCCTGGAGGCTGCAAGGGTAGTATTGGCTCCCTGGGGCCTGCCTCAGGAAGTTGAAGTATTGGCCTCTAGGAAGCAGTCCACCAGAAAAACCTAAGCCCTGAAATGGAAAAGGTTCTCTTTGTGGTGTCAGCTACGCACAGTACATCCTTTCTCCTGCTCCGTGCCAGTGGTGCTTCAGTACCTGCTGCACTTTTCCAATCAGGGACTCAAGTCCAATTCTGTTCGGGTCCACCTCTCAGCTCTAGCAGCTCACCACTCACTAGTGGAAGGACACTCTTTGTCGGTTCACCCCTTGGTGTCCCGGTTCCTCAGAGGTTTGCTCTTGCTCAAGCCTCCTATCCGTCCTCCAGCCCCTGAGTGGGAGTTGAATGTGGTCTTGCAACAACTGACTCGCCCACCCTTTGAGCCGATGGCTACTTGCCCTCTCCGCTTCCTTTCCTGGAAGACGCTCTTTCTGGTAGCCCTAACTTCGGCCAGATGAGTGAGTGAGCTTCAGGCCCTGGTCTGTGACAGGCCTTACACTCGCTTCTATAGGAACAGGGTAGTCCTTAGGACTCATCCTAAGTCCCTCCCAAAAGTTGTCTCCTCCTTCCACCTCAACCAGGAGGTGGTTCTTCCGACATTCTTCCCTAGGCCTCATGCAAGCCAGGCTGAGGCAGTCCTGCATACCCTGGACTGTAGAAGGGCCTTATCCTTCTACCTTGACCGTACGCAGGGGCATAGAAGGGCTACTCAGCTCTTCATATCTTTTGACCCTAATAATTTGGGGTTATCTGTGTCCAAGCGTACCTTGTCCATCTGGGTGGCTGACTGTATCACCTGGGCTTACAGGGCAGCTGACCTTCCTTTGCAAGGTCAGGTCACGGCCCACCGTGTCAGGGCTATGGCTGCCTCAGTAGCTCATCTCTGCTCTGTACCATAGGCAGACATCTGCAGGGCTGCAACTTGGTCCTCAAGCCAGACTTTTGCGGCTCATTACTTCCTGGAGAGGGAGTCCCGTAGGGACAGTGCTTTTGGCCAGGCAGTACTCCGGAATCTCTTTGAGGTATAGGCAACTCCTGCCCTCCAGCCCTCCGTTGGGCTACCGCTGGAGGTTCTTTCAGTGAAAGCCTTTCTTTGATGCTGGGACTCGAGGGAGTTCTCTTGTTCAGCCTGGGTTCCTGGTAGCCCAGAGCTAGGGAGTCACCCATATGTGAGGACTGACTTCCTGCTTGGTCCTGAAGAAAGAGTAGTTACTCACCTGTAACAGGTGTTCTCCAGGAGCAGCAGGAATCAGTCCTCACAATCCTCCCTCCTCCCCTGGGAGTTGCAGTTGAATATAGTTAATTTAGTTTTTTGTGCTGTCTTTTAGCTATGTCATCAGACTGAGCAAGATGGCACCTTTAGGCGGGAAGGGGACTGCGCATGCGTGCAGTATTCCCAAAGGCTTTCATAGAAAGCTGGGGAAATGCTCCGCAAGGGCTCCATCGACGTCAATGTCACCCTTATGTGAGGACTAATTCCTGCTGCTCCTGGAGAACACCTGTTACAGGTGAGTAACTACTCTTTATGGTCTATTTATGCAGATACATCCTCTCATTTTGAATTCTGCTGACAATGTTTTGGGGGGGGGGTTGTAATTTAAAAAAATTCTTTTAATTACTGTTACATGCCTTTGCAATAAAAAATCTTTTTAGTCACTATTATATGCTTTTACAACAACTATCACACATAGGATTGGTCACATTCCACAACAGACTTTCTTATGTATGTCGTATAGTTTTTTAATTATATTATTTCATATACATGTGTATCAAATTTATTGTGGTTTTAATATTTTTAATACATTGCTATTGTTTATAAATGTTGTTTTTATGTTTTTATGTCTTTAGACACATATATATATCTTTTTTATGATGATTGCTATATTTTTATTTGCAGCCTGCTAATATTTACTATTGCCTACTGATTTTTATTATCATATCGTGTCTGTTATACTTCCTTCCTTTTCCAATCCTGCAATTATCTGTCCTGATACTTGTTGCCCTTTCCTGTCCTACTGTTTATGTATCCAATATACATTATCTATTTGTTTGTTTTAGATTGGGAAAGTGTGGTATTGTTCCACCCTTCTGGACGGTCTCTATGCTCAGCCTTTTGTACCTCTTTGGTAATGTATTTTACTTTGTTTCCTTTTTACATTTTTGTTTGTATATGAACATTATACATTATTTATTTTAAGTGTGTGTTTATCTGTCTGTTTTTAGACCCTTGACGAATGCCTAGGACCGAAACTTGTTAAGTTGGGTCTTCAATAAAGTTTTTTCTGATATTTTATACATGTCTGGCCGTGGTCTTTGCCCTCCGCTGTTGTTCAGATGCATCTTCTATAGCACTCTGAGATAGAAGAGAGGACATCTTGTAGGAGAGCAGTGAGTGTGGGTTGCATTTCATATTCCTATTTGAATGTGGAGGGGGGGCAGGATTTGCAGGTAAAGTCTGTAGCCCTCCTGAACTATGGTGAGTGCCCACTGCTCTGAGGTGATAAGGTGCCCTCTGTGGGCATAGTGACACAGTCTGTCTGCTTTGTGGAGGGGGTGGGGGTCCTCCAGAGGCAGGGCGGCAGTGTTCTGTAGGAAACAGCCAGGAGCAGGCTATGGCTGCGGGGCTGGTTGAGATTTAGCCACCTGTGGCTTCTTTTGTTTAGGAGGCTGCTACCTCTTCTGTGGGGCCTGACCTTGATACTGAGAAGCAGGAGGATAGGAAGAGAAGAATTTCTTATTCTTATTGTAGAAAGACGACTTTGCAGGAGTCTTTTTCTTAGCAGGGTCAGCTATTACTCTTGACAGTCTCTTCAGAGTAGTTTTTTCTGACTCTAATTGAGAGGCCTTATCTTGCCAGTCTTTGCCAAAGAGCTTTTCCCCTCTGCAAAGTATGTTGCCCAGCTTATCTTGGATCCACTGTTCAAGATCTGAGGCCTGAAGCCATGCAATTCGACATGCACCGATACATATTGCTGAGGCCTTGCTTGTGCGTTCAAAAGCATCAAAGGTAGCTGTATTGACAAATTTCAATACATTTTGGCTATGCTTGACTAGGGCGAGATAATCTGCCCTCTTATCATCTGGGAGGAGAGGGGCAAAGCCTCAAGATCCCTGGAGACCTCCTTAAGGAACATTCCCATATAGAGAATATAGGAGTTAAGCCTAGCCATTGATGCTTGAAAGCATTGATGCCCAAAGACGTCGAGAGTTCTAGATTCTCTACCTGGAGGATTAGAGGAGTGAATCTTTGAGCTTTTGATTTGGCGCATTGCCAATTCCACCACCATGGAATGGTGTGGAAGCTGTGGCTTTTGGAAGCCAGTTCACTCCGGTACATGATACACATAGTATCAAGATGTCGACTCTGAGGTGAGACCATGAGAGACGTCTCCCACATTCGGAGCGTAAGGTCATGAAGGATGCGGTGCAGCGGTAAGGTGGCTGCCGCCTTGGGTGCTGTTGGGTATTGGAGGATCTCTAGTTCCTCCACTCTTGGCTCCTTCTCCAATGTCACCTTGATAGAGAGACCCTTGGCTAGGTCTCGAATAAATTCCTGGAAGGACATGTCTTCCAGAGGCGACATGCGTCACTTTTAAGGCAGGGAAAGGTCTGAAGTTAGGTCCCGGGGCCCCGGGAATCGAGTGATTCCGCATTCGAAATTGAAGAATCAGAATTGGAGGACTCGAAGTAACGACATTCTTGGTGTCTCAAAGCTAGATGCCGGTACAATTGCTCTGAGATATCAGCTTCAATAAGCCGCTTGGACGGCACCGGTATCGGTAAGAGTTTCAAGGGAGGGCTTGGGTGAGCACGATGTCGATGCCATCTGCAGCAACACTGATGCCATGGCCGGAACCGGTGTCGATGTCAGTACCATAAGCAGTATCGATGGGGCAGTGCCCATAGCCAAGGTTTTTATTAATACCAAGGCTGCAAGGAGGACTGCTAAGCTGCACTCGATGGCTAGTATGCGCTGGTCCATTGAGGTCGCCGATGGCTGGGTATTGGTAACTGGTATTTGCTCTCCATTCCGGAGTGTGGCACCAGTAGCTTTCTGAAGGTCGAGGCCTCGAGAGCATCTAGAGGCCCCTCGGTGGCTCTGGAGGACAGGGCCTCCTGCCGGGGTTGTTTAGCAGGCTGATCTGCCTCCAAGGCAACCCTCAAGCGATCTCGGTGCTTTGAGCAAGATCTTCCCCTGGTGGTGCCATCAGACTTCAATGCAGCCTTATGCTTTGGTTTCAAAGATACCTGAGATCCATGAGAGGATGATGAGACCCTCGATGAAGTGGATGCCATCAATACCGCAACTGAGGTGAAGAGTGTTCCACATTTAGAAGCCCAGTTTTGCAGGCCTCTCCGTGTCATTTTCTGACTGAGGGAATAGTCTTTTGGATGGTGGTCTGGGCCGAGGCATTTTAAACACCGGTCATGTGTGTCAGTCGCCGAAATGGTGCTGGCAAAATTAGAACACTTTTTGAAACCACTAGTTGGTTTCTCCAAACTATTCAGTCTGAAGAGTATGGTAGGCTTAAGGCCTAAAAAGGGCATCAATGACCAAATAGTTGTTTGTTTGTTTGTTTTTTTAAGAAAATAAAGAAAGAAGTTAAAGGAAAGAAAAGAAATAAGGGAACTGCCGGTGTCAACGAGAAAGCCAAGGCGCTATCCACAAAAAGAGATATTTTGCGGTGACAGGATTTACTTCCTGCTGGCTCAGCGGAAAATGAAAAACTGAAAAGAGGGAGTTGGGAAGGCAGTCGCACAGGCATAGTGGAGTGCTCCCAAAAGCTTTCTAGTTATTCGCTGGGGAGCGTTCCTGTGTGGGCTCTGTCTGTACCGATGTCACCCATATGTGAAGACTACATTTCTGCTTGTTCCTGGAGATTATCTCCAATATAAGCTCCCTTCTTACTGGTTAAAGACTCTAAAGTTCTGCATTTCCCAACATTCCCATGGACTTCCTTCCAGAGTTTTATAGATAGAAACATAGAAACATGATGGCAGAAAAGGACCACATGGCCTATCTAGCTGCCCTTCCAACAGTCCTCTTTTTTTCCTTTAGAGATCCTCTGTATTTGTTGCTAGAGCTCCCTCTAGTGCCAAAGTGGCATACAACTAGTGACATGCTGCCCACTATGTCGCAGTATATTTTGCAAAATGAATACATGTGCGCTGATTGTTATTGGCATATATACAAAATTACTCCAGCCTTGGAGTAGGTGTAACTTGCTTGGAAACCTACCCTACCTACCTAAGAACCCAGGGCTGGTGCAAGGAAATGAGGCATCTTTGGTGAACCTCATACCTTGCACCCTCCCTGCTCTCACTCGCACCCTTTTCCCGGCCTCCATTGCTACCCCAGCCACTCCTGCCCCCATGCACCAGAAAGTTTGCATCGGAGGGAGCGGAAGCCAAACAGTCTCACAGCACCAGAGATTTAGGTAAGCACTGCAGGGCTGTTTGAAGCCATTGCTGCCACTGCAGGTCCCCAAGAGGGATAGCAGCGGGGGCTGCCTTTGGACCATTGGCATTCTAGGGAGCTGCCTAGTTTGCCTAATGGTTACTCCAGCCTTATAGATACCCTATTTAAGAATTAGCCTCCAGGAATGTGTAATAAGTCTTCTGAGGCTTTACCTATGATGAGCAACAAAATAAACAATTCAAAGTTCCTCCAAAAATGTAGCTCTTCGACAGGTTTACTCTGACACACAACATCTCCTCTGCTATTCCAGTGCACAAATTCTTCATTCAGATGCATAATACTGTCAGTACAGGCAGAAAATAACTGCTATTGAATTGGCAGGCTAATCAGTAGAGCTGTCTCTTAGACCTTTTTCTCGTTCTGATTGGTAGCTATTTCCTTATAATTGACCACAGAGTGCAGTAACTTCCAAACATGAAGGGAAGATATAGCAATAAGAATTTTTTTAAAACTGTATAGATGGGGCAATTGCAAGCTGCTTCTCTTCCAAAGTATCTGGACCTTCACTCCGGAGCTACAATATCTTTAAACAATTACCTTCCTGTACTTTTCCAGTGAAGAAAATATTTTAGGGTTTGGGGTTTGTGTGCCCTTGAAGAGCATATCAACATTGCAGACTTTGAATAAGTGAAACTGAAATAAAACTGTAACCTTGGATCAAACTTTGACTCATATGTTTTTAGTAGCAGCTTACTAATTTTTTGACTACACAGATAAACCAAAGAGGAGATTTTGGAGAAAGACAGGCTTTGGCATTTCCTAAAAGCTGCTCTCAAACCCAACTAATACTACCAGTTACTATTTCTATAGCATTATTAGACTTTGAAAACACGTCTTTAAACCGTGATCAACTTCAGAGTTAGTCAGTAATCCTGACTATGAATTTTTCTTGTTTTGTCTGGTAAACTACTGCTGTGTATGTTTGCTATACATCTAGCATGGAGCAGCCAGCACAACCCTTGCACTGTTGGAGCAAGCCTGTACTGTTGCTGAACATTACAGGCTGCAGCATCTTGTAACACGAGAACATTAAGATATAGGCCATACTGGGTCAGACCAAGGGTCTATCAAGCCCAGTATTTGGTTTCCAACAGTGGCCAATCCATGTCACAAGTCTTGAAGAACTACCAAGAGGGACTGCTACTGCTGTGAAGAAATCTGCACTTATAAGTAGTTACCTGCTGGGAAATCCTCTACATCTTGGGGAAAAGGGAACTCTTTGAGTTAAAGTTGATAAAATCTGTGTATTTTAAAATTCAGTATTTTTGTTAAGTCAGTCAGGGCTTAGTGCCATCAGAGAGCTTTCATTTAAATTTAAGGTCACAGACTTACTCTAGTACCACCAGAAAGCTTCCATTTAAATCAAAATCAGATAGCGTATAGCTTAGCATAGAAGGTAGAATAAGGTAAATATCCTTTGGGTAGACAGAAATAAATTGTTTCTAGAGACCTTTTCAAAGAGGCCTTCCAGTTAGGAGGCAGGAGACCTGTGAAATTATTTTAAATAGTTGTTAAAGCTAAGTGACAGATCAAAGAGGCAATTTCTTTGGCTCCCTCTATCAAACCAAGGACTGTGTGAATCACCCAGGATATTATTAAGAGGTTACCTTAGAAGCACAGGCCAGGAGAACAGCACCTTGGTGTGGCAGGAAGTGATCCTGTAGCTAGGACCTGCCCTCCAGGTGATGTAAAACCCTCTCTCACAGGTAGTTTCTCCAGAGTCATGAGGGAAGGGTTAGGACGGCGATTCAATCAACACGAATCCCCTCGTGTTAAATGTATCCCCCAATTGACCGCTTTGACCCGGTGAAAAGCGGGATATAAATACAGCTAAATAAATAAATAGACATAGATAGCTGGGTGTCTGGTGGACATGAGGATCGTCTGGTAACATGTTTGCCTGGTGCGAAGGTAGCATGCTTCATGCACCACCTTGACAAGGATATAGATAGTGCTGGGGAGGAGCCTGCTGTTTTGGTACTTATGACATAGGAAAATGTGGGAGTGAGCTTCTGGGGGCCAAATTTAGACTTTTAGGTAGGAAGCTGAAATCCAGAACTTCTAGGGTAGCATTCTCTGAAATGCTTCCCGTTACACCCGCAGGATCCAAAAGGCAGGCAGAGCTCCAGAGTCTCAATGCGTGGATGAGACAATGGTGCAAGAAAGGAGGCTTGGTATTTGTTAGGAACTGGGCAACATTCTGGGGAAGGGGTGGCTTTTCT
The DNA here is from genome assembly GCA_033557465.1 of Ichthyophis bannanicus. NCBI lineage: Eukaryota > Metazoa > Chordata > Amphibia > Gymnophiona > Ichthyophiidae > Ichthyophis > Ichthyophis bannanicus. The sequence continues at coordinate 318,276,738 of CM066038.1, read as the reverse complement.
GAAAGGATAGGCTCTACCCAGGGCCATACCGAGACTGAAATGCGCCCTGTGCGACTTGCACATCGGGCGTGTGCCCCCCCCCCCTCCCAAACCTCCATTTATACACTTTATGGGGGTGCGGGAGGGGAGGGTCACGCGCCCGATCTGCAAGTCGCCGGCACACTAAGCAGGTCTGGTCCCTCCCGGAGAGACCAGACCTGCTTAGTGTGCCGGCGCGAAGACTTAAGGGGCACATTTCGTCTCTCTGCTGCTGCCTGCCGCCGAAAAAGTGGCGGCGGCGGCAGGCAACGGCAGACAGCTGAAATGCGCCCTTTAAGTCTTTGCAACCTGTGCGGCCGCACCGCTTGCACAGGGCTCGTTATGGTCCTGGCTCTACCTTAACCAGAGTGGAACCAGGCTGCTAGCATTAACCCTTAAGAGGAGATAGAGCAGCATGGTTCAATAGGACATATCCTTGAAGGATACAAGCAAAAGAAGGAATTTAAGGCATCCTGATAGGGAGGTTCCAATAAAGATAAAAGTAACCCAGATGCCTTTAAGTTCAGAGCTGAAAGATAACAAATTACCCCATCAACTGATAATCAGGTTGTATATATGAATAAAATACCACCATTAAAATGCTGAAAGTCTAAAACAAGATGGGAGAGCTAGAATTTATAGCACTAAATGAAAGGTTAGATATAATTGACATCTCGGAGACCTGGTGGAGGGAGGACAACCAATGGGATAATGTCATATCTGGGTACAAATTATATTGCAATGATAGGGTACATTAAATTGGTGGAGGTATGGTGCTCTATGTTAGACAGGGCATTGAATCACTCAGGATAAAAGTTTTGCAGGAAACAAAATACACTGTAGAAAATCTGTGGGGAATAGTAATTACCCCTGGACCTAGTGAATATTTATATACTGACAATAATTCCCCACAGATTTTGGGGGCTCGTCTTCCGGAATTGGCAGTTCTGAGTGAACCATGTTTCACAGAACTGGAATGAGCTAGCCCTGAGTTTTTCCTTTAAGTCAATGAACCAAGTGTGAGAGGGAGAGACAAGTCTGTGTGTACATATGAAAATTAGACTTTATTGCTGATAGAAAAATAATGCAGATATAGAATAAATTTGATTTATGAGATAGCAAGCTGTGTAGCCCTATGATTACAATTACACCAAGATCATAAATCACTGTTAGTAACAAAAGTCACTGATTCGCCTGCACACAAATGTACAGAAAATTAGCTGTTTGTCTGGCTAGGCCCACCCCTGGGAGAATTAAGGCCATTACCTTAGCTTTGCCAGAAGGATAATTGTGGCTGCGTCTGAGAAGTTGACTCCGGAACAGCACAAAGTCCAAAGGATGGCAGTGGTCCAATGCAGACTGCAGGCATCCAGCTGAGCAGCAAGATAACACAGAGCTTCAGTCTGTGGGAGAGATCACTCCTTCCCGAGGTTAGTCCTTATCCTGGCACGCTGTCTGACTTTCCAGGCAGAGACAGGCAGGCAGTAGGGCTGAACTGCAGAATGGCAGACTGTAGCAGAAAGAAGGGAAGACCAAAGGTAGTGCACAAAGTCTCAAAGTCCCCAAAAAGTATCTGCATCCCTCTGTGCCCAGCGTATAATTCTTTGTCCTGACTTTCTTGTCACAGCACGAGGATTGTCTGGTCTCAGATACTGTGTGTCATCTTAAGCGAATCAGGTAACAGTTGTTAGATGGTCCTTCTCCAAACAAAGGTCCATGGTGAGAGAAAGATGCTGGTATGCAAGTTCATACATTGTTACAAATGCTAGGACCAGTAGGACAGTCTTTGGCCTCAGCAGAGAGTTTTCTTGCACGTAGCCATGGCTTGCAAACAATGGCTCTGCTGTACGGGTACATAACTTTGGCAGAATTGCTTGATCTGCAGGTTTGAAGCTTGAACAGCAGTAAAGAGTTCCATCTTGTAACAGGAAGCCATATTGCATAATTCAGGCTTTGGTTCAGAACAGGCCACAGGTACCAGCCCTACTTTGTAGCCAGAAAAGCATCTTCCAGGAAATGGAAAAAGGAACCAAATGATGAAAATGGGAAACAACATAAGCAATGGCAAATTAGATGCAAGGCATTGATAAGGCAGGCAAATAGAGAATTTGCAAAAAAGCTTGCCATGAAATCAAAAACACACAATAAAAACTTTTTAAAAATACATTCATAGCAAAAAACCTGTGAGAGTGTCAGTTGGACCATTAGATGATAGAGGGGTAACGTGGCACTAAGGAAGGACAAGGCCATAGTGGAGACTGAATGAATTCTCTGCTTCAGTCTTTATTGAAGAAAATGTAGGGAAGTTACCCATGCTTGAAATGGTATTTAAAGGTGATGTATCAGAAGAATTGAAACAAATTTCGATAAACCAGGGGAGATGAATTGCCACTATTTGATAAACTAAATTGTAGCAAATCAACTAGACCAGATGGTATACATCTGAGGGTGCTGAAGGAACTGAAATATGAGACTGCAGACCTGCTATTAGTAATCTATGAACTATCATTAAAATCATCTGTAGTACCTGAAGATTGGAGAATGGCCAATGTAATGCCAATTTTTAAAATGGGTTCCAGGGGTGATCTCTGAGCCTAAGATCAATACAAGGCAAAATGGTAGAAACCATTATAAAGAATAAAATTACTGAACATATAGATAGTCATAGTTTAATGGGACAAAGCCAACATAGTTTTAGCCAAGAAAGGTCTTGTCTTACTAATCTGCTACATTTGTTTGAAGGTGTAAATAAAGGAGAGCCGGTTGATATAGAATATCTGGATTTTCAGAAAGCCTTTGACAAGGGCTTTCCTAACCAGGGCTCTACAGATCAACAAACAGTAAGGATTTGAGGGGTTTTTTTTTAATTATATTAAATTGCTAGCTCTCTGACTGGGAGCTCTTAAAAGGGTTTTTTGTATATTTTTAAAGCAAGGTTACTTTCTTTTTGGTGCTTTAGTGGAACTTTCCTTGAGCACAATAGGTTGCTGAACTCTAGTAACCTCCTCAGGTTTGGAAACTGCTAACACCTAATCAGGAGTTAGTGGGCCTGATTTCCTGAGAGCAGCTGAGGCCTGCATAAAAGGCTCCAGTGCCCTGCCCTGTTGAGGCTTTCCTAACCAGGGCTCTACAGATCAACAAACAATACCTAAGCTCCACGAACAAAACAATGGCTGGGAAAAATCGTATTGCTAAAGCTGTTGCCCCCGTTACAGCTTCTGCCTCGGTCCAGACAGAGGTCCTAATGCCAGTTGAAGGACCGGTTCCATGTGCAGGGTGCCTGCATGCTGAAGCTCTGAGGAAACAAGTGGAGGAACTCAGAGAGGAGGTGGCGAGGCTGAGGAGCATTCAAGACAGTGAGAAGTACATTGATGAGATGCTTCTTGCAGCAACCAAGCTCTCCAGCACAGGAGAAGATGGGTGTCAACAGAATGTCGATGGTTGGACACAAGTCACCAGGGCCTGCAAAATCACCAATCCAACTTCTCCAGCCCTTGAACTGAAGAACCATTATGCAGCCCTGGAAGTGGAGGAGGTGAAAGCATCCCTGGAAAGGGAAGAACCAGAGCTCAAGTACCCCAAAGTTGCAGAATCAGTGACCAGAAGGAAACGAAGGGTAGTGGTGGTTGGAGACTCTCTTCTGAGGGGTACTGAGGCGTCCATCTGCCGACCAGACTTGATGTCCAGAGAGGTATACTGTCTGCCTGGTGCCAAAATCCAAGATGTTACGGAGAGTTTGCCGAGACTCATCAAGCCCACTGACTATTACCCAATGTTGCTAATCCATGTTGGAACAAATGATACTGCCAGGTATACTCGGAATGTATCAAAAGTGACTTCATGGCTCTGGGACAGAGGGTGAAGCAGTTAGGTGCACAGGTGGTGTTCTCTTCAATCCTCCCTGTTGAGGGTAAAGGCCAAGGCAGAGAGGCTCGCATCCTGGAGATGAATGCATGGATGGTGACATCGAGAGCGTTTTGGTTTCCTAGACCATGGGATGCTGTTCCAAGGGTTGCAGAGCAGAGATGGCATCCATCTGTCCAAGAAAGGTCAACGCATCTTCGGTAGTAGACTGGCTAATCTACCGAAGAGGGCTTTAAACTAGATTAGTTGGGGATGGGTGAAGAAAGCCCCCCAGGTAAGTGAAAGCCCCCAGGTAGGTGATACATTAAATACCTTTATGGAAATGGGTAACAGGGGTAAAATATGGAGAGCAGCGTGTATAAATGCCCGTAGCATGGGAAATAAGATCCCTGATGTTGAAGCTTTGGTGGGAGTGGCTGACTTGGATTTAGTGGTAGTTACAGAAACATGGTTCACAGAAAACCATAATTGGGATGTAACTATACCTGGCTATACTTTATTCAGAAAGGACAGGGTAGGAAGAAGGGGAGGAGGAGTGGCACTATATGTAAAAACTACTATTAAAGCTTTGGAATTACAGAGCTTAAAAGGGAGAGAGGAGGCATTGTGGGTTAAACTAGAAAGAGGGAAAGAGAAATCTATTTGCATTGGTGTGATATACAGACCTCCCTCACAAGAGGAAGAGTGGACAGAGAGTTAATTGAAGACATACGCAGCATTGCTAGGAAAGGGGAAGTGCTACTGATAGGAGATTTCAATATGCCAGATGTTGATTGGCACATTCCTGCTGCAGTATCATCTAGAAGTAAGGAGATCCTGGATTCTCTACAGGGAGAACTATTCAGGCAATTGGTAACAGACCCCACACATGAAGGGGCCATACTGGACTTGGTGCTTACCAATGGTGAAAGTGTTTCTGATGTTGTAGTGGGAGATCATTTTGCATCCAGTGATCACCAGATGGTGTGGTTCAGTATTAGGACTAGGGCTGTTAGAATCCATTCAAAGGTGAGGATCTTAGACTTTAGGAAGACTAACTTTGCGAAGATGGGCCAATACCTCAGGGAGTCGTTAGTGGGATGGGAACAGCTGGGGGATGTAGAAAAACAGTGGGCAAAACTGAAAGGGGATATTTTAAGGGCAACCAACCTTTTTGTTAAAATGGTAAATAAAGGCAAAAGGAAAAGGAGACCGCTATGGTTTTAGAAGGAAGTAGCTGAAAAAGTGAAGAAAAAGAGGGAGGCCTTCATGAAATACAAGAGATCACAGAGAGAGGAAGACAGGCATCTGTATTTGGAAAAACTTAGAGAAGCTAGCAAAGTAGTCAAGAAGGCAAAGATTCAAAAGGAGGAGGAAATAGCCAATGCAATAAAATGGGGGATAAGACATTTTTCAGATATATTAGTGAGAAGAGGAAGGGCAAAAGTGGTATTGTCAGACTCAAGGGTGCAGGGGAGGAATATGTAGAAACTGATAAGGATAAAGCAGAATTGCTTAACAAATATTTTTGTTCTGTGTTCACAGATGAAGAACCAGGAGCAGGACCTCAGAAAACACCCACAAATAGGAACAGAAGCGAGGGACATCTTGAACAATTTTCAGAAGACTGTGTTCGTGAGAAACTAGCTCAACTTAAAGGAGACAAAGCGATGGGACCGGATGGGATACACCCTAGAATACTGAGGGAACTTGGGGACGTTCTAGCAACTCCACTGACTGACCTTTTCAATGCCTCGTTGGAGTCGGGAGTGGTGCCAAAGGACTGGAGAGAGGCTCATGTGGTGCCTTTACACAAAAGCGGAAGTAAGGATGTGGTTGAAAACTACAGGCCGGTTAGTTTAACTTCGGTGGTGAGTAAATTATTGGAAACGCTGCTGAAAGAGAAAATAGTGAGGTTTCTGGAGTCCAGCGGATTACAGGATCCGAGGCAGCATGGATTCACCAGAGGCAGGTCTTGTCAGACAAATCTGATTGATTTCCTCGACTGGGTGACCAGGGAGTTGGACCGAGGGAGAGCTCTAGATGTGGTGTATGTAGATTTCAGTAAAGCCTTTGACACTGTTCCTCATAGGCAACATAAACAAACTGAGCACCCTAGGGATGGACAGTAAAGTTACTGCTTGGATTAGAAATTGGTTGGGTGGGACAAAGAGTACAGGTAAATGGAGCTCACTCTGAGGAGAAAGATCTTACCAGTGGTGTGCCCCAGAGATCTATCCTTGGTCCGATTTCTTTTTAACATCTTTGTTAGTGATATAGCGGAAGGGCTGTCGGGTAAGGTATGCAACTTTAACAATACAACCAAGAATATAATCTTGTACAGAAACTGGGATATAAGAAACAAAATTGAGGAAAAAAGGAAAAAAAATTACAGGAAAAAAAATATAATATATTCAATCCCACTTTAGCCCACAAAAGAAAGGAACCAAGAACGGGAAATCACCCATACCAGAACCAAAGGAAAAATAGCACAGGCATGAACAACCAGTATCCTATAAAATTCATGGTGGATCGAAAGGAGGCCTCACCGAGTCTTCCAAACGGTGGGAGTTCAAGACGGTTAAAAGTTGGGAGGACTCAAAAAAATATATAGGAACATGTTTGATATTTAATCAAACATTTACAAGGATACTTAAGGAAAAAGAGACTTCCTAACTGTTGTACACCAGGACATAGGAGGAGAAACGCTTCTTCTTCTGAGTTTCATGAGCAAGATCTGGATACATTTGAACCAATAAACCCTTAAAACAAACTTCTCTCTTTTTGAAAATGATCTTCATTAATCAATCTTTATCTGATAATAAAACTAAAGCAATCAAGAGTGTAGCAGGTCTAACTTCATCATCTAAAGACTTCTCCAGAATTCCAGTAATATCAAGAATATCAACTTGAATCCAACTCAGGAACATCACTCTTTATCACCTCCTTTTTAGAAGAGGCAAGGTAGTAAATCCTCACTAACGGTGGATGAGTTTCAGGAGGAATACCCATGGTGCGACCAGCTTTGAATGTTGTGTGTAATTATGGTCGCCATATCTTAAAAAGGTTATAGTAGAATTGTCACGGCCTCACCACCCGCCTCTAGCTTAGAGGGGCGTGGTTATTTGAGGAACTTCCCGCAATCCGCCTTAACAAATTATTTCCCTGCAGCGTCCTCTGGGAAATGTAGTTTTGTTTTGTTAAGCTGTATGGGTGCGTCAGGCAGAAAGTTGTAGTCAGGCTCAACGAGGTAAGGCAAATGACAGAAATTTATTTTGCACACAATGGTTCGAACATACCACATACAGGATTATCTGTTCAGGATTCTTTGAGATAGAGCATTATCCATAAAACAAATCCAAACACAAAAATGGCTGTTCTAAGGTTCTCTATAGTTCAGGATATACAGTCTTTAACAGCAAGGATATCGAATTCCTTTTTAGCCTTGCTGGCGTCCTGTTTGTTTTGTCAGTGCTGCACTGCGTGGACTATATAAGTGAGAACCCTCTTACAGGCTGTTTGTAAAATAATAGCCCAGAATCACTTAGATGTGTTGAAGTGGCAGTGCCTTTACATGACTAACTGCAACACATTGTTTCTCAAGCATTAAATCTGTGTAAGAGATGATTATGCAATAAGTACATTGTGATGCCATGCATAAAATAACTTTTCATTGAGTTAACCAGCAAAAAGCCTACTTCTAAATGATTGAAAAGAGCCACTTTTATTTTTTACATCATTCCACTGTTCTGGTACTAGCGAAGAGTTATTTTCACATGCTATTATATTTGGATTTGGGTTCTATATTCTGGAGTCTAACTTGTCATTTATTTACTATGTCTAATACACAAGGAAGCACATTTGTACTGGAATGGATCTGTGGCAAGTGGTACTAGGTTGCACAAGCCCACCATGTCTAACCTGCAAAAATCAGCTAATACAACTAGGCAGCATGAGCGCCTTTCTTGAGTAACTTTAATCTTTAAGGGGATAATTTAATAAAGGATTTTTTCACTTTTATAAATTTTATAAAGGATTTTTCACTTTTGTATGTGTACGTAGATGACAAGACAGGATGACCCATGTGTATTTGGAGGTATAGTTTGGGTAAACTCAAGTTATAAAATATGCACCTACATGCATACTTCAGCCCTGTACATTTACACCATTTACCTGAGCTGGTATAAAATGCGTGCAATTGCATTTTAGCTGTGTCCTTTGGCACCTATGTGTCTTTATAAGATAGCCTCACAAACCTGCCAAAACCACAGCTAAAATAAAGTGCAATATATCAATCCTCAGGTCCCTCACCCAAAATTCCCATGCTGATGAGTACACACAGAAGAAGCTAACCCACCCCCTTCCTGCGCATTTTAAATGTAGTGAGGCCGGTACTACAAAATGACATCATTTTGTGGTACCGGCCTCACTACATTTAAAATGTGCAGCCGCGGGCGTTTTTCAAGTATATCCTGTGTGAGGTCCACGATTTTTGCCGCTGCGAAGTTTGGGCATTGCTTATACTTTTAAGTAAGTTTTTTATGATTCTTTTAAGATTTTGTGGGTCACATTCAGGTTTCCTGTACAAATATAACTATGGTATTCACCTTCTGTCGGCGGCGGACACACTGTGTTGGTATGGTTTGGAGGCATACTGCACATTCATTTTAATACATTTCTGAACGTGTAATTGGGTTCCCATTCCGTTTCAATATTCTTTATGCATTTTCATTAAATTTGCTGTGAGCGCTAAACAAGAAATTGGTTTTTCACTCCGTTGCAGTACATTCTATGCATTTTTATTAAATTTGATGTGAGCACTGACGAAACATTATCTGCATATTCTACAGATGTTTTTGAAGTTTTTTTCATACATTGGTACAAAGTGTTCCTATTACGCGGTTTTTCCCTTTCCTTCTTCCTTTTCCCTTCCCCCCCTCCCCTCTTCTTTCCTTTCCCCCCTCTCTGTCCCCTTTGTTTCTTCTTTTCCTTTTTTCTTTCCTTCTTTTCTTTCTTCTCTTCCTTTCCCTTCCGTTTTCCCTTCCCTTTCTCTTTTTTCGCCTTTCCCCCCCTCTTCTCCTCCCCCCTCCCCCCCTTTCTTCCCTTCCTTCCCTCCACTTCCCTTCCCCCTTTCCCCCCCCTTTTTGTTTTCTATGTTTGTTTATGGATTCTATTTTCAGATACGTACTAGTATAATAATAATTTTTTCAAACTTTTTATTCACTTCGGCATAACCCTCGTTCAGTGTACTATTTTGATGGTTTATTCTTACATATAGTGGTGACACCTACCCTTTTGTCTGACAATTTAATAGGCTTGGAGTTTGCAGTTTCTCATCCCTTTACATATAATGTTTGTGATGTCACTTATATTCTTCATTAATAGACCTAGGATAAATTGATTATTGCTATCCAAATGCAACTATTCGGTTTTTATAATATCCAATCAATTTGGTGTTTACCATCAAATTGAGAAAGACATTTCTATAGTCCCAGATCTTAATTAGTTGTATGAAGTGGTGGTTGCACTTTTCCATCGACCAGGTATTATAAGAGTTTTGGAGTCCATAAAATTTCATTCCTCCTTACTCCTTTTCTTTTTTTCCTTTTTATGAATGGATTCATTGGTATGTTGGGCATGTGTAGGGTAGGTGCATTTACCCAAGATAATGATGAGACACTCACATTTTTTAAAACCATTCGAAAATATAAAATGAGTTTTTCATTAACTCTCTCCACAGGCTCAGGTATCACCAAAGTGTTTATATTGGTCACGTGTTCTCTTACACAGGTAGTATCCCATTTTCCTATTACCTTTAGTTTTTATAGCTTACACCATATGGTACTATGTAGTTTTAAATGATTTCTTAGATTACAATATTTTATCTTTTACTTTTGGATGATATTTTTAAACAAACACATATATAATTTGAGCAGGCATTTGCCATTTTTAACCCTCACTTTTTGGTCCTCATCCCTCGTTTGTTTTGTCTTGTATTGAATGCGTTTTCAAATTTTCGTTGTTGTTTGCCTTAGGTTTATCATCCTATATGATATTACAAGAGATAGTTCAGTAATTAATAACATCAGAATCAGGTATGTTTCTCATATTTATCACATCCTTTGCGGGTTTTTAGTTTGTTTTTTATTTATTATACTTGTTTTTCATTACAATTGGTTTAAATCATTTTAATCATTTGTTTATTTATTATCTTATACATGAATTTTTTATGTAATTGTCCACATATATTTATTCATTTATTGGTTTATTCATTTTTATGTGTTATTATATTATGTATTTATTTATATTTTATAATGTAACAAGTTTATATTTATATGTGGTAACATTTATATATTCATTAAGCTCCGATTTTTAATGCATATTTATATACGTTATCTTATTTTTATATATTCTTTTAGGTTTAATGTTTTTAGTTTTTACATGTTTGCTTTGTTCTTTTAATATTTGTGTCGATATTAATTTTATTTGTGTGATATAATTTGTTTTATATGACACATTTTAGCCATTCAAGCCCCTGAAGAAGGCTCTCACGAAACACGGCCTGTGTCGGGCCAGTGGCTGAAGAGGAATAACAATAAGTTTCAATAAAGGTTACATTTTATACGTTCCTTCATTGCAATCCACGTTTTCTACTGGGTGGCCTTTTTGGGAACCTGCCAGGGACTTGTGACCTGGAATGGCCACTGTTGGAAACAGGATACTGGACTTGATGGACCTTGGTCTGACCTAGTACGGCATTTCTTATGTACCTATCAGGTTTCCAAAAAAAACATACAAATTCCATACTGCTTCTACCAAGGTAAGCAGTGTATTTCCCCAGTCCATTTCCTCTATCATATCTCCCCTCAGCCGTCTCGGAAAAGCCCTAACCTTTTCCAAGTTGAAAAGCCCTAACCTTTTCCAAGTTGAAAAGCCCTATCCTTTTAAGTCTTTCCTCATAGGGATACTCTACCATCCCCTTTACCATTTCTGTACCTGTTCCGAATCCCAAAAAACATGAAGCAAATGCTTTGGCACATAAAGTTTCTTCTACATGTTAATATGAACAGCACAGGAGAGACATACTACTCTTTGATCCTCTGATGAACTCAGTGATTGGTTAGTTGAGACTGGTGTGGAACTTACGGGTTCTAAACAGTTTTTCATGTGTGTTGGCCTCAAACTATGTCCTCTCAAATGCTTTTGTTCTCTGACTTATTTGAATAGCTAATGTCAGTAATGCAAGATTTAGCAATTGACCTGGTTGTTAGAACAGCTGGTATATGCAAATGAGCTTGATTCTTGAACCAAATGTATACACTGCAGCTGTGAATATTCTGAAAACCAGATTAGTAAATATGTAGGAGCAGAGGTGACTGCCTCCAGAGACTGAAGACATTTTCTGCTGTATATTTTATACACTGACTGTGCTTGTCATAGCTATGATTGTAGATGACTCCTCATACCGTTTTCTGCCTTCATTCCTCACAGGTGCCTGAGTTGGTTCTGCAGATTCCAGTGGGGTTGAAACATGACCTTGTGGTTTGCACTGTGACTCTCCTTGCAACACTCTCTTCTTCAATTTTCGTCCTTGCTGCTATATGGAAATATGGGCAATTTTACATCTAACTACTTCCTATGTCAGGGCTCAATACATGGAGGTGGTGGGAATAAACAATGTCTCCCGACATGGCAAGGCTACTAAATCCAGAGGAGAGAAGTCCTGTTTGTTTTGTCAGTGCTGCACTGCATGGACTATATAAGTGAGAACCCTCTTACAAGCTGTTTGTAAAATAATAGCCCAGAATCACTTAGATGTGTTGAAGTGGCAGTGCCTTTACATGACTAACTGCAACACATTGTTTCTCAAGCATTAAATCTGTGTAAGAGATGATTATGCAATAAGTACATTGTGATGCCATGCATAAAATAACTTTTCATTGAGTTAACCAGCAAAAAGCCTACTTCTAAATGATTGAAAAGAGCCACTTTTATTTTTTACATCATTCCACTGTTCTGGTACTAGCGAAGAGTTATTCTCACATGCTATTATATTTGGATTTGGGTTCTATATTCTGGAGTCTAACTTGTCATTTATTTACTATGTCTAATACACAAGGAAGCACATTTGTACTGGAATGGATCTGTGGCAAGTGGTACTAGGTTGCACAAGCCCACCATGTCTAACCTGCAAAAATCAGCTAATACAACTAGGCAGCATGAGCTCCTTTCTTGAGTAACTTTAATCTTTAAGGGGATAATTTAATAAAGGATTTTTTCACTTTTATAAATTTTATAAAGGATTTTTCACTTTTGTATGTGTACGTAGATGACAAGACAGGATGACCCATGTGTATTTGGAGGTATAGTTTGGGTAAACTCAAGTTATAAAATATGCACCTACATGCATACTTCAGCCCTGTACATTTACACCATTTACCTGAGCTGGTATAAAATGCGTGCAATTGCATTTTAGCTGTGTCCTTTGGCACCTATGTGTCTTTATAAGATAGCCTCACAAACCTGCCAAAACCACAGCTAAAATAAAGTGCAATATATCAATCCTCAGGTCCCTCACCCAAAATTCCCATGCTGATGAGTACACACAGAAGAAGCTAACCCACCCCCTTCCTCTCACACTTAAACACACACTTTACCAAGCAGTAATGGCAGTAATGCCTATATGGCTTTACACAATAGCCTCAAAATAGGTACCTTTTAACTGCTACTTCCTTCTCGTTTCTCCGGGCCAGTCCAGGGAACGATAGGGTTGTCAATCCCCTCCAGCAGCTGAGAACTGCAAACCAAACTTTTGCCAGCATCTTAAGCCCCTCCCCTTGCTGTTCCACTCCAGTCTTACAGTCCTCAGCAGCTGCCTCAGCAGCTGGAATGGATGTTGATTCGGTGCCTCTCCCTCCTCATTGACTGCTAATTGACGATCTGATGCTTAAGCAGACTAAATAGGCAGTTAGGCTCTAGCTGAGCTGTGACTTTGCTTATTTCCCTGGCACTGCTACAATTGTTTGGGTTCAACGGAGAGCCGGTACTGCGAGTTCCATCAGTGTGCGAGACAGAGCCTGCCTCACAGCAACCGGTCTCTCTCGCACGCAGGAGGTTTGGACTGGGAGCCCCAGAATCCACCCGTCCTTGCAGAGCCTCGTGTTCTCCGTCTCCCGCTAGCTGCGGGGCAGAGGAGACACGGCCCGGAGCACAGCTATCAGGTGTGGAAGGTAGGAGGCAACGATTTCCTAATTGGGTCCCTTGTGTTTAGCGTGCCCTGGTAGATTTTAGGCTTCGCGGCAGCGTGTGAAGGGCTTGGCGGCTGGTCAGCGGTTCGCGTGTCTGAAACGGGGGTTTCTGGACCGACTACCAGTATTCCCCTCGCTTTTCCCTCAGTTCGGGTAGGGTTTTGGCTGACCGCGATGGAGGGCAAGTCGGAACAGAAACCAGGGGATAAAACTCACCTTCCCTCTGAAAAGGCGGGAACGGCGGCCATTTTATTTGAGCCGGCCGCTTCTCCCGCGGGGCAGTCCAGGCCTAGCAAAGGCAAATCAAAGGCGCATAAAGAGGCTCCGGCGCCGGTGACCGCAGCACCAGCCTTACCAGAAGCTCAGGGAGAGCTGTCTGCTTTGTTTTCGCCCGATTTCATTTTGGCCTTACATAAGGCCTATGTGCTGAAGGCTTCTCAGCTTCTCAGTCCCTCACTAGCAAATGCTGTGGAGGACACTGTTCAGCCTGCAGTGTCTGCTTTGGATCCGGATGAAGGTCCTTCCCAGAAGGGGGCATGGCTGGGACCTGCGCTCGAGGGCGCAGAGCAGCAGTTCTCCATACCTCCCGGTGTGGAGGATGGGGAGATTGTTTCTGAAGCAGGTATGGAAGCTTGGCCCATGGAACTTGAGGGCGAACTGGCTCCAGGGGAGGACCCTAATGTCTTTAGAGTATTCCGTAAGGAGGAACTAGGGGCTCTTATTGCACAATCCTTAGCTGCTCTAAATATTGTAGTACCATCACTGCCATAGGAGCCCTTGGAAGATCCATTGTTACAGGGCTTTAAATCAGAGCAGCGCTGTTTTCCAGTTCGAGTTTTCAGGCAGATGGTGGAATCGGAATGGGAGTTCCCGGAGGCTACACTTCGGAGGGCTCGCGCTCTGGGTCGCCTTTACCCCATTCCCCTGGAGGAGAAGGAGTTATTGAAAATGCCTAAGGTGGATGCCTTAGTCTCGGCGGTGACTAAGAAAACAACCATACCTGTAGAAGGTGGAGCGGCACTTAAGGACCTGCAGGATCGTAAGCTTGAGGTTCTCCTGAAGCAGGCCTTTGAGTCCAGTGCTCTGGCGTTGCAGACGTCCATTTGTGGAGCGTATGTCTCCAGAGCTTCGATTCGTTGGCTCCAGGGGGAGTTGGCGGCACCGTCTCCGGAAGGTTCGTCCGCTGATGGAGCTAAGTTGGAGTCGGCAGCGGCTTACCTAGCGGACGCTTTCTATGATTTGGTTAGAATCTCTGCAAAGTCTATGGCTTCTGTGATTGCGGCCCGCCATTTCCTTTGGCTGAGGAACTGGGCAGCTGATGCTTCTTCGAAGGCCAGGCTCAGCAAGCTCCCCTATAAAGGCAAGCTGTTTTTTGGGGAAGCCTTGGAGAAGATTGTGAAGGATCTCGGGGACTCCAAGGGGGGTCGTTTGCCGGAGGATCGACCTAAGACACCTAGAGCGGGCTTGGGGTTTAAAGGTCCAGGTCGAGATTCTCGCAGATTCAGGGGGGCACGTTTTGCTCCCTATCCGAAATCTCGTTTCGGCCCTCGCAATCTGTCCTTTCGGGGGGCTTGGGGCTTCGGCAGAGGTTATTTCAATGCTCCGCAGGGAGCAGCGAAGAAACCTCAATGAAGGTCAGCTGGTCCAGGTGGAGAGACCTGTAGGGGGTCGCTTGCAGGGGTTTCTTTCTGCCTGGGCCGTGATTACGTCGGACCAATGGGTGCTCGAGATCATTCGGGAGGGGTATGCGTTGGAGTTTGCTCTCCCTTTGCGAGAAGCCTTCATGGTGTCTTGCGGGGGAACAGGACAGAAAAGGCAGGCTATAAGCGATACACTGCACAGGTTGTTACAACTACAGGCTGTGGTTCCGGTGCCCCAAGACCAGTGCGGACTAGGTCGATACTCGATTTATTTTGTGGTTCCCAAGAAAGAAGGTTCTTTTCGTCCTGTTCTCGATCTCAAGCATGTAAACCGCTCGCTAAGAGTTACGCATTTTCGGATGGAAACGCTCCGCTCAGTAATTCGGGCCGTGCAGAAGGGGGAATTCCTCTCGTCCCTAGATCTCACCGAAGCTTATCTACACATTACGATCCGCCCAGATCATCAGCGTTTTCTGAGATTTGCGGTGCACGAAGGTCATTTTCAGTTTCGGGCAATGCCGTTCGGCTTAGCGACGGCTCCTCGGACGTTCACGAAGGTAATGGTAGTTGTAGCGGCGGCTTTGCGCAAGGAAGGTATTCGCGTTCACCCTTATCTAGACGATTGGTTGATCAGGGCCGAGTCTTATCCAGAGGCGGTGACGGCTACAGTGCGAGTAGTACAGGTCCTCGAGCAGCTCGGTTGGGTCATCAACCGGTCCAAGAGTCAGCTATGCCCAGTCCAGCAGCTTACTTACCTGGGTGCGTTGTTCGACACCGACGTGGGGTCGGTCGCTTTGCCCGAGAACAGGGTGTTGAAGATCTTGAGTCAGGTGAAAGCCTTCTTGGCTCAGGCTGCCCCGTCGGCGTGGCGGTATCTGCAGCTCTTGGGCTCCATGGCGGCGACTCTGGAACTGGTTCCTTGGGCCAGGGCACGTATGCGTCCTCTGCAGCAAGCATTGTTGTCCAGGTGGTCTCCTCAGCTTCAGCCTCTATCTCAGAAGCTGGTTTGTCCGGAGCCAGTGCGGCTCAGCCTGCAGTGGTGGTTAGACGCCTCTCATCTGCGAGCGTGGGTTCCGTTGGAGGAGCCACTGTGGGTGATTCTCACCACGGATGCCAGCTTATCCGGCTGGGGGGCTCATTGTCAGGTTCAGGTGGCGCAGGGGCTATGGTCCCTGTCAGAAAGCTCATGGTCGATCAACCGGTTGGAGCTCAGAGCGGTGCGCTTGGCGCTGGAACACTTCCGCTCCTCAATCGAGGGAAGAGCAGTCAGGGTGTTCTCCGACAATGTGGCGACGGTCTCCTATATCAATCGGCAGGGCGGGACAGGCAGCGCCGTCTTGCTGGAGGAGAGTCATCAGCTCATGAGTTGGGCGGAAGCTCATCTTCTGGCTTTGTCAGCGGCTCATGTCGCAGGAAAGGACAATGTACAAGCAGATTATCTCAGTCGCCATCTTCTCGATCCGGGGGAATGGGAGCTAAATGCAGCGGTGTTTCATGCCATTGTCCAGCGCTGGGGTCAGCCGGCGATGGATCTCATGGCTTCTCTATCCAATGCCAAGGCGTCTCGCTTTTTCAGCAGGCGCAGGGACCACATGTCAGAAGGTCTCGATGCTCTCGTGCAGGTCTGGCCGGACGATCTTCTGCTGTATGTGTTTCCTCCGTGGCCTATGATAGGTCATGTGATCCAACGCATTGCAAGCCACAAAGGGAGAGTAATTCTCATCGCGCCGGATTGGCCCAGGCGGCCGTGGTATGTGGATCTGGTTCGGCTCCTGGTGGATGCGCTGTGGCGCCTGCCGATTCGTTGCAACCTGTTGAATCAGGGTCCGATCTTAATGCCTCAGGTGGATCGCTTCTTGCTTACGGCTTGGCTCTTGAAAGGGAAACACTGAGCCGTAAAGGCTACTCGGCTTCAGTGATAGCCACCATGCTGCGTTCGCGAAGGAGGTCGACTTCGTTGGCCTATGTCCGCGTCTGGTGCGTCTTCGAGTCGTGGTGTTCTCGGCATAACATTTGTCCTTTTTCGGTGGCTGTTTTCCATATTTTGTCGTTTTTGCAGAGCGGTCTCGATAAGGGCTTTGCACTGAACATGCTCAAAGTGCATTTGGCGGCCCTAGCCTGCTTTAGGGGTTTAGTGAGCGGTCGTTGGTTGACGGCGCACGGAGATATTCGACGTTTTTTCCGAGCGGCTAGCATTCTCAAGCCTCCCTTACGCCCGGTCATTCCGGCGTGGGATTTGAACATTATTCTAGAGGCTTTGACGCAGCCTCCGTTTACGTTGCAGGTGTCCGGGAGGTTGAAGGAATTATCCTGGAAGACGGCGTTTCTGGTCGCTATCTGTTCTGCTCGTAGAATATCTGATTTGCAGGCTCTGTCTTGTAGGGAGCCTTACCTGCAGTTTCTGGCGGAAAAGGTGATTCTGCGTCCAGTTCCCTCGTTTCTCCCTAAGGTGGTTTCTAGTTTTCATGTGAACCAGTCGGTGTCCTTGCCTGTGTTCTCTGACCTCACGGGCTCTCCGATGGATGCCGCGCTCAAAAGCTTGGATCTCGGCAGAGTGTTAAGGAAGTACCTCAAAGCTTCTAAGGGTTTATGTAAATCTGATCGGTTGTTTGTTCTGTTCGGGGGTCCACGTAAAGGGCATGCGGCGACTAAGGCGACTATTTCCAGATGGGTCAAACAGGCCATAGTAGCGGCTTATGAGGCGAAGGGGAGGTCTCCACCAGAGGGTCTCAAAGCACATTCTATGCGGAGTCAGGCAGCGTCCTGGGCTGAGTATGCCTCAGTTCCTCCGGTAGATATTTGTAGAGCCGCAACCTGGTCTTCCTTGCATACTTTTACTAGACACTACCGGTTAGATGTTCAGGCCAGGGAAGATGCGAGAGTAGGGGCGGCTGCTATTATCGCAGGGCTTGCCGGTCCCTCCCGACTTTAGGTACTGCTCTGGTACTGCCCTATCGTTCCCTGGACTGGCCCGGAGAAACGAGAAGGAATGAGAAATTAGGTCTTACCTGCTAATTGTCTTTCCTTGAGTTTTCTCCGGGCCAGTCCAGGGCCCACCCAGCTTTTTCTTTTCCCTATACTTGGTCATTCCATTGGGGGATACGATACGCCACTTGTCCCAGCATGCTGCATAATTTCTAAGAATGGGGCTTCTCTTGGCATGGTAATTGGGGCTCCCTTGCGTTAGCCGCAAGAGGGGTTTTGTTCCAAAGTTTATTGTTTGGAAAAAAAAAAAAAAAACGTTTCCGTGCGGTGTTAAATCCGCTTGCTAAGGCATTTGTAGGCTGGTTGTCCGGGACATGTACAAAGTTATCAGTGCTTTTTGTTATTTTCTAGTTTCACAGTTATCTTCTAAGCTGCTTTGGCAATAGGAGACTGGAGTGGAACAGCAAGGGGAGGGGCTTAAGATGCTGGCAAAAGTTTGGTTTGCAGTCCTCAGCTGCTGGAGTGGATTGACAACCCTATCGTTCCCTGGACTGGCCCGGAGAAAACTCAAGGAAAGACAATTAGCAGGTAAGACCTAATTTCTCCATTTTCAGCAAAACGAAAGAGGCAAATCATACTATGCTGATCAACAAAATGATAGCATAACTAAGTTCTGAAGGAAAACAACAACAAAAAAATAAAACGCAAAATAATTATTATAATACCTTAAGAACATCATAAAAACAAATACTTGGAAATACCTGATAGAGTTAGCCGGTACGTGGGGCAGATGATTTGGAAGTGAGCAGGAGATGCAGTTTAGAATTTTATACAGAGCCTATTTAGCACAAGAAAAATCGTGGAGGATGGTAACTGCATGAAGTGCAAGATTTCACCGGGGACCTTTAAGCACCTTTATTTATTTATTTTTTTTAGCGTGCCATGTTGGCTGAAATCTGGGGACTACAAAGTCTTAAAAAAATAGGGTCCGATATTGCAAGGCATTTTCATGATTTACAGAACTGTAAACTGTGTAAATGCCCCTAATCGGGATATTCAGCAGCACTAACACCCACTTAGCATCAGGGCATTCTTTGGCAAAAGTTAGGTGCAGCAACAGCTGTCCTAACATTTGCTGCCAAAGCTAATCAGGCAGCGGCTGAATATCGCCACTGTATGGTTAGCTTGTGCGGCTGTGCAGCAGACCCAGAAATTCAATGCCAGTGGCCGAATATGGTCCTGGATTGAATTGTTGTTAAGTGCCATCGAGATGGTGTCAACTCATGGTGACCCTCTGGATTGTTGTTCTAAACTGTGTTCGGTCTTCAGTTAGGTGGCTCATTGTTGACAGAGTGACACCCATAGCTCTTGTTATTGTATCGATCCATCTCATTGCTGGCCTTCCTCTTTTGCGTTAACCTTCTACCTTGCCAAGCATGATGTCTTTCTATAATGATCTCTCTCTTCGCATGATGTGTCCAAAGTATGAAAGTCAAGTCTTCTCATCTGAGCTTCTAAAGAAAGTTTAGGTTTGATCTCCTCTAGTACTGACTGGTTTGTTCTTCAGGCAGTCCATGGTATACACAGTATTCGTCGCCAGCACCATAATTCAAAGGCATCAATTTTCTTCCTATCTATCTTTTTCACTGTCCAACTTTTGCATCCATATGACGTTATTGAAAATACCATGGCTTGAACAAATTGAATCTTTGTTTGGAGAGAGACATCTCTGCTCTTGTCTAGGTCCTTCATAGACATCTCTGCTCTTGTCTAGGTCCTTCATAGCAAATCTACCAAGAGCAATGCATCGTCTGCTTTCTTGAATGCTTGTTTCTTTATTGATAGTTGATCCAAGAAGGTTAAAGTTGTCCACTATTTCAATTTCTTCACCATCAACAATGAGCTTATTGATTTTGCCAGTTGTCGGAATCTCTGTCTTCTTTACAATAAGGTGCAGGCCCATTTTAAGACTATGTTCCTTGATCCTGAGAAGGAAATGTTTCATAAGAACATAACAGATACCATACTGGGTCAGACCAAGGTCCATCAAGCCCAGTATCCTGTTTCCAACAGTGGCTAATCTAGGTCATTGTTCAATGTAAACCGACTTGATATCATGAAAGGCAGTATATAAGAAATGTTAAATAAATAAGTACCTAGCAGTTTCCCCAAAAGAGACAGGTTCCTCAATGCTTGTATTGGGTCAAGCGGTGATATCCTGGGTCCCTTTTAATAATGATTTATGGACCTTTCCTCCAGGAACTTGTCCAAACCTTTTTTTAAACCAGGCTACACTACAGCTTTTACTACATCCTCAGGTAACAAATTCCAGAGTTTGATTACACGTTGAGTGAAAAAATATTTTCTCTTATTAGTCTTAGTTTACCCTGTAGCTTCATTGCATGTCCCCTAGTCTTTCTATATTCTTATGACGTAAACAATCGATCTACATTTACCCATTCATTAATGTATAGACCTCTATCATATCTCGCCTCAGCCGTCTCTTTTCCAGGTTGAAGAGCCCTAAGCTTTTCAGCCTCTCTTCAATACAAGCATTGTGGAACCTGTGTCTCTTGGGGATACTGCTAGGTACGTATGACCTAGATTGGACACTGTTGGAAACAGGATACTGGGCTTGATGGACCTTGGTCTGACCCAGTATGGCACATCTTATGTTCTTATGGGATATCCTTCCATACGCTTTACCATTTTGGTGGCTCATCTCTGTACCTTTTCAAATAACACTATATCCTTTTAAAGATACGGCGACCAGAATTGCACACAATATTCAAGGTGTGGTCGCACCATGGAACGATACAGAGGCATTATAATATCCTTTGTTTTATTTTCCATTCCTTTCCTTATGATACCTAGCATTCTATTTGCTCTCTTGGCCGCCGCTGCACACTGAGCAGAGGGTTTTAACATGTTATCCACAATGACGCCTAAATCTTTTTCCTTGGTGGTGTTTCCTAATGTGGAACATTGCATCGTGTAACCATAGTTTGGATTGTTTTTTACTAGGTGCATAACTTTGCACTTGTCCACATTAAATTTCATCTGCCATTTAGATGTCCAGTCTTCCAATTTATCAAGATCCTCTTGCAAATTTTCCACAATCCTCATGGGTTTTAACAACTTTAAATAGTTTTGTGTCATCTGCAAATTTGATAACCCCAATCATTATTCCCATTTCCAGGTCATTTATGAATATGTTAAAAAGCAGCGGACCTAGCATAGATCCCTGGGGTACTCCACTATTCACCTTTCTCCATTGGGAAAATTGGCCATTTAGCCCTACCCTCTGCTTTCTATCTTTTAACCAGTTCCTGATCCACAATAGTACACTGCCTCCTATCTTATCACTTTTTAGTTTTGCCTAAAGTCTCCGATGAGGGATCTTGTCAAAGGCTTTCTAAAGTCCAGATCATCTTCACTTTCAGCCACTGATGTAGTATCAGCATAGCAAAGTTGTTGAGTCTCCCATCAATCTTCACACGTCTTAATACAGTGCTACTTCACTGATGATTTCTTCTACATATAAATTAAACAGGTAGTGGGAAAGTATGCAGCCTTGTCGTACACCTTTGTTGATTTTAAACCATTCTGTTTCTCCTTGTGTTCGAACTGTTGCTTCTTGATCAATGTAAAGGTTGTGCAAAAGAACGATCAGTGTTTTGGTATACCCATGCTTCTGAACGTGGCCCAGAGTTTCTCATGGTTTACACAGTCAAAAGCTTTGCTGTAGTCAATAAAACACATATAGATATCTTTTTGATATTCTTTTGTCTTTTCAAGGAATTATCGCACATATGTGGTGATGTTTCTCGTTCCTCGCCCTTTCCTGAACCCTGCTTGCACTTCAGGCAGTTCTTGTTCCAGGTATGGTTTTAGTCTCTGTTGAATAATCTTCAGTAGAATCTTACTGGCATGTGGGATCGGAGCGATTGTGCGATAATTTCTACAGTCAGCTGGATCAGTATTGGTATAAACACAGATCTTTTCCAGTCAGTTGGCCATTATGATGTCTGCCAAATTTCCTGGCAGAGCCTTCTAATCATCCGATTGCTGTAATACTTCAATTGGAATGCCATCAGTGCTTTGTTCTTTGATAAGGCTTTCAATGCTGGTAAACCTCTTTCATCACCAATGGTTCCTGATCCTGGTGGGAGGTGCCAGATGCCTATCTAGGGTGATGTCATGAAAAGATGACATGCTCAGTCTCCAAGCTGCTGGTGGGGCATGACTACCCACAGGTAACAGGACTGGGCTTGAGTAACTCAAAAAACATCTAATTTCACCTTTTCTGGCCCTTGTGGGCCATTTATTTTGTGTTTTCCTTGCCACCTGTCATCGGCTTAGTTAGTCTTACCAAATTACATTCTTTTTTTTCTTTCTTTTGTTGCTTTTCGCATATTTTCTGCCTTTGGAGTTGTTTTCCCGCCCATGGCAGCTTTCCAGTTTAACTTGGCCACGGCAGAATTTTTTGGCATGTTTAAGCCAGCTAGTGGCTTTAAAAAAATGCACCAAGTGTGGCAAGACCCTCTTGGCCACTGACAGTCACAACTTGTGCTTAAAAAGCCTTGGACCCGATCATCATCCATCGTCTTGTGAGAGAGTCCGTTGGACCATCAGATGATGGAGGGGTAAAAGGGGCAGTAAGAGGGGACAAGGCCATAGCAGAGAGACTGAATGAATTCTTTGCTTTGGTCTTTACTAAAGAGGATATAAGGAAGTTACCCATGACTGAAATGGTATTTAAAGGTGATGCATTAGAAAAATTGAAAGAAATATTGACAGCCGGGAAGATGTATTACAACTATTTGATAATCTAAAGAGTAGCAAATCACCTGGACTTGGACCTGATATACATTCGAGGATGTTGAAAGAACTGAAATATAAGATTGCAGACCTACTTTTAGTAATCTGTAATTAGTAATAATATCTGTAATACCTGAAGATTAGTGTTACACTGGCCATTTGCCAATTTTTAAAAAGAGTTCCAGGGGTGATCCATGAAACTACAGACTGGTGAGCCTGATGTCAGTGCCGGTCAAAATAGTAGAAACCATTATAAAGAACAAAATTACTGAACATGTAGATAGTCATGGTTTAATGGGAGAAAGTTAACATGGCTTTAGCCAAGGAAGGTCTCGTCTTACTAATCTGTTATATTTTTTGAAGGTGTGAATAAACAGACAAAAGTGAGCTGGTCAATATTAGTGTATCTAGATTTTCAGAAAGCCTTTGACAGGTTCTCTCACGAGAGACTCCTGGCAAAATTAAAAAATCATGGGATAGGAGGCAGTGTACTATTGTGAATCAGGAACTGGTTAAAAGATAGAAAGCAGAGGGTAGGGCTAAATGGTCAATTTTCCCAATGGAGAATGGTGAACAGTGGAGTTACCCCAGGGATCTGTGCTAGGTCTGCTGCTTTATAACATATGTGTAAATAACCTGGAAATGGGAATAACGAGTGAGGTAACCAAATTTGCAGATGAGACAAAATTATTCAAAGTTGCTAAAACCAAAGAGAATTGTGAAAAATTGCAAGAGAATCTGGATAAATTGGAAGACTGTATGTTCAAATGGCAGATGAAATTTAATGTGGACAAGGGCAAAATTATGCACCTAGGAAAGAACAACCTAAACTATGGTTAGATGATGCAAGGTATCCACATTAGAAACCACCACCCAGGAAAATGATTTAGGCGTCATCATGGATAACACATTGAAACCCTTCGCCCAGTGTGCAGCAGCAGCCAAGAAAGCAAATAGAATGCTAGGAATCATAAGGAAAGGGATGGAGAATAAAACCAAGGATATTATAATGCCTCTGTATCGTTCCATGGTCTGACCGCACCTTGAATATTGTGTGGAATTCTGGTCTTCATATCTTTAAAAGGTTATAGCGGAATTAGAAAAGGTACAGAGAAGAGTCACCAAAATGGTAAAAGGGAAGGAAGGATACCCCTTTGAGGAGAGGCTTAAAAGTTTACAGCTCTTCAACCTGGAAAAGAGATGGCTGAGGGGAGATATGATAGAGGTCTATAAATTAATGAATGGAGTGGAACGGGTAAATGTAGATCAATTGTTTACGTCAAAGGTTTTCAACCCATTTGGGACACTCCTAGCTAGTCAGGCTTTCAGGTTAATCACAATAAATATGCATAAGAAAGATTTTCTTGCACTGTTACCATTAAATGTAAATCTCTCTCAGCATATTCATTGTGGTAATGCTGAAAACCTGACTGGCTAGGAGTGTCACGAGGACTGGGTTGGGAACGCCTGGTTTATGCCATCAAAAAGTAGAAAAATTAGGGAACATGCAATGAAGCTACAATGTAACCTGTTTAAGACTAATAAGAGAATATATTTTTTCACAATGCATAATCAAACTTTGGAATTTGTTACTGGAGAATGTAGTAAAAGCCGTTAGTGTAGCTGGGTTTAAAAAAGGTTTGGACAAATTCCTGGAGAAAATATCCCTAAAGAGGTTCCCTTAAAGAGGACCCAGGAAATCTACTGCTTGCCCCAATACAAGCATTGTGGAACCTGTGTGTCTTTTTGGGAATCTGCTAGGTACTTGTGACCTGGATTGGCCACTGTTAGAAACAGGATACTGGGCTTGATGGACCTTGGTTTGACCCAGTATGGCATATCTATGTTCTTATGACGCGCCAAGGACTCTGAAGGGTTGGGAAAAACAAAAGAAGTCCCCCTTCTGCTCATCAGATTCAGCATCTGTCATCAATACCTCCCAAGGTTCCTGCTGAGGCATCCACAGGGAAGGAGCTCCATGCCCAGTTAGTTCCGAGGGGCCTGAGTAGCGAGAGGAGACTCTCTGTTGATATCCCAACATCGAAGGGCGAGCACGGGGAGAAAATCTTGGTGCATTATCATCATAGCCCTCCTCGATGCGATGTGGAGAGCGACTGGCCAAGCTTGCCTGGTGTGAGGAAGTAACCAGAACAGCAGAGTCTTCCTCCATAGCCCAGGAGGGCAGCCGGATCTCTCCCAATGCACCAGGTCATCATGGAGTCCCCACTTGAGGTGTTGACGCCAGTGTCCACGGCTGCAGCACCAGCCCTTTTGCAGGTAATGGTTCTGGAGGAACACCGAGCCCTCAAAACTCACTTGGCTGCAGTTGTAGCCTTGCAAAATGCAGGTTTTGCATCGCCAAGAGCATCATCACCACACTTCATCCAGCCCTTTCTAATGTCCTGCCCACCGAGGTAGGGACTTGGGGTGGGAGATCAGAATCAACATCAGTTCCTAGGGTGATTTCTCTTTCCAGTGTGTCAAAATCCGATGACCATGGGCACTGGTGCCGGCACACCAGGCTACACCAAGACCCACTAGCACACGTCCTCTCCCATGCCGAGAAGGAGGAAACACAGCGCTTTGACTTCCTCTTGGAATCTGAATCAGAATGGGAGACTGAGGAGGAATCAACAGCTTCGGACCTTTGATCCGACCCGTCACCTCCTGCAAGTGACGCAAGTTGCCCCTGGAGGACATGTCTTTCCTGCACTTTGTCAGGGGCATGGCCAAGACCATCCCCTTCTCTCTAGAATCAGAGGAGGGAATGAGGGCAGAGGAACTGGAGCTGTTCCAGTACCCTTTGGCTCCCAGAGAAGCAGTGATGGTTCCTGTTCATCATGTTCTACAAAGGTTGCTGCTATGGCTAAGGGAAATCCCTCTCATAGTTCCTGTCATCATCTGGAGACTTGACTTCCTTTACCGGATCCAGAAAGCCCGGGCTTCAAAAAGCCTCAATTACCACACAACTTCATCATGGTTCAGTTAGCCTTGAAGCACACGAAAAGCAACAGAACACTCCTCAGGAAAAAATACTATCAGGGTTCCATGCTGGTTGCTATATGAGCATGTTCCTCAAAGATATCATGCTAGAGTTGGCAGAATTTGCCACCCTCGTCCCCGAGGACCATTGCAAGGCCTTTCGGGCCCTGGTGGCCAACAGCAAAGACTGCACCAAATTCATAGTGCGTGGTGCCTATGATACCTTCGAGTCCACAGGCAGGGTAGCAGCGGTAGGCATCAGTGCCTGCCGGATAACATGGCTGTAGTCCTCTGACCTTGAACAGTGGGTCCATGACAAAAGTGCCAAGGTTCCCTGCAAAAGGGAGAACCTCTTTGGGAAGCCGGTAGAGGAGAAGGCAGAGGAGCTCGAGAAGGAGCATGTGCCTCTCTCACGGCTCTCCAGGAAAACCATGGATCCCATATAGAAGAAGTATCAGGCTAAGAAGGCCTTCTATCTGTTCCTGCGCTGATATTACCTGACCCAGCCACAAGCACAGCCTAAGGCATAGACTTCCCACCAGCTGAGGAGGAAGAAGATCCCAAAGGTGCAGCCTGGCCTGCAGCCAGGTGTGGGTTTTTGATGGGTTCTTCAGAAGCATAGCCAGCTATCTGCCGGGATACACCCGCAGTTAGGGGGGGTGGCTCATCCACTTCTTCCACCGGTGCCCCTCATCACCTCAGACATCTGGTTGTTACAGATTATCCAGAGTGGATATCGGCTGCACCTCACCCAGCTGCCGCCCCTGTATTTTCCCAAGGAATACCCCATGGACCCCGTGCACCGGAGCCAACTGCAGGAAGAAGTCTCCGCTCTGCTAGCCAACTTAGCCATTGAGCCATTCCCCCGACTCAGATTGGTCGGGGCTTCTATTCCAGATACTTCCTGGTTCCCAAAAAGAACCGGTGGGTTCCAGCCCATTCTGGACCTGCGAAACCTGAACCAGTTCCTCGTGCATGAGAAGTTCAAGATGGTCTCGTTAGGGACACTGCTTCCATACCTTCTACAGGGCGATTGGTTATGCTCCTTGGATCTCAAGAATGCGTATACACACATCCCAATCCACCCAAGTCACAGTCAGTATCTACAGTTCGTGCTGGGCAGACAGAACTTTCAGTATTCGGTGCTTCCCTTCGGGCTGGCCTTATCCCTTGGGTCTTCACAAAGTGCCTGGCAATCGTGACTGCCTACCTTCAGACCATGGGAATCTGTCTTCCCATACCTGGACGACTGGCTTATCAAGGGTTCCATGCCTGACTGTTTGCTGAGCTCACCATTCAGGTGCTCAAGTGACTGGGCTTCATGGTAAACTACCCGAAGTCCCATCTCCAGCCCACGCAACAGCTGTAGTTCATCAGGGCCCTCCTCGACACCACTCGGACACAGGCCTTTCTACCGGCAGCCTGCATGCAGTGGCTCATCGAAGTGGAAGACAGTTTGTAGTGCCAGCGCCACACAATGGCCCATGGATTGTTGCGAATCCTTGGCCACATGGCTTTCACGGTGCATATCACCCCTCAGGCCCATCTCTTCATGCGGCAGGCCCAGTGGACACTAAGCACACAGTGGACGCAAGTGATGGGTCGCCTCCAGAACAGGGTCATGGTCATCGTGCTGCTGGGGTGGTCCCTGGACTGATGGCTAGAGCTGGGGAACCTGTTGAAAGGCCTTCTGTTCCATTCAGCAGTCCCCCACAAGACGCTCACGATGGACGCATCTAAGCTTTGGCTAGGGAGCGCACCTGGATGGTCTGCGCATCCAGGGCCTGTGGTCCGAGCAGGAGAGCCTGCTTCAGATAAACTTTCTCAAACTCTGGGTGATAGCCAGTGCTGCACCTGGCCAATCAAGTAGTCCTATCAAAACGGACAACCAGGTAGCAATGTTCTATGTAAACAAGCAAGTGGGCACAAGCTGCTCCCTCCTATGTTGGGAGGCTGTTTGCCTTTGGAAGTTCACCCTGCTCCATGGCATGGACCTCGGAGCGACTTATCTGCCCAGCGAGCTCAGTGGTCTGGTGGACCAGCTCAGCAGCCAAGTATTTCAGCCGCAAGAATGGATCCTCAACAGGGCGATGGTGAACTGGATCTTTTGGGAGTGGGGCACTCTGGTGGTGGACCTCTTCACCACGGCCCACGATGCCCAGGTAGCTCGGTTCTGCTCTGGGAGATCGGCCAGCGACCACCTGACCTTGGATGCCTTCCTCGTCCAGTGGGGGGAGGGCTTGCTGTATGTATACGCTCCAATACCACTGGTGGTGTAAACCCTCCAGGCCAACAAGGGCTCCATGAGCCTCATTGCCCCTTACTGGCCTCAGCAGCCATGGTTCCCACAGCTGCTGCAGCTCTTGCAGAGGGAGCCTCTCCACCCCAGACCTCAACTCACAGGAGGACGGGACCTTGCTGAACCCCAGTGTGCTCGTTGGCCCTCACGGCATAGATGCTGAGTGGGTTGTCCTCTCCTAGCTCAATCTTCCAGAGGGTGTTACCAACATCCTTCTGGCATCCCACAAGAGCTCCACATGCAAGGTCTAAATGCTAAAGTGGTGGAGGCTTGCCACCTCATGTGCAAACAGGGCACTGGACCACTTCTCCTGACCATGGACTAACTGCTGGAGTACCTTCTGCACCTCTCCGACTCCATTCTGAAGTCCAATTCGGTGCGAGTTCACCTTAGCACAATAGGAGCGTACAATCACAACTCTGGGAGGAAGCCCATCTTGGCTTAGCCTCTTTTGGCTCGATTCATGAGGGATCTGCCCCTCTTGAAGCCCCCACTCAAGCCCCCGATGGTGACTTGGGATCTGAACGTGGTACTCACTCAGCTGATGTGTGCCCGATTTGAGCCGCTAGAATCATGCCCCCTAAAGTTCTTGAACTGGAAGGTCTTCTTTCTGGTGGTGGTAACGTTGGCGTGATGCATCAGCGAGCTCCAGGCTCTGGTCGCTCATCTTCCATCCACCAGGTTTTATCAGAACAGGGTGGTGCATTGCACACACACACCCTTTCTGCCAAAGGTGGTTTCTGCGTTCCACCTCAACCAGTCAGTAGTCTCATGCTAACTGGAGAGAGGCGGCATTGCATATGTTGGACTGCAAGCGACTGCTAGCCTTCTACCTGGAGCGCACGAAGGTGCACCGCCAGTCTGCCCAGCCATTAGTTTTTTTCTACCCCAGTAAGCTGGGCGCCGCTGACATGAAGCGCGCTTTATCCCTTTAGCTAGTGGTCTGCATCGCTCACGTGTATTGCCAGGTGGGGTTAATGGAGCCCCCGCGGAAGCATCTCCCCAGCTTTCAATGAAAGCCTGTGGGAGCAATGTTCCCTCAGTGATTTTTAAGGCATTCATGAGATTTTCAATATCGGAACAGAATATCAGATTACTTTCCTTTCTGAAGAAAGGCTCCAACTGCTGGTGGCACTTTCCATATGAAGTAATGTTGATATCTTCTAGAAGATTCCATTTTTGGAGTCTTGATCCTAGCAATTCTGCCTTGTTCTTGGATAAGTCCAAATCACGAACCAGGTCATTTAGTTCTTCCTGTGTTATTCTGTGTGGAGCTGATAATGCATCCCAATGAAAATCTGGGTCACTGCATGCTGACGGACCAGGAGAACAACAGATGAATCAAGAGACTATTCTGATGGAGGTTCTGGAATAAGAAGTCCCTCACCATGTGGAATTGGTCTCAATGCAGACGGAATGTTTGGGTAGACTATGCTCGACTTCTTTTGCTTCATTATTCCGCTGGAAAGAGGAGGAACCAAGCAGAAGTAATAGTCATTTATGTGGTTGCTTGGCTCTCTCCACACCATGGGGACTGCAAACAGCATTGATGGTCTTTTGCAATTCAACCACTGTGAAAGCTGTGTTGTACATGTAGCGCAGCATATATGCGGGGCCCAAGGCTTGTCTTGGTCATCAATCTTGCATCCGAAGTAAAGATGATAGCCTTCTTCAGTTGAGAAGTGATACTTTTCTTCTGGTTGGCAAATGTCACTTCCCCACAAATGTAGCAGAAATTGTCAACGGTATTAACGCACTTTCGCGGCATTACTGTTCTGTATTGTACCTAAATGGCTAAAATTATATGATTAATAAAAGTTACATGTAACAGTAGCTTAAACTGTCTCGCACACAGTCTGAAATATTTTAAATGCTCAACCTTTCCGACTGCGCATAGTACACTGCTGACATCAGATGGCTTCAGCAGCCATCTGACAGTAGTATTGCATTGCATCAGTAAATGATGCAATCAACTCTGGATGATGTGTGCATGCTGGTATTATGCAATGTGATGCAATATTACATCATTCAAGACTTATTTGGGATGTTGTTGGTATCCTACTGGATAAATTTACACGGTGAAACGTCAAAAATGAACTACATGCAATATCTTCAAAACAAGAGCAAATAAAAAAAATTTAATGTTATATTCGTGTTCAGCTCACCATGATACTACAGATTAGGGCCTTTTAAAGTTAGTAACGATTTCAATGTTGACCAATGTTATCAGAGAAGCAGGACTGTATGAAGACAACTGTGGTGTGAAGATTGGTGGAAGACTCAACAACCTCCGCTATGCTGATATCATCGCATTACTGGCTGAAAGTGAAGATGATCTGAAACATTTGCTTCTCAAGATCCAGAAAGATAGTCTTATTCTCCGGGAACAAGCAGGAAGTCAGTCCTCACAGAAGCATCCCCCCAGCTTTCAAAGAAAGCCTTTGGGAGGTGGTCCTCCTGATGGTCTCTTTGGCTCTTTTAAATTGCCGTTCTTTGCGTTCTAAGACACATTTGGTTCATGATCTCATCGTTCAGCATTCGCTTGATGCTCTCTTCCTCACAGAGTCTTGGCTCCGTGAGGGGGAGGATGGTATTCTTCATCGGTGTCTTCCCCCTGACTACACCGCTTTCCATGCTCCTCGGCTACGCCGCACGGGGGGCGGTGTATCTGTTATTCACCGTTCATCCTTTTCTCTCTCCCTTATTTCCCCTCCCCCCGTTACCCCGAGTCTCTTCTTTTCCGCACTACTTCCTCCCCCCTTATATATTTCCTTCTACTGTACGCCCCGCCTTCCTTATCGGCTGACTCTTGGAATTCTTTCCTTCTTTCCCTTTCAGAAACCGTTCTGCTGTCCCCCCACCTGGTTATATTAGGGGATTTCAATGTTCATTTAGATCCTCCAACGAGACAGCGTGACAAAACTCTTGCCGCCTTATTTACTGACCTTCACCCAGCATGTGGCCTTTCCTACTCATGCCTCTGGACACACCCTTGATCTGATCCTGTCCTCTGATTTGTCCTCATTCTCACCATGCCACCTTACTTCCTTATCTCTTCCCTGGTCCGACCACGTATGTATCCTTTTTGCTGTTCCTCTTCCCCCTCCATCCATCCCTTCTTCAATCCCTCCTCCCCCTTCTCAGTGTTTGGGATGACGTCTTACCCCTGCCACCATCCAGCTTTTTCCCCCTGCTGAATCTATTTTCCCCCCTGATTTCCCTACCCTTTCCGTGGATCAGCAGGCGACTTTCTGGTTTTCTTGTTTGTCTTTCACCCTTGACTCTATTGCACCCCTCCATCCTATTACTTCCCGTCCCCCCTCCCATCACTCCTGGTTCCACCCAGGCCTCTACCTGCAACGCTCCCACCTTCGTCGCGCGTTACGGCTCTGGCGCAAGCACCCTTCAGCAGTTTCTCTTTCCGCTTTTCGCAACGCTCACAAGTTATACTATTCCATGATATCGGAAGCAAAAAGATCTTTCTACTCCGGTCTGGTTACCATGTCCTCCAATTCCTCCCGTCGGCTTTATCAAGTCTTGAATTCCCTTTCCTCGGCTTCCACCTCCTCCCCTCTTCCCTTCCTGTCTGCTGCTCCTAGCCCTACAACTCTTGCGTCCTTCTTCTCTAATAAGATTCTGACCCTCCATTCTACCTTTGATACTTGTCCGTTACCCCTCTCTCCACCCATTACATTACGTCCCAGCTGCCTGTTGCTCTCCAGTGCCCACCCATACCTACCCCCATGTTTGGCATACATTTCACTCAGTCACTTCTGCCGAGTTTTCTAATGCTATTCTGACTTCTCATAAAACCACCTGTCTGCTTGATCCCTTACCCTCCACTTGGCTTTCTGACCCTGCTCTCACACTTCTTCCTTTCGCTCTCACCATTGTAAATTCTAGCCTCTCATCTGGTTGTTTCCCTTCCCCCTGGAAACATGCACTGGTTCGCCCCATACTGAAAAAACCTACTCTTGACCCTGCTGTTCTTGCCAACTGGCAGCCGGTTTCAAACCTCCCCTTCCTCTCAAAGATCCTCGAGAAACTTGTCTTCCACCAACTCTCTGCACACCTCGAGGCTACCATTTCCCTGCACCCCCGGCAATCTGGGTTCAGATCGGGTCATAGCACGGAAACCATTATCATAGCCCTCCTCAATGAGTTGCACCGGTCCCACGATAGGGGTGATATTGCCATGGCTGTCTCTTTAGACCTTTCCGCAGCCTTTGACGTCATCGACCACCGCACTCTTCTCTCCCGTCTATCTGATCTTGGAATACAGGGCTCAGTGTATCAATGGTTCCGGTCTTTTCTTTCTTCTCGTTCTTTTGCAGTTCACTTAGGCTCTACTTCTTCTACTTCTCTTCCCCTGCACTGCGGTGTCCCACAAGGTTCTATTCTCGCACCGCTGCTGTTTAATATTTTCTTGGCTCCTCTTGCTCTTCTCATACAGCAATCTGGTTTATCTGCTTATTTTTTTGCTGATGATATTCTCCTGGTCCACCATACGTCTTCCCTGGCCCCAGATCTTTCACCTCTCAATGATTATCTTACTTCTGTTGCTGATTGGTTCCGTGATAATTTTCTCATCATCAATCCTTCTAAATCTGCAGCTATTTGGTTCACCTTTGGCGCCCCTTCCCCCACCTTGGCACCGTCCATGTCTCAATCATCTATCCCTTTAGTTCCCACCCTTCGCTATCTTGGCGTTACCCTGGATTCTGCACTTTCCTTTCACCATCACATTTCTGGGGTTGTGCGTAGTTCATTCTATCATCTTCGTAGGATTCGGGCTGTTCGCTCTCTACTCCCACCTGCTTCCCTCACAACCTTGGTCCTTACCTTGGTGATCACTCGGCTTGATTATTGTAATTCCCTTCTTGCAGGCCTCCCTCAGTACCAACTCCATAGGTTACAATTGGTCCAGAACACTGCTGCTCGCCTTCTTACTTTCTCATCCCAATGGGATCATATCACTCCCTGCCTTCTTTCCCTTCACTGGCTTCCTGTCAAGGTCCGTTATGTTTGCAAGCTCCTCATCACTACTCACAGGGCCCTTTACACTAACACCCCGCAGTATTTATCCGACCTCATTTTCCTTCAGCCTACCCCCGTCTGCTCCGCTCTGCACACGGGAATCGTCTTTTCTTGCCATCCCCTACCCAGGCCCACCTTGAATCGACCCGTCACGCCGCTTTTTTTCTTGTAGGTCCCGCCCTGTGGAACTCTCTCCCACATCCCATACGTACTGAATTATCTTTCTCCCGTTTCAAAGCTCTCCTTAAGACCTATCTTTTCTGTCAGGCCTTTGACCTTCCCTTTCCCCCGGCTCCCCCCAGTTAGTTCATCATACCTCCCACCAGTGTGCCC
The DNA here is from genome assembly GCA_033557465.1 of Ichthyophis bannanicus. NCBI lineage: Eukaryota > Metazoa > Chordata > Amphibia > Gymnophiona > Ichthyophiidae > Ichthyophis > Ichthyophis bannanicus. Next base: position 318,243,592 of record CM066038.1, on the reverse strand, counting down.
CTGTCTCACACTTTCCATCATTCGCTCCCCATCCCTTTTTACCTTACTTTCTTCCCTCCCCCCTCCATCCCACCGTACATTAGGTCGTTTTGTCTTGTCCTGTTGTCTGATTTACCGTTTATCATCTGTTGTCCTGCATGTTGTTCTGTTCGACCCTTTCTCTCTCTGTTTCTTTCTTTCTCTTTTCTATCCACATATTGGCATTCTTTTATTTTTCCTTTAAGCAGTATTATTTTGTTTTTATTGTACACTGCCTTAACACCCCGGTATTAGGCGGTATATCAAATCTGTTGAATAAAGATAAAGATGCCACCACGCATGCGTGGTCCCCTTCCCGCCCAAGGGTGCCATCTTGCTCAGTCTCCTTTTTTCTGCGGAGACCTTCAGATGTTTCTCTGGCTTGTCCCCGTAAAAAGTTGATTTTTCTCTCTGAGTTTCATACTTACCTCCGGTATTGCACTGGTACTCTTCCCGCCTACCAGCCTCGCTGCCTTGGCATTGAGTTTGGTCTGTTTTTGAAGTCTTTCGTTCTTTTCTTTTCCTGGCATCTTTGTGCATTTTTTCTCCCACTGTCAACCTCGCAGGAGTACTTTTTTCCCTCATGGTTACCAGTGGCTTTAAGAAGTGTGATCGGTGCTCTAAAATTATGTCTTTGACTAACACAAGACTGCTGTCTCTGCTGCCTTGGGCCAGACCACAACCCGGGAGCCTGCAGTCTCGGCAAGTGGATGTCCAGTAAGGCCCTCAAGAGCCGCCAGCAGCAGCACGATAAGTTTTTCCCCATGTATCAGCTAGATGAGTTAGAGAAGTGTACATAGTATAAAGTTAGCTTATATATAGTTTCCCCGGTTTTTCTCCATGTTTAATATCCTGTTTCACTGTAAACTCAATGTTGCCTGTATGCATTGTAGTATGTTTTGTTCGATGTACACCGCACTGATTATAATAGCGCGGTATAGAAGAAATGTTAAATAAATAAGTCCCCGGTTGAGGCCCTGACATCTTGGGTGGAACATCCCGAACCCGAGCCTCGTCATGGGTCCTCAGAAAGGAGGTCTCCCTCAAGAGAACCCAGGAAGAAGAAGAAACCCTCGAAGGTGGTGTCCTTGGATGATTCCAACTGGCCTGGTGCTCTCCGGGCCCGGACCCACAGTCTGAGATGTTCGTCTGAAACGTCTGAGAAGAAACGGCCTGCAAAGCTCCCCCGGAAGGATCTGGCCGTGGACCGGCCTCAGTCCCCAGACACTATCCTCGTCGAGGATTCCACTTTGGAGGAGCTGGTGTCGGGCCCGAGTCCCTTGGTGCCCGCGCCGAAGGCTGCGGAGCCTTCTGGTCTGGAGTCCAGAATGGCGGTCCTGGAGCGCAGTTTGTCTGTCTTCATGGACCAGCAGCGGGCACTGTTGTCCGGCATGACCAGTTCATCCGCCCCAACCACCAGGCCCTCGATGTCCAAGACTTCCCCGGAGGCTGAGCCATTCCTCGAGGTCCTTTGGCCTCAAGTCGATCTTCAGCCGAGGTCGCGTTCCGAGTCCCACTCGATGGGACCGTGGTCATCTCCGGCAAGTTTGTCGACCGCTAGCTGCAGGACTTCGGGGGCCCCGAGGCCCACAGAGCAGCCCTCCTCTGACTCCTCCATGGACTACTCTGAGTGGGAGCTGGAGGATGAGGAGTCCCCCGATACTCATCACCAACGTTACGTCCCATCTGACTCTCATCTCGTAACCTCGACGGTGATCTCTGCCCAAGAAATGGGCTTCCTTTATTTTGTAAAGGACATGTTTAAGGCCCTGGCATTCCTGACCGAGTCAGAGGAAGACCCTCGGGCGGATGAGTTCGAAATCCTCCAGTACGAGGCACCTCTGCGGGAATTGCTCATGGTGCCCATCCCTCCCATCCTGGAATGACTGATGCTCCAAATGTGGGAGGCACCAGCTTTGATCCTGGTGGTGAGCAAACGGCTCAGCTTGATGTATCGAGTCTGATGGAGCCTGGGCTTCCAAAAGTCACAGCTGCTGCATAACTCCATGGTGATGGAGTCAGCCATGCGTCGGCTGAAAAGCCAGAAGATGCACTCCTCGGTGCCACCCGGCAGGGAGGCCCACACCCTGGATGCCCTCAGCAGAAAGTGCTATCAGGGCTCAATGCTCATCGGCTACATCCAGGCCTATAAGCTGTACATGGGCATGTACCTGAGAGACCTGGCGAAGGAACTCGCTGGGTTCTCAGGTGGTCTCTCTGAGGAACCCTTGTAGCGGTTCAAGAACCTGGCCAAAGCAGTCCGTGAATGCTCCAAATTCATGTCTCAAGCGGCCAATGATGGGCTTGAATCGGCGGCTCGAGTAGCTGTGACTGGCATTGGTGCATGCTGCCAAGCTTGGCTTCAGTCGTCTGACCTGGGTTCAGGACAAATTGGTCGATGTTCTCTACCAAGGAGAGAACTTCTTTGGCAAAACCATGACCGACAAGGCTGCTGAGCTGGAGACCAAGTTCATGATGAGTACCAGGATTTCCAAAAAGACCGCTGCCCCTCCCTGGCGGAAGGTCTTGGGTAAAAAGTCCTTTTACCCAAGGAAGGGAGCTGCTTACTGAAACTACCCACCTTATCAGGCCTCCCCAGCTCTCCAACAGGGTCAGCAGGCCAAGGCGCATGGGCATGGCCTGCGTAAGCAGAAGGCTCGAAAATCCCAGGCACCGGCTCTGGTCCAGCCAGGGGGAGTTTTTGACTCCTTGAGAATAGCCCATCTGCCCCAAGGAGATCAGCAGCCCACAGGGGGACGTCTGGCCCACTATGCCCAGAGGTGGATGTCCATCACCACCGATTCCTGGGCACTTTGGGTAGTCAGAGAGGGTTACCTCCGCCACCTGACTCAGACACACTCCCCCTTATTTTCTGGGGGATCCCCTCAGGTCTCCCCTCCACCGGGACCTTCTTCAGAAGAAGTTGGCAGGTCTTCTCAAGGATAAAGTGGTGGAGTCTCAAGAGCAAGGGGTTTTACTCCAGGTACTTCCTCATGCCAAAAAGGACAGGGGGCCTAAGGCCCATTCTCGACCTGCACAACCTCAACAAATTCCTGGTAAGGGAGAAGTTCAAGATGCTCTCTCTTGGAACCCTGCTGCCATACCTCCAACAGGGAGACTGGCTATGCTCCTTAGACCTCAAGGATGCTTATACCCACATCCTCATCCACCCCAACCACAGGCAATATCTGCGGTTCATAGTGGGGGGCAGGCTTTTTCAGTACAGGGTGCTCCCCTTCGGCCTAGCCTCTGCCCCAAGAGTTTTCACAAAATGCCTGGCAGTAGTGGCAGTCTTCCTCCGACTCCAGGGGGTCTTCTGTTTCCCTATCTGGACAACTGGTTTATAAAGGGAGCCACTGCCTCAGAGGTGCAGCAGGGCACCGCACGCACCATCCAGATTCTGCAGGCTAGAACATTTATTTATTTAAACAGATTTCTGTCATCATTCTCGTCGATAGAACTATACAACTGGGCGCTCAGACATTCAGTTGGGTACCAGAATGATGACAGTCAGAGTGGCCTTTGAGCGGTGAAGGCAATCTCTGCGGAACCAGGGGAAAGCGGCATGTTCTAGCCTTTGAGTCAGTTCACAGCAGGCTGAAGTTCATCATTAATTTCATCAGATGAGTATCTATACCTTTTTGGGCAACATTAGTACCATTTTTGGACATTTGAAATAGTGTTCTGCTTGAACTGAGATTTGAAAGAATATGTTCTAAAGAAATTGCAGTTTGCGGTGGCTGGTTCATAGGGCCATATAGCCTCACGCGGAGTCGGCCTGGTTGGCCCTTTTTAAAACCTGATTAAAAAGGAGGGTCTGTTGCAAGAGTATGTTTGTGCATCCTCATAACAGACGATCCGACAAAAAATAGTATGCATATATTTATAAACAATAGGTAGTTCTGTCCGTTAGATCACGGGAGTTTAAAGTTGGTAATTTAGTGATTAATTGATGTGTACCTTCTTTAATGACATATTATGGTGGTTACATTACGTGGGTTTCTGAATTTATAGGACATGATTATTGGCACCATTATAAACAATTCAAATCAATTTGAACAGAACCACATTCCCATTGCAATAAAATTAGATGCACCTGTGATCAATTGTCAGTACTCACGTGACTTGAATCAAGCAATGAAAGATAGCTCTAATGTTTAAAATGGCCACAGCCCTGTTCAATTTTTACAATGGTGAAGACGAGCTGCCTGAGACCATCAGAAAAGTCATTATCACCAAACATTAAACTTCAAAGGGGTACAAGGCTATCTCCAAAGCCATGGGTTACCTGCGTCTACAGTTTGCAATGTTATTATGAAGTTTTCTGCTCAAGGAACTGTCAAGAATCTCTCAAGACGTGGTGGGAAGAGGAAAATTAATCCAAGAAGTCTTCAAAGGTTAGTGCGAACTGTTGGTAAAATACTACATACAACATCCGAAGAACTTAAGGCTAATATGGAACAATCTGGAGTTTGTCAGACGGCTGCCTGGGTGAGAATCTTCACACTCTTGGCAAGTGCATATTTCTATATGATTTGCAAGGTATTGTGAGCAATGTAGTTCATTCACACCAGACACAGCTGCTGACAATAATTTAGTTGTGCTCTTGGGTAAAGCCAATAAGATATTTATTTATGGGGTTATTTCTCCCAACACAGATATGCTTGGTAGCACATAAATCAGGTAACTTGCTTTCAGTGTTAACTTGGAAAAACAAAGTCAAAATCAGGAAAACAACAAATGAAAAGCCACAAAGCAAGAAACAAACTGTTCTTTTCAGGTTAACTTCTGATTACTTCCCACATAGATACAGAAATGATTCTCTCCTAGCTCACAAGCAATTAGGTAAGGCTTAATTGCTAGCAGTTATCCAGCTGAAACCCCTTTAGCTGGCTTGCTTTCTACTGTGTGGGTCAAATCCTGCTTCAGGAGCTTTTCTGAGTAGATTAAAGAACAAATTTGTATTTCTTTGTGATGGTTGCTGTACTTTATAACAGAAAGTTACCAACGGAGTTTAGACAGAGAACAGTCCATATAAATACATCCTTCATCTGCAATCATTTCCCCATCTTCAACAAGCATAGGTTCAATATCATGGATTGGCACAGATGAATCTCTCAATGTAGTACTTTCAGGAGAATACTTGTTTCCCTGCTGTCTTTCAAGGTTATAGCTAGGGCATAGATCAGTGTTCATACCTGAGCTTCCATTGCTGTTAGAGTTCCTCTCTATATAGCCTGGCCAGTATGTAGTCCAGTTCTTATGTCCAGCCTTCCAATCCAGATCCCTTGGACACTGGATCTCTCTTCACATACCTTCTGGCACGGGTCTTAGGGTTCCTTCCACGTGCAGCCGTCTCCCTCACAGGTAGCCGCTGGTGATTCCTAGCTCTGCAGCACCATTCCTCTGGCTTTCCCCAGTCCAATGGTGTATGCTGGCCCTTGGAATACCTCCCAGTATACGTACTGCTTTGAGAGTGGACCTCTCAAAGGCTTTTCTCCTCTTTCTTCCAGAGGGTCTCTTTCCCTCTCTGTCCGTCCGGTTTGGCTTCTGCTTCTGATGATCCTTCAGATGAAACTGAGGATAATTCTCTGGATATCCAAGGTGATCATGAAGATGGTCATCTGTAGAATAAACTCTACTCTTATTCTGCCTTGATGAGTGCTCCTCCCTAACACAGCGCAGCTGTGCTGAATCAGGCCCTGCCCTTTGAGATGAGTGCTTAGGGATTACCTCATAGCCCTCCTGATTGAACACACGTTTCCCCCCTTCAGCTCCTCTAATGGCTGTTGGAAACCTGGTGCATTCTGGGACTGGTAGTCTTTTATGGGAAAATTCTGTTTTCTTATTTCTACCAGAACTGACAGGTTGCTTGTTCAGAGACACTTCACCTTTTCTATAGCTCCTTCCTGAGCTATGATAAGCTTCCTTATCACAAGTTGTGATTTCAACCTGCACCATACACCACACATTAAACAAAGGACTTCATGGGCGAAGGCCAAGGAGGACCCCACTGCTCAAAGACAGACATAAAATGATACGTCTGATGTTTGCCCGAAACCACAATCCTGAGAAAATCTTCTGTGGACAGATGAAACAAACTTGAGCTCTTTGGCAATGCAGACCAGCGATACATTTCAGGTGAAGAATTGAAGCTTATAAGGAAAAAAACACACCCTTCCTACAATTAAATATGGTGAAGGTTCCATAATGTCATAGGGCTATTTTGCTGCCTCAGGAACTGGAGGCCTGGAACATATTAAAAGAATCATAAAGTCAGAGGACTACCAAAGTAATTTAGAGCGAAATGTGCTACCCTGGTGTCATAAAGTTTGATCTGGGTCAAAGGTCATGGATCCTCCAGAAGGACAGTGACCCAAAAGATACATCCAAAAGTACCAAAGAATGGTTAAAAAGGAAGAAATGGACTGTTTTAAACTGTCCAGAAATGAGTCCAGATCTCAAATCAAATTGAGAACCTTTGGAAAGAGCTGAAATCTGCCATTGGTAAAAGGAATCCTGGAAACATTCATGAGCTGGAACAAATCGCAGTTGAAGAGTGAGAGAAACTACCAGCAGACAGATGTACAAAACATATAGATGGCTACAAGAAGCATTTGTAGGCTGTCACCATTGCCAAGGGTTGTGCAACCAAATATTAGTAAAGGGTGCCATTAATGCTGTCCAGGTCATATATTTTTTGTCTCAAAAATTACTACATTTAAGTTGCACAGACATTCTTTTTTTATTGTATATACCTTTGAACATACTATTAAAATATGAGGATACAGTTGGAATATTTCCATTAATTTCTAAAGAGGTACAAGGGTGCCAATAATGTTGACCACAACAGCATCCAGACTCTTCAAATGATGGCAAAGAGTGTCAGCTTCACTAAGGTGAACACTAAAAATAGTTGGTTTTCAAACCTTTTCCTGACAAGATGTAGGAGGTATTCAAGCAGTTTTGTGGAACAGGAAGAAAGATCTGACACCTATTCATCATATTTCACTGAAGACTTTTCCATTCAAAAAAACACAGGAATGTCTAGGGGAGTCTCTTCGCAGAAGCCAGTAGGATCTGTAAAACATTATCAGGCAGATCCAGGTTAGCCAATCCTTTCTTCCACACAGCTTGGATATTGAGAGATCTGATTTTGGGGTATAACAGCATCCCCTGTGTCTGTGTGACCAATCTTGGTGAATTCCCAAGTCTAATTGTTTTCTGAGTGGATAATTCCTGAAGGAAAGGGAATCAAACTTGTCTTGCGAATAAGGAGAATAAGAATCACAGTCCCTTTCTCCTGCCTGAATACAGGAGGGTTTTTTTCAACAGCAAAACTGGATTATACATAGACCTCCACAAATCAAGGAATAAAGCATCAGAGGCTAGTCTGCTGTAAAACCTGTCACCCTATGCTGTGGACCTTGCTGGTTAGGCAGGGCACCGCGCTGGGGCTTGTGCTTAACTGACTTAGTTATGCTGTGGAGGGTCTTGCTTGGCCCTCTGGGAGTTGTAGTTGTTGATTGCCAGTTAAAGAACTAGTCGTGGAACGGTGGTAAGGTTTAACACAGGAGTTATTTCCCCCTCCAAGAGGATTCTTTGCCGTGGTAGAGATAAAGGAAACACAAGCCCTTCTGGGCATATAACAAAAGGAACAAAAATTAGGAACAAAAAGTAGCTTCTCTTCAGCTCATTAACAGGTAAAGTAAAGGTAAATTAAACAGTCCTTCATAAGCACAAAAACCCTTTTCTTTACTGTTTTAGGCTTAATCAGTTCTTACTTCTTTTCATCGTAGTGAGGAAATGCTATCCGCTACTGTAAGCATACAGTCCATTTATTCAGTACTTGGCTGAACTTCTGATATCTCACACTGCATATCCTCGTCACATACTTTTAACATTTCTTCCCTTTCAACATTAGGGACGTGTGATAAGGAAGCTTATCATAGCTCAGGAAGGAGCTATAGAAAAGGTGAAGTGTCTCTGAACAAGCAACCTGTCAGTTCTGGTAGAAATAAGAAAACAGAATTTTCCCATAAAAGACTACCAGTCCCAGAATGCACCAGGTTTCCAACAGCCATTAGAGGAGCTGAAGTGGGGAAACGTGTGTTCAATCAGGAGGGCTATGAGGTAATCCCCAAACACTCATCTCAAAGGGCAGGGCCTGATTCAGCACAGCTGCGCTAGGGTGGAGCACTCATATAAGCAGAATAAAGGTAGAGTTTATTCTACAGAGAATTATCCTCAGTTTCATCTGGGAGATCCTCAGTTTCATCTGGAAGATCCTCATCTTGGACAGCTTCATCATCAGGAGGATCATCAGAAGCAGAAGCCAGAGCGGACGGACAGAGAGGGTAAGAAACCCTTTGGAAGAAAGAAGAGAAAAGCATTTGGGAGGTCTAAAGGAGTCCAGAGCAGTACATATACTGGAAGGCATTCAAAAGGCAAGCATACACCATTGGACTGGGGAAAGCCAGAGGAATGGTGCTGCAGAGCTAGGAATCTCCAGACGGTACCTGTGAGGGAGATGGCTGCACATGGAAGGGACCCTAAGACCCGTGCCAGAAGGGATCTGGATTGGAAGGCTGGACATAAGAACTGGACTACATACTGGCCAGGCTATTTAGAGAGGAACTCTAGCAGCAATGGAAGCTCAGGTATGAACACTGATCTATGCCCTAGCTATAACCTTGAAAGACAGCAGGGAAACAAGTATTCTCCTGAGAGTGCTCCATTGAGAAATTCCTCTGTGCCAATCCATGATATTGAACCCATGATTGTTGAAGAAGGGGAAGGGGTTGCAGATGCAGGCTGTGAATACATGGATTGCTCTTTGTCTAAACTCCTTTGGTAATTTACTGTTACAAAGTACAACAACCATCACAAAGAAATACAAACTTGTTCTTTAATCTACTCAGAAAAGCTCCTGAGTAGGATTTTGAGCCACACAGTAGAAAGCAAGCCAGCTAAGGGGTTTTCAGCTGGATAACTGCTAGCAATTGAGCCTTACCTAATTGCTTGTGAGCTCTGAGAAAATCACTTCTGAGTCTATGTGTGAAAATATAAGAAGTTAACCTGAAAAGAACAGTTTTTCCCTTCTTTGTGGGGTTTGCTTGTTGTTTGATGCACTGCTAAGAAAATATTAGCTAGAGCCTACAGAAAAGACCAGTTTGTTACCAACCAGGTCTTTATTCTTTTGATTTGATTGCCTGACAAGTTCAGCTGTTGTTTTCCTGATTTTGTTTTTCTAAGTTTAACACTGAAAGCAAGTATCCTGTTTTATGTGCTACCAAGCATATCTGTGTTGGGAGAAATAACCCCATAAATAAATATCTTATTGGCTTTACACTCAAGCACAACTAATTATTGTGAGCGGCTGTGTCTGGTGTGAATGAACTGCATTTCCCACAATCCCTTGCAAATCATATTGATATATGCCTTTGCCAAGACTGTGAACATTCTCACCCTGCATCCGTCTGACAAATGGTGTAGTTTTTCGGATTGCTTTTGCGCAAAAGGGATTTACTTGCTAAGGATTACAACTCAAGTCTGAAGGAAAAGACAGTTCAAGCTTAAAAGCTGAAAGAAAAGATTTTCCCTCAACTGCACTTTGGAGGAGAGGTGGCTGTTCCAGGTAGCTGTTCCAGGAAGAAAAGACCCTGTGCAGAGCTGGATTCATCACTGGCATAAGGTAACAAGTACCTGGGCATGTCTAGTGGTGGATGGGAGTAAGGCACAGGGGTAATTGAAAAAAAGTAGTAGAAAAAAACACCTGTTTGGAAGGTGGTGCACTGCGGGGGTTTTTTTGTGTTTTCTTGCAGGGATCAAGATGGATCCAAGGGAACTAGCTGATTGGATGGCAGCCCAGTTTAGCAGGCAACAGGAGCTAGCACAGCAGGCTCAGGACACTGCTATGAAAGCCTTAATGGACCAGCAGAGGCCAGTGCTTGATCTGGTGCAAGCCCTAGTTAAACTGCAGAACCAAAGTGGACCAGATGCAAGACCAGCAGTAAATACTGGTACACCACATGTGGACAGTGTGGGACTCAATCAAGGAATTGGGGCATTTAGTTTTGGGAAGCTAACTCCAGATGATAATGTTGATGATTTTCTAGAGTCTTTTGAGAGAGTGGCATTAGCATGGCCAGAGACCCAGTGGGCAGTAAGGCTGGCAGCCTCATTAACTGGAGAGGCGCTTGCAGCTTACAGAGCAATGCCAGCAGCCCAGGCTTTGAATTATAAGGATGTAAAGGCTGCTATTAGAGATCACCTAGGGTTGTCTATTTCAGAGTATAGGCGAATGTTTAGAGCTACTACATTGAGAGTGGGTGAAACACCCAGGTCTCTGAGTCAGAGAATCAGAGGATTAGCTGTAAAATGGTTGGAGCCTGAGCAAAAGACGGTAGAAATGTTATTAGACATTATTATGCTTGAACAATTTATGTCTGCTGTGCCTAAAGATTTGCACACTTTCCTTATACAGCAAAATTGCCAAAATCTTGGAGAGGCAACCATGCTAGCAGAGAGATTCTTGGAAGCCACGCAGGCTTGCCATAGGTGGCCCTCTGAAGATGGGTGCTGAGGCAAGCTGTGCTGTATCAGAAAAGAAAATAGTTAAAAATGTTTATGAAAATAAATGTACTGTGCCAAAGCAGATGACACAGTGGAGTGAAAAGAAATGTTTCAAGTGTGGAAAATGGGGACATTTAGAAAAGGGATGCCAGACACACACTAGCTTAATGGGTGTGGATTTAAAACAGCCCAAAGAGGGATTTCTTTTGATGGTTGATGTGCAAGGAATTACCACAAATGCTTTGTTAGGCTCTGGAGCAGACCAGAGTATGATGTCAAAAAGGCTTTGGAAGAGGATAGAGGCCCAAGAAGGATTTGTGCCTAGAACCCCTGAAAGCCAAGTTCACATCAGATGCATTCATGGTGCTGCCACATCATATCCCACCTATAGGCTAAAGGTTAAGTGCCTGGGGGAACAAGAGGAAGTCCTGTTAGCAGTGGTGCCTAGGCTACCCTTTGATTTGGTTCTAGGAAAGGACTGGCCAAGATTTAAGCAGGGTCTAGTGGAAGGGCTAGGAAAGAAGGAGGGAGAAGGAATAATGGAAATAGCTCCCGGGCCTTTCTTTGGAAGTCCTCAGTCCCTAGCTAAAAAGATGGTTAAGCTTCCAGAAGGCCAAACTATAGGTAATAAGAGAGGCCTTGTATCCACCCGCTCGCAGGCTAAGGTAGAGAGCCAAAAGGAGGAGGGGGAGCAGGCAGAGTTATTAGGAGACTTACCCTCTCATGATGATTTAATAACTCCATCATCTGGTAAAGTAAGAAAGTTGAAAGCACAAAAGCGTCGTGAGAGACTCTGCAGAGCACAGGGTAGGGCTGAGATGTTAGCTGGTCAAAGTTTACCCTGGGTGCCAGCTGAGTTAGTGGCAAAGTTTCCTAACTTTCCACAAGAGCAGCGAGCTGATCAAGCTCTCACCCGAGCTTTTAAGTATGCTCATGAGGTCAGGGAGGAGTTGCCTAGATTCAGACTAGATAATGAAATATTATATAGAGAGAGTCAGGACCCCAGAAATGGGACCATACGTAAATAATTGGTGGTACCCACAACTTTCAAAGGGCTAGTACTTAGATTAGCACATGATCATCCAGTTGGAGGTCATAAAGGGATGCAAGGAACGCTGGATCAAATACTTATGCGTTTTTACTGGCCAGGTATTTTCAAAGAAACTGCCCAGTTTTGTGCTGCATGTCCAGCGTGTCAGCGAGTTACAGCGGCTCACCCAACGGTGGTGCCTTTGATTCCCATGCCAATTATCACAGACCCAATTGGTCGCATTGCCATTGATATTGTAGGCCCATTAGTCAAAACGCCCCGAGGTTTCCAATACATCCTAGTTATGGTAGATCAGGCAACAAGGTTTCCCTGGGCCATACCATTGAGGAATGTTTCTGCAAAAACAATAGCTTTAGAGCTAGTAAAATTGTTTTGTGAAGTGGGATACCCAAGAGAGGTGTTGACTGACCGAGGGTCCAATTTTGTATCCAAATATTTGCCCCAGGTCTGGGATGCCTTTGGCATTCATCACGTGAAAACCTCAGCCTACCATCCACAATCAAACAGTTTGGTGGAGAGATTCAACCAAACTCTCAAACAAATGTTGAGAAGGGGGTTAGCAGGAGAGGTAAAAGAATGGGATATGTTATTGCCCTTTGCCTTATATGCCTGCAGGGAAAGAATTCAGATGTCCCTAGGTGTAACTCCATATGAATTGATGTATGGTAGGGCTCCACGGGGGTTTATTAGATATTTTGAGGGAACAATGGATTGATCCTGAACCAGGAAGTCAGGAGGTGCCACAGTTTCTACGTGACTTGAGAGCACGTTTGGAAAGGACCTTGCAGGTTGCTGAGAGGAACCTGCAGGACAGTCAAGTGCGCCAGAAAGGGTGGTATGATAGGAAGGCCAAAAGCCGCCAATTAAGCATTGGTGAAAAGGTTTTGGTTCAAGTAGCAGGTACAGCCCCAAAATTTGAAGTACAGTGGAAAGGGCCATGGAAGGTTGTTAAACAAGTGAGCCCAGTGTCTTATATGGTAGAAAATGCAAGACGGCGTAGGCAGACCTACCATATTAATGTACTTAAGTCTTGGAAGGAGAGGCCTGTAAATAATAATGACCCTGAAGCCAGTCAGGAAGTAAGTGAGCTTCAAAAAGATAACACTCTCGTAGGTATTACGGACTGTAGAGAAGAGGTTTCACCAGTTACACCAGTCCGTAATAACTTAAGCAGGGGGGTATGTGATAAGGAAGCTTATCATAGCTCAGGAAGGAGCTATAGAAAAGGTGAAGTGTCTCTGAACAAGCAACCTGTCAGTTCTGGTAGAAATAAGAAAACAGAATTTTCCCATACAAGACTACCAGTCCCAGAATGCACCAGGTTTCCAACAGCCATTAGAGGAGCTGAAGTGGGGAAACATGTGTTCAATCAGGAGGGCTATGAGGTAATCCCCAAACACTCATCTCAAAGGGCAGGGGCTGATTCAGCACAGCTGCGCTGTGCTAGGGTGGAGCACTCATCTAAGCAGAATAAAGGTAGAGTTTATTCTACAGAGAATTATCCTCAGTTTCATCTGGGAGATCCTCAGTTTCATCTGGGAGATTCTCAGATTCATCTTGGAGATCCTCATCTTGGACAGCTTCATCATCAGGAGGATCATCAGAAGCAGAAGCCAGAGCGGACGGACAGAGAGGGTAAGAAACCCTTTGGAAGAAAGAAGAGAAAAGCATTTGGGAGGTCTAAAGGAGTCCAGAGCAGTATGTATACTGGAAGGCATTCAAAAGGCAAGCATACACCATTGGACTGGGGAAAGCCAGAGGAATGGTGCTGCAGAGCTAGGAATCTCCAGACGGTACCTGTGAGGGAGATGGCTGCACGTGGAAGGGACCCTAAGACCCGTGCCAGAAGGTATGTGAAGAGAGATCCAATGTCCAGGGATCTGGATTGGAAGGCTGGACATAAGAACTGGACTACATACTGGCCAGGCTATTTAGAGAGGAACTCTAACAGCAATGGAAGCTCAGGTATGAACACTGATCTATGCCCTAGCTATAACCTTGAAAGACAGCAGGGAAACAAGTATTCTCCTGAGAGTGCTCCATTGAGAAATTCCTCTGTGCCAATCCATGATATTGAACCCATGATTGTTGAAGAAGGGGAAGGGGTTGCAGATGCAGGCTGTGAATACATGGATTGCTCTTTGTCTAAACTCCTTTGGTAATTTACTGTTACAAAGTACAACAACCATCACAAAGAAATACAAACTTGTTCTTTAATCTACTCAGAAAAGCTCCTGAGTAGGATTTTGAGCCACACAGTAGAAAGCAAGCCAGCTAAGGGGTTTTCAGCTGGATAACTGCTAGCAATTGAGCCTTACCTAATTGCTTGTGAGCTCTGAGAAAATCACTTCTGAGTCTATGTGTGAAAATATAAGAAGTTAACCTGAAAAGAACAGTTTTTCCCTTCTTTGTGGGGTTTTGCTTGTTGTTTGATGCACTGCTAAGAAAATATTAGCTAGAGCCTACAGAAAAGACCAGTTTGTTACCAACCAGGTCTTTATTCTTTTGATTTGATTGCCTGACAAGTTCAGCTGTTGTTTTCCTGATTTTGTTTTTCTAAGTTTAACACTGAAAGCAAGTATCCTGTTTTATGTGCTACCAAGCATATCTGTGTTGGGAGAAATAACCCCATAAATAAATATCTTATTGGCTTTACACTCAAGCACAACTAATTATTGTGAGCGGCTGTGTCTGGTGTGAATGAACTGCATTTCCCACAATCCCTTGCAAATCATATTGATATATGCCTTTGCCAAGACTGTGAACATTCTCACCCAGGCATCCGTCTGACAGACGTCATCCAACAATCTCTCTCTACTCTGCCGGGACTCTCTTCCTCCCTCTGTGAGAGTGTGCTGGATACAATTACCACATTCACTATAATGCTTCTGGTGAGAGCCTTTCCACTGCTGGTAGCTGTTAGGTGAGTTATAACATTCCCTTGCACCTCTATTAGGGTAAATTGGCTTACCTCTAGGCTCTGACTGGCTCAGGTTCCTGTGTACAGCTGTAGCTGCTGAGGAAGCATGAAACGGCAGTTTTGCAGGCACTCGGCTTCTTAAATCCTCTCCAGATATAAAAGCTTCTTCTGGCAAAAAGCCTTTATCCCTCTCATACCTGGTATAAGGGTAAGAAATCTTATCTATATCTCTCAAGCTGGCTTTGTAGGGCTCTGGCGTTTCTGTGTACTGCCTTCTATTGCCGACCCCTGGGCTTGCCCTTTCAGGCTGGAAATAAAACTTCTTGGCTTTTACCGTTCTCCCCACGGCTCCGTTCCAACCTGGGCTTTTCCCAACACGTTCTGGGCTCCTCTGATATCCAAAGCTTCCTGTCCTGACTTTGCTACCTCCTCTGTAGCTCCTTCTACGTCTGCCGTTGCTTTCACTCTCAAACTCTGATTCCAGCTGTCTCTGATTCTCTCCCAAGCACTCGTGGTAATCAGTCAGGCTCTCATTCGGGCTCCCATAGTGATTCTCCTGCGGGCTCTCCCTAACTGCTTGTGAGTTGTGCTTATCTACGTACTCCGGAGCTCCACCTCCCCCCAGCTGGCTTGCATCAGGTGATGACCTACTAGCCTTTCTGCTGCCTGGGTGTGTCTCTCTGGCTCGTGACCACATTTGTTTCTGTTGCCCATAGCAACTTCCTGACATGTGTTTACTTAAAACGTCAGTATCAGCCTGATTCACTGCCTCTCTGTCTATCTCCATGGGCTCTGTTGGATCTGCTCTGTGACAGATTCCCCCCCTTAAAATATTACGGGCTGCCGCAATTTCAGGCGGACAGCACGTAATTCGAGAGAGTGCATCCGCATTCCCGTGCATTCTCCCTGCTCTGTGCTGAACAATAAAATTGAAGGATTGTAGCGCTAGGTGCCACCTTGTCAACCGCGCATTATTGTTCCTCATTTGATTGAGCCATTTTAATGGGGCATGATCGGTTATCAGCAAAGATTTCCGTCCTGTGAGATAAAAACGGAGAGCTTCAAT
Organism: Ichthyophis bannanicus; assembly: GCA_033557465.1. NCBI lineage: Eukaryota > Metazoa > Chordata > Amphibia > Gymnophiona > Ichthyophiidae > Ichthyophis > Ichthyophis bannanicus. The sequence continues at coordinate 318,227,962 of CM066038.1, read as the reverse complement.
GGCCCATTTTATTGCTAGGCATTTCCTCTCGATTGTGGCATAATTTCTTTCTGCCTTGGAGAGTTTTCTACTAAGATAGGCTACCGGATGCTCTGCTCCTTCAAACACTTGGGACATCACTGCCCCTAACCCCGTGTCCGACGCATCCATTTGGACTATAAATGGCAAGTTTAAATCTATGCCACGTAGCACCGGGGTACTACAGAGTTTCTCTTTTAGGGCCACAAACGCTGTCTCCGCCTCAGGAGTCCAGTGTACACGGTTAGGTGCGTTCTTTTTCAACATTTCGGTAAAGAGAATACTCTCTTCTGCGAAGCGGGGTATGAATCGGCGATAATAGCCGAGCAACCCTAGGAAGCTTCGTACCTGTTTTTTTGTTGTGGGCCTGGGGAATTCCTTGACGCTCTCTATTTTACTCGCTAATGGCTTTACAAGACCCCTCCCTATCATATGGCCCAAATATTTGGCCTCTTCAGTGGCGAATAAACATTTCTCTGGATTGAGCGTTAGGCCAGCCCTTCGTAGTGCCCTAAGCACCTCTTCCACCCTAGCAAGATGTTGCGCCCAAGTTGTACTATATATCACCACGTCATCCATATAAGCTAGGGCATATTCATGGTGAGGCCTTAAAACTTGGTCCATCAAATGCTGGCACGTGGCGGCTGCCCCGTGTAAGCCAAATGGCATCCGCCGGAATTGGAATAACCCAATTGGCGTACTGAACGCCATTTTGGGCTTTGAATCCCTTGTTAAGGGGATTTGCCAATATCCTTTACTTAGATCTAGGGTGGTCAAATATTTTGCCTGCCCCAAACGATCTAAAAGATCATCTATGCGGGGCATAGGATAAGCGTCAAATTGTGAGATATCATTGACTTGACGGAAGTCAATGCAGAACCGTAGGGTTCCATTGGGTTTTGGCACCAGTACTATAGGACTGGACCACGGGCTTCGCGATTCTTCTATTATGCCTGTGGCCAGCATTTCCTTTACCTGCTCAATTACCTCCCGTTTTCGGGTCTCCGGCATCCTATACGGCCGTTGCCGAATTACTCGTCCGGGTGCCGTAATAATCTCGTGAGCTACGAGGTGGGTTTCGCCCGGCCGAGTTGTCAATACATCAGAGAATTTTCCTAACATTTGGATTAACTCTTTCTGTTGTTGGGACGACAGTTCGGTACCTATTCTAGGGGTAGGCTGTTTTTTCCAATCTTCTATCTGAGGGCCTAGATCTTCCTCACTTCTTTCCTCCCCTAAGGCCGTTAAGTTTCTAACTTCTCTTTCCCCTGTAGAGCCAAATCCACCCGTCCCCCGTTTCGTTGGTGGTAATGAGGGTACCTCCTCCACTGAGGGGAACCCTACGCGCTCGCAGATTAATTGTGCGATTCGGTCACCTGCGCGTATCTTAAAGTCCTTATCCCCAAAATTGAATAATAGGACCTTTATGGGGCCCCGATAATCGGGGTCGATAACCCCTGCGCCAATATCTAAAGAATACTTTACCGCTAAACCGGACCTTGGCGCTATACGCCCATAACACCCGTCCGGGATCTTTACTTGGATACCCGTGTCTACTAGTGTTTTCCCCCCTTTTAAAACCAGGGTGTCTTCTACACTAAAAAGATCATATCCCGCGGCTGCCGCGGTGGCTCTTTTTGGGCCCTTGGCCTGATCATTGGTCCTACAGAACTGAAGTACAAATTTCTGTTTTCCGGGTGATATCGCCTTGGTGTGTGGCTGAACTTGGGAACCTGTCTTAAGAGTTTTTCCAAATAAAGGACTGGGGATGCTAGCTGCTAAAGCCTCTGCTCCTGTTTCCACTTCTTCCGGCTGGCACCGTGCGGGTGTAGGGGCTAGCATATTCTGAAGACCTTTCTCCATTTCTTGACGGAAGGGAACCCAATCCCACCCGAGAACAACTGCATAGGGTAGTTCGGGGACTACAGCTACTAATATTTGACGTGTGATTCCCAAACCTTTTATGCCTACCTCATGCAAGGGATAGTGGGAAGCCGCTCCATGTACGCACCATATGCGCACCTGGCCCTCTGCTTGATTCGGGGTCGACGACCGGTGGTTCTCGATGGTTTCCCAAAGTTTTTGAGAAACCATACTCTGATCGGCCCCCGAATCAAGTAGCGCTAGGGCCTCTATTCCCTCCACCTGGACCAATTGGAGGAATCCCTCTGGGACTTGTCTCTCAGCCCCTGTTACAAGGACCGTTCTTACTCTACAATCCTTCTGATAATGACCCGGCTTCCCGCATCTGTAACATTTTCTACCCACAGATAGCTCATCATCAATATTATCATAATCATTCCTTTTATGTACTTTAACCTTTTTACCTTTTCTCATCTTATCCGAATCTCCCATTCCCGCCATTTTTAGAATGCCAATTCCAGAGGTATCAGCCATTTTAGCCTCATAAAATATCTCTGCCATATTGGCTGCCTCTTCCGTATTGTGGCAATCCTGTAAGGTGAGAAAGGTTTTCAGTTCAGGAGATACAGACCGCATAAATTGCTCCAGAATAATCTCATCCAAAATAGAGTCCAGTGACCTCCCCTCTGGGTTTAGCCACTTATAAGCCAGACTCTTTAGCCTCTGGTACAAGGCTCTGGGAGTTTCCTTATACTGTATCTTTGCTTCCCTAAACATACGCTTGTATTGCCTAGGCGTAAGACCTAATCTATCCTTTACGGCTTTTTTAATTTCAGAGTAATTGGCAGCACGAGTAGCAGGCATTGCCTTAAATGCAGACAGAGCCTCGCCAGTAAGAGTCATCGCAAAGCGCATGGCCCATTGCTCTGTAGGCCATTTAAGGGTCTCTGCTATTCTTTCGAATGCATCTATATAGTCATCCAAATCGTCCTGCTGTGTTAACTGTCCCAGGGAAAAAGTATGGCAACTGTTCAGCTCTACTTGCAGAACCATGGAAGAACTCACCGCTCCGGTTTCCTGGGGCTTCTTTAAGAGAGCTTCCATAATTTCTAGCAGAGGCCGTTGCTGTTCCTTCATAGCCTCCACATACTGCTCCTGGAGACGCTGAACAAGCTCTGCCTGTTTGTCCCACTGTGTTTGCATCCACATCGTGACATCACGCGGATCCATCTTCCCTCTGGAGTTGCTCCACCTGTGGAAAAAGAAAAGAAAGACCCACCAAGTGCGGTACTTTTCTTTTAAAATCCCTGTCTGAGTACAGCGCCCCCTTTCTCACTTGGTATCCTTCTACCCTTCCGCCCAGGTTACCTTTACCTTAGGCTCCTGGTGGATTTCAGCATGTGAGAAGGGTCTTGCTTTTCTGGCCGGCCTGCCAGCGAAAAGTCTTCCTCAGACATCACTCCATGTGGCAGCAGTTCTTCCAGTGATTTCCTTTTTATGTTTCCTCCTTTTTCTCAGGAAAACCACGTAGCAAAAAAAAACAAATCCTGCCAACTATGCCAATCTTGTCACCCTATGCTGTGGACCTTGCTGGTTAGGCAGGGCACCGCGCTGGGGCTTGTGCTTAACTGACATAGTTATGCTGTGGAGGGTCTTGCTTGGCCCTCTGGGAGTTGTAGTTGTTGATTGCCAGTTAAAGAACTAGTCGTGGAACGGTGGTAAGGTTTAACACGGGATTTATTTCCCCCTCCAAGAGGATTCTTTGCCGTGGTAGAGATAAAGGAAACACAAGCCCTTCTGGGCATATAACAAAAGGAACAAAAATTAGGAACAAAAAGTAGCTTCTCTTCAGCTCATTAACAGGTAAAGTAAAGGTAAATTAAACAGTCCTTCATAAGCACAAAAACCCTTTTCTTTACTGTTTTAGGCTTAATCAGTTCTTACTTCTTTTCATCGTAGTGAGGAAATGCTATCCGCTACTGTAAGCATACAGTCCATTTATTCAGTACTTGGCTGAGCTTCTGATATCTCACACTGTATATCCTCATCACATACTTTTAACACTTCTTCCCTTTCAACATTAGGGACGTCATCCAACAATCTCTCTCTACTCTGTCGGGACTCTCTTCCTCCCTCTGTGAGAGTGTGCTGGATACAATTACCACATTCACTATAATGCTTCTGGTGAGAGCCTTTCTACTGCTGGTAGCTGTTAGGTGAGTTATAACATTCCCTTGCACCTCTATTAGGGTAAATTGGCTTACCTCTAGGCTCTGACTGGCTCAGGTTCCTGTGTACAGCTGTAGCTGCTGAGGAAGCATGAAACGGCAGTTTTGCAGGTACTCAGCTTCTTAAATCCTCTCCAGATATAAAAACTTCTTCTGGCAAAAAGCCTTTATCCCTCTCATACCTGGTATAAGGGTAAGAAATCTTATCTATATCTCTCAAGCTGGCTTTGTAGGGCTCTGGCGTTTCTGTGTACTGCCTTCTATTGCCGACCCCTGGGCTTGCCCTTTCAGGCTGGAAATAAAACCTCTTGGCTTTTACCGTTCTCCCCACGGCTCCGTTCCAACCTGGGCTTTTCCCAACACGTTCTGGGCTCCTCTGATATCCAAAGCTTCCTGTCCTGACTTTGCTACCTCCTCTGTAGCTCCTTCTACGTCTGCCATTGCTTTCACTCTCAAACTCTGATTCCAACTGTCTCTGATTCTCTGCCAAGCACTCGTGGTAATCAGTCAGGCTCTCATTCGGGCTCCCGTAGTGATTCTCCTGCAGGCTCTCCCTAACTGCTTGTGAGTTGTGCTTATCTACATACTCCCGAGCTCCACCTCCCCCCAGCTGGCTTGCATCAGGTGATGACCTACTAGCCTTTCTGCTGCCTGGGTGTGTCTCTCTGGCTCGTGACCACATTTGTTTCTGTTGCCCATAGCAACTTCCTGACATGTGTTTACTTAAAACGTCAGTGTCAGCCTGATTCACTGCCTCTCTGTCTATCTCCATGGGCTCTGTTGGATCTGCTCTGTGACAAACCCTATCTTGCAACAGAAGCAAGGAACTTTTCTGTGGTGAGATATGGAGAGGTTCACCACAGGTACTCCCCACTCATGGAGAATAATCTTTGTTAGTCCAGCCCTGTTTAGTTACGCCCTGTTTTGTTTAGAGTTTTAAGTGCTGTTCTCCATGGACAAGCAAGAAGTAAGTCCTCACACATGCGTGACGTCCCCAATGAAGCCCTACGTGTGAGTACTCCCAAGCTTCTATTGGAAACTTTTGGAAGGCTCCATCGCACCTGCACACCTCCTTCCCACCTGCTGCCATGGCAGTATCATCTTCACCCCCAAGGATGTGTTCTAGTATCGCTGTCTGTCAGTAAACGCTTCTGCCCTTCAGAAGTGCTTAAATACTTTTTTTCTGCTTTGGTTTTCTTGCCTGCCATCATGTTCTTTTACGATTGATTTTTTTCTCCCTTTGTATTTTTTTCAAGTATTATCCAGTGGCATCATCAGTGACCTGGTCAGGTTCTACACCATCGAGCCATTTGATTTTGCCATGGTTATATTTCCAAATATGTCCCAAAAAGTGACCAGTAGGTTTAAAAAGTGCACCAAGTGTGCCTGGACCATCTCAGTCATGGACAAGCACAATTGGTGTCTCTAATAACTAGGACTCAATCATCAGCCACTTTCTTGTAATTTGTGCCTGCAGATGACAAGGGGGGACCTTAAGGGTTGTGAAAAACAGTGGGAAACTCTGTTCGGCACTCCATAGCTTGGTCCATCGGCATCAACATCATTGGTCACCATGCCTTCGAAGGCGGTTCAGGACATCGGAGAGACGTCAATATCGAGGGCCTCTCGAGAACAGTTGGAGCTCAGCACCTGCACCACCCTGGACCATAAGTCATCGGTTGGCCTTCCAGCAAGGAGAAAATCAACATCACTCCTATCGATGTCGCAGGGTGCTCAGACCGCGCACCGAGAAAATGCCCAAATTCATCGGCATTAGAGCCCTTCGTAATGGGGCATCAAGATTGATGGCAGGCTACGTGAATGCCCTTTGAAGGTGCCATGCAGGGAGGACTGCTCAGCCTCCAAGGATTTGATGGGTCACCAACAGCTTCCCAATAACCAAGCCTGAGCCGCTGATGACCTCGCACAGGTGCTGGGAACATCGGTCAAAGTTATTCAGGCTTCTGAGCCTTCAGAATAGACAGCCATGAAGAAATGGCTCCTAAAGGCACTCAAGGATAGCACGGCAGCCATCTTTGCAATGCAGCATACTCAGGCCTTGGCATCGACATCAACCATCATACAACTGACTCTAGAGATGCATGCCCTGCCCCTATCAGAGGCATCCACATCAGAATATTGAAGGGATCGGACACCGATTCCAACTCAGCCAATTTCCCTATCCAGCATCTCAGGGTCCAATGCACCCTCGAAGCCTAGATTGGTTTCGGAGCATCGGCTTTCATGAAACAGCTCCCATTCCCCTCAATGCCATAGGGACCTCTGAGCACAGAATCAGAGGTATTTCGACTTCCTTTTCAAGTCTGACTTTGATGTCTGAGTAACCGATGTTGAATTGGAGGACCTCTCAAAGTGCAGGTCCCCGGAGCTCCCGTTGGACTCTTCCTTGCCTCATGAGCATTGGAAGTCTCTCCCTGAGGACATGACCTCCCAGTCCCTGGAGACTGAGGATGAACATAAGGCAGAGGAGCTGGAAATATTGCAGTACTCCTCATCTCCTAAGGAAGCAGTGACCGCGCCTATACATTGCATCTTCCAGAGGGTACAGATGAGGATGTGGGAGAGGCCTCTCACAGTACCTCCAATGAGTAGATGACTTGACTCGATAAACAGGGTGCAGAAAGCTCCTGGTTTCAAGAAACCTCAGCTCCCGCACCACTCCTTGGTGGTTGAGTCCGCCCTTAAGAGGTATGAGTACCAAGACTCATTTTTAAGCATCCCTGGGAAGAGAGGCTTAGACCTTGGACTCTTTCAGAAGGAGATGTTTCCAGGGCTCGATGCTCGTTGCCTGGTAAGCCTCCTAGCATCTCTACATGAGCATGTTCCTCAAAGACATTATGTGGGACCTAGCAGACCTGTCTCAGTTCCTTCCTCCTAAGAAACTGGAGCACTTTCGCACCCTAGTGAGCCATGGCAAGACTCAAAGTTCTTGGTCGGGGTGATCTATGATGCCTTTGAGATGGCATCGAGAATGACTGCAGAAGGCATTGGGGCCCAGAGACTCACCTAGCTCTAGTCTTCTGACTTGGAACAGTCTATTCAGAACAAATTGTCAGACATACCATGCCACAATGAGAATCTGTTTGGTGAACTGGTAGAGAAGGCTGGCATTATAGAGAAGCAGTATATCATACTTACCAGACTCTCCAGGCACATATCTGAACCTGCTTACCATAGGAGATACTAAAAAGGGGGGAGGGGGACCAGAAGACGACCTACTACTTCTGTAAGCATCGATACTTGCCTGGACCCCAAATCTCCCAGCAGAAATAGCAGGCCCTCACCAATACCAGCAGAGAGAAAAGCCAGAGAAGGCCCAGGGTGTGGTTTTGACTGGTTCTTCTATAGTATAGCCAATAGTTTATTAAAATTTACTATACTGCCCTTCAGGTCAGCAGAGCAGTGTACAATAAAACATACAGGAGGATAGAACTCCAAAATTAAAATAAAAAAATAAAAATAACTCCAAAATTAATACAGGAGAGAGGAGAGACAAAAAGAACACAGACATACAATGTAGAAACAAATGGAAGGGAGTGGTAGGTCATAGAAAGGTATTGCAGAGAATAAGGAAGTTGAGGAATGCAGGACCCTGTATCACTGAGGACCCAGGTCAAAACAAAGCAGAATAAATGGGTTTTGAGAAAAGATTTAAAGCTAGGGTAAGACAATTCAAGGTGAAGCTTGGACAGGAATGAGTTCCATAGGCTGAGGCCAAGGAAATAAAAAGAGGAGTGACGAGTAGTTTCATACCGTGCACGAAAGGCAGGGGGGAGATAGAGATGATTGCCATGACTATAACTCAGAAGATGTGGAGGGCCATGGGGGATAACAGAAGAGGAAAGATAGGGGAATAGTCAGGAATGCAGTTTTATGAATCAATGTGAGGATCTTAAGCTGAATGTGGGATTGGATAGGTAACCAATGAAAAGAGAGAAATAACGGAGTGAGGTGATCAAACTTGGATGCATGGGCTAGTAAGCATACAGCAGTATTCTGGACAGTTTGAAGGCAGCGAAGTTGAAAGTTCAGGAGACTGGCATAAACGACATTGCAATAGTTCAGGATGGGGATAAGACCAAAGAGACAAGCAGAGTGGTGAAAGGGGAGATGGAAAGGAAAGGACGATGGCTCTAAGTTGATGTCGAGTGAAAAAGAAGTGTTTCACCACAGTACTGATACCGTCATGAAAGGTAAGAGAATTGTTCAGAGTGACCCTGAGATACTTAAAGGAAGATCACAGAGAGATTGGAGTGTCACCGAGGAGAGGAGCAGAGGAGCCAGTGATCCAGGCAGCTGAGGTTTTAGTAACATAGTATATGATGGTAGATAAAGACCAGTATGGTCCATCTAGTCTGCCCAGTAAGGTGGAAAGAGTAGGTGCACCTGCTGCTCCGTGCAGGTCACCCTTCCATATGTCTTTGTTTTAGGTTTTACCCACTGCTTTGTGTAGGTCACCCCTATTTGTTGAGATATAAGAGAGAGTTATGTTTATTTTGATTTTATCCTGTTGCTATAAAGGGATCCACTGTGCCTGTCCCATGAAATTTTGAATTCTGGCACTGTATTTGCCCCCACCACTTCCCTCAGGAGGGCATTCCAAGCATCCACCACCCTTGCAGTGAAAAATATTTCCTGATGTTGCCTTTCAGTTTACTCCCTTGCAGCTTCATGTTATGCCCTCTAATTTTACAGCTTCCCTGTCTTTGGAAGAGGTTTGTTTGTTCATTCATTAATACTCTTTAAGTATTTAAAGGTCTGAATCATATGTCCCCTGTCCCTCCTCTCCTCCAGTGTGTACATATTCAGATTTTCAAGTCTCTTCTCATATGTCTTCTGCTGCAGGCTCCAAATCATTTTGGTCTCCTTCCTCTGAACCGTTTCCAGAATTTTTATATCCTCTGTGAGATATAGCCTCCAAAACGGAACACAGTATTCCAAGTGAAGCCTTGTACAGTGGCATTAGTACCTTTTTCTTTCTGCTGGTAATTCCTCACTGTATGCAACCCAGCATCCTTCACCACCTTGTCACACGTTTTGCCACCTTGAGATCCTCAGAAACAATGACTCTGAGGTCCTTCTCCTGGTCTGTGCACACCAACTTCTCGCCCCCTATCACATATTATTCCCTTGGATTTCTGCTTCCCAAGTGCATGACACTGCACTTCTTCACACTAAATCTTAACTGCCAAGCATTAGACCATTCTTCCAGTTTTTGTAGATCTCTCCCCATGTATCCACTCCCTCAGGGGGATTGATAAGCTTAAAGTAATTACATTTCAGCAAGAGGGCAACCTGAGAAAGACAGCTGTTGATGATAGACAGATCAGGAGCGGGTGGATATGCATGGAAAAGCAATAGGATGTTAACTGCATGGTAGTATGCGGAAACACCAGATTGCTGGATAAGAACAGTCAGTGAGGCTAGAAAGATATTGAAGAGAAGAGGGGGCAAAAACTGAACCCTGAGGCACACCACAAGTAAGAAGGAATGTAGTGGATGCAGACGAGGTAAAGCTAGCAGAATATTTGCGGTTAGAGAGAAAAGAGCAGAACCATTGAAGAACAGTGCCACAGGGCCCAATGTCTTGCAGACGAGGGAGAAGGATAGTGTGGTTCACCAAGTCAAAAGCAGAGGAGAGAGGTCAAGTGAGATAGCCAGTGAAATGTTATCGAGGGATTTGTAGGCTTTTCTGAGGAGGTATGATAGCAAAATGGTTTCTGTACTATGACTGGGGCGAAACCCTGATTGGTGTGGGTATAGAATGTTGGATTTCTCGAGGTAGTCAGAAAGTTGTGTGAAGACCTGTCTTTCAAGGATTTTGGGAAGGAAGGGCAAATTGGAAACTGGACAATAGTGAGCAGGGAAGGGGTTCTTCAAGATAGGTTTCACTCTGGCAGTCTTCCAGAGAAAAGGGACAATCCCGAAGGCTAGGCTGTGTTTAATAATAGAAAGGGCAGGTAGAGGCAGAGCCAGGGAGTTAATAGGTATCTAGGATGAAGGAATGGGGTCAGAAGCGCATAGTGTTTTTTTGGCAGCAGTAAGGGATTTTGTAAGAGCCTCAAGTAAAATGGGGTTGAATTCAGCCCATGAATGGGTAAGTGAATAGTAAGAGGAGGGGATAGCTGTCAGGGATTCAAGGGTGTTGTCTCCAGGGGAGAGTATCTTTATTTTTTTTTTGCTCTTGCTATATTGCCCAGGCAGTAGCATCAGGGCGGTTTACAATAACAGTAAAACAATGCGATAAAGTCAGAAAGGGAAAAAGAATGCCATTGGTTGATAGGATAGAGGAAAAAATTGTCGGGCATGAGAATAAAAAGAAGGCAAGGCAATTAGGATAGAATGACGGAGACAGGACGGGACAGTCAGGATAAGCAGTCTTGGAAGAGTGGAAGATTGAAGGACTACAAAAAGTGACTGCTAGTTCTGGAGAGAGATCTGCAATTGTAAGTATTTACTTCTGGGAATTTTTCTAAATCTTGGTTAAAAAGGAATTCTTTAGATTAAAGTGGATTAATCTGAGAATTCAATGTATTTGTTAAATCAGCCAGGGCCTAGTATCAGCAAACTGCTTTTAGTTAAATTAAAAACTCAACAGGTAGCTTTCAGTTTAAGTTTAAAACCCAGCAGAAAGCTTTTAGTTTAAATTTAATACTCAGTCAGGGCCTAGTAGCAGCAAAGAGCTTTCAGTTTAAATTTAAAATACAGCAGAGAGCTTTCTGGTTAAATTTAGAACCCATCTCAATCCAAACAAGGGCTGTGTAAATCACCCAGGAAATTGGTCACAGATTACCTTAGAAGCACAGGACAGGGTACTGTGTAACAGCCAGTTCTTAATAAGTCTTCTTTCCTTTCCTCCCTCCCTGTCACCCACCCACCCCTGGGATAATCGTAGCTTTATAGGTGCTTAAATCTCTTAAAGGAAAGGGGGTGCCATATTCACTCTCAGGTGCAGCTGTTTGTCCTAATCAGGCATACATTTAGGATCTGAGATTAATTAACCTTCAGGTGAACAAAGTACATTAAACATATTAGGTATAGTTTATTAGTATAAGTATGCCTAGCAACCCTTAGTAAGTAAAGAACTTAAATACCTAAACACAACCTTAAAACTAAGATGCAGAGGAAGTGACGTCACCGGAGCCGATGGTGGCGTGAGGCAGTCGCTCCGGCACCGACCCAGCCAACAAGTTTAAAAATCGACCCTCCGGAGGCGTGAAACAGGTGCCCCAGGCGGGGGAAGGCGTCGGGAGCAGGCAGAGGACGTCCCAAGCTTGGTGGCGGTGGCAAAAACTGTAGCGGGCCACTACAGCGGGAGCGGAGGGCAGCCGCGTGAAGAGACAAAATGGCGCCCGGATCCCAGGAACGGTCGGAGTGAATGACAAGAGGACTGCGGCAGAGTGCAGTAGACTAAAGACAGCAAGTGGCGTTAGCAGAAGGGAAGTGGCTGGAGAGCAGGGACCACCCTGAAAGTGGAAGCAGCAGGAGCTGGGAGTGCGGCAGCAGAGATAGTGGTGAGGAGAGCTGTGCAGGAGGAGTGAATCCTTGTGGAGGCAGCAGGCAGGCTTTCCCTACCGGAGTCAAAGGTAGGAGGAGTGGGAGCTTCAGAGGAGCTGTGGAGGAGCACCGAGACCTGGCACAGGGACAGGGTGACAGCCAGCAAGAAGACACGGGCAGCAACTGTCTGTAAGGTCGGACCACGGGTAGCTGCGATGACTACGAGGAGAAAAGCTGTGGATCTCAGAGAGTATGTATACTCGGGACCACAAGCGGGGAAGAGTGACACTGTGCCGAGTGAGAATAAACAGCAAGGAAGTACTGATGAGCGGGTGAAGGAGGGGGAGTCGGGGGAGTCGGGGAGGGAGATGGCACCAGGAGAAGATCCCCCACAAAATGTTACTAGAGCGGAGCTCAGAGACTGGTTCCTCGAAATTAAGCAAGAGGTGCAGTCAGTAAAAAGTGAACTAAATGAGTTCTTAGGGCCCTTGAAAGAGGAAATTGGAGAACTGGTGTGCAGGATGGGAGAACACAAAAATCGACTGCAAGAGATTGAGCAGCTGCAGTAAGAAGGGATACAAAGAGGGTTAAAGCTAAGCTCCCAGCATGACGCCCTACTTTATAAACTGGAGGACTTGGAAAATCGATTGCGTCGCAACAACTTGAGAATCCGAGGGATCCCAGAACGGGAAGCATTTCAGAGAATGCTACCCTGTAAGTTCTGGATTTCAACATCAGGCGGGCATTTTACCAGGCAATCCTCATGTCTACCAGCCACCCAGCTATCTACATGCCTAATAATCGAATCACCAACTATAACAGCTGTCCTAACCTTTCCTCTTGGGCACATGGCCATGGAGAAACTTCCTCGGTGCGAGAGGGTTTTACATTACCTGGAGGACAGGTCCTAGCTACAGGATCACTTTCTGACACACCAGGGTGATGCTCTCCTGTCATATGACTTCTCTCTTCCATGGCAACAGGGATGTTGCCAGACTGGAGGTGAGACTTCAGCACTATATCCCTGTAGGTCTCGTCTATGTATCTCTCTGTCTTCCTTATGTCCTCTAAGTCTGCTACTCTAGCCTCCAGAGATCGGACTCATTCCCTGAGAGCAAAGAGCACCTTGCAACTAGAGCACACTTAAGAACCCTTACCAACTGGCAGAAAATCATACATGTGACACTCAGTGCAAAAGACTGGAATGCCCCCATCTCGTAGCTGGACTGCTGTATGCATCTTATTTTTAAGGTTGTGTTTAGATATTTAAGTTCTTTACATACTAAGGGTTGCAGGGGATACATATATTAATAAATCTATACCTAATACGTTTAATGTATTTTGTTCACCTAAAGCTTAATTAATCTCGAGTCCTTAATGTATATCTCATGTCCTTAATGAAAACAAAACAAAACTGGTGAATAAGAGTATTCTAAGTAGTTGTACTATATTTGCAGAAGCAAACAAATTGTCTTTGTATAAAAAAAACACCTCATAGTTTGGCTAAAAAATAATGCAGAGGCATTTTTGTGATGCATTGCAGTATTGTAGAGATTAATGATGTTCCTTTAGTAGATCATAGAAACACATCTATATCTTTGCAGTGTTGCTCACATTTATTTCAGTCATGTTAACAGGAAAAAGTGTGTGTTTAAAAAAAACCCCTGAAAACATTAACATTTTAAAAAATAAAAAGTTGGAAATGGAAAAAAAAGGGCTTGGACAAGTTCCTGGAGGAAAGGTCCATAAATCATTATTAAAGTGGACCCAGAATATCCACTGCTTGTCCCAATACAAGCATTGTGGAACCTGTGTCTTTTGGGGAAACTGCTAGGTTCTTATGACATAGATTGGCCACTGCTGGAAGCAGGATACTGGGCTTGATGGACCTTGGTCTGACCAGTATGGCATATCTTATGTTCTTATGCCAGGCAGAAGAGGTGAGGGGGGGGATCAGTCTGTAGGTCTGAACCCTCCGGGGGGTGGGGGGAGAGAAGGCTCAGTCTCTTTGCCCAGAGATGGCCCCTCATAACCTTGGACTCCTGGGTGCTACAAATTATCTGGAGTGGATACAGGTTGCAGCTCTCTGGACTACCTCAAAGCTGGCCCTTGATGGCGCATCACCTTGACCCCCCACAGCAGGAAGTGCTTCAGGGGGAAATTTCCACCCTCCTTGCCAACCTAGCTATCAATCTCTTTCCACAGAAAGAAGTGGGGTGGGGTTTTTACTCCAAGTATTTTCTGGTTCCCAAAAAGATGGGGGGTTTCTGGACCTCAGGGACCTAAACCCTTACTTGGTAACATAAAGGTTCAAGGTGATTCTTCTGGCACCCTGCTCCATTACCTTCAAAGAGAAGATTGGCTATGCTCCCAGGATCTAAAAGATGCGTATACCCACGTATCGATTCATCCTGCCCACAGGAAGTATCTCAGATTCGTCCTGGGAGGACAACACTTTCAGTATCAAGTGCTGCCTTTCAGCTTAGCTGCGGCCCCCTGAGTCTTCACAAAATGTCTCGCGGTACTGGCAACCTACCTCCGAATGCTGGGGGTGTTTGTCTTCCCTTACCTGGATGATTGGCTAATAAACAGCACCACTCTGGAGGGACTCCGCACAACTGACCATTCAGGTGTTGGAGCTGTTGGGGTTTGTGATCAACAACCCCAAGTCCCACCTTCAGCCCACCCAACAGCTGGAATTCATAGGAACCCTGCTTGACACGACTTGGGAAGTGATGGCCCGCAGGATACTAACCATCCTGGGTCACATGGCCTCTACGGTGCATGTTACATACCTGGCACATCTTCAGATAAGGCAGACTCAATGGACGCTGCAGACTCAGTGGGCCCAGGCCAAGAATCGCCTCTGGCATTGGGTGTATGTCACCAGTCCTCTGTTCCAATTACTGCATTAGTGAACGGTCCCTCAGAATCTGCTCAAGGGTTTCTCCCCTTTCAAAAGACTTCACCCCAGAAGATATTGTAAATGGATGCATCCAAGCTGGGATGGGGAGCTCATCTCGATGGCTTCCACACAGGTTGATTGGTCTGTCCAAGAAAGTCTTCACCAGATCAACTTCCTGGAATTGAGGGCCATAGCAAATACTCTAAAGGCCTTCCGGGATTGGCTGGCCAACCAAATTGTCTTCATTCAGAACGACAGTGAAGTTGCTATGTTATATATCAACAAGCAGCGGGGCACTGGCTCCTATCTCCTGTGCTGGGAAATGATCAGGTTGTGGATGTTCACCTTTTCTCAAAGCATTGAGCTGAGGGCCACATATCTGCCTGGAGACCAAAACACTGGCGGACAGACTGAGCTGGGTCCTTCAGCCGCATGAATGGATGCTGAACAGAAACGTAGTGACTTGCATCTTTCCGAAGTGGGGTACTCCCTCAATAGACCTGTTTGCCACTCCACGAAATGTCCAGGTAGATCAGTTCTTCAGAGCAGGATCACATAGTGGACTGCCATCAGACACTTTCCTCCTGCACTGGTGGAGGGTTTTCTGTATGCTTACCCTCCAATACCTCTCATAATGAAAACCTTAATGAAGCTCAGGACAGACAGAGGTACAAAGATACTCATCATACCATACTGGCCCCGACAGCCCTGCTTCCCGCTCCTGCTGCAGCTCTCCACGTGAGATCCCTCCAGTTCAGACATGCTCTGGACCTCATTTTGCAGGATGACAGGAGAATGCTATATCCAATGTCTGGTCCTTGGCCCTCTCGGCATGGATGTTGAGAAGCTAGTCCTATCAGAGCAGTAGTCCAACAAAGAGCAAAGGTGCACCCACAAAGCAGTAGAAGAAACAAACGGAGCAGGTGCAGTAGAGGGCGGTCAAACAGACTTTATTGGAAACACCAACGCATTTTGGCTGTCTAGGCCTTCCTCAGGGGGTACAAACCTCAAGATTTAAAACAAATACAAAAGAAAAATAAATTATTAAAACATGCATAAAAATTTCAAATCATACAAAAGTAAACACACAAATTTAAAATCAACATGTTATACCCTTGTCTTAAATAGTATTAACAACTGATGCAAAACTGATGCAAGAAACCAATTGCGTAAAAGAGGGACTGTAATGAAGAAATGCATTTGCATATAAAAGCAAATGGCACAGGAGTGAGAGTGCCAATAAGGGATGAGGAGGTCATAAAAGTGATGAGCAAAATTTTTTTATGTATTTAAGTATTTATTTTTTAGAGGCTTTAATGGTCGGTTCTTAGGGTTACTTATTGGATCATGCATTTTTACTTTTAACAGTTTTAAATTTACAGGGATATTTTTAGGGTTGCCTTTCTTTTGAGTTTTATGGTTTTAGTGGTACAATATCATCCCCACATATCTAGCATTCCTTAATTGGTTCTTATGGATTTGTTGGGGTTTCCAATAAAGTCTGACCGCCTTCTACTGCACCTGCTCCGTTTGTTTCTTCTACTGCCCTGTGGGTGCACCTTTATTTTTTTTTAGTTAACATTTCTTATATACCAACTTTTGGTAGTATCAAGGGGTTTTACATCGAATGCAATTGAATAAAGGTTGCATAGAACATGGTTTCAATTAGCAGTAAATTACAATCTATTTAATCCTTGTACAGATTACAGTTTGAACTATTTACAGTATGGATGTTTGGGTCCAGCTCCTGGCATATTTTAAGAATTTGGCTATGAGGGAAATTAACATTTTGACCCATAATATTCCAGGAAAATGTGCATTTTAATCTTCTTCCTGAAGTCCTTCAGGTCAGCTGTTGTTCTTAGTTGACTCGGAAGGGAATTCCATAAGGTAGGATTATATACGGAAAAGGTGCCTTGGCATGTTTCTTGCGTGTTTGTTGTTTTATGCCTTGGGACTTCAAGAAGATTCGTGATTTGGTCTCTTCTTGGTCTGTTGCCTGGAGGTATATGTATGAGTGACTGCAAACAGACAGCAGTTAGGTTATGCATACTCTTGAAAATGTTTATGATTGATTTATATTGTTTTCGAGCTTGGATGGGCAGCCAGTGTAGTTCCTTTAATACTGGGGTGATATGTTCTTGTCTAGGTGTCTTGATATCAAGCGAGCAGACGAGTTTTGGGATATTTGGAGTGGGAGAAATGTACATTTTGGTAGACCTTGGAGTATGAAGTTACAATAATCCCAAACCGGAGTGATGATTGATTGGCAAACAGTGCAGAATAGGTTATGGTCCAGCAGTGGGCGGAGGTTATAACATAGTAACACAGTATATGTCGGCAGATAAAAACCAGTATGGTCCATCTAGTTTGCCCAGTAAGGCGGCAAGAGTAGGTGCACTTGCTACTCCGTGCAGGTCACCTCTCCCCATGCCTTTGTTTAGGGGTGTATCCACCGCTCCATGTAGGTCACCCCTATTTGTTCAGATATAAGAAATGTTGTTGTTGTTAAGTGCCGTCGAGTCGGAGTCGACTCATGGCGACCCTCTGGATAGCTATCCTAAATTGTGTTCGGTCTTCAGTCAGGCGGCTCATTGACGACAGACTGGTACCCGTAGCTGCTGTTATTGTAGCGATCCATCTCATTGCTGGCCTTCCTCTTTTGCGTTGACCTTCTATCTTGCCAAGCATGATGTCTTTCTCTAATGATCTCTCTCTTCGCATGATGTGTCCGAAGTATGAAAGTCGAAGTCTTGTCATCTGAGCTTCTAAAGAAAGCTTAGGTTTGATCTCCTCTAGTACCGACTTGTTTGTTCTTCGGGCAGTCCATGGTATACACAGTATTCGCCGCGAGCACCATAATTCAAAGGCATCAATTTTCTTCCTGTCTGTCTTTTTCACTGTCCAGCTTTCACATCCATATGATGTTATTGAAAATACCATGGCTTGAACAAGTCGAATCTTTGTATGGAGAGACACATCTCTGCTCTTGAGAATCTTATCTAGGTCTTTCATAGCCATTCTGCCAAGAGCAATGCGTCGTCTGATTTCTTGACTGCTTGTTGCTTCTTTATTGATAGTTGATCCAAGTAGGTTAAAGTTGTTCACAATTTCAATTTCTTCTCCTTCAACGATGAACCTGTTGATTATACCAGTTGTCATGATCTTTGTCTTCTTTACATTAAGGTGCAGGCCCATTTTGAGACTATGTTCTTTGATTGTGAGAAGCAAATGTTTCATATCATCTTCGCTTTCAGCCAGTAATGTGGTATCATCAGCATAGCGAAGGTTGTTGATGAGTCTTCCACCAATCTTCACACCTCTGTTGTCTTCATACAGTCCTGCTTCTCTGATGATTTGTTCTGCATATAAATTAAACAGGTAGGGGGAAAGTATGCAGCCTTGTCTTACACCTTTGCTTATTTTAAACCATTCTGTTTCTCCTTGTTCCGTTCGAACTGTTGCTTCTTGATCAATGTACAGATTACGCAAGAGAACGATCAGGTGTTCTGGTATACCCATGCTTCTTAATGTGGCCCAGAGTTTCTCATGGTTTACACAGTCAAAAGCCTTGCTATAGTCGATAAAGCACAAATAGATATCCTTTTGGTATTCTTTAGTCTTTTCAAGGATCCATCTCACATCCGCAATGATGTCTCTCGTTCCTCGCCCTTTCCTGAACCCTGCTTGCACTTCAGGTAGTTCTTGTTCTAGGTATGGCTGTAGTCTCTTTTGAATAATCTTCAGTAGAATCTTGCTGGCATGTGGGATCAGAGCGATTGTGCGATAATTTCCACAGTCAGTTGGATCACCTTTCTTTAGTATTGGTATAAACACAGATCTTTTCCAGTCAGTTGGCCATGATGTTGTCTTCCATATTTCTTGGCAGAGCCTTGTAAGTATGGTAACAGCTGCATCAGATTGCTGCAATACTTCTATGGGAATGCTATCAATGCCTGGTGCTTTGTTCTTTGATAAGGCTTTCAATGCTGCTTCAACTTCTTCTTTCATCACCAATGGTTCCTGATCATAAGGTATAGGTTGAAACGGCTGTTGGTCCACTTGATCTTTATCATATAAAAACTCTGTATATTCCTTCCACCTTTTCTTGATCTTCTCAGCATCATTCAACATAGAACCTTGAGCATCTTGTAACATTCCAATTCGAGGCTGGAACTTTTTCTTTAACTCTCGCAGCTTTAGGAAAGCCGATCTTGTTCTTCCTCTAATAGTTTCTGCTTCTATTTCCTTGCAAGTGTCATTGTAGTACTTTTCCTTGTCCTGTCTTGCTGCACGTTGGAAATCTCTGTTGAGTTCTGCGATTGTCTTTCTTTCTCCTTTGGCTTTAGCTTCTCTGCGTTTCTGGGCAATTTTCAGAGTTTCTTCCGTCATCCATTTTGGCCGTTTTTGCTTTTTCACCTTTTGTAGAGACTTCTCGCTTTCTTCCAGCACAACCTTCTTGATGTCATTCCATAACTCTTCTGGAGCTCTGTCATTTGTATCTAAAGCAGCAAATCGATTTTGCAGGCAGTCTTTAAATTCCAGTGGTATATTCTCAAGGTCATATTTTGGTGCATTCATGAGTGGTTTGCTCTTTTTCAACTTTAGCTTGAGTTTGCATACTAGTAGTTGATGATCTGTACCACAGTCAGCTCCAGGTTTTGTCTTTGTTGATGTTACAGAGCTTTTCCATCGTTGACTTCCACAGATGTAGTCAATTTGATTTTTATACAATCCATTGGGTGAAGTCCATGTGTACAGTCGTCGCTTGTGTTGCTGGAAGAAGGTGTTTTGATGAATAGATCATTGGTCTTGCAGAATTCTATCAATCTTTCTCCAGCTTCATTTCTGTTGCCAAGTCCATATTTTCCAACTACTTTGCCTTCTTCTTTGTTGCCAACTTTTGCGTTCCAGTCACCCATGACTATCAGGATATCCTGTTTGCATGTTCTGTCAATTTCAGCTTGTACTTGTTCATAGAACTCTTCAATTTCATTCTCTTCTGCAGCTGTTGTTGGGGCATATACTTGAATTATAGTTGTGTTGATAGGCAATCCTCGTAGACGAATAGAGATTAAGCGTTCGCTGACTGCATTGTATTTCATTACAGTTCTTGCAAGTTTCTTCTTTATTATAAATGCAACACCATTTCTTCTTTGTCTTTCATTTCCAGCATAGTAGACCATGTGATCATCTGATGCAAAGTGCCCGATGCCAGTCCATTTCAGTTCGCTGACACCCAACAGATCAAGTTGTACACGTTCCATTTCATTCTTGACCACCTCCAACTTCCCTTGGTTCATGCTTCGTACGTTCCATGTTCCAATGTGTAAGACATCTTTACAGCTTCTGACTCTCATTTCATGCGCAGCTACATCAGCAGTCAGACTTCCCGAGGGCTTTGATCCAACCACATCATAAATGCTGGCTTTACTCTGAAAAGTCTTCAGCTCTTCCCCAGTAGCTAGTTGAGTGCCTTCCGACCTGGGAGTCTCATCTTCCAGCACCATAGCACAATTTGTTTTGTTGTAACTATCCATTGGGTTTTCATGGCAAGATACAGAAGTAGATTGCCGGGTTTTCCTTCCGCGCAGTTTAAGTTTGGTGTTGTTGCCGTTGTCACAGAAATGTGATCCTCCGCCGTCAACACTATCCCATTCTGCTGCTGCCCAGATGGGTGGTTTGTCTTCGTCTGGCACCTCAGCTGAGACCTGTCTGGCACCTCAGCTGAGACCTGTCTGGCACCTCAGCTGAGACCTGAGACCTCTCACTTGGTTTGCAGCTTGTCGTGCTGTGAGGGCTTGCGTGCATATAAGAAATAGTTATGCTTATTTTGATTTTATCCTGTTGCTATAAAGGGATCCACCATGTCTGCCCCATGCCATTTTGAAATCTGTCACTGTGTTTGCCCACACCACTTCCATCGGAGATTAATTAATTAATTAAGCTTTAGGTACACAAGGTGTATTAGGGGTATTAGATACACTTTTATTGGTATAAGCATCTACACCAATCCTTATTATATACAGAATTTAAAAGATCTAAACACAAGCTTTAAACTAAGATGCAGACAGAAGTCCAGCAACGAGATGGGGGTTCTCCGGTCTTTTGCATTGAGTGTCACATGTATGATTTTCTCCCAGCTGGTGAGAGGTCTTACGTATGCACTAAGTGCAAAGAACTCTTTGCTCTCAGGGAACAAGTCCGTTCTCTAGAGGCTAGAGTAGCAGACCTGGAAGACATAAGAAAGACAGAGAAGTACATGAACGTGACCTACAGGGATATAGTCCTGAAGTCCCACCTCCAGTCTGGCAGCATCCCTGCTGCCATGGAGGAGAGAGGTCACGTGACAGGAGAGCATCACCCTGGTGTGGCAGGAAGTGATCCTGTAACTAGGACCTGTCCTCCAGGTGATGTAAAACCCTCTCGCACCGAGGGCGTTTCTCCAGGGCCATGTGCCCATGAGGGGAGGGTCAGGACAGCTGTTATAGTCGGTGATTCAATCATCAGGAATGTAGATAGCTGGGTGGCTGGTGGACGTGAGGATCGCCTGGTAACATGCCTGCCTGGTGCGAAGGTAGTGGACCTCACGCACCGCCTAGATAGGATCGTAGATAGTGCTGGGGAGGAGTCTGCGGTCTTGGTACATGTTGGTACCAATGACATGGGAAAATGTGGTAGGGAAGTTCTGGAGGCTAAATTTAAGCTTTTAGGTAGGAAGTTGAAATCCAGAACTTCCAGGATAGCGTTCTCCGAAATGCTTCCTGTTCCACGTGCAGGACCCAAAAGACAGGCAGAGCTCCGGAGTCTCAATGCGTGGATGAGACAATGGTGCAAGGATGAGGGTTTTGGATTTGTTAGGAACTGGGGAACATTCTGGGGAAAGGGGGGGCTCTTCCGAAGGGATGGGCTTCACCTTAATCAGGATGGGACCAGACTGCTGGCATTAACCTTTAAAAAAGAGATAGAGAAGCTTTTAAACTAGAAAATAGGGGAAAGCCGACAGTCACCCAGGAGCGCATGGTTCGGACAAAGGTATCCTTGAAGGATACTACCAAAAGCAGTGAGGTTCCAAAAGGGAGTATAGTAGCCCAAATGCCCTTGAGTAAGGAGCAGACAGAGCATAAGGATTCCAAATTACCCCTGCCTACCAATAGCCAGATTAATATGAATAAAATACAGTCTCTAAAATGCTTGTATGCCAATGCTAGAAGTCTAAACAATAAGATGGGAGAGTTAGAATATATAGCACTAAATGAGAGGTTAGATATGATTGCACTCTCAGAGACATGGTGGAAGGAGGATAACCAGTGGGACACTGTGATACCTGGATACAAACTATATCGTAATGATAGAGCTGACCAAATTGGTGGAGGGGTTGCGCTCTATGTTAGAGATGGCATTGAGTCAGAAAGGATTAAAGTTTTGCAGGGAACAAAATTTGCTGTAGAATCTCTATGGATTGAAATTCCATTTATGAAGGGGAAGGCGATGGCAGTGGGAGTATACTATCGACCGCCTGGCCAGAATGAACAAATGGATGATGAAATGCTCAAAGAAATCAAGGAAGCTAACAAAAGTCACAACAGAGTAGTAATAATGGGTGATTTCAATTACCCCGGTATCGACTGGTTCAGTGTCATGGCAGGACAAGCTAAAGAGATAAAGTTTCTAGATGGAATGATTGCTTCTTGGAGCAGCTGGTTCATGAACCGACCAGAGGGGAAGCCATACTGGACCTAATCCTTAGTGGAACACCAGATCTGGTGCAAGAAATAAGGGTGTTGGGACCACTTGGCAATAGTGATCATAGTATGATCATGTTTGATTTAATTAGTGGAGGACAGATAGTAAAGGAATCCACAGTATTACCTTTTAACTTTCAAAAGGGAGACTATGATAGAATGAGGAATATAGTTAGGAAAAAACTAAAAGGAGCGGTTCCAAAGGTTAAAGACTTACAGCAAGCTTGGGTGTTATTTAAAAATACTATCCTCGAAGCCCAGACCAGCTGTATTCCACGCATTAAGAAGAGTGGAAGAAAGTCCAAAAAACTGCAAGCATGGTTTAAAGGTGAGGTCAGAGAGGCTGTTGCTGCCAAAAAAGCAACCTTCAGGAAATGGAAAAAAGAGCCAAATGATGAAAACTGGAAACAGCACAAGCACTGGCAAGTTAAATGCAAAGCATTGATAAGGCAGGCAAAGCGGGAATTTGAGAAGAAACTTGCTACGGAAGCAAAAACACGAAATAAAGACTTTTTCAAGTACATTCGTAGCAAAAGGCCTGTGAGAGAGTCAATTGGACCATTAGATGATAGAGGGGTAAAAGGGGCAGTAAGAGGAGACAAGGCTATAGCGGAGAGACTGAATGAATTCTTTGCTTCGGTCTTTACTGAGGAAGATGTAGGGATGTTACCCAAGACTGAAGTGGTATTTAAAGGTGATACTGCAGAGGAATTGAGAGAAATATCGCTACACCGGGAAGATTTATTACAACTATTTGATAAACTGAATAGTAGCAAATCACCTGGACCGGATGGTATACATCCCAGAGTGTTGAAAGAACTGAAATATGAGATTGCAGACCTGCTATTGGTAATCTGCGAACTTTCATTAAAATCATCTGAAATACCTGAAGATTGGAGGGTCGCCAACGTAACACCAATTTTTAAAAAGGGTTCCAGGGGTGACCCAGGAAATTACAGACCGGTGAGCCTGACGTCAGTACCAGGGAAAATGGTAGAAACCATCATAAAGAACAAAATTACACAGCATGTAGATAGTCATGGCCTAATGGGAGACAGCCAACATGGCTTTAGACAAGGAAGATCTTGTCTTACTAATCTGATATGTTTCTTTGAAGGTGTGCATAAACAGGTAGACAAAGGTGAGTCGGTTGATATAGTGTATCTGGACTTCCAGAAAGCTTTTGACAAGGTCCCCCATCAGAGACTTTTGGTGAAGCTAAAAAGTCATGGGATAGGAGGCAGTGTACTATTGTGGATCGGGAACTGGTTAAAAGATAGAAAGCAGAGGGTAGGGCTAAATGGCCAATATTCCCAATGGAAAAAAGTGAATAGTGGAGTACCCCAGGGATCTGTACTGGGTCCGCTACTTTTTGACATATTCATAAATGACCTGGAAAAGGGAATAACTAGTGAGGTTATCAAATTTGCAGATGACGCAAAACTGTTTAAAGTTGTTAAAACCCAAGAGGATTGTGGAAAGCTGCAGGAGGATCTGGATAAATTGGAAGACTGGGCATCCAAATGGCAGATGAAATTTAATGTGGACAAATGCAAAAGTTATGCACCTAGGAAAGAACAACCCACACTATTGTTACACGATGCAAGGCTCCACATTAAAAACCACCACCCAGGAAAAAGATTTAGGAGTCATCGTGGATAACATGTTAAAACCCTCCGCCCAGTGTGCAGCGGCGGCCAAGAAAGCAAATAGAATGCTAGGTATCATAAGGAAAGGGATGGAGAATAAAACAAAGGATATTATAATGCCTCTGTATCGCTCCATGGTACGACCGCACCTTGAATATTGTGTGCAATTCTGGTCACCGTATCTTAAAAAGGACATAGCGTTATTAGAAAAAGTACAGAGAAGAGCCACCAAATTGGTGAAGGGGATGGAAGGCTACTCCTATGGAGAGAGGCTAAAAAGGTTAGGGCTCTTTAGCCTGGAAAAGAGACGGCTGAGGGGAGATATGATAGAGGTCTATAAATTAATGAATGGATTGGAACGGATAAACGTAGATCAATTGTTTACGCTATCAGAATATAGAAAGACTAGGGGACATGTAATGAAGCTACAGGGTAAACTATTTAAGACAAATAAGAGAAAATATTTTTTCACTCAACGTGTAATCTGGAATCTGTTACCGGAGGATGTAGTAAGGGCTGTTAGTATAGCTGGGTTTAAAAAAGGTTTGGACAAGTTCCTGGAGGAAAGGTCCATAAACCACTATTAAAAAGGGACCCAGGATATCAATGCTTGACCCAGTACAAGCATTGTGGAACCTGTGTCTTTTGGGGATATTGCTAGGTACGTATGACCTAGATTGGCCACTGTTGGAAACAGGATACTGGGCTTGATGGACCTCGGTCTGACCCAGTATGGCATGTCTTATGTTCTTAAGCATCCACCACCCTTTCAGTGTAAAAGTATTTCCTGACATTGCCTTTCAGTTTACCCCCTTGCAGCTTCATGTTATGCTCTCTAGTTTTACAGTTTCCCCGTCTTTGGAAGAGGTTTGTTTGTCCATTAATACTCTAAGTATCTAAAGTTCTGAATCATATCTCCCCTGTCCCTCCTCTCCTCCAGAGTGTACATATTTAGGTCTTCTTCTCATACCTCAACAACCTCATAAACACTCAACCCCCTTCCAGAAATAGAAGAATTTGCAACACAAACACTCTATTCATACCAACCAGTATCAGATCAGCCAAAGCCTGCACGAGTAAGAGAGCTTTCACATACACAGCACCTACCATATGGAACCAACTGCCAACAGACCTGAGATCAATTAACGACCTGAAAGACTTTAGAAAAAAGTTAAAAACACACCTCTTTAATGAAGTATATGATCCAACTTAACTAACAGCCAAAATAAACACTCCTAAATTTTTAGTATGAATCACTGTCTATAGAACCACCACAAGCATAGCCATAAGGCTCCTCTCATGCAAAACTTGTATATATATTCTCATATTGTATATATGTATATATATTCTCATATTGTATATATGATCACTCCTATATTGTATATATGTTACTCCTACACTGTAATTACTAGTAATTTCTAATGATTCTCACCCGAAAATCAAATGTAAATTTTTGACTCATCACAGATGTAACCATAGTTATGTTTGACCTGCAAGTTTATCCGCTTCTGATCACTGGAAGTAGCGGTATACAAATGATAAATAAATAAATATGTCTTCTGACCCAGGCTCCAAATCATTTTGGTCGCCTTCCTCTGAACCACTGCCAGCCTTTTTATATCCTTTGCGAGATACGGTCTCCAAAACTGAACACAATATTCCAAGTGAGGCCTCACCAGCGACTTGTACAGTGGCATTAGTTCCTCTTCCTTTCTGCTGGTAATTCCTCTCTGTATGCAACCCAGCATCCTTCTGGCTTTTGCCACCGCCTTATCACACACTGTTTCGCCACCTTGAGATCCTCAGAAACAATCACACCAAGGTCTTTCTCCTGGTCCATGCAGATCAATCTCTCACCCCCTGCACTTCTTCACACTAAATCTTAACTGCCAAGCATTAGACCATACTTCCAGCTTTTGTAAAGCTTTCCTCATGTTCCCCATTCCCTGAGGGGAGTCCATTCTGTTGCAAATTTTGGTGTCATCTTCAAAAAGACGGACTTTTCCATTCAGCCCTTTGGCAGTATCACTCACAAATACCGTATTTACTCGAATGTAATGCGCAATTCTGGCCAAAAAGAGGCTCTAAACTCAGGGTGCGCATTTCATTTGAGGGCGCCTTAGATTTGGAGGTAAACACTGCCTTCTGCAGCGCCCGCGGAAGTGATCACAAAATTGTGGCAAAAATCGGATTCTGACAAAGTCCCCCGTTGGCTGCCACATGGAAGGTAAAGAGGCTTCCCCGAAGGAATCATGACTGCTGAAACTCATGCCAACAAGAACCAAGCAAAAGAAAACAAACTGAAGCAAGGAAATAAGCTGAAAATCAAAGTGAAAGAAAATACGCACACCACAGCTAAACGCAAGTCCTGCCAAAGCCCATTCCCAGATTCCCAAAGCACCGATGAATACTTTCCCAGCAGAAAAAAAAGGTCTCGAGAAAGGCTTACCCAACTCCTCAGCAATGCTCTCCCCCTGCAGAGTCGCTCAAACTTGAATTGCTGCCATAGGTGCTGCTGAAAGAAGTGCAGGGCATACCATCTCCTCATTTCCTTCTAGGACACTCCTTCTGCAGCGCCCGAGGAAGTGATGTTGAGATCTCCTTCTAAGCATCGAGATGCTACTAGCGTTGCCCACGAGGAAAACACACAGGCCAAACAGCCCCGGTGGGAGGCCCCTGCCTCCAAAGCATTAACGGGGCTCCAGGATGTTCCCGAAACTTCCACCTCCAGAGAACTCTTGGTACCATGTTCTGGTGTCGTGGCCTGCTCTGCCGGTACCGACACCCACGACATCGGCAGGCTCCATGGATCAACGTATCCTGGCCATTGAGCGCAGTCTTGCGTCTTTATTAGCAGCCTCGGTACCGCTAAAACCACTACAATCGACGCAGTTGTCAGTACCGATATCGGTACCGAATGTACCTGCATGACCGATGCGCCTCTCTCCATGCTTCCTCCCATGCTGGCCCTGGAATCGGTCTCTGGCATCGAGAGTCCGATATCAAGGCATTCTGGTGCCAACTTCGATTGATACCGCTGACAAACAATATGAGAGCATCTGGCCCGACAATACTTTGAATCCTTTGATTCCAATGACTCCAAGGACTCTGTCAGTACCAGAGTGGTTCTTCTGGAGGATCCCTCTCTTTCACCACAGTGTCGGATGTCTCCTCCGGAGGACATGTCCTTTCAGGACTTCATACGTGATGTAGCATGGGGACTCTTGATCACTGTGACCCCTGAGAAGGAACTGAGAGCTGAAGAATTAGAAATTCTTCAGTATCCGGCAGCTCCTAAGGAGGCTGCTACCCTTCCCATTCACTGAATTTTGCATGATCTCATGCTTAGGATGTGGGAAACACTCCTGATGGTGTCTCCACATTCTAGGAGACTCGATACAATGTACCGGGTACTGCAATGTCCCGGTTTCCAAAAAACACAATTACCTCATCATTCCATGGTGGTGGAATCGACAGTGCATAGAATCAAGAGTGCTAAGACGCATTCATCCAACCCTCCAGGTCGTGAATTGAGAACGCTCAATGTCTTTGGGCGTCGATGCTTTCAGTCCTCGATGCTATTGACTAGAATGAACTCTTACATACTTTATATAGGTATGTTTCTTTGGGAGGTTACAAGAGATTTGGAATTCATGGCTCCACTTCTTCCAGATGACAAGAGGGCTGACTTCCTCACTCTGGTCAAACATGCCCAGAATGTTTCTAAGTTCATGAACCATGCAACCTTTGATTGCTTTGAGTGCATTAGCAGATCCTCTGATATCTCCATCGGTGCACGTCGCATTGCCTGGTTACAAGCATCTGATTTAGAACAATGGGTGCAAGACAAGTTGGGAAATATTCCTTGCACAGGAGAAAACCTCTCTGGCAAGGATTGGCAGGACAAAACTTCTCAGCTTGAGTCTGAAAACACCACCTTGAACAGACTATAAAGGACCACGGCCAACCCAGCTAAGAAAAAGACAGCTAAGAAACCCTTTTTCAACAAAAAAAAGAAATTCTATCCATATTACACCCAGGCTGTCCACTGCCCAGTTCATGCTCCCCAAAAGGGGCAGCAGCAACCCAAACAACAGAGGAAGGCCCAAGTCCCCAGAGCTCAACCAGTTTAGCAGACACAGTCTCCTCAGGGGCTTTGACTCCTTCCTAGAGAACTTAGTCATCCTACCCCTAAAGGGTCCAGAGCCTCTCACCATTCCAGGCAGACTCTGTCATTTTGCCAAAAGATGGCAACAGTTAACCTCAGAGCAGTGGACTCTCTCCATTGTAACAGAGGGGTGCAAACTCCATTTCCACAGTATGCCCCCTCCCACCATCACGACAGTTCAATTCTCGGGGCCCCTTCACCACTCTCTTGTGTCAAGAGGTCACCTCACTACTTGCCCAAGGAGCAATAGAAGAGGTACCTATGTCCCAACAGGGCATGGGTTTCTACTCCCCCTACTTCCTCATTCCAAAGACGACAGGTGGATACAGGCCCTTACTGGACCTCAGAGAGTTGAACAAGTATCTGTTCCGAGAAAAATTCTAAATGATCTCTCTCGGAACACTTCTTCCTTACATTCAGAGTCAGGATTGGCTATGTTCTCTAGATCTAAAGGATGCATATACATATATCCTCATTCATACAGATCACAGGAGGTTTTTCGATTCCTCTTTCAAGGAAGACATTGGCAGTACAGGGTTCTACCCTTTAGACTGGCTTCTGCCCCAAGAGTCTTCACAAAATGCATGGCATTAGTAGCAGCATTCCTGAGAACTCTGGGGATATTTGTCTTCCCCTGCTTAGACGACTGGCTCATCCGAGCATCAACAGCTCCAGAAGCCAGCTTCGCTCTCTCCTGTACAATGCAAATCCTGCAGTACCTGGGACTGGTCATAAATCTCCCAAAATCTCATCTCACCCCTTCTCAGTCCCTAGAGTTCATAGGGGCTCTTCTAAACACAAGGCAGTCAAAGGCTTTCCTGCCACAACCACATTTATTTATTTAGCATTTCTTGTATACTGCCTTTCATGATATCAAGGCGGTTTACATTGAACAAACTGAAATTACATTGAACAGGGCAGTATAACTTGGAGATAACTATTTTACAGGGAACATGGGCAATGGAGGGTTAAGTGGCTTGCCCAAGACCACAAGGAGCACCTGTGGGACTAGAAACCCCAGTCCTTCCGGCCCAAGGTCGCTGTCCTCTAGTGGGATTTGAACCCCTGACCTTCCGGCCTGAGGTAACTTGCCCCAACCATTAGGCCACTCCTCCCTCTTTTCCTTCCTCACTCCTCCCGTTGTGTTTGAATACTCCAGTTGGCCTCTCAAACTTTTCTAACTGCTCGAGAAATGTGTCAGCTGCTGGGGCATATGGCATCCACTGTCCATATGGTTCCCTATGCTCGCCTACACATGCGAGCAGCCCAGTGGACCCTAGCCTCTCAGTGGACACAGGTGTCGGGTCGCCTGGGGGACAAAATCAGAAATTCTACATGCATCATTTTGTCCCTACAGTGGTGTCAATCGCTGAAAACCCTTCTCGTAGGGTCTCCTTTCCAGCAGCCACTACACCAATCCACCTTGACGACAAATGCGTCCAAGTTAGGTTGGGGGGCTTATTTGGACAGTCTCTCCACTCAGGGTCTCTGGACCGAGCAGGAGGCTTGTCTTCACATAAACCTCCTGGAACTCAGAGCCATCTTCTATGCTCTTCAAGTATTTCAGGACCGCCTGAGCTACAAGATGGTTCCTGTCCAGACCGACAATCAAGTAGCCATGTTCTTTGTGAACAAGCAGGGTGGGATGGGTTCTCAGGTGCTGTGCAATGAAGCTCTATGCCTCTGGGCCTTAGCCAGGGATCTTCAAATCCACCTACTAGCAGTGTATCTTCCAGGCACACAAAATCTCTTGACAGACAAACTCAGTCGAGTACTGCTGCCACACGAGTGGTCTCTTCATCCAGAGCAAATTGCTCGAATCTTTCAGATCTGGGGAACTCCAAATAGAACTCTTTGCAAGTCCTCAGAATGCCAAACTTCCCTGGTTCTGTTCCAGAATTCAGGCTCAGAACTGTCAGGCAAGGGATGCCTTCCATCTCCTTTGGGGTCAGGACTTCCTCTGTGCCTACCCACCCATTCCCCTCATCCCCAAAACTCTATTCAAGCTTCAGAGAGACAAGGGCCATATGATCTTCATAGCCTCACGCTGGCCACGACAGATGTGGTATCCACTACTTCTACATCTCTCTCAAGCCAAGCCTCTGGAGTTGGGATGTGCTCCAGATCTTTTTTCCCAGGAGAACGGGACGCTATTGCACCCGAATCCTCAGTCTCTGCACCTCAGGGCATGGCTGCTGAAAGCTTAGAATTCCAGGATATCAACCTTTCTCAACAGGTTAAGGATATCTTTTTGACTTCAAGAAAACCTTCCACAAGGCAGGCCTATGCCTTTAAGTGGAGAAGGTTCTCTATTTGGTGTTCAAAAAAAGAACTTAATCCCTTTTCAGTTCCAATGGAGGCGTTACTGGAGTATCTCCTCTATTTATTATCCTCTGGTCTTAAGACCAATTCAGTAAGGGTCCACCTTAGTGCCATTGCGGCTTTTCACAAGCCCTTGGATGGACAACCTGTCTCCTCTCAACCGCTTGTAGCGCGGTTTATGAGCGGTCTACTTCTTAACTAAACCTCCCATTAAGCCACCACCCGTGGCATGGGATTTGAATCTTGTCCTTGGGCAGCTTATGAAACTGCCCTTCGAACCCTTAGCCACTACATCTCTGAAGTGTCTTTTTTGGAAGGTAATCTTCCTAATTGCCCTCACTTCTGCAAGACGCATCAGTGAGCTACAAGCTTTAGTGGCTGATCCTTCTTATACAAGGTTCCACCATGATAAAGTAGGACTCACCCTCACTTTATGCCAAAGGTGGTTTCGCCTTTTCATTTAAACCAGTCGGTTTACCTTTCTGTATTCTTCCCTAGGCCTCACGCCTCTAATACAGAAAGGAGTCTTCATACTCTGGATTGTAAAAGAGTTTTAGCTTTTTACCTTCAGAGAACTAAGCAGCATAGAAAGGCTTCTCATCTTTTTGTTGCCTTTGACTCCAGTCATCTTGGATTACCAGTTTCCAAACAAACTCTTTCTAACTGGATTGCAGATTGCATATCCTTTGCCTATGAGAGCAAGGGGCTTTCTCTCGAAGGTCATGTCACAGCTCACAATGTGAGAGCAATGGCAGCCTCTATGGCGAACCTTCGCTCAGTGTCCATTGACGACATTTGTAGAGCAGCCACTTGGGCTTCGGCACACAGCTTTGCAGCCCACTACTGCTTAGACAAGGACACCGTCGGGATGCCTCATTTGGCCAGGCTGTTCTCCAGCATCTCTTTCAGACTTAGAACAACTCCTACCCGCCGTCCTGGGTTTCGATGCCAGAGATCCATGGGAGGAAGCATGACCCATCTCAACCTGGGTTTCGCAGCTTTCTGGGGTCATCTCCCTGGCATCTCTCAGCTGGGGAGTCCCCGACATCTCTCAGCTGGGGAGTCCCCATATGTGAAGACTACATTCCTGCTTGTTCCTGGAGATAGCGTAGTTACTCACCTATAACAGGTGATCTCCGGGAACAGCAGGAATTGAGTCTTCACAATCCACCCACCTCCCCTGGGAGTTGTATCTCTCTCTCCTTCTCTTCTTTTGTCTCAGCTATAAAATCAACTGAAGAGGGAGAGTTGGAAAAGCGGGAAGGCAGTGGCGCAGGCGCAGTGGGATGCTCCCAAAAGCTTTCCTATTGGACGCTGGGGAGTGTTCCCGCGTGAGCTTTATTATTATTATTATCTTTATTAACGCATTTTATATACCACTCATACCACGGGGGCACAGAGTGGTTCACAATACAAAAAATATAAGGCTGCTGGAAAAGGAAAAGAATGCCATAATAAATTAAAAGAGTAGGGGATAGAGCAGTAGAGAGAGAGAAGACAACAGACATGACAGAGAGAAAAAAGCACAGGGAGCAGAGGGTAGAGAAACATCAGCATTCAGCGAGAAGGTGGGGAAAGGGTAGCGGGGGGGGGGGAGGAAGGTGAAAAGCAGAGGAGAATAAGTGGGCTTTCAGCATGGTCTTGAAGGATTTGTAGGAGGGTTCAAGGCGGAGAGCAAGGGGAAGCGAGTTCCAGAGTCGGGGGCCCAGGAAGAAGAAAGCAGAGGAACGGGTTGATTCAAGATGAGCCTGTGACGGAGAGGGGAGGGACATACGGTTCAGATGGACCGATCTAAGGGAACGGTGCGAGGAGTGAAGGTGAATTTGATCGGCAAGATAAAGAGGAACACCGGTGTGAATGGTTTTATGCACGTGAATAAGAATTTTGAAATGAACACGATAGATGAGCGGCAGCCAGTGCAGGTGAATTAGAATAGGGGTGATATGATCAAAGCATGAGGCATGCATCAGGATTCGTGCTGCAGTGTGGTGAACTAATTGCAACCGCTGTAATTGAACTTTGGGAAGACCGGCAAGGACAACATTACAATAATCTAAGCGAGAAATCACAAGGGATAAGAGTAGTGTGGTCATTGAGGAGAAGGAAATAAAGGGGCGAACAGCACGAAGTTGTCTCAAAGTGTAGAAGGACCGTTTTACCACAGAGGAGATATGTTCCGTGAATGATAGAGTAGAATCTAGAATGACCCCTAAGTAGCGCAGGGAAGAAGCAAGTGGCAGCGGGGAAGAGGACAGAAGAGGAGCAATGGAGGGTGCTGGGGCACCAAAAGTGAACCAGATAGCAAAGGTTTTGGAGGGGTTCACATGCAGAAAGTTAGAGGAAAACCAGGTGGCCACCGAGGCTAAACAGGAATTGAGGGGGGTAAGATCTGGGGCAGAGGGGTCTGTGTGGTGAAGAAGAATAATATCATCTGCATAGTAATGGGCTGTGATGCTGTGCTGCTGGACCAGAAGGGCAAGGGGGGCCATGAAGACATTAAATAGAAGAGGGGCAAGGACTGAGCCTTGGGGGACACCACATGGGAGGGGGGTTAGGGGAGAGGAAGAAAGACCTGAGGAAACGGAAAAGGACCTATGAGAGAGATAAGAGCGAAACCAGGAAAGAACAGAACCAGAGAGCCCAATGTTGTGTAAACGATCTAGAAGGATGTGATGATTTACAAGGTCAAAAGCAGCAGACAAGTCAAGGGAGACAGCGATAGAAATGAGGCCGTGATCTTTGGCAATATGCAAGTCATTAAGAAGAGAAAGTAGAATGGATTCGGTGCTATGGCTGGGACGAAAACCGGATTGACGAGGATGAAGTATCAGGGAAGCTTCAAGGTGGGAGGAGAGTTGTGCATAGACCAATTTTTCAAGAATTTTTGAAAGAAAGGGAAGATTTGAAATAGGACGCCAGCTGGCTGGGGAAGAGGGGTTAAGGGAGTCTTTTTTAAGAATGGGGCAGACGACAGCATGCTTCCAGACTGAGGGAAAGGTACCGGATGAGAGACTAGAATTGATGATGGAAAGAATGAGTGGGGAAAGGGCCAGAGATGCATCGAGGAGCCATTGGGAGGGGATGGGGTCTAGGGAGCAGGTGGATTTCTGAGTTGTAGAATAAACCTTAGACAGATCTGAGATAGTCACGGGTTGGAAGGAGGATCACCTGTGGGAGAGAGGAGGAAGGTGAGAGCAAGGGGAAGAAGAGAAGGGGGGAGGAGAAGGGGAGGCAGGAGAAAGGGGGGGAGGACAGGAAAGAAAAAGAGAACGGAGGGTTTGGACTTTGGTGGCAAAATGGGAGGCTAGAAGGGTTGGATCAGGGGAAATAGGGGAGGGAAGAGGTGAGGTAAGAGAATGGGAAGCAGAGAGAGACCGAAGAGTAGAGTAGAGTTGACGAGTGGAATTAGCTGCGGAGGAGATACGTTTAGAAAAGTAGTCCAACTTAGCAGACTGTGCCGATGGTACCCATATGTGAAGACTCAATCCCTGCTGTTCCTGGAGATCATCTGTTACAGGTGAATAACTACGCTTTATTTGTGCAGCCACTTCTTTGGAGAACCAAATAAGTTTCTTTTTCCTCTTGTTTTTATTTACTTTCCTTATGTATGTATCTGTTGCACCTCTTATTGCTTTCTTTAGTTTAGCCCATTGCAGTTACACTTTCCTTAACCCCTCCCACCCTACCAACTCCTCCTTCAGGTACTTGGCCATTTTACTGAAGACAACGTTTTTGAAGTCTAAGATTTTGAGTTTGCTGTGATTGGATTCCACCTTGGCTTTTATCTCAAACCACACCGTGTGATGATCACTGCTGCTCACATGGGCACCCATCTGGATATTTGACACTCTATCTCCATTGGTGAGCACTAAATCCAGCATGGAGCTGTCCCTGGTCGGTTCCATCACCATTTGTTTAAGTAACGCATGTTGAAAGGCATCCACAATTTTTTTACTTCTTTCCAGATTTGCAGAAGGGACACTCCAATCCACATCGGGTAGATTAAAGTGACCCAATATTATCACTTCCTCCTTCATGGCTATTTTGCAATATCAACAATCAATTCGTTATTCATTTCTTCGGTTTCAGTTGGAGGCCTGTAGACCACACCAGTATGGATGACAGTGCCATCTCCTCTTTCCAACACAATCCAGAGCACTTTTTCTTTTCCCCATGTCTCCTGCATTTCAGCAGCTTTAATATTGCTTTTGAGGAGGCTACTCCTCCTCCTTTTCTTCCCTCTCTATCTCTTCTAAATAGATTATAGCCAGCTATGGCTATATCCCATTCATGTGACTCGTTAAACCATGTTTCTGTAATGGCCACAATGTCCAAGTCCATGTCCACCATTAGGGCTTCCAGATCAGGAACTTTGTTGGCTAGGCTTCGTGCATTTGTACTCATTGCTTTCCAGCATTTGTTGAATGGCTTGCCTGCCTTTTGCATGGGTTTTGTTCTACACCCCCCTTCCCATTTGCTATTGTTCAAAAGTTTCCAATGTTGTTTTTCTTTTGCTGAGAGTGACGTACTGAACTTGTCCTTCTCCATCTGTCATCCCCTTTCCCTAGTTTAAATGCCTGTCCACATAATGCCTGAACTTTTCACTTAGGATCCTTTTCCCTGTGGTGGAGAGATGTAGTCCATCAGTACAGTATAGTCTCTTGTTGATCCATATGTTTCCCCAGTCGCCTATATATCTAAATCCTTCTTGTTTGCACCAGGTTTGGAGCCATGTATTAAAGTTGTTTATGCGATGCAGCCTTTCTGCTCCCTTACCATGAACAGGTAGAACTTCTGAGAATGCTATAGTGTTAGCAATCGGCTTGAGTTTCTCTCCCAGAGTCTGGAAGTCCCTTTGAACTGCAGAGACACTGTTTCTAGCCAGGTCATTTGTACCCAAGTGGATGACAATATCAGTTTTGGAGTGCTCACTTTCTGCACTAATTATACCAACAATTTGGTTTGTGTTCCTGATGGCTGAAGAGCCTGGGAGGCATTTGACCATCCTCTGTCCTTTGAGCTGTGTTCCCAAGTTGGTGCCTCTGATGATGGAATCTCCAATGAGTAGTAGTTTTCTGTTTAGTGATTTTTTTCTTCCTGTTTGGTACATTATCAGTAGATTTGTCATTAAGTCTATCATTTAAGGGCACTTCAGTTTCCATCGATTGGGCACCCTCATTATCCAAGGCAGAAAAGGCATTATGCAGGCATATCACTTGATATATGGGGTTTCTCTGCATTACAGGTCGCAATCTAGCAGAGCCCACTGTGATCCATTTGTTCCCAGGCTGTTTGATTCTTTGTGGAGCGGTGGTGGATTTTGTTCAGTTTGTAACCTAGAGGAAGTGTGTTTAAGCAGCTAATTCTTCCCTTAGTAGAGTCAATTCTTTATGCATAGCAGCTAACTTGAGGCATATAGGGCAAGCTCTTAGGATCCAAATGATTCTTCTTGGAATGAAAGCACCACAGTTATTGCACTGAATACATAACATTCTGACTCAGCTGTCCTAGAAGGAGAAAAGAAGAAAAAGTGGGTGTAACACCTAATTAAAGGACAGAAGTCAATGTATATGATGACTATATAGGCAATGTAACCCAGGGCTGGGTGGGCTGGAACTTAATTCCCTGGTCAGTAGGCATTCTATGAACTGAGGGCACATTCAGATATCTGATTTAAAGGCTATGCAAGGAACATAGGTAGGTTGAAGATTCCTAAAAACCTATAATTAACAAGTAAAGTTTATCAAAAAACGGGCAATGGAAAAGCTTGGAAGCCTTAGCTGAGTGTGTAGTCTCTTGAAGTTCTGATGAGCAGACTGGTTCAAGTATTTGGTCAGTAGCAGAGCAGCTTTAATTCAAATTAGTCCCACCCTGTAAGGCAGGCTTGCAACAGACAAAGGAAACTGAAAAATTCAAACTGAAATCTTACTGCTGTGTATCAGCCTACAAAGCCTACAACTGCTTTGATACTATGAAAGGCGGTATAGAAATCTTGTTCAATAAAATAATAAAAAAATAAAGCAAAGGTCCCTGTAACCTTAAAATTGTACCCTTGCTTGCAAAATTAAGTAGGAGACCTGTCTAGCTGCAAGTCTAAAAGCAATGTATATTTCTGTCCAAGTAGCTATATATCACAAGTGTCCAGGGCCGGATTTACCTTGAGTGAGGCCCTACGCCAACAAAAATTGTGGGCCCCCAGCAGGGGCGGCCCAAGGGGGGAGCGGACCTCATTTGCATAAGGGGCCTCATTTGCATAAATATTTGCATAATGTTACCATATACTAACTTTTAGTAAACGTGCCTCTTAATGAGTGTATGGATAAAGAAAGACTAAAAGATTTCTACATTACTATAATCCAGTGCCAACTGCCAGACACATTAGGAACTACTACAAACACTGCCCATAGTAAACCCGCCGTATCCTAACAGCACTACCAGGACTCACAAAGCACCATACTCTACCAATCAAAAGGCAACACTGCAAATATTAAACCAATACATTTCAGAGAACAACAATACATGACCTACTGGGGAAAGAGAACAAGTGGCAATGTCAAATAGGAATTATATAAACAGAACACCTCAGCTCAGTTACACATGCAGAACATAGACCATCACCAAACAAGTAATCACAATTTAGAAATAGGAAGACAATAATTAAACTGGGAATCCCAAAAGCCAAACTTGGAATGTACAACACTGTAGAAATAAAACTATACATTAATTTGCTCTTGTACTAAACAAAGCGCAGATGTTAATGATGCACATTTACCAGAGCTGACATATTCCAATTAATAAATTCAAAATAAAGAGATATTTTTCTACCTTTTGTGCATTTTTTTCAGCTGCAATTGCTCCAGCCACTTTCTTCTGGTTTCTTCGTGTCTTCTGCTAACTCTCCATCGTCTGCTGTCCATTTGTCCTTTCTTCTCTCTTCTAGATTTTTTTCCATTCTCTCTCTACATCTGCTTTAACATACTAATCTTTCTCCTTTTGCTCTTTCCTCATTCCTATTTCATCCACTCAAATTTTACCCCTCCATCCTCAATCCCCACTTACTCTCCCAATACCCGGCCAATTGTAGATTTTTTATCCCTCCCACACAAAATATTTTTCCCTTCTCCATTTTACTCTTCCAGCCCCATCCCATTCTAATCCTCCCCCAACATCAGCTCCCTTCTAGTTCCAGCCTCACCCAGCATCCATTCCCTTCTAGTCCCTGCATCAGCCCATTTCCAGTCCTAGCCATCCATCAGCCCATTTCCAGTCCTAGCAACCCCCCAACCCAATACC
Source organism: Ichthyophis bannanicus (assembly GCA_033557465.1). Lineage (NCBI taxonomy): Eukaryota > Metazoa > Chordata > Amphibia > Gymnophiona > Ichthyophiidae > Ichthyophis > Ichthyophis bannanicus. Next base: position 318,190,253 of record CM066038.1, on the reverse strand, counting down.
AGTCCTAGCCCCCCATCACCCCACTTACAGTCCTTAACCCCCCATCACCCCATTTTCAGTTTAAGCCCCCCCTATAACCCATTACCAGTCCTAACCCCCCATCAGCCCACTTCCAGTCCTAACCCCATCAACCCATTTCCAGTCAGCCCCCCATAGCCCATTGCCAGTCCTACCCCCCCCATCAGCCCACAGCCCATTACCAGTCCTAACCCCATCATCCCACCTCCAGTTTTAACCCCCCAGCCCATTTCCAGTCCTAGCCCCCCATAGCCCATTACCAGACAACCCCCATCAGCCCACAGCCCATTACCAGTCTTAACCCCCCCAACAGCCCATTACCAGTCCTAACCCCATCAGCCCACCTCCAGTCTTAACCCCCCAGCCCATTTCCAGTCCTAGCCCCCCCCATAGCCCATTACCAGACAGCCCTCATCAGCCCACAGCCCATTACCAGTCTTAACCCCCCCCCCCAAAGCCCATTGCCAGTTCTAAGCCCCCCCAACAGCCCACAGTCCATGACCAGTCCTAACCCCATCAGCCCACCTCTAGCCTTAACCCCCCCCAGCCCAGCCCAGCCCAGCCCAGCCCCAGCCCCCCAATAGCCCATTACCAGTCCTACCCCCCCCCCATAGCCCATTACCAGCCCCAGCCCCCCAATAGCCCATTACCAGTCCTACCCCCCCCATAGCCCATTACCAGTCCTACCCCCCCCCCCCAAAGTAAAATTTAATTTAAAAAAAAAACCTGGTGGCTGCCGCCGCGGGGCCCCCTCTGCTGCCGCGGGGGCCCCGTCTACAAGCTGAAGCCGTCGGGTCGGGTCGGGTCGGGTCTCTCTCCCTCCCTCCCTCGCTGCAGGTTGCAGGAGACGCGAAGGGAGAGCGTCTCCTCGCGTCTGTGTTAAGCCCGCAGGGGCTGATGGGAAATCCCATCAGCCCCTGCGGGCTTAACACAGACGCGAGGAGACGCTCTATCTTCGCGTCTCTCGCAGCCTGCAGCGAGGGAGGGAGAGACCCGACCCGACCCGACGGCTTCAGCTTGTAGACGTGGCCCCCGCGGCAGCAGAGGGGGCCCCGCGGCGGCAGCCACCAGGTTTTTTTTTTTAATTGTGTGTGTTTAAAAAAAAATACCTGGTTCTTTTTTTGTGGGCCCCTGCCGGCTGTGGGCCCTACGCCATGGCGTACATGGCGTATGGGTAAATCCGGCCCTGCAAGTGTCCCTAGCCAGTAGGCCTTCTATGAACTGAGGGCACACTCAGATATCTGATTTAAAGGCTATGTAAGGAATGTAGGCAGGCTGAAGATCCCTAAAAACCTATATGCAGCAGGTAAAGTTTATCAAAAGACAGGCAATGATAAAGTTTGAAAGCCTTAGTTGAGTGTGTAGTCCTTATTCTTTGGTATGTTGCTGCAGCTGTTTTCTTTATGTGTGTTTGGAAATTCAATTTCTGGTCTAACATCACTCTAGGGTATTTGACTTCTGATTTGTTGGGGATGTCGTAGTTATTGAATATGAGTTTCTCTGCTGGAACATAGGTCGGGTCTCTGTTAACCACCAGTGCCTCTCTTTTACTCAAATTAGCGTTAGCGAGTGTTCGTGTATCCATTGTATCACTTCATTGAGACATGAAAAGATAGCAGAAAAGTTTGGATTCCATGTTGCAAATGGGGTATATTACATAATGTCATCTGCATAGATATGATACATTATCCTGTGTTTCCGGAGTATGTGACAGATGGGCTGGATGTATAGGTTAAATAAGAGGGCCGAGAGAGTTGATCTTTGCGGCAGGCCTTGGTGTATTTGAAATGGCTTTGAGGTGTTGTTTTGCAGTTTAACCTGTTGCATGTGATCGGATAAGTATGAATGGAACCATCTTAGGGGTATCCCATTTACTCCACTTTCTACTAGGCGAGTAAGGAGTCTTCTGTGGTTTATAGAGTCAGGCTGCTGAGATGTCTATGAAAATAAGGATGAATGCATGTTTGCTTCTTTCAATTATTTTAAGTAAGGAGAGAAGTAAGAAGCGTTTCAGTGCCGTAATGCTGTCGAAACCCATGTTGCTGGTCGTCCAGTGGTGCATTCGAATCTACAAATTCCTGGAGCTGGAGTAAACGGCTTTCTCTATTATTTTTGCTAGTAGAGGGATACTAGAGATGGGTCTGTATGATGTGGGTAGGGCAGGGTCAGCGTGGACCCGACGGAGGAGGTCTTCAGGTTAGTTGACATCAGACCTTGGGAGAGGGAAGAGTTTATTATTTTGAGCAGCAGAGAGGTTAGCTCTTTCCTGGTTATTTTAAGCCATGCTGTTGGACATGGGTCTAGTGGTGATGTTTGACCTGGTGAAAAGCAGTATATTAGTACAGCTAAATAAATAAATACAACCATAGAGAGGATTTTATCCAGTTAGATTTTTGAAATCGGGGTGAACGAAGTCCAGTTGCTCCTTGTTGAACTACCATGTGTACTGAGCGAAATATTTTCCCCCTGGGATGAGGTCCTCAGCTACAGTGAGAGTGAACTACAAGAATGCTTTCTGAGGACCCCTTCTTTGAAAAAGATGAAATTGTCTGCAGAATTGAAGAGGAATGGGGACAACTGTGCGGTTGAACCAGAAACTCATTAGATGCACGCCTCGTCCTTGCTAGAGAACTGTAGATACAAGATTATTCCAAGAGGATTACAGATTAATAAAGCTTCAGGCATGTATAATGACGATGCTGACCTTTTGGCAGATTGGACCAAAATTTTAAATAAGTGTTCTCTAGACTTAATGATATTACTAATTAATACTTCATAAAGTAAGACTGAGTCCATAAAACTCAATATTGATTCAAAATTAGATGCACTGAAAGAAGCCAATGCACGTTTTGATATTTCCAAAAAAAGATTATGATAGGAATGTATCTGAATATAAAAAAATTGTAAAGGAGAGAAAATTAAAGAAATTTAAAAGGGATGAGGACTACAGAACAGGGAATATTTATGCCTGGATGAACAAGCAGGTTTCATTTAGAAGCGAATCCCATAAGCGTTAAACAGATTTTAGAACAGAATGGTTTAATAAGACTAAGGGGCTTGTTTACAAAGCCGCGGTAGCAATTCGCGGTCGTTATCGGAGCCGCGGCCCCATGGGGCTGCGGCTCCGATAACGACCGCAAATCGCTACCGCGGCTTTGTAAACAAGCCCCTAAGTCATGCCACCACTCATTGGAAGCAAGTTTTGAACCTATCAGAAAAAGAAGTTGCAGCATTATAGATGAACATTTAGATTCTTCTGCGCCTTTCTGCCCCTAGGCCCCTCCGTCGAACCAGAACCAGCCCCAGCATCAGGATTTTTCGATGGACTCCCTCTGGAAAGTGGGAGGAAAAAAGCAACAAACACGAAAATACCATCTGACATATTACCCACAGAGAGGCAGAGGGAGAAGGAGGAACGACAGATTCCAGAACACCCCAAATCGAGAGAGATAGAAGGGATCTTTAACTTATCTAGTTGTGCTTTGAAGCAAGTAGACATTAGGGTATTAAGTAAAGGTCTTTCATTCATACCTACAAAGAAACACAATCCTTTTACCAAACAGATAGAATTATTTAAATTTTTTCACAAATTGAAGAGATTATTTTGACAATCAACCAGATATTACCCTGACCTGTCAGTGATCAAGAAGCCCTCCACTTGGATACCCCCAAATATGGGGAATCTGCTAATTGAGGCCTTCCAAAAGGTGGTATCCCATAGATTGGAGGATCTTTATAAGAAAAAGTCTCACATCTTTTTTAATTTGTCTAAGGATGAGAAACGCGCTTTCTCTGATTTAAGCAATAATCACAAAATAGTTATTAAACCTGCAGATAAAGGAGGGGTGTTAGTTATTCAAAATCGTTCTAACTACATGCAAGAGATATCGTCAGATAAAAGATACAACATTCTATGTTAGATTACATGAGGATCCCACCCCATTTCTTAAAAGTAAGCTAGGTACACTGATTTATGTTGGCCAGCAGGCCATCTATCTGATACAGAAAGAGTGTGAATTTTTGACGGTACACCATCCGGTTACTCCAACAATCTATGTTCTCCCTAAAATGCAAAATCCTTAGATCACCCACCAGGATGGCCCATTATATCAGCCATCAGCTCATTGTTTGAACCTGTTTCTAATTTTCTTGATGTTTTCCTAAGGCCGTTTGTGCAACAGGCATCATCATAAGTACGTGATTCTTCACATATGTTACAAATATTAGAACAAATTACTAATTTCCATGATGACACCATACTTGTCACTTTAGACAATTCACTATATACTAACATTCCACAAATTGCAGCTTTGAATATTTTGGAGGACACACTTATTACGAGAGCTAGACCTATACGGACCCTCACTTGTTTTTTAATTCAATTAGCCACATTAGCAATGATGGGAAACAGATTAAGGGGGGTTGCCATGTGCTCCTCTATGGCACCAGATGTTGCCAATCTGTATGTCTCACAACTGGAAAGAACATATCTTACGAGACATCCCTTTCAGAAACATGTACGCATGTGGAAAAGATACATAGATGACTTGTTTTTAATTTCGGAGGGCTCACAGACAAATCTTTTTGGTTTTTTTCAGTTGGCTTAATTCACTTGATGCCAACTTACAGTTTGACTACTGCAGCTTTAATCAAGTCGCTTACTTGAATTTCCTTATCAAAAAGAGCACCCATGGTTCCATTACTACCCTATATGGGAAATCTACTGACAGGAACTTGCTTTTACATTTCTCTAGTTTTCACAACCGGTCCCTTAAAAATAATTTGCCAGTAAGCCAGTTCCTCAGAATCAGAAGACTGTACCAGTGATGCGGAATATGAGCTTCATGCACAAGATATGAGACAACACATTTTAGATCGAGGATACTCACAATAATACATTCAGAAGACTTATCGAGCGAAAGTGTCTGATCGCGCTGCATTGCTTCAGGGTCATACTCGTCAGGAGGAAGATCAGATCGTCTGTGCTTTGACTTTTTTTAACATTTCAAGAGACATTGCATGCATTATTAAGGAGGAATGGCATCTCCTGGAATCTATACCAACATTAAAAGAAAAAAAAGTTAACAATTGCGTACAAAAGGAATCCGAATCTCACAAATATATTGGTAACCTCAGCTCTCACTCGACCTCGAGCCATCTCTAGAATCCAAGATCATTTTTGTTGTGGACGTTGTGCTATTTGCAAATATTCTCTTGTCATGACGGAAATTTTTATTCACCCTGTCCATTTCCAGAAAATGTTTTTAGAAGATTTTTCTAACTGAAACACAGCAGGTGATTTATCTTATCATGTGCCCATGCAAACTATGCTATATTGACAAAACCAAGAGGAGTATAAAAACACGGATCACAGAACACAAGAGTTGCTTGAAGCAGAAGATCATGGATAAACCCCTTGTTGACCACTGGATAAAAGAGAACCACAAAGCTTCAGATTTGTGAATTGTAGTCCTTAAAGTACTTTGCACACATTGGAAAAGTGGCGATGTGTACAAACTTCTCCTACGATTGGAAAAGAGATCTATTTTCGACCCGAAGACTTTGCACCCCCTGGGCTTGAATCAAGATTATGATCTCTCTGTGTTCCTTTAATATTCAGTTCTCGTTTACTGTATTTGCTCGAGCAGCCTCCCCTTCTTATTTCCTAATTCTGCCCTCCTTCCCCTTCTACTCCTCCCCTTCCCCTCCCTCCACCTCCCCCCTCCCCCCTCCCCCTTCCCCCTCCCTTCCGCCTACACTTCCCCCTCCTCTCTCTCCCTTTTCCATTTCCCCCCTCCCCTCCTTTCCTTCCCCTCCCTTTTTAATATTTTTATTGCTGTATAGTCCATGGCCTACCTCTCTTTGATGGTTTTCGTTCATTTTTATTGACTTCGTTTTCTTTGGGTCTTGCTGATGGTGGCTATATTTTGATGCTTGTATGTTCCTCATGCTTTTTTAGAGGCTCTTATGGTCCGTTTTTAGGGTTATTTATTGGTTCGTGCATTCACACTTTTAATGGTTTTTATTTTACAGGGATACTTTTAGGGTCACCTTTCTCATGAGTTTTAAGGTTTTAGTGGTGCAACACCATCCTAGATATTCTTCAGGGATGTTCTTTGAGTCGCCCTCTATATGTGTTTTATGGTTTTCGTGGTACAATACCATCATAGACATTCTTTTACATTCATGATGGTTATATCTTAATACCCCAATGTATTTCTGTCTATGTATGTTCATCACATTTTTAGGCTTATGTATTTAAGTATTTATTCTTTAGAGGCTTTTATGGTCAATTCATAGGATTATTTATTGGTTCATGCATTCATACTTTTAACAGTTTTTATGTTGCAGGGATGCCTTTAGGGTCGCTTTTCTTATGAGTTTTAAGATTTTAGTCCTACAACACCATCTTTGCATTTATGATGGTTATGCCTTGATGCCCCTATATATTTCTGATTATGTATGTTCATCATGTTTTTTAGGTTTATGTATTTAAGTATTTATTTTTTAGAGGCTTTTATGGTCGGTTCTTAGGGTTATTTATTGGTTCATGCATTTGTACTTTTAACAGTTTTAAATTTACAGGGATTTTTTAGAGTCACCTTTCTTTTGAGTTTTGTGGTTTTAGTGGTACAATATCATCATAGACATCCTTTTATATTCATCCCTACGTATCCAAGCATTTCTTAATTGGTTCTTATGGATTTGTTCTTAAGGTTATGTATTCTTTTATTTATTTATGTACCAGTGTTCTTCACAGGCTTTTAAATTTTCGCTGTGTTGGATTGGTTTTAGATTCCCCAAGTATTAAGCAAATGAAATTTAATGTGGACAAGTGCAAAGTTATGCATCTAGGAAAGAACAACCCAAACTATAGTTACGCGACGCAAGGTTCCACATTTGGAATCACCACCCAGGAAAAGGATTTAGGCGTCATCGTGGATAACATGTTAAAACCCTCCACCCAGTGTGCAGCGGCAGCCAAGAGAGCAAATAGAATGCTAGGTATCATAAGGAAAGGATTTGAAAATAAAATAAAGGATATTATAATGCCTCTGTATCGTTCCATGGTGTGACCACACCTTGAATATTGTGTGCAATTCTGGTCGCCGTAACTTATAAAGGATATAGCGTTATTAGAAAAGGTACAGAGAAGAGCCACCAAAATGGTAAAGGAGATGGGAGAATACCCCTATGAAGAGAGGCTAAAAAGGTTAGGGCTCTTCAACCTGGAAAAGAGACCACTGAGGGGAGATATGATAGAGGTCTATAAATTAATGAATGGAGTGGAACAGGTAAACGTAGATCGATTCTTTACATCATCAGAATATAGAAAGACTAGGGGACATGCAATAAAGCTATAGGGTAACCTTTTTAAGACTAATAAGAGAAAATATTTTTTCATTCAACGTGTCATCAAACTCTGGAATTTGTTACCGGAGGATGTAGTAAAAACTGTTAGTGTAGCCGGTTTAAAAAAGGTTTGGACAAGTTCCTGGAGGAAAGGTCCATAAACCATTATTATGATTGTACACCGCCCTGATGCTTCGGCCTGGGCGGTTTATCAAGTGTTTTAATAAAGATAAAGATAAAGATAAAAGGGACCCAGGACATCACTGCTTGACCCAATACATGCATTGTGGAACCTGTGTCTTTTGGGAAAACAGCTAGGTACTTATGACCTGGACTGGCCACTGTTGGAAACAGGACACTGGGATTGATGGACCTTGGTCTGACCCAGTATGGCATATCTTATGTTCTTATATTCTTATTTTTTGATCGGCTCTACGGATTTGTTTTTAGGGTCATGCATTCATCGGGATGTTTTTAGGTTGCTCTCTTTAAGTGCTCTCATTTCTAGGAGTACCATATTGCTACACACAAGTTGTCACATTCATATCCATTCTTATTTGTTTTAATTTTTATTGGTATTAGTCATGGCTAAAATATGGGAGCGTTCCTATGTAGTTTGGTTAGAGTGATTGGTTCAGTTCTTTGTGTATGGGGTGACGCACTGACATACCTCTCACACGATAGCTTTTTCTGAATCTGGACCTCCAGAGCACAATTTAAGTTCCTGTACTTACTCATGTGTTCACTTGTGCGTTCCCTCCATAGGCTTTTGCGCTTTATGTCCATAGATTGCTATTGCTTTCAATTAGGGCTTATATGCCCTTTGTTTAGCCAACACATTTCTTTTGCACATACATTGCTTCCATATTTTTATTGCTTTTATCATTTAATGAGATTGGTGGTTGGTGAAAGGCCACTTATATGAAAATTCAGAGGTATTCCTCTTTCTGTACCCATAGCTGGCGTCAAGCAATGTGATAATGTAGCAAATATGTTGTGCCTTCAGAGCATGACTGTGTAAGTTTCAAAGGCTTTAGATACTACTTTTCACTTTTGGGGCATTAAATTTTAAGGCAAGGCGTTCTATATAGAGTATTATGGTATGTTTTATTTTTGGACGGTTCCTGAAGTTTGAACCTTGATTTTTACTTTTTTGGCACGAAGCTCACTGCTGGGTTTAAAAGGATAGCTGTTTCCATGACGAGTCTTTTCAAAGTGCAGCACTTTGAGACTACACGCACTTCTGTAGGGCAAGTACTCCTTCCTGTTGATCTTTTTATTAATCTTTTTAATACATGAGCACTAATATTCATTTCTCTGATTGTTGTTAATGTACAGGAATGCTATTGATTGTTTAGAGTCTTTTTACTCTAGCGCTCTTCATAAGGTGGTAGAGAACAGATATTACTACCCTTTGGTTTTATTTTCATTCTTTTCTAATCACATGACTTTTGTACCCTTCTATAGGCAATAATATAGTTGGGAATTTGGTTTTAGTAGCACTTATCATGTGGTGTCGATAACAGGACAAATTTTGCTTGTCACTTTTATGTCTTCCTCATCTCTCACCCTGTGCCATTTGCTTTTATATGCAAATGTCTCTCTCTTTATATGCAAATGTCTTTTTTCTTTACACTCCCTCTTTTATATAATCAGTTTCTTGTATCAGTTTTTAATATTATTTAAGACAAAGGTATAACATGTTGATTTTAATTCTGTGTGTGTACTTTTGTATGATTTCAGATTTTTATGCATGTCCTAATTATTTATTGTTCACTTTGTATTTGTTTTAAATCTTGAGGCTTGTACCCCCTGAGGAAGACCTAGATGGCCGAAATGCTTTGGGGTTTCCAATAAAGTCTGTTTGACCGTCCTCTACTGCACCTGCTTCGTTTCTTTCTTCTAGTCCTATCAGAGCTGCATCTGTCTTACAACATAACTGATGTCATGATAGCCTCCAGGAAGTTCTTGACAAGGAGGTCTGGTACTTGTAAGTGGAAGAGGTTTGCTGTCTGGTGTAAGGGATGGGCCCTGGATCCTTTTATTTGTCCTACAAGGAGTCTGCTCAAGTATCTTCTTCAGCTCTCTGACTCAGGCCTGGAGTACAACTCTGTCCAAGTTCACCTCAGCTTGATTGGGGCATAACATTATGGGATAGATGGGAAATCCATCTCGGCACAGCCTTTGATTGCTCACTTCATGCGAGGGCTGCTTTTCTCAAAGCCACCATACAAGCAGGGCCGGCCCGTCCATTGAGCAAGAATGTTTTTTGCACAGGGCCCCGCGTTTCAGGGGGCCCCGCGCAAAGAACATTCTGCTTTTTTTCAAAATTAAATTTAAAAAAAACAGCTGGCTGCTGCCGCCGCAGCAGCAGCAGAATGGAGTGTCCCGCGGGGCCCCCTCTGCCCGGCTGAGTCCCTCCCTCCCTCCCTCTGCGACGGCTGAGCCCCTCTGTGCCGGCTTTCAGATTCGCGAAGGGAGAGTGTCTCCCTCGCGTCTCTGTTAAGCCCGCAGGGGCTGATGAGACCCTGCAGGCTTAACAGAGACGCGAGGGAGACACTCTCCCTTCGCGAATCTGAATGCCGGCACAGAGGGGCTCAGCCGTTGCAGAGGGAGGGAGGGAGGGACTCAGCCGGGCAGAGGGGGCCCCACGGGACACTCCATTCTGCTGCTGCTGCGGCGGCAGCAGCAGCAGCGGTAGCAGCCAGCTTTTTTTTTTTAAATTATTTTACTTGAGCCGATAGGGGGGGGGGTTAGGACTGGTAATGGGCTATGGGGGGGCTAGGACTGGAAATGGACTGGGGGGTTAAGACTGGAGGTGGGCAGATGGGGTTAGGACTGGTAATGGGCTGTGGGCTGTTGGGGGGGTTAGGACTGGTAATGGGCTATGGGGGGGCTAGGACTGGAAATGGGTTGATGGGGGGGTTAACACTGGAGGTGGGCTGATGGGGTTAGGACTGGTAATGGGCTGTGGGCTGATGGGGGGTTAGGACTGGTAATGGGCTATGGGGGGCTAGGACAGGAAATGGGCTGATGGGGAGGGGTTAGGACTTGAGGTGGGCTGATGGTGTTAGGACTGGTAATAGGCTGTGGGCTGTTGGGGGGGGGTTAGGATTGGTAATGGGCTATGGGGGGCTAATACAGGAAATGGGCTGGTGGGGAGGGGTTAGGACTTGAGGTGGGCTGATGGGGTTAGGACTGGTAATGGGCTGTGGGCTGTTGGGGGGGTTAGAACTGGTAATGGGCTATGGGGGGGTTAGGACTGGTAATGGGCTGTGGGCTGATGGGGGCTGTCTGGTAATGGGCTATGGTGGTGTTAGGACTGATAATGGGCTATGGGGGGCTAGGAAAGGAAATGGGCTGATGGGGAGGGGTTAGGACTTGAGGTGGGCTGATGTGGTTAGGACTGGTAATAGGCTGTGGGCTGTTGGGGGGGTTAGGACTGGTAATGGGCTATGGGGGGCTAGGACAGGAAATGGGCTGATGGGGAGGGGTTAGGAATTGAGGTGGGCTGATGGGGTTAGGACTGGTAATGGGCTGTGGGCTGTTGGGGGGGTTAGAACTGGTAATGGGCTATGGGGTGGTTAAGACTGGTAATGGGCTGTGGGCTGATGGGGGCTGTCTGGTAATGGGCTATGGGGGTGTTAGGACTGATAATGGGCTATGGGGGGGCTAGGACAAGAAATGGGCTGTTGGGGAGGGGTTAGGACTTGAGGTGGGCTGATGGGGTTAGGACTGGGGCTGTGGGCTGATGGGGAGGGTTAGGACTGGCAATGGGCTATGGGGGGCTGACTGGAAATGGGTTGATGGGGTTAGTACTGGAAGTGGGCTGATGGGGGTTAGGACTGGTAATGGGTTATAGGGGGGGCTTAAACTGAAAATGGGGTGATGGGGGGTTAGGACTGGAAGTGGGTTGATGGGGGGCTAGGACTGGTATTGGGTTGGGGGGTTGCTAGGACTGGAAATGGGCTGATGGGGGGCTAGGACTGGAAATGGGCTGATGCAGGGACTAGAAGGGAATGGATGCTGGGTGAGGCTGGAACTAGAAGGGAGCTGATGTTGGGGGAGGATTAGAATGGGATGGGGCTGGGAGAGTAAAATGGAGAGGGGAAAAAATTTTGTGTGGGAGGGATAAAAAATCTACAATTGGCCGGGTATTGGGAGAGTAAGTGGGGATTGAGGATGGAGGGGTAAAATTTGAGTGGATGAAATAGGAATGAGGAAAGAGCTAAAGGAGAAAGATTAGTATGTTAAAGCAGATGTAGAGAGAGAATGGAAAAAAACTAGAAGAGAGAAGAAAGGACAAATGGACAACAGACGATGGAGAGTTAGCAGAAGACACGAAGAATCCAGAAGAAAGTGGCTGGAGCAATTGCAGCTGAAAAAAAATGCACAAAAGGTAGAAAAATATCTCTTTATTTTGAATTTATTAATTGTAATATGTCAGCTCTGGTAAATGTGCATCATTAACGTCTGCGCTTTGTTTAGTACAAGAGCAAGTTAATGTATAGTTTTATTCCTACAGTGTTGTACATTCCAAGTTTGGCTTTTGGGATTCCCAGTTTAAATATTGTCTTCCTGTATCTAAATTGTGATTACTTGTTTGGTGATGGTCTATGTTCTGCATGTGTAACTGAGCTGAGGTGTTCTGTTTATATAATTCCTATTTCACATTGCCACTTGTTCTCTTTCCCCAGTAGGTCATGTATTGTTGTTCTCTGAAATGTATTGGTTTAATATTTGCATGTTTCCTTTTGAGAAGTAGGGTATGGTGCTTTGTGAGTCCTGGTAGTGCTGTTAGGATACGGCGGGTTTGCTATGGGTTCTAAATGGGCAGTGTTTGTAGTAGTTCCTAATGTGTCTGGCGGTTGGCACTGGATTATAGTAATGTAGAAATCTTTTAGTCTTTCTTTATCCATACACTCATTAAGAGGCATGTTTACTAAAAGTTAGTATATGGTAACATTATGCAAATATTTATGCAAATGAGGCCCCTTATGCAAATGAGGCCCCTCACCGAGTCTCCGCACATGGCCCCGCACCCCCCTTGGGCCGCCCCTGCTTATCTTATGTGGAATGGTGCAAAAACGCCCCTTCAAATCGATGGAAAAGAACCCCAATGCCACAATGATCTAGGCACCCTAGCGTTTCTCCTGTTGGGTTTATCAAGGGGATAAATACATTGCTTCTCTTCGGGACTATTTCAATTTTCGTTTTCTTCAATGTCCTTTTAATTTTATCTGTGGCAACACAAACAAGAGCAGCAATATTATATAGTTGAATGTTGCTTCTTAACCTAAACTTTTCTCTATATACATCACTTATCATTTATACTAAAGAAATATCTTTAATAGCGCCCCGGTTTTCATAATTTATCACCGGCCATGAACGCTGTCTGTCGTAATTCTGTTCTGAACAAAAGACGCCACGCATGCGTCCAGTTGTCGATTTAAATACCTTTCTATGGAACCAATTTATTTGAGCCTATCAGGCACACGCTAACCAATCAACGCTGATGTTTAACCCCTCTGGTTGAACTGATCTTAATCGGTGAATCCACCATTGCTCCCGATATAATAATGTTTGTTCCTGTGATCTTCCATATGATCCTTGTGATACTAGTTCTATACACCAACATTGTAACATGGCAAAACTGTGACCTGAATCTAGATAGTGCTGTACAATCGGGGCTTCTATCCGTCGACACTTTATTCTACTCTCATGTTCTTTCAGGCAAATTTTAAAAGCTCGATTCAACCAGAGGGGTTAAACATCAGCGTTGATTGGTTAGCATGTGCCTGATAGGCTCGAATAAATTGGTTCTGTAGATGATCCCTGCTCATCAGAGCTTACAATCTAGTCAAGACAGACAGCACAGTAGCTATGAACATGGCATACATCTAGGGGGAAACACATTAGCTAATACAAATGGGAATTTTTTTTTTATTCAGTCTCTCTGGGGTTTTTCATATCACTGTGGTTTGAAATCTCTCCAACTGTATTTGTACATGATTAAATAAAATCTGAATACTGTGTTAGTAATTGGTTTGCTGACCAATTGATTATAACCCATCTCTTTTCTCTTTCAGACAAAGTGGGAATTGTACTTTACAGTCATGCCCCAAACAGAGCAGTGTGACTATATCAGTATTTATTAAAAACAACAGATGTGGGCAAGCTCAAGACTTTCCCTGCAGAGTCGGAGGCTGTGGTGGTTGACCCTATGGACCGTTTTGTCCAACTCACTGACGACCAACGAAGGGAGGTTAGAGCGGGCTTGGCAGCGTCAGCTGAGGAGGTTTTGGCGTCTGTTGCCCTGGAATTGTCTCTCTCCCCTGAAGAACGAAGTACTCCTCCTGTTCCAACTGGAGTCCCGAGTTCACCTCAGCTGTCTGGCTCGTGTAAACCACCCGAAGCGGCGGGGTTTGCAGAGCTGGTGCAGGGAGCGCCTGAGGTTTTTCTTGGTCGACGACCGCCATGTTTGGCGACTAGAACCTCAGGAGGAGAGGACCGGATCGAGGCAGGCACTGGAAGTTTTGAAGGGGGTCTGCAGTCCCCTGGAGAAGTTGTTCCCGAATTGCCTTTTATTACTTTATCTCGCCCATCTGTTGTAACTCTGGACAGTATCTGGGAGGCTATCATTCAACTTTCTACTGTGGTGAATCAGCAGCTTGCCGTATCTTCTATCAAGAAGACTACCTCTGTTGAAGAAAAAGTGTCTCCTTTGGTAAATGAGGTCGGAGTAGCTACTAGCAGAATTGATGCGTTGGATCAGAAACTCTCGCAAGTTTCTGACTTAACTTTTTCATTCATGAAGGACAATATCGCTTTAAAATTGAAGTCAGAGACTCTGGAAAATGTTACCCGCGTGGTTAATGTTCGTTTATTGAATTTTCCTGTGATTCCAGGGGTACCTCCTATTGAGTTGTTTAAGAGATATTTACAAGAAACATTGTACCCTCAGAATTGATTCCCCCAATTGTGAAAGCTTATTTTATTCCGTCAGGCAAGAAAGAGGGGAAAGTGGTTATGGGTCAGTTAGAATTTGATTCCCTTGATGTCTCTGCCTTGCTTCAGTCTCCTAAAGTTAATGATATAACTGTTTCTACGTTATTAGTTACTTTCGCTATTTCCTCAGATAGAGAGTGGTTATTTAGACTTTACTTTAAAAAAAGGGCGAGTCTGTTTTATGGCAAGAAGATATCTATCTTCCCAGATCTTTCTAGAGAAACGCAGAAGCGGCGTAAAGCTTTTCTCCTCTTACGTACTGGGGTGCTTCAGATGGGGGGATCCTTTTTACTAAGGTTTCCATGTAGATGTGTTGTTGTGTATCATTCGCAGAAGTTTATTTTTTTTCAGCCTAATGAATTATCTGCCTTTATCACTTCCCGTGCAGTTACATCTTCGCCTGTTTGATGTTGGTAAATGTTCTAAGTGTTTTCTATGAGTCGTCGGCTCCTTATGCTATCTTATTTCATATAAAATATTTCCTTTTCTTTTGGGGGTTCTCCTCTCCTCAATAGTATTTTCAGGTGACCCTCCCCCCCTAATGTGGACTAAGGTTGCAATTGTATTTGCTAATGTTTTCCTATTTTTTTCTTTTAACTATTGTGCTTACAAATTGCATGATTTCATTACAAGTGTGTTTTGTTTTTTTGGTTTTTTTTATAAAATGATAAATATAAAATTTAAAAAAACAACAACAGATGTTTCCCCTTTCCATCCATTCTTTCCTTCTTCTGGACTACTTCTTTATGATCACCTTAAGAAATTGATAACAAGTACCTAAGATGTTATAGTAGTAAGTTTTATTTAATTTAAATGTAATTTTTAGTTCATTTAAATGTCTTTTATTTATTTTTTATATTTAAAATGTGCCTTTTGGGAACTATTTTATGCTTTCATTCCTTTTTATCTTTCTTTATCTATTGTATATGAATGTAGTATTATGATTACTATTATTATGATGATTTTATTACCTTCATATAATTATTAATATACTCTGCGTTATAGGATGGCATTGCACTCATTCTTAGGTTTTAGTATTATTTTTAATTTCTGGTCAAAACTTTTAATTCTTTAGTTATTTTTAATCATTTGATTATTTATTTGTCTGATGTTTTTCATTGTATTTTCTTTTATTTATTTTGTATAGGCAAAACCCCTGATGAAGGCGGCACTGAAACCCAGCTATGTCGGGTTGGCTCCTTTAGCTCCTCCTGTGGTTACCTAATAAAATTCCTTTTTGGTTTATACCTCGCTCCATACTGGTTGCTGTTTTTTTGTGAGTGTGTGTTTTGCTAACTTCATTAAAGGATAGTGGGCCCGATATTCAGCAGCATTTACATGGTTTGCAGATAAGTAAACCATGTAAATGCTGCTTTGCGGAATACTCAGTGGCACTCATGGTTAGTGCCGCTGAATATCTGCAGCTGCTGGCACTACACGCCCCATTGCTAACGGTTAGCATTGGGGTATGTTGGGGACATTCTGGGGCAGAGCAGAGGCAGCACGTGTGCCCGAATACGGGAAGGAGGCACCCCTCCAACATAACGCACAGAACAACATGGCTACCAGGCAGCCCAACTTCAGCGAGGTGGAGACAAGGCTGCTGGTAATGATGGTCCTTGAGTAGGAGGGGATTTTCCTCCCCATGGGGCAGAGGTGGCCAGTCCATACAGCAGCATGCAGGAGCTGGGAACATTAGGACCACCCTCACCCAGTAAGTACAGCATAGCAGAGGCAGACAAACATGAAAGCTGAGAGAAGTGGGCAGGTTGGAGCGGCACCCAAGTTGGCACAGAGACAGACATGCACCAAGGTGTAGAGGAAGGGCAGGGGATGTAAGGATCTTGCACATGCATAAAGGTGGCAGGCTGCACAGTGACAAGATAACACAGGACAGACAGAGCAGCCAGACAGCAGTGGTCCAGGAAACAAGGCAGAACAGGATGTATGCAGGCTTACAGTGGAGGCACAGGTGGGAACAGAGATAGATGGAAGGGACACGAATAGCAGAGAGCAGTCCCGGAATGTCAGCTGCATCCCAAGGTCAAACAGATTCCCTCTGAGGAGGCAAACTAAAAGTGTCCTGTACATGCCCCTAGGTGGAAGGTATGACCCCGAGCACTGTGGTTCAGGGGCTGACCCATCAGGCTACAGCTGTCAGTGCTCACAGGCGTTAGGAAGAGAGAGATCAAGGCAGGTCAGAGGGAAGGGCCAGTGTGAATTGGATAGGTGGAAAAATAAGTGGTGCAGGTGGGAGGTGAACCCATGATCCCAAGCACTTTGGTTCAGGGCCCAAACCATTAGGCTACAGCTGTTGGTGCTCACAGGTGTCTGGAGATGAGGGAACATGTCTCTGTGCATGTAGACCAAATGCAATGACCAAATGCTGCACCGCTTTCCCCTCCCTGGCATGGCATGGTGATGTGCTATGGAGAGCAGATGCTGACATGACATATGATGGCCATGTGCAGAGTGCAGGCAGAACCACCCCATAGAGTAGACAGGTCTGTGCCCTGGCCTAGGTGAATGATGAGGTGTGTCTCTACCCCACAGAGGTTAACGGATCATGCGTGACATGGAGGCCTACCGTGTGCGGTACCGTGCAATCCGCCGCACATGCCCATGGCTGAGACGGCATATCCAGAAGCAGCTGCAGGATGAGCAGGATGAGAAGCAATGCAGATACCCTGTTTGAATAGCAGGCCGACAGGCCCTCCAACACAGAGGAGGGCCAACACATGTAAGAGTGGACACCGCTGTTACATGGACACCACAGAGACAGCATGCCCCCCCACCCCAGGGTCACACAACATATATTCCCAGCCCACTCTGTCCCACCCCCTGCAGAGATGTGACATGCTGGAACACCCTGTCTGTGTGGCTGGCCCCCCAGCAATCACAGTTGCAAAGCTAACCATGACCTCTGTCCCCCACAGCAGCAGCATAGCAGGAGGAGGACTCCTCACCCCCTTCACCAGATGGCACCACCCTGACACCGTGGAGGATGTTGGCACAGACACACCCCAGCCCCAGTGTGAGCAGCAACATGAACAGCAGTGGGGGCACCAGCAGTGCACAGCAAAGACCCATCCTCCTGTCCAGCAGAGGAGGCAGCATTCTCCTGCTCCACCCCCTCTGATGGGACAGAGCAGATGTCATATGGCAAGGAGGCCTATGTCCCACAGTGCATCCGTGGGATACTGCACAGCAAGATGGTGGTCAGGTCCCACATGTGCCATGTGTAGAAGGCCTGAAGTCAGGGGGCAACCTCTGGACCCTCATTCTCCAGCTCCTGGTGGAGGGTGCATGTGACAAGGCAGGGCAGGTGGCTGTGGAGGCTCCATGGAGTGTGCTGGGTGAGGCTGTAGTGACCCATACTGAGGGACCAGGCAGGGATGAGGAGGGTGTTGTGGCTGAGTGCATGCAGGAGGAATGTGCGGGGGGTGTATAAGTGGCAGGAGGGGAGCAGAGAAGGGGAGGGTCTGTGTGCATGCAGGGGGAGCATGCAAGGGTATGTGAGTGGCAGGAGGGGGCAGTGAAGGGGACAGCTCTGTGTGCATGCAGTGGGAGCATGCAGGGGTGTGTGGAAGGAGGGGAGAGGAGTGACGGTGTGTGGCTGGAGGGGAGTCAGGGCACAGTTGCAGGTGAGGATGGGTGAGGAAAGTGGATTTGTGATCTGTGCTGGTATATGAGGAGAGATGTGTCACCGCAGCTGGAGGGGGATGCGGGTGGTGAGGAGGCTGTAGGGGGTCCAGGGTTTGGAAGCTGGGGTTTCAATGAGGCAGTGGCGGTGTCGGGTAACATCAGTGATGAGTGGTGATGCTGCAGAGGTGCCAGTGTTTATGTCCAGGTGGGAGCGGCATGGCCATGTTGTTGGGCCACGTAGTCCACCTTTATCTGAATCGTGACTGAATGAGGAGTCCGGGATGCAGTCAGAGGCCACAGGGACATGCCAGCCCTGGTGTGACTGGAGCATGTGCTGTCACGCGGCCTTGCACAGTTGCGCAGGCCCCTCTCACATCTCTCACGCCATGTGGAGAGTCTCAGGGTAGAGGTGCGGGGCCTGAGGAGTGAGCTCAGGGTCCTGTGCCTGCTGCTGGAGGCCCATATGCAGCTGCACACATCATTCCACAGCTCCACAGCAGGAAGCCCTGTGGGTCACTGAGTGGGCCATGCTACCTGGTATGTGCCCAAGGACAATAGTAGCAGTAAGCGGCATGGTCAGCACTGGTGGCAGATGGTGCCATGGATACCCTCCAGGGCTGACTGACCATCAATGTTCATGGCTATGTAGGTGTGGGAAGGGTTTGGATGGATGTTGGGGGGGGCATACCTGTCGGCCATTGTGTGCGAGCACTGTTTGCCCATATTCTCTGTCTGTCCCATACATGTTGGCTGGGAAAATAAATCGTTATGCAGCTAAACGTGTGTGCCCTGTGTACCTATGTGTCCGTTGGCCAGAGCGACCCTGGCCACCACTGGACCTTGACATATGTTTTGTGCCAAAGTGGATAGGCTGTGCTGCATGCCTTATGTACATGGTTTCCAATGCATGTCTGAGGCACATAGATAGGTGGACTGGCCACCACAGTTG
Organism: Ichthyophis bannanicus; assembly: GCA_033557465.1. NCBI lineage: Eukaryota > Metazoa > Chordata > Amphibia > Gymnophiona > Ichthyophiidae > Ichthyophis > Ichthyophis bannanicus. The sequence goes on along the minus strand of CM066038.1, from coordinate 318,171,280 downwards.
CAGGTGATTGTGCAAACACCAAGGGTGACTGGAGAGAGGCCATAGGAGTGGGAGTACCATGAACATGTGGCAACAGCACAGACAGTGGCCCATGGGGGTAGCACAGGCTTGGCTGAATGGTCAGCACTGTGCCAGAGGTACCGTATGCATGTGGGACAACATGCGCCTCCCACAGAATGCCACAGGCATTATGCTACTTGCAACGGGCAAGGTGCAGGTGCTGGAAGTCTACGGGACAAATGGCCCGGGCCATGTGTGTACCCCAAGTGCAGCAGCTATGGGTGCAATGCTATGGATGTCCGTGGACAAACATGGGGGCACCCATGCAGCACAGAATCGGTGTCTGCCCCAAACACATGTCACAACATACATGGGGTCAGGAGGGGCACGCAATGTGTCTGGGCAGTCACTGCACACTTGGCTCATGTTGGCATGAATAGTGGTAGTGTGGGTCCTGACCCACCACCCCTGGACCCAGAGGCAGACCACATACCAGCGGGTCATGGTGGAGCACTGCTGTGTGCAAGGTCACAGGCAAGCAATGTGCACGATGGACGAGGGCATGGCCTGGGCACACAGGTCATGTCTGGATGGTGCAGACATGCACAGGGCCGTGCTGTCAGCAGCACGTACCCCATCCCCTCTCCACTCACTGACATGTGCCTTGGGTGTCCTGGGTGGGATGGAGATGTACCAGGCACTCAGGCCAGCATATGCCAACACATCCCATCTGGACGGTGCACCCACCTGTGCAAACCTCAATGACTCTGGCTCATCCACGTCATCCATGGCAGGCTCTGGCTCCTCAGGCAATGGCTGCTTGTGCTTCAGGACAAAGTTATGTAGCATGCAGCATGCCATGGCTATCTCACACACCTTGCGGGGTCTGTACATCAGCTCCCCCCCGGACTGGTCCAGGCAGCAGAACTGGCACTTGAGCTGGCTGAAGGTCCTCTCAATGACACCTCTCGTGGACCAGTGCTCACGATTGTAACGATGTTGAGCCTGGATGCCAGGGTTGTGTATGGGGGTCATGAGCCAATCACAAAGGGGCTAGCCCTGGTCACCTGGAGGGAGAGACAGAACAGATAAATTTCAATCAGCTGGTGGGTGGGTCAGGAGATGCAGTGTGCCAAACACATAGTGAGCTGTGGAGAGCTGGCCTGCATCTGTGGACACCATCTGGAGGGTTCCAGGGGTATCAGGGGTCCACTGTGTGTCCGCAGCCCACCATGTGTGCATTGCCTCACCCAATGGTGGCGGGGCCCCAGTTGGGGGGTGGGCCTGGACACCATGCATGTCTCTGGAGTCCCTGCCCTGTGTCTGGCCCATGGTAGGCACATCCCTGGGCAGCAATAGAGGGGTCTGTATGACATGCCACTATGTGCAAGTCTGCTGCTGCCACCACAGTCACCTGCCTCGGTCCCCCGCTGCATGCCCAGGGCCACTGTGCCCACTTCAGGGGACTGGGGTGTGACCCATGTGGGGTGCATGTGGGATGGCTGGGCCCAACCCTCAGACAGACAGGGGCAAGGCGTACTGTGCCTATGTATATGGGAGGCTCCCAGGGGGTGCCCCAAATCCCCCACCACTATGGTAGCAGGCTGCCCCAATACATGCCCAGCCATCATGGCTATGGGCCCAGGGTCAAGGGGAGCCAGCTCCACCTGCCCAGTGGACCCACCACCATGCGTTGCACCCTGCCCCAGGGTATCCATGCATATGACCACCTAGCAGCCATCCACCACTGATGTGGTGCGCATGGATCCCTGACCGGCTTAGGATATAGGCATCATGGCAGGAACTCAGAAACCATGTGCAAACATCAGTGTCTCCCTGTTCACATTGCAGACCACTTGCATATTTACAGAATGGTATGCCTTGCGGTTGTGGTATGCTGCCTCACTCCAATGTGGTGGCCAGAGGGGGATGTGGGTGCCATCCACCATACTGAGGACAGACAGGAATCCTGCTACAGTATAGAACTCCTGTATGGTATGGTGCTGGTCCTGCTGCACTATTGGAAAGCAGATGTTCTGCGCCATGGACCTCAGGAAGACACCCAGGAACCAAGTGAGGCACCGTGAAATGGCAGGCTGGCTGAGTCCCCCCACAGCTGAGAGCACCATCTGGAATGGCCCCATTACCAGGAAGGACCAACAAAAAAACAGCAGCAGCCACACTCAGCAGAAAGGTAACCAAAAAAACAAAAAGAGTGGCAGATTCACACACAACACCTTTATTAAACAATCATTAGGTGGCCAAAACCCAACACAGGACTGTACTTCGTGTTGTACTTCGTCAGGGGTTATGAGGGCACACTCATCGGTGTGTGGTGGAAAATGTTCTGGAGATTTCTTGAACAAGCAGTCATAGTAAGAAATGTCAGCTTTACCTTTACTCAAGTCCTCCGAATAAGCATTGGCACCTTTTCTCCTGCTGGCTTTCAGAGTTTGTGCTTCAGCTTGCTTATCATTAGTTCTTGTGCTTTTCAGGTGAACATCAGGCTGAACAATTCCTCCGTAGCTTTGTCTGCTATTGCTTTGGCTTTTAAAGTTGTGCTTCCAGCTGCCTTTATTCCAGGTATCAAACCTGCTAGCTCCTTTAACCCCAGGCTCTATCTTGTAACGAGAGTGCCTCCAGGGTGGATCCTTGCACCACTGATCACTGCTCCTAGGTCCTGCTTGGTTCTCAGGTAGCTCTTCCTGTAGCTCCAGGTCTCTCTCTGGGTCTCTCCGTGAGTCTCTCTCTCTCCTTCAGTCTGAGTCTCTCTCCGAGTCTCCCGATGCTTCTCTCCTCTCTCTTCCTTTCCTTCCTTCTTGTGTTCTAACTGCTTGCGTATTTAACAAGCTCTCACTACGTTGCACTGCCTGCCTCTTGCTTGGGCATGCCCAATCAGTGACCAGACCTGTCTCCTCCCCTAAGGTGAGGTGTGGTTTTAGATCAGCTGAGTGTTTTTTTTACTTTTGAGGTAACAATCCTGCTTTTCAGTGCAGTACTACTTTCCTCGTCAGGATTTTCTCCTATCTCCATTTCTTCTTGAGGAGCTTCCTCATCACAGCACTCACAATGCATGCAGCCACACCGCTGCTGGGCTGGGTGTTGGGGGCACTGTCAGCATGGCTGCTAGCTGGTAGGGCCAGGGATGGGTAAACAGACTACCAGGGTGTGTGTCTGTGCACAGGTCTCTTTGTCCCTCTGGTGTGCTGTAGGTGGACAGGGTGTGTCACACACCATGGCAGTGGACACTCGACACCTGTGTGGCACTGTGCCAGATCCACATAGCCATGACACTGCCTCCCCATCAGCTGTGCCATTAACAGTTGCCTGTGTGACACACAATGTTGTCTGTCTCTTCACAGGTACCCTTGCTGTCATCCACAGGCAGCAATGCCTGCTCTGCCACCAGTGTCCATGGAGAATGCCACTGGGGGGAGAGCAGGAGGCCCTGGTGTGTACACCACTACCATGCACTGCTGCTGATGCTGCACTGCAACTGCCACACGATGACCCAGGTCCAGATGATCTGGGGCTCCATGTCCCCTCTCAATCACCTCTGCCACAGTGCACTATTGATGACAGCGATGACCAGGTGTGGCACATCCACTAGGATGAACAGCATCACCTGCATTGGTGTGCAGAATGTCTGCTGCAGGGACACTCCAAGCAACAGCTGGAGCTGCTGTGACCAGCTCATGGCATTGCAAGAAAGGCATGTCATGGCCACAGAGCAGCTGACCGTGGCTACCAATACACTCCAGGCAACCATGGTGGAGATCCTGATGGAGTTTCAGTGTGTCCCCGGCTGCTCCTCCCATGGGGTCTGCCCAGGGGTATGTTGTAGCAGCTCCCACAGCTGCACCATCCTTTGCAGAATGCATACCTATGCCTTCACAGCCAAGCACCAGTGGGGTCATAACAAGGGCCTCAGCATGTACCCACACCACAGTTGCTCCACCTACCACATAGACATCTGCTCACCTTGCTGCAGTTCCAAGGGGCACTGGTCCATGGATGGTGTTTCCCTCATTCCATGAGGGTGTCAGAGTCAGGCAGCACAAGCTGAGGAATTGCCACCATGCACACCTGTTCCTGTGGTGACCGAGGCACATGCATATGCCCTCAGGAAGAGGGTGGGGGAAGGGCCATGCACAGGGGAGGGTATGCAGGGATGTCATGTAGCAGCAGGATTGTGGTGCAGACTGCCTGGTGTGTGGGCTTGTGTCCCAAGGGGGTGTACAAGTAGTGCAGGTGTCAGTCATGTTCCAGGGCTGTCTGTGTGACACTGTGACATGTTTGTGGGCATGGGTGGTTGGGGAGGGATGCATGGGGTCTTACTGCCTCATAGGTCTGGCATTGGGTGTCTGCAGGTGACACATACCACAGCATGACATGGACACCTATGTTCATATATTGCTGTGTTACTTACACATGTATATGTCATCAAAGTCCACACCCTCTCTCACTTTCTGCAACAGCAGTATGTCTACACAGGGGGCTACCCGATACCTGTACATATCAGATATGACATGACATAGGTACATGGGGTACCAGGACTACATATCCACTCTCCCATACTCACCCCTAAGGAGTATCCTTTCCCTGTTCACTTCCATACTCTCCCTGACTCTGCAGTCCCATCTATGTGCCTAATTTTGTTGGCATCCCATGGAGTGTTTCCTTTGCCACATATAGCACACAGGTGCATGGCATGATTAGACACTGGTATTCCTAACTGTATTGCTGCGTGTCTGTTTATTTATGTTTGTTTGCCTGATAACGGTCACTTGGTTCAGCTCCCTGTACCTTATGCATGCATCTTGTATTTGTCATGGCTGCATTGGTGCACTTCAGACCTGACCTATCACACCCATTCACCTCTATGGGACTCATTGCAGGGCAGACCTGAATTATTTCTAAGTCAGACCTTTATACCTGGTTTCAGCAAGTCTGACATGGGCATTTCCGAATTACTGCTCATATGTACATGGCCTGTTTGTGAATAAGCTTTCTATGTCACGGCAGCTGGCCATGCCCCTGTTCCGCCCACATTCTTAACTGGCCATGCTAATGCCAAGGACGTGTATGTCAGTGCTATTGTGGAATATGGTGGGGAGCAGCCCTTATTTATTTATTTATTTGGTTCTTCTATACCACCCCTTCCAGAGATCAGGGGCGGTTTACAATTGACAGTTTGAACAACTTTTACATGGAACAGTAGAAAAAATATTTACAGGTAACATCTAACAAAAAACAATTTTGAGTAATACTAGTGGAGTGTTGCGGCCCCGCTAGTTATTATTTACATTATTCATGTTCTGAAATGAGGGCCGTAGTGAATTAGCTATCTGCTCAGCTAAACAAGTTAAAGTTAAGACAGCTTTTTTTTCCTAACTTTAGGTAGTTAGGGTTAACTGACCAGTGGCTCAAAAATGCCAGTAACCAACTAACCCCCGATGCTGCCCTCACTCTACCCTGGAATACTCAGAAGCTAAGCAATTAGCATTGGGGTGTATAACTGGGTTAACATGGGATATTCAGCGGCACTAAATAATTTAGTGCTAAATCATTTAGTGCCTCTGAATATCCCACTGACAGTAGTTTAACCGGTTAGCAGGTCTGCTAACTGGTTAAACCACTTTAAATATGCCCCTCTAAGTTTCTTGACTTAGACTGGACTTTTTCTGTTCTACCCTGTTACAATGTACCCCCACTTTTATTGTAAACCGCTTTGACTTGGTGCTCTAGGGATTGCACATGTTTATGGTGTCTGTGCCCTGTAGGGTAAAATATAGGCGTTTATGGATTGTTTATTTAATCTGCAATAACAGTTCTGTCTTTATTACCATGGTTTAGTACTGGGTAAAATATGGGGACATGGTTTGCAGGAGCCACAGCTGGGGCTTAAACCTATGACCTTGAACACACTGGCTGTGTGTACTGCACCAAACTGTTGTCACAGAGGCAGAGTATTCCCTGGGGCTACCATTAGTGTTCATTGGACAGACCTTGTCTGTTGCACCACACGGCACCAACCTAAACAGGGCTTGGCCTTGATCTGCTGTGGGCAGATGCCACTTCCCCCTCCACCACCAGCAACCCTCCGCCACCATGGTGATATGCCCTTATACCAGTGGTGCTGGTGGTGCGCAGTCCCAGGCCATCCAGTGTGCTGGTAAGCAGCTGCCTATGGTGTGGGTTCTCGAGTAGGGGTGCCTACATGGACATGCACGCTTCCCCCCGGCACCTCCTGCCAATGTTCTGTGCCCTTGGGGGTACCTGCTGGGTAATATCCCCTGTGACACTGTGGGACACACACTCGTGCCCATGTTGGACCCTCGTCAGTTGCTGTCTTGCTGCTTTACAGTTTCGCCATTCCTATGTGCCACCTAGGCATCTGCCTAGTCCGCACTGTGCCACAGCTGGACCACAGCATAACAAACCTGCCCAATATAAATGACAAATCCCTGATCACCGCTAGTTCACTGTGGGATCATTCACTTTGTAGGGGGACATAGCCCCTTCCAAAATGATATCTTCCTTTTTACGCTTTGTCAGTAGTGTTGCTTTATGTTTATCATTAGTAGCACTATTGGCCAGCTTGGTTATGGGGATTTGAAATGTGGTTCTGGTCATTTGATATGTTTTGTTTTTTGGTTCATGCACATGTATCACTACTATCACTTTTCTGGGTTTCCCTGGCTTTGCTGTATATTGCTGACTGAAATGGTTTCTCTCTCCTGCAAATGTGCCTCTAGCACGAGGTTTTCACTGGCGCTAATTTTCAGACCTTCATTTCACGGCATTTGTGTGCATGGGGCCTCCCACCGCCCACTCTCCGCCCATTGACCCCTTATCTCTGATCCTGGGGAGCCTTACTCCACCCTCTGCGCACCTTAACGCCACTGCAGACATTATCACATGATACGTGCTGTTCTCGCACGGCAAAGTGCCATTATTGCACGATAATGTCATCTATCACGCAATAACGTTGTCACTGCTACGTTAAGACGGTTTAGTAAACAAACCCCTTAGTGTGTGATGGAGTGGAGTGCTGTGAAGTGGTGGTGGTGGGGAGGGGGGAGTTTGCATTCATTTTCATTTTGTGTGCCAAAATGGAGGGTAAATAGGTGGGTTTTAAGATGTTTTCTGAAAATGTTAAGGTCATTTATTTCTCTTATGTGGTCTGGGAGTGCATTCCAGAGGCTAGGGGCAATGTGTGAGAATGCTTTATTGTTCGTTGTCTTCATTGCTTTTCTGAAATTGGGTGGTATATTTATTTTATTAATTTTTATTTTTATTTATTTGGACAGTTTTCTATACCGCCCCTTCCAGAGATCAGGGGCGGTTTACATAGAACACAACACGTTACATAGAACTAAGAGGCATGTTTACTAAACGGCGCTAATGTCGCAGCTGCAATGTTATCGCGCGATACATGATGTTATTGAGCGATAATGGTGCTTTACCGTGCGAGAACGTCACGTATCGCGCGATAATGTCTGCGGCGGTGTTAAGGTGTGCAGAGGGTGGAGGAAGGCTCCCCAGAGGGCGGAGTAAAGCTCCCCAGGGGTGGAGATGACAGGTCAATGGGCAGAGAGTGGACGGGGAGAAGCCCCATGCACACTAACGCCGTGAAATGAAGCTCTGAAAATTAGCGCCAGTGAAAACACCCCTGGCTGGCTACAGAAAGACTGCAGGTCACCACACAAACTGTCTGCTGTGGTTACCAGGATAGGATAAACCCACCCGTACCCATGATGCACAGCACCTCGGCCTGGTAGGGGGAACTGACCGTGTACACCCCCACAGCACCTCAACCTGGTAGGGAGAACTGACCGTGTGTGTTACTGGCACAGAGTAGCTACAGACCGTGACATTGTGCGGGTCCTGTGCTCACCCTGAGGGTGAGGTGGGGTGCACAGCACCAGGTCCGCAGCACCTGGCTTGGCTGAGATAGGCTATGCTGCAGGTTGCCATCAATGCTAGTGCGTGATAGGTAGTCCTTGCAGACACACCTAGGGTACACCTGTGTCCACCTGTATTTCCCAGTCACATCTAGCCCTTGTGGACTATGATGCACCCAGAATAGTGCATGTCCTGTGTGGGTGCCATGGTCGCATGTTATAAGTGAAGGGGGGGGTGTTTGGACACAAAAGCAGATTATGTAGCAGCACCTCCCAACCCGTCCTCTGTGGCTCAGGATGGGGGACAGGCTCTCCCACCAACAGATCCACATCCTACCTCTCTGCAATGGTGGCAGTAGAGGGGACCATCAACCCAGTCCTGCTGGGGAACAGGCACCCTACAGGGCAGTCAATGCAGATCTGTACACATCAATAAGGCACAGTCTGCTAGCTTGTACATAGTGTATGCTCCTGGAAGGACTGTGTGCACCCACAAATGGGATGTGAGCACACACACCAAGCGGTTATGTCAGTGATTGGGCCCCAGAAAAGATAACCCCTAAATATCACTTAAGAGAAATACAGTATAGCACTATGGGGGAACCTAGCCATACCGTGGTCACTGCTCAGTCAGGGTGAGAGTGACATCCCAGCATAACATGCTGTGTTTGTCCTGTCCGTGCAGGTGGTGGTCAGTCACAACAATGTCCCAGCCATTGCCCTATTCCCTGTGCAGATGCATCCTGCCCAGGCCGCCCTGTCCGGGCCATACCCACAGTACCTTGCTCCTCATTATGCACATTGGCAGACTAACACTGGAAACAGTGCAAGCAGTGTGGGCTCAGTAAGGTGTAGGCAGCACACTGGATAGACATACACACACTCCCACAACTATGTCAGCATTGTGTAAATATAGAGGTTTTGCAGCCCTGGCCACCACACCAGTCCTGGGCACAGTGCAGGCATGGCTATGGTACGCAATACTGTTGGGGTCACTCCCCGGAGTGGTAAACACTGTCAGAAACCAAAACTGAAACACACTCCACAAATATCAGAAAGGTTGCTATGATGCAGCTCTGTCAACAAATTGTGTTTAACTTAGGATTTGTTATCTGCCATCAATCATAGCAACCTTTTGATATATGTGTAACGTGTTCCCAAGTTTAGGGCGGCATTGCTAAGGTATGCAAGTGCTAGTATTGGGAGATGCTGCTCCGCGCAGGGCCCAACAGCCTGACTCTCCATGAGGCTTTGGATAGTGGAGCCTGTGGGTGTGGGTGTTTATGCCCCTGTTGGCCGCTGCTCTAGGGCTGAGTTTCCCAACTCTGGTCCTGGTGGGCCAAACACGGTTCAGGTTTTCATGCTGTCCCTAATGAATATGCATGAGATACATTTGCATACAATGGGGCGTTGCATACAATTGCAGCACAGGCATATTTGTTAGGGACAGCATGACACCTGAATGGTCTTTGGCCCTCCAGGACTGCAGTTGGGAAACTCTGCTCTAGAGATTGCACATGTTTATGGTGTCTGTGCCCTGTAGGGTAAAATATAGGCATTTATTTAATCTGCAATAACAGTTCTGTCTTTATTACCATGGTTTAGTACTGGGTAAAATATAGGGACATGGTTTTCAGGAGACACAGCTGGGGCTTGAACCTGTGACTTTCTGCCCCTGAACTCCCCAGAGGGCGGAGTAAGGCTCCCCAGGGGCAGAGATGAGGGGTCAATGGGCGGAGAGTGGGCGGGGGGAGGCAAAATGCACCCTCACAGTGCTGTAACCTTAAGGTGCCTTATAAGGCACCCTATACAGCGCCCTATAAAGCACCCTATAGGGCACATTATAAGGTGCCTTGGCGGACAGTGCACTTTATAATGTGCCCTATGGAGTGCCTTATGCGGCACCTTAGGTTACGGCACTGTGAGGGTGTTTTTGCTGGCAGCACTAATTTAAATTAAAAAAGGAAATGCCTCAGACGGCACTGATTTAAATTAAAGGGTAATGCCTCAGATGGCCTTCTTACATAACACCACTGTGGGATCAAACCCATGACCTCTGCCCCTACAGTCATTTCCCTACAGTAATGTGGCCTGGAAACTGCCTTAGCTGTGGGGTCTCTGCTATCCCAGTAAGCACAGCAGAATGTATGTGTGTTGACGTGCACTTGTGTAGTCAGTCCTAGCTATGACAATAGGCATAACACAGTGGTTAGTACAGTGACTATACAGCCCGCTCTCATAGGTTCAAATCCCCAGTGCAACAACATCAGGAAGATTGTCTGAAGTAGCACCTTTTTGCATGGCTGTAACAGACACATCTCTGTAGTGTGCAGGTAACACCAACATACCCACTCACCCTAGTCCTGTAGACTACGGTGGCACTGAGCATGGGCCGTAGAAGGCGCATTACAGGGCGCTGCAAGCTAATGCGCCTGCTGGCCAACGCCAGGGAGCCTCACCGCCATAATGTAAACACCAATTCACCAATTAAATTAATAAATGGTGGCGTGGCGGTGAGATCAGGTGTATGGGGACTGGAGAAGCGGCCCATACCGTTAGTGGCGCATTTCATTGTTCCAATAAGAATACTATGACGTGATCTGGCCGTCAAAATCCCACGTGTGCTGTGCGCCGTAATTGCGCCAGGGAGTGGGTAGTACCATGAGATAGCGCGTGTACGTGTGCGACACGGCGCATGCGCCATGTGCATCATCGAGCTGTCGTGCACGTACACGCGCTATCTCGAGAGTGAAAAAATGGACAGGCATTCACGGAAGCCCGCATTTACCCGGAGGGAGCTCAGGATCCTGAGTGAACTGATCTGCACCAGACAGAGCCGTTTGTTCCCGGGCGCAGCAAAGAGGCAGGACCTTGCACGGGTGAGGAGAACATGGGTGCGCCTCACCAGGCGGTACAACCGATCTGCCGACTACCCCTGTGAAGTAAGTGTATGGGGACAGGTCACACAATGACGGTTGTGCAACACAAATACAGCAAGCATCACAAATCATACATGCAGAACATGGTGGAAATACCAGTCTGTGGGCCAAGCTGTTGCCACTGTAGATGCGTATGTTGTGGATTGCAATCCTGCCCTATCCTCAGAACGCCCACAGACCTGATCACACGGCTCTATTACACATCCTGGTGTTATGTTACCTGCGTGTGATGTGGTCCCAAATGTCTGCTCCATCCCCAGGAGGCGTCACACATGGTTACAGAGGTCTAGCTTAGATCCTGGTGTTAGGTTAACTGCATCTGTGTCAGTCTCAGAGCTCTGGCCTAACCCCAGGTGGCCCTTGACCTGATTACAGTAGTCCATTAGAGATCCTGGTGTCAGGGTACCTGCATCCGTTTCATTCTCACAGCTCTGCCCTAATTCCAGGAGGCCCTGGACCTGATCACAGAGGTCAATTAAAGATCCTGGTGTCAGGGTACCTGCATCTGTTTCATTCTCACAGCTCTGCCCTAACCCCAGGAGGCCCTGGACCTGATTACAGAGGTCTATTATAAATCCTGGTGTCAGGGTAACAGCATCAGTTGGGGTTTCACAGCTCTGCCCTAACCCCAGGAGGCCCTGGACCTGATTACAGAGGTCAATTAAAGATCCTGGTGTCAGGGTACCTGCATCTGTTTCATTCTCACAGCTCTGCCCTAACCCCAGGAGGCCCTGGACCTGATTACAGAGTTCTATTATAAATCCTGGTATCAGGGTAACTGCATCAGTTGGGGTTTCACAGTTCTGTCCTAACTCTAGGAGGCCCTGGACCTGATTACAGAGGTTTATTATAGATCCCGGTGTCAGGGTAACTGCATCAGTTGGGGATTCACAGCTCTGCCCTAACCCCATGAGGCCCTGGACCTGATTACAGAGGTCAATTAAAGATCCTGGTGCCAGGGTACCTACATCTGTTTCATTCTCACAGCTCTGCCCTAACTCCAGGAGCCCTGGACCTGATCACAGAGGTCAATTAAAGATCCTGGTGCCAGGGTACCTGCATCTGTTTCATTTTCACAGCTCTGCCCTAACCCCATGAGGCCCTAGACCTGATTACAGAGGTCAATTAAAGATCCTGGTGCCAGGATACCTGCATCAGTTTCATTCTCACAGCTCTGCCCTAACTCCAGGAGGCCCTGGACCTGATCACAGAGGTCAATAAAAGATCCTGGTGCCAGGGTACCTGCATCTGTTTCATTTTCACAGCTCTGCCCTAACCCCAGGAGGCCCTGGACCTGATTACAGAGGTCTATTATAAATCCTGGTGTCAGGGTAACTGCATCAGTTGGGGTTTCACAGCTCTGCCCTAACTCCAGGAGGCCCTGGACCTGATTACAGAGGTTTATTATAGATCCTGGTGTCAGGGTAACTGCATCAGTTGGGGTTTCACAGCTCTGCCCTAACCCCAGGAGGCCCTGGACCTGATCACAGAGGTCAATTAAAGATCCTGGTGTCGGGGTACCTGCATCTGTTTCATTCTCACAGCTCTGCCCTAACTCCAGGAGGCCCTGGACCTCATTACAGAGGTCTATAGCCCAGCTAGGTGTGTTGGTGCATGCTCCTGTTGCAGTCGGCCACAAATGCCCTATTTACAGGAGGCCCTAGTTGTGTCCACACAGGTAGAGTACACATCCTGTTGTTCTGGTAGTGGTTCCTGGTGATGTGTTCAGGGCCACCCAATCCCCGCGCAATGCCAGAACACATTACACATGTTCCAATACAGATATCATGGTGGCATGGAATGTGTGTCTGCGGATGTGTGTAGGTTATGCAAACACACAGGTGTGTGCCGGACCCCACAGGGGTCAAGAAACACCTCCCCTGTAGACCAGCATACCTACCCCACACATGGCATGATGCTGCCATGTAATGCAAGGAGAGCGTAGGATCTGGGTAAGGCTGGTCTGTGGGGTTGCCCAAACGACACGTAGGTGGCACCCCACACATGCCCAGACCAACAGCCACACATGCAGGCGGCACTGGCAACAGGTAGTATAGGACCCACTGGCATGAGCTGCAGCAGCACCCTGCTGTATGCAGTGATGTGTGATATGCGTTGGGCACCCACCAGAGATATCTGGCCCTTAATGTTCCCACCCATTGCATTCCCACCCAGGTGGAGGACCTACGGAAAAAGGGACGTCAGTTGCGGCTGCACTGCCCAGTTGTCCTTGAGCGTCTACAACGGAGGGCACTGCAGCAACGTGGCGGTGAGTGTTGCGGCCCTGCAGCGCAGTACAGCATGTCACAGTGGGCCAATGGCCTGTGGGAGGCCACACTATGTTTATGTGGCATTGTAATTGCATGATGGTGTGCTAATGACTGTCTTCCCCCACAGAAGCTGCTGCTACTGCTGGTGAGGGGACATCAACCTCAGGGCCACCCACAACACGCCCCACAGCTGCAGTCCAGCCAGTGGAGGAGGAGGAGGCGGCTGAGGCAGAAGAGGATGACGGGGACATGGAGGGGGTGGAGGGTGGGGCGGGGCGGGAGGAAGGGAGGGGAGGGTGAGAGTGTGTGTGATGTTTTGGGGGGTGAGGAGGAGGAGGAGAGCATGGAGGGTGGCAAGGGTGGGTGGGAGGTGCTGGGGGGGGAGGAGGGGGGTGTGGAGAGGGGGAGGGAACACAGGACAGCACAGGGCACTGTGGGTCCCTGCCAGCTGCCGCATGTGTGTGGCGATGGTGCCCATCTGGGTGTAGCTATGCCACCCATTGCCACAGACAGGGCCCTTGCACATGCCACCACACAGACACCTGGCACCTTGTGTGTATGTGGTGGTAGGTGCGTCTGGGACCTGTATGTGGCAATGGATGGCATGCTGCAATGCCAGCGGGCCCAGGACCGCACCATCTGGTGGCTGGCAGGCTCCATTCAGTGGATGGCTGCTGAGATGCAGCATGTGGCTGGTATGGGCGGTGCATCTCGACAGCCATCCCCTGATGGGCGTCCCAGGAGCGTGTGATGGTCCCTGTGCTGTCCTGTCTCCCGGGACCCAATATGTTGGCTTTGGTATACAATACCTGTTGTACATATGTTTTTAAATACAGTTGGGTTACTACGTCACAATGGTCATGTGTCTCCCTTACAGACAGACTGTGGATGTGAGCATGGGACATGTGTGTCTATCCCTATGTGTATGCATGGTAGACATAGGTAACATACATGGACCGTCTCCACACGCAGTTGTGGGGGCTGCCCATGTGCATAGGCGTCTGTATCCCATGGTGCCCCTGTGATGTGCCAATGTGCAGTGTGTCCCAACAGCTATGGTCACATGCATGCTGCCTGTGAAGTGTGGGCATCATATCTGATGCACCATGCTTGTGGGGCAATAGGGGAAAAGGCTAGCAGCAGGTATGTGGCAGGAAGGGTAAGAGCTGATGCTGTACCCAGGAGCTTTACAGGGGGATAGCTGGTGAGGGTGAGACAGGTCGATGCAGGTCCCGAGGATGAGCGATGGGGGACTACAAGTGCTGGTGAACAGTGATCAGCTGACTAAAGCAAGTTACCTTTGTCTGCCTGTTCCGCATGCAAGCCTATGTGGGTAGACAGCCACGTATTCCCTGGTGTGGGCAGGGAGGATGGTCACACATATGTGTCTAATGATGGAGAGCATATGGGGTGGGAGAGGGTGACAGATCCTTACAACAGACATGTACCACTGTGAACATGTTGATGTGCAATGGGTGAGGTTGGGTATACCCCCACGCATAGGTAGGAGGGTGACCACTTACCACAGTCCATGGCACACAGGGCATGGTGTAACCTATGTGCGATGATTGGTGGCAGTACAGACACCACATCCCTGAGGGATATGGGTAGGCACATGTGGGCAGGGTGACAACATGGGGTGCAGGGTACGTAGGGGATCACAGTGCCACACATTGGAAACAAACACATAGGTTGTGATGTATTTATTTATAATGTTCACATCCTCCGTGGCCGGCCATGGCGACCATGGCCCAATCCACCCCTCTGTCCCGGGTCTGCTGGTGCTGCCTCTGGTGCCGGTGCTGGCTGCTGTGTTTGGGCAGCCATGGCCTCCTGGGCATCCGCAATACGGAGAAGCACCCCTGCCATTGTGTCCGCTGTGGCACGCAGCTGGTAGATCTCCTGGTGAATGGCCAAAAGAGCCTGATGAGTGCCTGTGGGTGGGACACAAGGTGATGTGTGAGACTCCTGTTACAACCCCCACTGTGACACATGCACATGTCAAGCATATCCCACCAGATCAGTCTGCAGAAAAATCATGCACGCAACAACTAGCAACGCATGACCATGTTTACATCTGTTTATTTTATTTATTTTATTTATTTTTATTTCTTATATACCGCGCTCTTTTAATCAGTGCGGTTTACATATGAACAAATTTAAAACACAATGACACGGTCAGCATTGGTTTTTTACAATGAACGGTACAAAAACTTGGCAGTAAACAGGGTTAACTATATACAAAAATGTGGCGGTAAGCAAGGTTAACTATATAAATGGTATATTTTTGGTTAATTACATGGTAGTAGTAAATACATAAATCGCAAGTAAATGGTGATTATTAATTACATGGTAGTGGTAAATAAATAAATCCAAGTACAGTATAAATACGGTATGGGTAGAGTGTGCAGGTATGAACCGGCATGATTAACCATTTTCTACTGGGGTAAAGTGGGAAAGACCAGCATGAGGGCTATGTTCATTCGGAGTAGCTTCAGGGTAGTATATTAGGAACAAATTATATTTTAAGGCCTTTCTGAACGTGTCCCATGAGCCTTTCTGTGTGTCCCATGAGCCATTCTCATGCCAGGAAAGGGTCCAGATGAGGGTTCGTGTGAATCACAGATCTCACACATGGTACAGTGTCGCAGTTCAATGTATGAATGCTTGATCTGCGCACTGGTCGTATGAAATAAGCCAGATGACGTGAGAAGTCATGGCGCACACATACATATATCTGGGGAGCCCTGTTTTCTATACCGCTGGTGCACAGTACAGATTACGCTGACAAACTATGCTAGGTACCAATACCCATGGGGAGTGGTCAGTCAAGTAAGCTGTCTAGGTGGCCTGGATTAGGTGTTTGCTGCTGTGCGCTTCCGTGGGGTATATGGGCATGAACAGTGTGTGTGTGTCTGAGCTCCTCACATATGCTGACACCTGACAAGCCATGCTACCAGAGGGTGGAACGCACATGGCACAGACCCCCCCCCCCCCGCACATATGAAACGATCTGCTATGTTGCCAACATATTGTGGTGCAAATGCAATCACATTGTGGATGTTACGTCAACCTCTATGGGGATTGTTGTGTATGCTCTTACCCACCTTCGGCATCATGCCTTGCTGAGGCACTGTGGGCCCGCAGTTCTGCCAAGATCATAGCCATGCTTGTGGGAGAGGTGGCTGATGTCCCTGGTGCCTGCACGGTGTGGTGACTCCCCTCCATCTCCGTACCCTCTAGAGGCTGTGAGTTGCGCCTAGTGGCCCCCACTGTAGCGTTGACATCCAATGGCATGTCCTCTGCCTCAGCCAGCACATTGTTTCCTTTTGTGCCCTCGCCATTGCTGGTAGTGTACACGTACATTGCGGCCTCTGGCCCCTCACCTTCCTGAGGCCCTGCCACATCTTCCTCCTCATGTGCTTCCATGGTCCTGTAGTCACCTTGGGGTTGGAAAAGGGTACACAGCACAGATGAGTTTGTGCAGTGCACCTATGTACACCTGTGTAGTACATCCCCGCCAAAAACAATATGTTGTCCGCCTGTGCCTGCTGTTGGTGCACCTACAATAGGGACAGCACAGGTGCCTTCAGTGTGCTGTGCCTGGCAGGGTGTGGGGGGTAGCAGCCTCATTCCCTGGTGTAGCTGTGCCACATGGGATGCGGTATGTGGGGGATGGTGTGCTGAGTGCCGCATCCCCTATCTGCAGTATCAGGTATGGACTGTCCGCCTGACCTTGGATGTGGCCTCAGCAATACATGTGGCCATGGCGCATGTGGGAGTCCTGACTGAGATTGTGTGGTGTCATTGTGTGTGTGAGCGATGTGCTTGCATTACCCTGAGTGGTATGGATGTTAGGTGTTGCAGGATGTGTCATGTCAGCCAGCCGTGTGTGGGGGCCCTCCGCTTTGCAAGACACTGTTCGGTGTGGGTGGACAGCTATCCCATACTCCATGGGTGTGGTGGGGTGTCTGGGGGGATGGGTGGAGCACTGCTGGGTATGGGGTTGCACCATGTGTGGGTGTATGGGAATGTGTGTGTGTCACTGCGGGATGTGTATAAGGGCTGCTCCCAGGTGTTGTGGGGGTTGTGCTATGTGCATTTGGTATGGGTGTGGCAATGTGCCTTCCAATGTCTGGTGAGGGTGGGTGGGGTATCCCCACTGTATGTGGGCCCCAATAGAGTGTTAAGTGTGTGACATGTGTGTGGTGTGTTTGCTGCCATTTGTTTGCATCTACGTCATCATCCCTGTGTGTTAGTCCCTTCCCTGTCAGTGGTCTGGGATATGTCCCTGGATAGGTAGGTGCATACAGACGTCATATGTGTTTTGGTGGTGTGTGTGGGTACCCACAGGACAATGTGTTCTGGGCTAGTTCTATGTCCTTCTTGTATGTCTCCCCCTGTCACAATGTGCTTGGTGACTGGCTGCAGAGGTATGATGACTGGCTGTGACCTATATGCCAGGTACTATTTTCGCAAGTAGGCCTCAGGGGGACAGAGGACGCAGGCTGGTAATGATGAACACACCCCAAATGGAGTAGGCACAAAAAAATAACTAAATGTAAGCCCTCATAAGCCATATGTGAGGAAGGAACGCTAGACCAATCTGGGTAGGATAACTCCAGTAGTAGAGGAATCAGACCTCAGTTAGTCCCCCAACCACATATCCTTAGAAGGAGGAGTACTTTGAAGGACAGACAAGCCCTGTAATCGCATGAACTCTGCATATATCAGTGGCCAAACTCACCTATATGAAAGGCCCAGAGGGTCCAGTAGCACAGCCAAACTTCACAGCACTAGAGAGCAACAATGTAAACGTGATCCAAGGAGGTTATCTGAGTACTGTCAAATGATATCCCAATGTGGCTCTTTACTGTTACATTGCTGCTCATGTATGCTGTGATGCTCATTGATTACAGTGGGATATCATTAGCCACTCCTCAGATAGGTCCTTTACATCACTGTTACATTGCTGATCTGTAGTGCTGTGAAATGTTGCTATGCAGCTTAACCCTCTGGGCTTTGCATGTCTGTTTTCTGGACCATTGATGTATGCAGTGTTCAATAAGATATGGGCCTTGTCCGCCATGCCCCCTGCTTCTCCACTGCGTTGCGGTCCTCGACTACATTCAGGACTGTGTCTATCATGCACACAGACCCAGGTACCTGTCACACACACCCTGTACCTACCCTGCCATGAGCTGCTGTGTCATCACCCCATAGTTGCCTGTGTTAGGGCATGCATGCTCTCAGGACATGGTCCACCACCAATCCCCTCCCTGTGCCACATGTGCTTGGGCATGCCCTGGACGTGTCCTGCATATCTACCACTACTACTCCACTACTACTACAAAGCATTTATAGGGTGCTACCAAGCGCACGCAGCACTGTAAAAGTGGAAACACAAAAATGACAATCCCTGCTCAACGGAGCTTATAATCTAAAAAGACAGAGCACTAACAGGTGTGGAAACAGGTTTGGAACAGGAGCAAAGAGACAAGAGCAGGGGAGACAGAACAAAGAAAGGAGGTAGGAACAAGTGTGAGAAGAAGACAGAAAGGTGAAATTAAAAGGGGAGAAATGGAGAACAGCACACTCATGAGCCAAAGGCAGAGGCAAAAATATGAGCTTTGAACTCAAGTGTGAAGAGGGGCAAAGAAGATGCCTGACGCATGGACAAAGGATGTTTATTACAAGCGTAAGGAGCAGCAAGGTGTAAGGTGCATACCTACCTGCCTGTGGATGGGCGGTGTCCAGTGCTTCTGGCAGTCCACGCAGATAGATGGGCCCAAGACGGTCTGCGAGCTCCTGCTCCAGGAGTGTGAGAGTTGGGGCATAGGGGGCACCCCCACCAGTGCCCATGGCATGTTGCCTCTCCACCACCATGTGTGCACGGACACCATGCTTAATGTCATTAAATCTCTTTCTCAGGCTGTCCAGGTCAGTGGTTGGTCCCCCTGCCTGGGCTACGGCCTCCTGCACCTCCTCCCACACATGTGCACATGTTGCCACAGTGGTGCTGTTGCTCAGCCGGCCATAGAGCACCTCATACCGCTCCAACACACTGGCCAGCAGGATGTGGTTTTCTTGCTGACTGAATCTCACAACCCTCCTCCGTTCCTCAGCTGGCACCAGTATACGCCTTCGTTTGGCACTGGGTGGCCCCTGTGTGGGCTGCAACACACCCGATGGGCCTGCAGCCACCACCACAGGCCCAACACTCCCTGCCGGCTCTGGGTCCTGCTGAACAGGTGGCCCCCCTCCTCCCCTCCTGCCATGTCCTGTCACTCCAACTCCCTGCCCTCTGTGCCCTCTCCCTCCCTGTCACACATCCCTGCTCCTCGGCTCCTCTGCTACACCTCACACCTGCTCCTCGCCCCACCTCCTCTCCCTGCTGCCTGCTCCTCAATTCAGCTCCTGTCTCTCTTGCCTGCTCCTCGCCTCCCCTCCTCTCTCTCTCGCCTGCTTTCCCACACATCTCTCCACACCAAACCTGCCTCTGACATTCTACACCACCATTCACCAACCCAGCCACTCTCCACGACACACCTGCTTCTGACACTCTCCTTGCTTCACCAAGAACCAACAGCACATGCCTTCTCTCCCTCGCCTACACAAACCACTCAACGTGTATCAGGTGTGCATGTGTATTTACAGGTTTTTTTATGTTGCGCATGCACAGTGGCCCGAGTGCGTCGGCTGTGCACATTGTGCATGCGCCGCGGAGATACGGAAGGTGCGTGGGCAGGACACCATGTTACACATGCGCTGTGCATGAGCATGAGGCTTGGCACATGCACGTCACGTCACGCAGCACATGCGCATGTCTCGCGCTCATGCGCAGCGCATGTGTAATATGGTGTCCCGCACATGCACCTTCTGCATCTCTGCGGCGCATGCGCAACGCACACAGCTGATGTGCTTGTGCCACTGCGCATGCACAACGCGCGCACCGTAAAAAAATCTATACACATGTACACCTGGTACAAGTTGAGGGGTTTGTGTAGGCGAGGGAGAGAAGGCGTGCACTGTTGGTTGTTGGTGAAGCAAGGAGAGTGTCAGAGGCACTGTGGTTTTTAACATATGGAATGCTGTAAAGAATAATGTAAAAGGCATTTCTGTCTGTTCATCAATACACAAAATAACTCTCCAAAGAAAGGGATGGAAAGTCTCCATGTCTGGCATAACACAAACCTTAAGAAGAGTATTAGCACTAAATTTGAGACTGAAATCATATCCAACTTGCTCTGGCTTAGCCATGAGGTTCATTTCTGCCATGGTATATAAATCAACCCCATTTGGCGATACTGGCCCCAAAAGGAGTAGCCAGTTAGAGCAGAGAGCTAAACACTTGGGAAGCCATGATTCAAATCCCACTCATATTCCTCTTGACTTTGGGGAGGTCACTTAACTCTCCATTCCCTCAGGTACAAAGTTAGATTGTAAGCCCTCCAAGGATTGGGAAATACAGAGCATATATTTATTTATGTTCATTTAGTATACCTCCGTTCGACAGGTAAGTGACATTGTGGCAGTTTTCATCAGTTAGATAAAGGGGTATGTTTACTAAACCGTCTTAACGTGTGCCCGGCGATAGTGTGCAGGCTGCCATAAAAGGAGTGGGCGTGTTGGCCTTAAAGTAGCAAAACGGGATTATCGCGCGATAACGTGTGCTGCGCACATTATCGGGCGAGACGCCGCTAAGCACGTTAACGCGTGGTAATCTTAAGTAGGCGCAGACATGCAAAGAATAGAAACAGAAGTGTAGCACAATGGTTAATACACTGACTGATGGTGCAGGGGTCATGAGTTGGATCCCCCAGTGTGCCTAATCCATAAGGTGGGCTGAGCCAGTAGCTTTTACGTGTGAGTTTTGAGGCATTTGATTTGTAGTTTAATTAGTGCTGCCAGCAAACACACCCTCACGTGCCGTAACCTAAGGTGCCGCATAAGGCACCCTATAAGGCACTCCATAGGGCACATTATAAAGTGCACTGTCCGCCAAGGCACCCTATAATGTTCCCTATAGGGCACCCTATAAGGTGCTTTAGGGAACACCTGATAAGGCACCTTATAAGGCGCCTTATGGTTACAGTACACTGAGGGTGTTTCTGCTGGCAGCACTAATGTACATTAAAAATAGACAATGCCTCAGACAGCCTTATCAAATAACCCCACCATGGGTTTGAAGCCAGGCAGTGAAGTAACCAGTGAGCTACAGCTGCTAACAAGCCCCTGGCTGGCTGCAGAAGGACTGCACGTCACCACACAAACTGTCTGCTGTGGTTACCAGGATAGGGTTAACCCACCCATACCCATGATGCACTGCACATGCAAATCAGCAGTCTACAGATGGGAACAAGATGGGGTATGCACCCCCACAGCACCTCGGCCTGGTGGGGGAACCGACCGTATGTGGTACTGGCACAGAGTAGCTACAGACTGTCACATTGTGCGGGTACTGTGCTCACCCTGAGGGTGAGGTGGGGCGCCCAGCACCAGGTCCACAGCACCTTTCATGGCTGAAATGCGCCATGCTGCATGTCCCCATTAGTGCTACTGTGTGTGCTAGGTAGTTCCTGCAGACACACCTAGGATACATCTGTGTCCTTCTGTATTTCTCAGTCATATCTAGCCCTTATGGGGCTATGATGCACCCAGAATAGTGCATATCCTGTGTTGGTGCCATGGTTACATGATGTAGGTGAAGGGGGGGGTGTTTGGACCCATAGGTGGATTATGTACCACCACACAACCCACCCTCTGGGGTCTGGGTGGGAAACAGGATTGCCCACCAACAGATCCACATTCTACCTCCCTGCAATGGTGGCAGTAGAGGGGACCATCAACTCCAGTCCTGCTGGGGAGCAGACACCCTACAGGGCAGACAATGCAGAGCTGTACACATCAATAAAGCAATAGCAGACAGACAGTAGGCCTGGAAATGCACAGCTGTCCCCACCACTATCTGACATTCTCCAGCAGCAAGCCTACAGCAGCTGCACCCTGCAAGGTGTTCCAGCAAGACACATACTAGCTGCAGACAGTCTGCTAGCTAGTCCATAGTGCATGTTCCTGGAGGAGATACATGTACCCAGAACTGGGATGTTAGCATACACACCAAGTAGATAAGTCAGTGATTGGGCCCCAAAAGAGAACCCATCAATATCACATGAGAGAACTACTATATAGCACTATGGGGGAACCTAGCCATGCCATGGTCACTGCTCAGTCAGGATGAGAGTGACCTCCCAGCAGGACATGCTGTGGCCACCCTGTCCGTGCAGGTGGTGGCCGGCCACTACAATGTCCGAGCTATTGCCCTATGCTATGTACAGATGAAACCAGGCCAGGCCACCCTATCCTGGCTATTCCCACGGTACCTTGCTCCTCATTATGCACATTGGCAGGCCAATACTGGCAACAGTGCTAGCAGTGTGGGCTGTGGAGGGTGTTTGCAGCCACCACACAATGGATAGACAGACACATACTCCCCACACCTATGCCAGCATTGTGCAACTATAGAGGTGTTTGGCAGCCCTGGCCACCGCACCAGTCCTGGGCACAGTGCAGGCATGGCTATGGTACGCAGTACTGTTGGGGTCACCCCCCAGGGTGGTAAACACTGTCAGACACAAGACCTGTAGCACACTCCACAGACATCAGAAAGGTTGCTATGATGCAGCTCACTCAGAAAATTGTACTTAACCTCGAAATTGCTATCTGCCAGTAATCATAGCAACCTTTTGATAGCTGTGTACTGTATTCCCAGGTTTAGGGTGGCATTGCTAAGGTATGCAAGTGCTAGTATTGGGAGATGCACGCAGGGCCCAACATCCTGCCTCTCCAGGAGGCATTGGATAATGGAGCCTGTGGGTGTGGATGTGTCTGCCCCTGTTGGCCGCTGCTTTAGGGCAGAGGTTCCCGACTCCAGTCCTGGTGGGCCAGACACTGTTCGGGTTTTCATGCTGTCCCTCATGAATATTGTGATGAAGCAGATGCCAGTAAACCCATGGAGGTAGAAGAAAACACTGATCTCTTTAAAGGAAATGATATACATAAAGTGCAGTTAGTGAGAAGTGCAGCTAGAGGGAGCATGCACAGAGATTCAGAAGGTAGGCTGACACGCCCAGGTTGGGATGATGCAAGAACTAATTCAAAGCATAATCAGATACACCTGGTCAGAGGGACAGAATCCTTACCTAAGAAACAGCTTTATAAGCAAAGCATAGACAAGTCAGAAGAGAGAGGAGCAGCACGAGCCGCAGCTGCTGCTGATAGAGAAGAAAGAGAAAGGAGACGGCTCCAAAGAGAGGAGAAAAGGCAGTTGAACTTGCAGCCCTTACAGGAAAGGAACAAGTTCCAGGAGAGCCAGTTTCAGGCTGGGAAACTCCAGAAGGAAGTCTTCAGGAAGGACAGAAGGAGAACCGGGAGAGTGCCTGGTAGGGACAATACCAGAGACACAGACCCAAGAGTTCAGAGGTACCTTCATGCTTCTTCCCCTGTATGTGAGCCACAAGAAGTTCAGAGGTGGGTGAACCAGACTCAGCCCAGGACTCTAAGAGACACAGATCTGAACCAGGAACTGAGGCCGGGTCACAGAAAGGCCTGGAAGCCAGGAGCCGTAAGAGCAGCCAAGGCAGCTGGAGAAAGGTTTGGGAACCTATAGAAAGAGTGCTTACCAAAAGTCCTGTTGCATATTTTCCAGACCGGGTACAGCCAGGCTGGAGAGCCTTAGGAAGAAGTTCTGAAGTAAAACCAGGAATATATAGGGAAAGCTCAGGGGCAACAGATATCTCAGCAGAACAAGAGGCTATGCAGATAGACCCTGCTGAACCTGACCCTTTGCTAACTGAATGCCCTATGGACTGTACGTTTTGTTATACTGGGAGTTTAGAATCATTGAAAGAAATATAGCACGCAGGATATACTTTTGAAACACAGTTTTGTTTGACAAGCTGAATGAAGAAGCATTGTTTTTGTTTGTATAACCTGTTTTGTTTGAACCTTGCATAACTAACAAAGACTGTGAAGCATATCCAAGTTTTTGACCTATGTAAATACCTTATGTGAAAATCCTGAACAAGGTGAAAATCCTGTTGTCTTTGTTTGAACCTTTTGTGCATTAAGGGAATAAAACCCTATACTTTACCATTCACATGGCTTACACAACTATTCATTATGAAGAAAGGGATTACTAGTACCAGAATGCTTCTGGACTAACAAAAGTTTCTACCTTCAATACAACAATAATGTCCACCCTGACCTTTAAGCACGTGGCTAAAGGGATGGGGTTGTGACAATATGCATGAGATACATCTGCATACCATGGGGGCGGCGTATAGAAATGCAGCACAGGCATCTTTATTAGAGACAGCATGGAACCTGAATGGTGTTTGGCCCTCCAGGACTGCATTTGGAAGACTCTGCTCTAGGTAATGCGCATGTTTATGGTGTCTGTGCTCTGTAGGGTAAAATGTAGGTGTTTTGGGCATGTTTACGTCATCTGCAATAAAGGTGCTGTCTGTATTAGCATGTTTTAGTAGTGGGTAAAATATGGGGACTGGGTTGGCAGGAACCACAGCTGGGACTTGGACCTGTGACCTTCTGCTTCTGAACACACTGGCTGTGTGCACTGCACTACTGTGTTGCCACAAAGACAGTGCATTCCCTGGTGATACCATGACTGTTCGTCAGACAGGGCCTGTCTGTTGCAGTACATGGCACCCACCTACACAGGGCTAGGCCACGGTCTGCTCTGGGCAGCTGCCACTGCCCCCTCCACCAAAAGTACCCCTCTGCCACCATGCTGACATGCCCTTCTGCTGGTGGTGCTGGTGGAGCGCAGTCTCAGGCCATCCAGAGTGCAGGTAGGCGGCTGCCTATTATGCAGGTTCTGGGGTAGGGGTGCCTGCATAGCTGTCCACGCTTTCCCCCAGCACCGCATACCAATGTTCCGTGCCCTTCGGGGTACCTGCTGGGTACTATCCCCTGTGACACTGTGGGAAGCACACTCGTGCCCATGTTGGGCCCTCAGCAGTTGCTGTCTGTCTGCTCTACTGTTTCAGCATTCCTATGGGCCAGCTAGGCATCACCCTAGTCCGCACTGTGGGCCAGCTGCACCACAGCATGTGCCACCTGCAGCCCTCTGTGTCCCCTTTTCCAGCATCTGTCCAGTTGCCCGTTCCGACATGCCCGCCCTGCTGTTGCGGAACATGTGCACGCCATAGGAAACCTGTCCAATGGAAAGGGAAAACCCTGATCAGCGCTATTTCACTGTGGGATCATTCACCTTGTATGGGGACAAAGCATAGACCCTTCCAAAATTAATCTTTATTTTGGAGCTTTTTTGGTAGTGTTTTTTGCTGTTTCCCATTAATATCACTATTGGCCAGCTTGGTTATGTTTTTTTTTCCATTTTGTTCAGGTCATTTTCAATGTTTATTTGCCCTTTTGTTCCGTGCACATGTATCACACTTATCACTTTTTGTAGGCTGTTGTGGAACATGTGCATGCCATGGGAAACCTGGCCAATGGAGTCGGAAACCCTGCTCAGCGCAATTACACTGTGGGCTTATTCACCTTGTATGGGGACGGAGCATAGACCCTTCCAAAATTCATATCTTTTTTTTGGAGCTTTCTCGTGAGTGTTTTTTGATGTTTCCCATTGATATCACTATTGGCCAGCTTGGTTAATTTATTTTTACATTTTCCTCTGTACATTTTCAAGGTTTATTTGCCCTTTTGTTCCGTGCACATGTATCACACTTATCACATTTTGTAGGTTTCCCTGGTTTTGCTGTACATTGCTGACGGAAATGGTTTCTTTTCCCTTTAAATCTGCTCTAACTCCAGGGTTCCACTGGCATTAGTTTTGAGCCTCGGATTTCACAGCGTTAGTGTGCGGGGAGCCTCTCCCCTCCCACTCTCCACCCATTGACCCCTTATCTCCGCCCCTGGGGAGCCTTCCTCCGCCCTCCAGGAGCCTTTCCCCGCCTTCAGCGCTCGTTTGCGCCGCTGCGCATGTTATTGCGCTCTAAGGTACCTGTGCGCCTGATAAAGCGTCATTATCGCTCGATGAGGTACGTTATTGTGTGATAACATCACAGAGCGCACATTAAGACGGTTTAGTAAACATACCCCAAAGAGAAACATTGGCAATTTTGACGAACTTCCTAAAACACTACAATAAGCAGATATAACTGTAAAAATTGAATATAACAGGGAGGGACTGCATAGAAAAACAATCTGCAGCTTTAAAGACAGATATATCAGCACATATCAAGAGGAGAACAAAACAACTACAGAGGGATTAAAAAAATGATTTGCAGTGTACTATTGTGGATCAGGAACTGGTTAAAAGATAGAAAGAAGAGGGTAGGGCTAACTGGCCAGTTTTCCCATTGGAGAAAGGTGAATAGTGGAGTACCTCAGGGATCTGTGCTGGGTCCGCTGCTTTTTGACATATTCATAAATGACCTGGAAAAGGGAATAATGAATGAGGTTATCAAATTTGCAGATGACACAAAGCTATTTATAGTTGTTAAAACCAATGAGGATTGTGGAAAATTGCAAGAGGATCTTGATAAATTGGAAGACTGGGCATCAAAATGGCAGATGAAATTTAATGTGGACAAGTGCAAAGTTATGCACCTAGGAAAGAAAAACCCAAACTATGGTTACATGATTAGGGACCACAACCCAGGAAAAAGATTTAGGTGTCATCGTGGATAACATGTTAAAACCCTCCGCCCAGTGTGCAGCGGCGGCCAAGAGAACAAATAGAATGCTAGGTATCATAAGGAAAGGAATGGAGAATAAAACGAAGGATATTATAATGCCTCTGTATTGTTCCATGGTGCGACCGCACCTTGAATACTGTGTGCAGTTCTGGTCACCGTATCTTAAAAAGGATATAGCGTTATTAGAAAAGGTACAGAGAAGAGCCACCAAAATGGTAAAGGGGATGGAAAGATACCTCTATGAAGAGAGGCTAAAAAAGGTTAGGGCTGTTCAACCTGGAAAAGAGACAGCTGAGGGGAGATATGATAGAGGTCTATAAATTAATGAATGAAGTGGAAGGGGTAAACGTAGATAGATTGTTTACATCATCAGAATCTAGAAGAACTAGGGGACATGCAATGAAGCTACAGGGTAAACTACTTAAGACTAATAAGAGAAAATACTTTTTCACTCAACGTGTAATCAAAATCTGGAATTTGTTACTGGAGGATGTAGTAAATGCTGTTAGTGTAGCTGGGTTTAAAAAAGGTTTGGACAAGCTCCTGGAGGAAAGGTCCATAAACCATTATTAAAAGGAACCCAGGATATCACTGCTTGACCCAATACAAGCATTGTGGAACCTGTGTCTTTTGAGGAAACTGCTAGTTACTTATGACCTTGATTGGCCACTGTTGGAAACAGGATACTGGGCTTGATGGACCTTGGTCTGACCCAGTATGGCATATCTTATGTTCTTAATTACAGGCTAATAGGGAGGCCAGCAGGACGCTATAAAAGGAGCACGCTGCCCAAGATCTTCCTCTGACCGCTGAACATTTCCACCTCACTGGGCCTGATCTTGCATTGGGGGAGGAAGCAGGAGCAGATAACCACTCCTGCTACCCCCGCCAAGGCTGATCGGGAGACCAGCAGGATGCTATGAAAGGAGCACGCTGCTGGTGCACCCACGCCTAAGGGCCTCGACAGAGGGCCCTTGGGCATGGCCCTTAAGCAGGAACCTGAGGCGACGCAAGCAACTCTCCATCTCCACCCGGCTACACAATTTCTAGCTCTGCCTCATGCCAATGTAAGTTCCCTATTCCATAGCCTATTTGTGTTTCCACATAATCCTTGCTGTGCCTCCACCCTATTTTCTCTTGGCTACTCCCACACCATCAATGTGCTTATGATTCAAACACATTGGCACTCTACACCGTTTCTTAAATGCCTTTTATTCAGCATATAACTTGTATAATACTGCGTGTTAGTGTTCTAGAGCCTGTACTACTGTGTTATAGTGCTTAAATTCCGTTCAATCAGCATGTAACTTGTATTCTCCTATTCACAGTGTTCCATCTCTCCTCACCTTCTACCAATTACACTATATCTCATTCAACACAACTTTATTGTATCCCACACTTCACAGACTACCTTAAAACTTGATCTATTTATTGCACTGTTATCCCCCTCAAACACAAATCAAAAACATCTCACTATCATGCCCCTCTTGTACAGATGGTTGATCCTTATGTATCTTTCCTCCCTTCTTATCTGCTGCCTCTCAACCCACCTCACTTCCCCTCCCCTATTCCAATCATCCACCTCCCAAGGCACAGTTGATAGTGACTAATTCTACTGCTGCCAGTAACTATATACACTGTTGACTGTAGATACATACACTACCACCAGAGACCATTAATCCCCGCAGAGCTCCCTCTCACTCAACCCCCTACTTAAAAAAATCAAACACAATGTATCCTACTAAACCTGCAAACCTCTCTCTCACTCTCCTGCTGACAACACTCCTAACCCAACACATATATACATACAAGACCAACCAAAGCCCTTATAATAACATCCCCATCATCCACAATCATTACCGGAATCCTTATAATAATTTCCCAACCACCCATAACCAGTATCACAGCCCAACACACAGCACTACATACACAAACCCCCACAATCATCATTCGCGCAACGATTCAGACAAACGCCTTCACAGACTCATACAAATAAAACACCAACCCTATAGTGCAATAAATGAACAAGCTGATAAAACAAACTCTAACCTACAACTCATCCTAATAAACATCCGATCTATACGAAACAAAATACCAATAATCAATGACATAATAAAGGACACAACACCAGATATCATCTGCATTACTGAAACATGGCTCTCACCCACAGACACCATACTACTAAACCAATTAGACACACAACAATATGACATATTCAACTGTCATCGGAATATATACAGAGGTGGATGCGCTTTAGTACTCACCAAAAAAGACCTAAAATTCACCCTAACAAACTTAAATAATATAGACGGAATGGACATTGTCAATATAGAAAATAGAACCCTTGCCCTCGCCCTCATCTACCGGCCCCCATCAACCGATCAAAAAAACCTCACCCCTATCCTTGAACTTGCATGCACAGCATCTCAAAGCAAACCACTCATACTCCTTGGTGACCTGAACCTTCCATCGCTGAACCACTCACAATCGAATAACTTCATTGAAGCTATGACGCAAATGGGTTATACACAGATAATACAGACCCCCACACACAAAAAGGGTAACATACTTGACCTAATCTTCCTTCCCTCTATGCTTTACAGTCACCAGCCAAACACCACCCCAACTATGACCGAAGTACCATGGTCCGACCACCACCTTATTACAACCTACCTACCAGTACAAGCTCCAAAAAACACTACAAGCACATCTCCACATACCTCACGCTTCGCGCACTTTAATAAAAATACATTCCTCAATGAAGTATTACCCAAACTCAACACAAACTCACCAGACATCAACTCAACCATAACACATTGGAATTTAACCATTCAAAATGCAGCTGTTCCCACACAAGTATCACATAGAAAAACAAAAAAGACGGAAAAATGGTTCACGAAAGAGCTAACAAAACTAAAAAAGCAACTGAGGAAACAAGAAAAGAGATGGAGGAAAACTCAATCAGATGAAAACAGATCCCAATACATGTTGCTACTTACTGAATACAAAAATGCAATCAACAAATCAAAAAGAGACTACCACTCTAAAGTACTAAACTCAGCCATCAACCGCCCGAGAGAACTATTTGCGATAATAAAAACACTAACTAAAACTAATAACAATGAGCCTACACAACCAGCAATAAGTGTACAAACACTAGCAACACATTTTGCAGCGAAACTAAAAGCAAAACCACTACTCCGACACCAATATTTACAAGCACTAAACTCATAAACGAATGGACAAACTTCCACATAATAGATCAAAAACAACTCCTTAGAATCATAACAATGATCAACACAACAACCTCCCCACTCGACCCATGCCCTGTATCATGGATTAAATGTGCAAAGGATGAACTGGCGGAAAATTTACAACACATAGTGAACAAATCCCTTTCACAAGGCATAATGCCTGATGCCTTAAAACTCACAACACTTAGACCAATAATAAAGAACAATAAGCTGGACCCAAAAGACCCGAACTCATACAGACCCATAGCCAGCATCCCATTTATAGCTAAAATAATAGAAAAAAACAATTCAAATACAGTTACAAGAACACATTGATGAGCATAAACAACTTGACTCACACCAATTTGGATTCCGCCCCTTCCATGGAGTGGAAACTCTATTAATCACCCTAATGGATTTCCTCATCAGAGGTACAGATAACAACAACCAAGGCTTCCTACTTCTTTTCATAGATATTTCTGCCGCCTTCGACAACATTAACCACCCCACACTGATCAACAGACTACAAAGCTTAGGAATAGGCGGGACTGTCCTTGAATGGTTCAAGTCCTACATCTCAAACAGACTAATACGTGTCCAAATTGACCAAGAGGCATCAGAATCATTCCCCCAAGGCCAAGGAATACCCCAAGGATCAGCCCTCTCCGCCCTCCTATTTAACCTGTACCTACAACCTATAACAAACATATTTAAAAAACACAAGATTAACCACTTTATATATGCTGACGCCATCATGCTCACTGTCCCCATAACCATTAAAAACCATTCATATGACACACTATCAGAATGCATGATCGAGACCTCCTCCTGGTTAGAATCTAACTACCTCAGCATCAACCTCAAAAAAACGGAAGCAATGTTCGTAACAAGGTCATCAACCACTGAGAACACCTTCCCAGATACTATCACAATCAACAAAACATCCATACCTGTCAGAAAAGAGGTAAAATATTTAGGTGTAATAATAGATCACACACTTACCATGCTACCACACATAAAACAAACCGTAAAAACCATCTACTATAAACTTAAAACTATTCAGCACCTAAGACCACTCCTCGAAACACAAGATTTTAGATCTGTAGTAAATACACTAATCACCCCCCACTTCGACTACTGCAATAGTCTATTAATAGGCCTCCCTCTAAAAAACACTTACCTCCTCCAAAGAGCCCAGAACATCTGTGCAAAAGTAATAGCTAAAGCTCGTCTAACGGACCACATAACCCCAATACTGCTAGAACTACACTGGCTCCCAATAAACAGCCGAATCAGATACAAAATTATCCTAACAACCTTTAAACTCATAAAAGACATAGCTCCCTCACACCTATCCACACTACTGCATTCACCAACCGAAACTAGATCACACAGACAAAACGCAGCCCACTCCCTTATCACACCAAAAGCTTTCAGGAAGACAAAGAAAACCACTAGCTCCAGAGCTTTCACATTCACTGCCCCTACGATCTGGAACGACCTCCCAATAGACCTTCACATCATAAAAGACCTCTCTCAGTTCAGGAAAGAACTAAAAACATACCTATTTACTGAACACTTTGAAATCCCATATTCCCCCAAAACACCTCCATAACAACCATGGACTTACACGCACAAAACCCCCATACTCAAAACTAAATACCTCTAACTCCCTGTCTGCCACCCCCACACAGACTCCCGACTTATGACATAAAAGGAAATAAATTCCAATACCTAACTACACATGCCCTACACACAACACTCAACCACTGTAAATATCCAATGTAAATAATTTAATGGTTGTTTGTATTTTTAATATATCATAACGTTGAAGTTTATTGTTCAATGTAAATAGTTGAACCTGACCGTTCAATGTAAATAGTTGAATCCGATTGTTCAATGTAAATGTATACAACTGTGTACAACTGTTAAGATGTTTCATGTAGACCGCCCTTGATCGCTGGAAGGGGCGGTATAGAAGAAAATAGATAAATAAATAAATAAAAGAATTCCCTTTTCCCTAACCCAATAACACAGCCACCATCACAGAAGAAACTCCTGCCTCCTTCACTGATACACCAATCACCCCACCCCACCCACACTGTTCACACAATAAAATTCAGCCTAATTAACATACTCTCTGCATGCAATAAAATACAAATCCTTTCCAACCACATTAATGACCACGCAATAGATATTCTTTGCATCACAGAGACTTGGTTCACCGAAACTGATAATGTTCTACTAAACCAACTAAATACCAGTACCCACAACATCCACAGCTGCCCATGAATCAACAGGAGAGGCGGTGGAGTTTGCATCCTCTCAAACAAGCATCTCTGTTTCACGACAACTAACACTACATCCTCCCACGGTCTAGACACCATCACCATTAGCAACAAGTGCTTTGCTATCTGCCTCGTATATAGGGCACCCCAGCCAAATGCAGATCAGATTGACTCACTGCTTGAAACAGTATGTTCTCATGCCCCCCACCAACAGCACCTCATCCTCCTCAGTGACCTCAATCTCCCCTCAGCCAACACCCACCAAAGCAACACATCCCTGCAAGCCATGAAGGATCAACAATTCACACAACTCATCAACACCTCAACTCACCTAAACGGTGGAGCTTTGGACCTACTTTTTTCATCACACCCTATCTCCCCCTCATCCACCCCTGTCCCATGGTCCGATCATTATCTAATAACTTTCACACTACCAACTTCCCTGCCTAAACACCCTACCAACACCCCCCTCCCCCCAGACCTCCCTCATCAAGGAGATTCATCATCTTTAGTGAGGCCTCTTTCATTCAACAGACCATACTCACCATGAAGCGAGACTTTCAACAGTCAGACCTTGACGTGTTGATACAGTCCTGGAACTCCACTATCACCAACGCTTCCAAAGCTCCTCCCCGCACTCCCTCCAGAAAACATTGGCCCCGTGCCCCTTGGTACTCTGCCCTCCTTAGAGAATAGAAATGCTCCCAAAGAAGACTTGAGCAAAGATGGAGGAAATCTAAGGACCTACAGCTTTGAGCAACCTACTTAGACTTATGTGCTGTTTACTCCACTAATAACCTCAACGCCAAGCATGAACACCATAATAACATCCTCCTCCGTGCCATAAGCAAACCAAGGGTACTATTTAGCCTTGTTAGAACTCTCACTAATGACCCAACCCAATCCCTTCAAAATAACACTATCCACCCCCAAGCAATAGCGGACTTTCTTATTTCCAAACACAAACTCCCAGGTTCCCCTATCCTTATAATACCTCCTCCTTGCTCTGCAGCTTCCACGCCCAACCATGGACTACATTCAGGAAGGTTCCCCCAGAAGAACTACTGAATATTATCTCCCATATTAACGCCACAACCTCTCCTCTTGATCCCTGCCCAGTAACTTCGATCAAGCTAATAAAGAAATTAATGTCACCATTCATATCTACCATCCTCCACACTTCACTCATCCAAGCATACCTCCCATCTTCTCTCAAACAAGCCTCTGTGAGACCCCTCCTAAAAAAATTCAACCTTGACCCCAACTCGCCTGCCTCATACAGACCCATAGCCAGTGTACCCTACCTCTCCAAAATTATTGAAAAGGCAGTGCAAATCCACCTCCAGGAACACATTGATAGATATGCTTAACTTGACTGCAATCAACATGGTCTGCCCATACCACAGCGCTGAAACTCTACTCACCTCCCTCCTGAATACCCTCATTACTGCAACTGAAAAACCCCTCTTCAGCTTCGTGCTACTATTTCTGTACATTTCTTCAGCATTTGAGAAGGTATCTCACCAGACTTTTCTCAACCAACTCAACAACATTGGTGTCCAGGGCTCACCTCTCAAATGGATCCATTCTTACCTCTCCCAGCATACTCAACTAGTAAGAATCAGTCAACAATCCTCATCACCATACACCTTCCTTCAAGGAGTCCCACAGGACTCTGCCCTCTCCTCCTCCTCTTTAATATTTAAATTAGTCCCCTCTGTCATGTCATTCAGAGATTTAACGTCGGATATTAACTATATACTGATGACATAATGGTATATGCTCCTTTCCACACTACCTTCCCCGATTATTCCAGTCTATCCGCCTGCTTCATAGAGATAGTTCTATGGCTCCAGCTTCACAACCTTGCAATTAACTTCACCAAAACAGAGATCCTTCACGTAACCAGAGACCACAACTTCACAGCCCTTCCAACCATCAAACTTGGACATACCGAAGTACAAGTTAAGCCCCAAATTAAATACCTCGGTGCTACCCAAGATTGTTACCTAAACTTCCAACCTCATCTAATGAGCATCACCAAAAGCATATATTTCAAACTTTGAATTCTCTGCAATCTACGCCCATTACTATCTATTGACAGTTTCTGTGTAGTTTGCCAAGCCTCTATTACACCACTGATTGACTACTGTAACTCCATTCTCCATGGGCTTCCCAAGGCTACCATCGCCTCGCTGCAGTTGGCCCAAAACACCACTGCACGCATTATAGCTGGTGTCCCCAGACATTCACACATCACCCCTACCCTAAAAGATCTTCATTGGCTCCCTGTCGCCTCTCAAATCAAATTCAAGGTACTCACCATTACTCATACTCGATGTCACCTCCGAGCAATTCCAATCACTAATCAAATGTCCAGATAACAACAGACTCCGCAGGCAGAATGTGGCAAATCTTCTCCTCCCCCCAACACAAACTCACAAAGGATCTCAACAAACTTGCACAAGGGCTTTTGAATATTATGCCCCCGCCTCTTGGAACCAGCTACCCCCCCCCCCCCCCCCACAATATGGTGTATCCAATCCCACACCTTATTCAAGAAACACCTCAAAAGTTTCCTTTTTGAAGAATACTATGGCATTCCCCTTCCGTCAAACACCCCGCAAGAGCACCTCCCACCTCTGCATACCATTTCTATCACCCCCCTTAACTATCTCATTCTTATAGCCCCTTCCCTCTTACCCCCCTAACGCAAACTCCTCTCTTATTTCCCCCTCCCTTCCCCTTCTTCTCAGCTCCCCTCAAACCAACCACTCATCAAACCCATTAGCATTTGTATATTAGGCTACTCACCCAACCTCAAGCTCATCATAACTTAACCGCTAAAGTTACTCCACCCCGGTTCTGACCCACTTTTACCCTGTTATCAACCTTTGTTTTACATTTTATTAACAATCTAAGGTGTACCCTGTTAACAACCTTGTTGTACATTGCTAACAATTTAAATGGTACCCAATTTTAAAATTCCCATGTATATATGTTTAACTGTTTAATTGTTAAGTTCACCTGTTCCTTGTAAACCATTGCTTTTTGTTCCATGTCAACCGTTTTGCCTTGTAGAAAAACTGTATATTAAAATCAATTAAATAAATAAATATTTAAAATATGAACATCAATATAAGCATGTTTTCAAGGCTTTTTTAAGAAATAGAAAGTAGTCCCTGGGTAAGAACCTAGAAGATTGACATAAGGAAAGCCGAGGTTTATGAGGACTTTCATAAGAAAATAAGATATGTTATACTGAGTCAGACCAAGGGTCCATCAAGCCCAGTATCTTCTTTCCAACAGTGGCCAATCCAAGTCACAAGTTACCTGTCAGGTTCCCAAAAGGTATCTAGATTCCATGCTGCTTGTCCAATGGGTAAGTAATGGATTTCCCCAGTCCTCTTTAATAGTGGTTTATGGACTTTTCTTCCAGGAACTGATTCAAGCCTCTTTTAAATCCAGCTACACTAACAGCTTTTACTATATCCTCTGGAAACAAATTCCAGAGTTTGATTATGTGTTCAGTGAAAAAATATTTTCTCCGATCAGTCTTAAATGTGTTATATGGTACTGTAGCTTCATTGCGTGCCCCTGTCTTTTTACCCTTTTGAAGGAGTAAATGACCAATCTACATTTACCCATTGTACTCCATTCATTATTTTTGTCACTCACCTACTTACCCCTGAGGCGGAAGGCCTGGGGCTTCAGTGAGGCTCCTCTTATATAGCAAGGACTTAGTAGTGCCCTGTGGGATT
Source organism: Ichthyophis bannanicus (assembly GCA_033557465.1). Classification (NCBI taxonomy): domain Eukaryota; kingdom Metazoa; phylum Chordata; class Amphibia; order Gymnophiona; family Ichthyophiidae; genus Ichthyophis; species Ichthyophis bannanicus. The sequence goes on along the minus strand of CM066038.1, from coordinate 318,135,140 downwards.
TGGAGTCCCAATAGCTAATCAAATAAGAAGGTAGTTGTGGTCGAGTAGCTATGCTTAAAGAGGTATTTATTTTCCCTTCCCGGGAGAATTCTTGCAACAAGGGTCAAAAGAAATTAAACCATAATACTGGCATAACACAAGTGGGGACTACAATTTACAACCAAAATGCTTCTTGTCAGCGTTAACCAAACAAAAAGGGAAAAACAGGCTTTTTCAATCCAAAAAGCTGTACAGTGAAATCTGTGTTCCTCCACAGATTTCTCTTAGGCAGGCTTTACTCAGGTTTTAACAAAAAGAGGTCACACCATCGGAAAACACCAATGTACAGTCCATTTTGCAAATATCTGAGCTCTCTTCACAGAAGTCACATTCCATGTCCTCGTGTACTTCTTGGCTATTATATTTTGCAGGGCTGTAATGTGTATCAGTGTTTAGTAGTTTCCTCTCTTCTTGGCCAGAGCTTCTCTCCCCTCTATCACTGCAGAAAGGCTGGTTACCATGCACTATGGATTCTCCCCTTAGAGGGCCATACACTTCAGGACCATTGGGAGTAAAATTCAGTGCCCCTCTATTCCAGGTACTATGCCTTTCTTCAGGCTGAGCTCTGCCTGGCCGTTTTGCAACCGGGAAGTTGAAACTTTTCTCCCTTTCACTTCCCCTCCCAGGACGTCTTTCTCTTAGGTGGGAAATCTCTCTTGGATAAGAGCTTTTGCTCCCCAGGTACCTGCTCCCGTGGTTATTCCCTCTCCCAGCTCCTCGTGGTTTGCAGCTTGGAATCTCTCTCTGTCCCCAACCGGACTTTGGCTTAGTGCAGCCCAACTTTCCAGCACTAACCTCTGAGAATTCCTCCTGGGCAAACTCCTCTGAGGTGCAGATGGACTCCACGTCAGAAGCTTTCAGGTATGACTCCTGGCTCTCATGAGCTCTGCTCTTTCCTTTCCCGTGAGTCCTCTCAGTGTCTCTTTCTCTCTCTGTATCTGAGACTGAGTCTGACTCGCTGCTTGCGTCTCTGCCTGTATCCTTGCGTGTGTCTCTGCTCCTGTCTCTGCGTGCTTCTGCTTTGCTCAAGAGTGACCTTTTTTTAAGTGCGTCATTCTTTGAGACTCTTGTTAGCTCAACACCCTGCAGCTGTTTCTGCTTCTCTGATGAGCTATGACGTAATGCTATTCCTCGGCGTTTACCTACAGCCGGTGCTCTTGTTTTGCTTGGTTGCTCATAGCAACCCCTAGCCATGTGCTTTGCACTGCCGGTTTTAAAACTGCCCTGTGTATTTTCCTCCACTTCCATAGGCACTATCTGCCTTGCGCCATGACATTTTATATACCTTTATCGTATCTCCCCTCAGCCGTCTCTTTTCCAAACTCAAGGGCCTTTCCTCATAGCGATATCCTTCCATCCCCTTTAGCATTTCTGTTGTTGTTCTCTGTATCTTTTCTAATTTTGCTATATCCTTTTTAAGATATTGTTGACCAGAATTGCACACAATATTTAAAGTGTGATCGCACCATGAAGCGATACAGAGGCATTATATTCTCCATTCCTTTCTTTATGATTCCCATTATTCTATTTGCTTTCTTGGCAGCCGCTGCACACTGGGCAGAGGGTTTCAACGTATTATCCACAATGATGCCTAAATCCTTTTCCTGGGTGGTGGTTCCTAATATGGAGCCTTGCATTGTGTATCCATAGTTTGGTTGTTCTTTCCTAAGTGCATAACTTTGCACTTGTCCATATTAAATGTCATCTGTCATTTGGACGCCCAGTCTCCCAAGTTATCAAGGTCCTCTTGCATTGTTTTACAATTCTCTTGTACTTTAGCAGCTTGGAATAATTTGGTATCATCTGCAAATGTGATCACCTCACTTGTTAATCCCATTTCCAGGTCATTTATAAATATGATAAAAAGCAGTGGATCCGGGGGGCGGAGCCTGATGCCGAGCAGAGTGGACGTCTAGTGCGGTGGCTCTGTGGAGACCTTGCAAAAAACCCGAATAAAAGTGCCGTTAAAATTCTACTACGTCCCCTGAAATTCTCCCTGGTACCTTCCTGATGGCGGGCCCCAAGCCGCAGCGATTGGATTTTGCAGGCGCTTTAAATAACAGCACTAAAAGGACTAAAACTGAGCCCATCTCTCCAAAAAAAATGGCGGCCACACGTGAAGGGCCGGATGCCCACCTCGAATTGCTTACTGAGATTCGGGGGGTAAGGGAGCTCGTCAAAGCTAATGGGGTGGCGCTGAGCTCAGTTCATGAAGAACTCGCTGGGCTCAATACCAAGTTCGAAGGCCTCTCTGTGAGGCAGGACAAGGCGGAGGCAGCACTCGCTAACCATGAGGCCCGTTTGGAAACGGTCACTAAGCTGGAGAGGCAACTCATAGCGCTGCAGCGGGAGGTGGAGGACAGCAATAATCGTGCACGTCGCAACAACGTGCGGGTGGTAGGCCTACCGGAGGGGGCGGAGGGTAAAGACATGCGGGCCTTCCTGTACAAGGCGATCCCCGAGATCCTGCACTGCACCTTTGACAAGGACTTCGAAATTGATCACGCTCATCGCATCCCCTCCAACACTATGCCGAACAACTCCAAACCGCGACCCATCATTTTCCGCACCCTACGCTATCAGCAGGCTGCGCAGATTCTGGAGCTGGCGCGCACGAGAGCACCGGTGGAATTCGAGGGGCGCCGACTCCTTCTTTCCGGACTTAGCCAAACACACTGTTAACAGGCGCAAAAGACTCCTGGAATACCGTCCTCGGCTCCAGCAGCTCCAGGCGCGGTTTGGTCTTCTCTACCCCGCGCGAATGCGTGTCACCTTGCATAATCACACTCGCACCTTTGAAGATCCAGAAGCGCTTGATCGGTTCCTGGAGGAGAAGGAAGCTATTCAGATGCGTTGAGCTGCGAACGCTATTGACCTGCCCAGGTTTTATTGAACAACCCCATTGTATGATAGGCTTTGCCTCCTGAACAACGCTGTGAGCTTAACAGCGCGCCCATATGTTTTTTTTTAATTTTTTTTTTTCAGGCTATATTTTCTTCTATGTTCTGGCACTTCTGCCGCAGGAATTGCTGCTGATATGGACTGGGGGATGGGGCCATATATGTATCGCTGTTTCCCCACTTTTATTATACCATATTATTATACTGTTTGTTTTATATAGTCATGTGTTGATTATCATATGCTCTTTTTTCACACTTCTATATTCTATCCTTTTTAAGGGGATTAAGATTGCCTGCATGGTCCATTTGTCTGCGGTGCGGGCCCACCGAGTTTTCTCTGGGTCTCCCGAGCCAGCCCTGCCGGCCTGCGCTCACCAGTCAATTTTCAGGGTTTAGCCTCTCCTCCAGGGTCCTATTGTCTTACAATGTTTGTCAGGTTAACAGCACTCCGTTATTGCAGCTTTGCCAAGACAGGTTGTCTCTTTAGACTGATAGTCCCCTGTGCAATATCATGCCTTCCACTCAGGCCCCGTGGGGTCTATTTCGTAACCAATTTTCATGGCTCCGTGTAAAATAGTCTCTCTCAATGTACAAGGTATCAACAGCCCGATCAAAAGGCGGAAAATTCTTGACTATGCTCGCCGAGAACGGGCTGATATACTGTTACTTCAAGAGATTCATTTAAACTTGCTGGAGTCCTTAAAACTTGGTCAGCGACCCTACGAGGTTATAGCGTTTTCTCCGGCCATTAGGAAACACAATGGTGTAGCCATCCTTGTCAGAAAGTCCCTTAAGCTCACAGTCTTAAGCCACTGTTCAGATGCAGATGGTCGATGGACAAAAGCTGAATTAAAACTAGGCGGGATTGAGGTGGTCCTTATGTGTCTGTATGCCCCCTCCACGGACAACATAGATTTTTTTCTCGAAGTTGCGAAAGAGCTACAGGGGGATAGCGGGAAGGCGATTATAGTAGGAGGAGATTTTAATCAAACACTAGACCCCCTTCTTGATCGCCAACCTCCTCGATCGCCTAGGCGGTCTAAGGGGCAACTTTTTCTTGCCTCCATGATCCAGGAACTAGCTTTAGTGGACATCTGGCGCTTACAGCATCCACAGGAGTTGGAATTTACTTACTTTTCTGCGCCGCACGCGTCGCAATCCCGTATTGATTTTTTCCTAGTTTCTAAAGCCTTAGTCCCCAATATGGGCCCTGCCACCCTTCACTCAATTCACATTTCGGACCACGCTCCTATTTCGATGATCATGCAAGATGACTCCCTACGACACCCGACTCTAGATTGGACTTTAGATAGATCTCTCTTAGATATACCCGAATTCCACACAGAGGTAAAAGCTGCTATCTCTGAATATTTTCAGTTTAACTCCTCACAGGCCACTTCCACCTGGGCTTGGTGGGAGGGTTTTAAGGCCACGGTCAGGGCGGTCATTACTAGCTTTAATATACGATTGAAAAAGCAAAGGAAACAGCGGCTGCAAGACCTTGAGCAGCAGATTAAAGCGGGGGAAAGGGTCCTAACGCGGCGCACTGATCCCTGTATTTTAGTGAGGCTCCGGCGTCTAAGATTTCAATATAATACTCTTATGACTACGGCGGCCTCTCAGAGCGTGCGGCGGCTGCAAGGGAATTATTATCGTGAGAGCAATAAAGCCGGTAAGCACTTAGCGACCACACTAAAGGGTAAGAGGGAGACCAAACGGGTCTGTGCCATTAAGAATTTGCAGGGATCAGACCTGGTCGTTCAAGACTCCCTGATAGCAGAGGCATTCCGGGATTATTATTCACACCTTTATAGCTCGGAACGGGAGTTTTCGCAGGAGGGCTTTGAGCACTTGGTTGCCACTCTTCAGCGACCTACTCTCTCTGAGGAACATCGGAAGGCACTAGATGCTCCCATAACAGCGGAGGAGATAAGGCGGGCAATAGCATCTATGGCCTTGGGCAAGGCTGCTGGGCCGGATGGGCTACCTGTTGAATTATTTAAGAGCTTTGACACAGCCCTTGCCTCCCCTCTGGAGCAATATTTCCGACTCCTGTCGGCTGGGGGACAGCAAACTGGTACTTTTGCGACGGCTAATTTAGTGGTGTTTGAGAAGCCGGGTCATGACCCTCAATTGGTTACCAATTACCATCCCATCTCTCTGCTTAACGCTGACTACAAGATTTATGCAACTGTCTTATCTGCTCGGCTCTCTGGGATACTCCCGACCCTAATCCACCCTGATCAGTGTGGCTTCACTGAAGGTCGTTCGACTGCTGATAACGCGCGTCTTTTATGTCATGTCTTGTTGGGAGCTGATGAGATGGCGAAGCCGTTAATTGGCCTCTCATTAGATGCAGAGAAGGCCTTCGACCGATTGGAATGGCCTTTTCTTTTTGCGTCCCTTCGCTGGTTCGGCTTCGGCGATGTGTTTTTGAGAGCCTTGGAGGTGCTCTATACTTCTCCTACCGTGCGGATTTGTGTCAATGGGGTTGCTTCAGCCCCTCTTGCTCTGAGGCGGGGCACTCGCCAAGGATGCCCGCTATCCCCCATGCTCTTTAATCTTGCGACGGAGCCCTTAGCTCTTCTTATTCGCCAAACTCCTGCTATCCATGGTGCTTTAGTCGCGGAGCAGGAAATCAAACTCTCAGCTTACGCGGACGATCTTCTCCTCTTCGCCACGCCTGATTCCATTCCCAAGATTTTGGAGCAAATTGAGAATTATTCGCAATATTCAGACTATAAAATTGACTGGTCTAAATCGGTCATGTTCCCGCTAAATAAATGGGTCCTCAAAGGCGATCTCTGTGATTATCCTTTTTTGTGGGAATCGGGCACGGTGAAGTATTTAGGAGTCCGTTACCGTTACCCTCTCGAAGAAACGATGAAGTCTAATGCTGACATGCTCCTGGCCCTGACGCGGGAGTTAACTACGCGATGGTCTCCCCTCACGCTCTCTTGGTGGGGTCGGCTAGAAACTATTAAAAAGATGATTGTCCCCAAAATCAATTACTTTCTGGAGATGCTTCCCTGTTATTTCCCTGCGCATCTTTACCAGTGTCTGGAAAGGATGCTTCTGCAGTTTTTGTGGAAAAATAAGACGTCGAGGATCGCGAAGGGAAAACTAAAACTCTCCCGAGAGCAGGGCGGTGTAAATTTCCCCAGTTTTAAAGCTTATCATCACGCTTTCCTGCTTAAGCAAGGGTCTCGCTGGCTGTACTCTTCTACTTTCGAGAAGCCAGTTTGGGTTACCCTGGAAGAAAAGCTATTGGCTCCTATCCCGCTGGAGTGCGCCCCGGGGATGCAATTTCCTAGTACTTCCCCGATTCCTGTAGTTATCCTAGATACCCTCAAGGCTTTCCAATCTTTTATCAAACTGACTGATCCCGAAGGCGGCTCTCGTGCCCAGCTCCCCATATGGAATAATCCTTTATTTAAAATTCAGAAAAAGAGCTTTATTTGGCGAACCTGGTATTCCCAGGGAGTGTGGAGAGTGTGTCAATTACAAACTGTTAGTAAGTGGAAGACCTATGAGGAGATTAGGCAGGAATTTGGCCTCCCCCTAACTTGCCAATTTCAGTGGATTCAGTTGCGACATTGTTTAGCAGGAGCGGGGCTAAAGCCGGGGCAAAACTCAGGTATTGAGGGTGCTCTTGATATCCTCTGTGCCCTTAGCCAAGCGAAGGGGATAGTGTCTCAGATTTACAAGAGGCTGACGCAATCCCCGTCCCAATTGATGGAGAAGGTTCAAAAGAGATGGGAACGAGAGACTGGGAGGGGGCTCTCTGAACTCCAGTGGAGGAAGTTCTGGTGCAAGCAAGTAAGAGTGACCAGATCTGCCTCCGTGACCCAGACACTGTTTTACTTTGCTCATCAGTGCTTTTATACTCCAGCTAAGCTGGCACGCTGGGGAGGTACTCTCAGCCCACTCTGTTGGACTTGTGGAGCCGAGGTTGGCACCCTAAGACATATTGTATATGAATGCAGGGGGGTGAAGACCTTCTGGGAATCCGTTTGGGAGCAAGTCCAACTCATTTTGCAATTCCGGGAGCCCCTCTCCTGGCAGGTAATAAGCTTACGATCGGCAGCAGATATGCCTTCATTACCTAAGGACGGTACCTTTCTGCTGGACTTCATGATCGGCATAGCGATCTGTTTGATCATTGGCCACTGGAAAGATACTAGCCATACTACTGTCTATGAATGGTGGAATCGCGTCTGCCTTTATAGCCAATTTGAACAGCCCTCTTGTAAATCTAAGCAGCTGCTTGGGAAGCATGCTCTCAAATGGCAACTCTTAAATGATTACATTGCATCACCCAAATTAAGTAGATAACTTGGACTTGGTTTGCCAGACTCCTCCTTAAGGAGTCTTGTTATTTTGAACCCTGGAGGGGAGTGCTGGGGAGGGTTATGGGGAGGGGGGGGGGCTGACAGGGTTTTCTTATCTTTTGGATTGTTGTTAGTGATAGGTTTGCTGTGTTTAGGATGTAACGGTATGTTTATTTTGTGCTGTTTTGTTTCTAAAAACGAAAATAAAGGTTTAAAAAAAAAAAAAAAAGCAGTGGATCCAGCACAGATCCCTGGGGTACTTTGCTGTTCACCTTTCTATACTAAGAAAATTGGCCATTTAGCCCTACTCGGTTTTCTATTTGTCAAACAGTTCCTAATTCACACTTGTACACTGCCTCCTATCCATGGCTTTTTAATTTCCCCAAATCTCTCATGAGGGACCTTGTCAAAGTCTTTCTGAAATTGAGATACACTATGGGGTATGTTTACTAAAGGGCGCTATTTGCGCTGCTGCCACGTTATCAGGCGATAAGGTACCTTATCACCCGATGAAGGCACGTAACTGGGCGCTAAGGTACCTTACCGCGCGATAACGCGCGCAGCAGCGCAAATGAGCGCTGAGGGTGGAGAAAGGCTCATGGAGGGCGGAGGAAGGCTCCCCAGGGGTGGAGAGAGAGGGTCAATGGGTGGAGAGTGGGAGGGGAGAGGCTCCCTGCACACTAACGCTGTGGATTCCGGGGCTGAAAACTAACGCCAGTGAAACCCTGGCGTTAGAGCAGATTTAAAGGGAAAAGAAACCATTTCCGTCAGCAATGTACAGCAAAACTAGGGAAACCTACAAAAAGTGATAAGTGTGATACATGTGCACGGAACAAAAGGGCAAATAAACATTGAAAATGACCTGAACAAAATGGAAAAAAAAACATAACCAAGCTGGCCAATAGTGATATTAATGGGAAACAGCAAAAAACACTACCAAAAAAGCTCCAAAATAAAGATTAATTTTGGAAGGGTCTATGCTCTGTCCCCATACAAGGTGAATGATCCCACAGTGAAATAGCGCTGATCAGGGTTTTCCCTTTCCATTGGACAGGTTTCCTATGGCGTGCACATGTTCCGCAACAGCAGGGTGGGCATGTCGGAACGGGCAACTGGACAGATGCTGGAAAAGGGGACACAGAGGGCTGCAGGAGGCACATGCTGTGGTGCAGCTGGGCCACAGTGCGGACTAGGGTGATGCCTAGCTGGCCCATAGGAATGCTGAAACAGTAGAGCAGACAGACAGCAACTTATGAGGTCCAACAAGGGCACGAGCGTGTTTCCCACAGTGTCACAGGGGATAGTACCCAGCAGGTACCCCCAAGGGCACAGAAAATTGGCAGGCGGTGCTGGGGGGAAGCGTGGACAGCTATGCGGGCACCCCTACCCCAGAACCCGCACCATAGGCAGCCACCTACCCACACACTGGATGGCCTGAGACTATGCACCACCAGCAGAAGGGCATGTCAGCATGGTGGCAGAGGGGTACTGGTGGTGGAGGGGGCAGTGGCAGCTGCCCAGAGCAGACCATGGCCTAGCCCTGTGTAGGTGGGTACCATTCACTGCAACAGACAGGCCCTGTCTAACAAACAGTCATGGTATCCCCAGGTAATGAACTGCCTCTGTGGTGCAGTACGCACAGCCAGTGTGTTCTGGAGCAGAAGGTCACAGGTTCAAGTTCCAGCTGTGGCTCCCACCAACCCAATCCCCATATTTTACTCAGTACTAAACCGTGGTAATAAAGAGGGAACCTTTATTGCAGATAACATAAACATGCCTGAAATGCCTATATTTTACCCTACAGAGCACAGACACCATAGACCTGTGCAATACCTAGAGCAGTTTCCCAAATGCAGTCCTGGAGGGACAAAATTCATTCAGGTTTCATGCTGTCTCTAATATAAGAACATGTTAGCATGGTGGCGGAGGGGTACTGGTGGTGGAGGGGGCAGTGGCAGCTGCCCAGAGCAGACCATGGCCTAGCCTTGTGTAGGTGGGTCCTGTGCACTGCAACAGACAGGCCCTGTCTAATGAACAGTCATGGTATCCCCAGGGAATGCACTGTCTCTGTAGCAACATGGTGGTGCAGTACACACAGCCAGTGTGGTCAGGAGCAGAAGGTCACAGGTTCAAGTCCCAGCTGTGGTTCCTGCCAACCCAGTCCCCATATTTTACCCACTACTAAAACATGGTAATACAGACAGAACCTTTATTGCAGATAACATAAACATGCTCAAAATGCCTACATTTTACCCTACAGAGTACAGACACCATAAACATGCACATTATCTAGAACAGAGTCTCCCAAATGCAGTCCTTTAGGACCAAACGCCATTCAGGTTCCATGCTGCCTCTAATAAATATGGCTGTGCTGCATTTCTATGCACCGCCCCCATGGTATGCAGAAGTATCTCATGCATATTCATTAGGGACAGCATGAAAACCCGAACAGTGTTTGGCCCTCCAGGACTGGAGTTGGGAACCTCTGCCCTAGAGCAGCGGTCAACAGGGGCAGACACACCTGCACCCACAGGCTCCAGTATCCAAAGCTCCTGGAGAGGCAGGATATTGGGCCCTGTGTGCATCTCCCAATACTAGCACTTGCATACCTTAGCAATGCCACCGTAAACCTGGGAATACGGGACACATCTATCAAAAGGTTGCTATGAATACTGGCAGATTGCAATTCCTAAGTTAAGCAAAATTTGCTGATTGAGCTGCATCATAGCAACCTTTCTGATGTCTGTAGAGTGTGCTTCGGGTCTGCTGTCTGACAGTGTTTACCACCCTGGGGAGTGACCCCCAACAGTATTGCATACCATAGCCATGCTTGCACTGTGCCCAGGACTGGTGCGGTGGCCAGGGCTGCCAAACTCCTCTATAGTTGCACAATGCTGGCATAGGTGTGGGAGTGTGTGTCTGTCTACCCAGTGTGTGGTGGCTGCCAACACCTTCCTCAGCCCACACTGCTTGCACTGTTGCCAGTGTCAGCCTGCCAATGTGCATAATGAGGAGCAAGGTACCATGGGTATAGCCCGGACAGGGTGGCCTGCCCAGGATGCATCTGCACAGGGCACATAGGGCAATGGCCCGGACATTGTAGTGGCTGGCCACAGCATGTCCTGCTGGGAGGTCACTCTCACTCTGACTGACCAGTGACCACGGCATGGCTGGGCTCCCCCATAGTGCTATATTGTATTTCTCTCAAGTGAACTGTATTGGTTCCCTCTTCTGAGGCCCAATCACTGACTTATCTGCGCGGTGGGTGTGCTTACATCCCAGTTTTGGGTGCACACATCTCCAGGAACATGCACTGTGGATTAGCTAGCAGACTGTCTGCAGTTATATGTGTATGGCTGGTGCAGTGGCTAGTGAATCACTGTGCTTGCTGCTGGAGAATGTCAGATGGTGGGGGTGGGGCCAGCTGAGCATTCCCAGGCCTACTGTCTGTTTGCCATTGCCTTATAGGTGTGTACAGCTCTGCTTTGGCTGTCCTGTAGGGTGTCTGTTCCCCAGCAGGACTGGAGTTCATGACCCCCTCCACTGACACCATTGCAGAGAGGTAGAATGTGAATCTGTTGGTGGGGGATCCTGTCTTCCACCCTGAGCCATAGAGGGTGGGTTGGGTGGTGGTACATAATCTGCCTATGGGTCCAAACACCACCCCCCCCCCTTCATGTACATCATGTTACCATGGCACCCACACAGAATATGCACTATTCTGGGTGCATCATAGCCCATAAGGGCTAGACCTGATTGACAACTACAGATGGACACTGATGTATCCTAGGTGTGTCTGCAGGAACTACCTATCACACACAGTGGCACTGATGGGGACCTACAACATGGACTACCCCTGCCATGAAAGGTGCTGCAGACCTGGTGCTGGCTGCCCCACCTCACCCTCAGGGTGAGCATAATACCCACACAATGTGATGGTGTGTAGCTACTCTGTGCCACTAACACACACTGTCGGCACCCCCTACTAGACTGAGGTGCTGTGGGGGTGCACTTGGTCAGTTTCCCCTACCAGGATGAGGTGCTGTGGGGTGCATACCCCATCCTGTGATCATCTGAAGACTGCTGATTTGCATGTGCTGTGCATCATGGGTACGGGCGGGTTGACCCTATCCTGGTAGCCACAGCAGACAGTTTGTGTGGTGACCTGCAGTCCTTCTGTAGCCAGCCAAGGGCTTGTTAGCAAATATAGAGATGTAGCCCACTGGTTACTTCACTGCCTGTAGAGCCAGAGGTCATGGATTTGATCCCACCAAGGTGTTATTTGGTAGGGCTGTCTGAGGCATTTTCTTTTTTAATTTAAATTAGTGCTGCCATCAAAAACACACTCACAGTGCTGTAACCTTAAGGTGGCTCATAAGGCGCCCCATAAAGCGACCTATAAGGCGCCCTATAAAACGCCCTATAAGGCGCCTTATAAGGCGTCCTCTACGGGACATTCAAGGGTGCCTTGGCGGACAGTGCACCTTATAATGTGTCCTCTGGAATGCCCTATAGGGCGCCTTATGGTTACGGCACAGTGAGGGTGTGTTTGCTGGCAGCACTTATTAAAATAAAAATAAAATGCCTCACAAACCACTGCTTAAACGTAAAGGGTAATGCCTCGGCCAGCCTTATGCATTAGCTGCACTGGGGGATTGAAGCCATGACCCCTGTACCATCAGGCAGTGTTTCAACCAATGTGCTACACCTCTGCTGCTCTGTTTGCACGTCAGCACACCTACCTACGATTAACGCACATTAACGTGGCATGCCTCCCTCTATCGCAGTGGTTCTTAACCTTGTTGGAGGTACTGAACCCCACCAGTTTCATATGCACATTCACTGAACCGTTCTTTATTGAAAAATAAAATATGATTTTTTTTCAAATTCAAGACATAGGTGTATGTTTTACTGGTTCACAAAATGAATCGTGCATTAACATCACTGTGTTCAAAGAACAAAACTAATACAATGCATAAACTCACAACAAATTACATACATAACTTTTCACAAAGACATGACCTTTTTTAATACTACCACACTGAAATGGTTTTAATTTTTAACCTTATGTATTCCAATAATGAACTTATTGTATTTATGCTATTTATTATTTTTAACATTTTAACACACACCCATCACCTAATTTCCATCAGGCTACACTGCTACAATAATAATGAATATTTACTGCAAATCAGTGTGACTTCTGCTGTTGCCTTTGAGAGACCAGTTCAGAAATGTGTGGCTTCACCTTGGCAAGTGCCACTCTCATGTCATTTTCACAGCAAAGTCTGTTCCTTTTCTTCGTTTTTATGTCCAGCATCCTCGAAAAGGATTGCTCGCAAAGATATGTTGTAACAAATGGTATAAAAATTTCCAGGGTTTTCCTAGCAATAACAGGATACGTTACCATTTGTCGACACCAAAACGTTGAGAGCGTTGTTGTTCTGAAGAGTTGCTGTTGAACCTGGCTCTGCTGAATTTCAATGATTTTGTCGAGGTATTCATCATTGACATCTGCTGTCTCAACACCAAATGTGAATGGCTGTCTCACCCATGCTGGATATGACTCTCTTGTAGGGAAGTATCTGTCGAGAGACTTTGTGTGGCAATTGCTTGCTTCAGTTCCGTGGGTACAGAAATGTCTCCGATTCCAGACACATCTTCGATCTTACTTACACAGTCGTCCAGCAGCGGAAAGTTTGCGAAGTTATCGTTCTCTGTTCGTCGTTTCCATAACGGTAGCTTTTTTTGAAAAGCCTTCAGATTTTCTTCCGCTTCGATGATGTTGACTCCACCACCCTGCATCTGCTGATTGAGATGATTGAGAGATGTGAATATATTAGCCATGTACGCTAAAATGAGAATGAACTTAGAATTTTTGAAGCAATCTGCATGACAATGTTGGTGCTCTTGCAAAAACAGGGCTAATTCCACACGCATGGCAAAAACACGATTCAGCATCTGTCCCCGGGATAACCACCGATCGTTAGAATGGTACAGAAGTACCTCGAATTCAGAGCCCATTTCTTTACACAGCTCACTGAAGATGCGGTGCCTCAGTGCACTATTTTGCACAGAGTTCACACATTTCACTACAATTTTTAATACTTCTGTCATTTCTGGAGGCAAGGTATTTGTTGCCAACGCATGCCTGTGCAGAATACAATGCGTAACAATGATGTGTGGTGCATCGGTTTTCACTAGCGCACCAAAACCAGACTTTCTTCCCAACATGACTGGAGCTCCGTCCGTACAAACTGCAGAAACCATATCCCACGAAAGATTGTTGTCTCTGAAGAAGTCATCCACAAGTTTCTTCACATCAGCTGCCTTAGTTGTTGTTGTAAGAGGCTTACAAAATAAAAAATCTTCCTTTATCATGTTGTCTTTCACATAGCGCACAAATACAGCAAGCTGACTTAGATTAGAAACGTCTGTGGTCTCGTCGAGTTGGAGGCTGAATCAGATCTGCAACTACTTGAGCCAAGATGTCTTTGCTCATGTCCTCTATTCTGTCGCTGATGGTGTCATTTGAAAGAGGAATTTGGGATAATTTAACTTCGGCCGCTTTTCCCAGCATCAGATTCGCCATCTTCAACACAGCTGGTTTTATGAGTGTTTCACCAATGGTGTGTGGTTTGCCCTGCTTTGCAACCAGGTAAGCAACTTCGTACGATGCTGTGAGGATCGGTTTGTTGATGGGTACAAAGCCGAGAGCAAGCAGAGTAGCCTTTTCATAGAATCTGGCTCTCTTCACCTTGAATTCAGCAAGCGTTGTGTTCTTGTATTCCCTATCTCCATGCAGGTTAAGGAAGTGTTCCTTTAGTTTTGCTGGTACTAGACTAGAATTGCCTAACTTGGCATTGCAAATCATGCAGATAGGATGCTGACTCCCATCACGTTCTGTTATATATGTGAATCCATGTTGTACATATTCGTCCGACCACTTTCTTTTTTTGCTCGACATAGTTAGTATGGATTAAAATATTAAGAAAGAAATCACACGACATACCATCACGACAGTCACAAGTCGACTACTGAGTGCACCAAATTCCCTGCAGCACAGATTGGCCAAGCAATGTAGCGTGATCAGCTGCAGCCAATGATGGCCAAGCGGGGCGTGTCATCACAAATCATATGAGTCGGGTGCGTGTCTTGTGTCTTGACCTCCACCGAACCCCTGAGACTGACTCACTGAACCTCTAGGGTTCGATCGAACCCAGTTAAGAACCACTGCTCTATTGTGTGATAATGTGCGCCACGCAACCTATTGCGCGATTGCTACATTTAGACCGGAACGCCCCCTCTCCTTATGGCATCCTGCACCTTATTGCTGGGTGCACATTAAGACGGTTTAGTGAACATACCCCCTAGTGCAGTGATGGCTAACCTTTTTGAGCCCGAGTGCCCAAACTGCCGCACAAAACCAAAGAATTTCCTCAAAGTGCCAGCACGTCAATTTGCATAAATATTTGCATAATGCTAACATACACTAACTTTTAGTAAACATGTCTCTTAATGAGTGTATGGATAAAGACAGACTAAAAGATTTCTACATTACTATAATCCAGTGCCAACCGCCAGGCACATTAGGAACTACTACAAACACTGCCCATTTAGAACCAATAGCAAACCCGCCGTATCCTAACAGCACTACCAGGACTCACAAAGCACCACACCATACCTATCAAAAGGCAACACTGCAAATATTAAACCAATACATTTCAGACAATAACAATACATGACCTACTGGGGAAAGAGAACAAGTGGCAATGTCAAAAAGGAATTACATAAACAGAATACCTCAGCTCAGTTACACAGTTGCAATTGCTCCAGCCACTTTCTTCTGGTTTCTTCATGTTTTCTGCTAACTCTCCATCATCTGCTGTCCATTTGTCCTTTCTTCTCTCTTCTAGTTTTTTTTTTCCATTCTCTCTCTCTACATCCGCTTTAACATACTAATCTTTCTCCTTTTGCTCTTTCCTCATTCCTATTTCATCCACTCAAATTTTACCCCTCCATCCTCAATCCCCACTTACTCTCCCAATACCCGGCCAATTGTAGATTTTTTATCCCTCCCACACAAAATATTTTTCCCCTCTCCATTTTACTCTCCCAGCCCCATCCCATTCTAATCCTCCCCAACATCAGCTCCCTTCTAGTTCCAGCCTCACCCAGCATCCATTCCCTTCTAGTCCCTGCATCAGCCCATTTCCAGTCCTAGCCCCCCATCAGCCCATTTCCAGTCCTAGCAACCCCCCAACCCAATACCAGTCCTAGCCCCCCCCCATCAACCCACTTCCAGTCCTAAACCCCCATCACCCCATTTTCAGTTTAAGCCCCCCCTATAACCCATTACCAGTCCTAACCCCCATCACCCCATTTCCAGACAGCCCCCATCAGCCCACAGCCCATTAGCAGTCCTACCCCCCAGCCCATTAGCAGTCCTACCCCCCCCGCCCGCCCGCCCATTAGCAGTCCTAACCCCCCCAGCCCATTAGCAGTCCTACCCCTGCCCGCCCGCCCGCCCATTAGCAGTCCTAACCCCCCCGCCCGCCTGCCCGCCCATTAGCAGTCCTAACCCCCCCCGGCCCATCCGCAGTCCTCCCCCCCCCCGCCCGCCCGCCCCCCCCCCCCCCCATTACCACTCCCAACCCCCCCCCTGCCCATTAGCAGTCCTAACCCCCCCCAGCCCATTAGCAGTCCTAAACCCCCCCCCCGCCCGCCCGCCCCCCCCCCTAGCCCATTAGCAGTCCTAACCCCCCCCCCTGCCCATTAGCAGTCCTAAACCCCCCCCCCCAGCCCATTAGAAGTCCTAACCCCCCTCTGGCAAATTTTTTTTAAAAAAAGCAGGCTCTGGCTGCTGCCGCGGCAGATTGCAATGTCCCGCGGGGCCCCCGCCGCCCACCAAGCCCCCCTGCAAGGGCTTTCAGAGTCGCGAGGGAGAGCATCTCCCTCGCGTCTCTGTTAAGCCCGCAGGGGCTAATGGGAAATTTCCCATCAGTCCCTCGCGTCTAAAGGGGCTGATGGGAAATTTCCCATTAGCCCCTGCGGGCTTAACAGAGACGCGAGGGAGACGCTCTCCCTCGCGAATCTGAAAGCTCTTGCAGAGGGGCTTAGCGGGCGGAGGGGGCCCCGCGGGACGCTGCATTCTGCCCTTGCCGCGTCCGCGGCAGCAGTCAGAGCCAGCTTTTTCTTTTTTTGCGGACCTTCCCGCGTGCCAGCTGCAAGGCCTTCGCGTGCCACAGCTGGCACGCTTGCCATAGGTTCGCCATCGCTGCCCTAGTGTAACTGTTCAGCCAGCCATTGCTATGTGAAAAGGCATAGCACAGTGGTTAATACAATGCCCTAAGAGCCAGTGGTGATGGGTTTGAGACCCAAGTGTGGCAACAACCAGAGAAATGCATAATAAGCAAATTGCATTTTAAAATGTCAGACACATCACTGTAATGTGTGTCTGCAGCATAGATCCTTATATATATTGTTGGTGAAACTATTTCCTGTGTACCAGCTGTGGCATAGGCATGGGCATGTTGCTAGCGCGCCGCAATGATGCACGTAGGCCCTGCTGCGTGCCACAGTGCATTGCAGCGTGTGTACGTGTGTCCGTGAGCAGGGCATTGGTGAAAATGGCCACCAGATCAAGGAAGCCAGCATTTACCAGCCGGGAGCTTTGCCATCTCGCAGGCCTCATCTGTACCAGGCAGCACAAGCTGTTCCCAGCTTCCTCCAGGCGGCAGGACCTGGGGAGAGTCCGGAGGGCCTGGGACCGCGTGACACGGCGCTACAATCGTGTGGCGGACTACCCACGTGAGGTAAGTGTATGGGGACAGGTCAGTATATCCATATACATATCCAGTGTCGATTGTAGCTGTGCATGCTGCTGTGTGTAGGTAGTCCATCTCATTTATGTTTATTAGTTAAACCCACGTGAGATATTATCTATGTATCACATCTGAGTGGTTTGCCCTATACCCAGGAGGCTAAGGACCTGATCACAGAGTTCCAGATGCCATCCTGGCGTCATGGCAGCTGCTGCTGTTGATGTGCTAAAACACACTGTAACACAAGTAGCCCATAGATCTGCATAAGGAGGTATTGTAAACAACATGCTGATATGGTAGGTTCCGCATTTGCAGGGTCACACATCTGCCCTACCCCCAGGGGTCCTAAGACGTGCTCCAAATGGTCTGTCAGTCCCCCTGGTGATATGGTTGTATGTGCCCTTGCAGTTTAAAACATCTGCCCTACCCCCAGTTGCCCTGAGAGTCCATTAAAGTGGGCTCCCAGTCACCCTGGTGGTATGGATTATGCCGCTGTTGCTGTTTTCTAATTCCCCCTACCCCCAGGAGTCCTGAGAGCCCATTAAAGTGGGCTCCCAGTCACCCTGGTGGAATGGTTAATGTTGCTGTTGCTGTTTTCTAATTCCCCCTACCCCCAGGAGTCCTGAGAGCCCATTAAAGTGGGCTCCCAGTCACCCTGGTGGTATGGATTATGCCGCTGTTGCTGTTTTCTAATTCCCCCTACCCCCAGGAGTCCTGAGAGCCCATTAAAGTGGGCTCCCAGTCACCCTGGTGGTATGGATTATGCCACTGTTGCTGTTTTCTAATTCCCCCTACCCCCAGGAGTCCTGAGAGCCCATTAAAGTGGCCTCCCAGTCACCCTGGTGGTATGGTTAATGCCGCTGTTGCTGTTTTCTAATTTCCCCTACCCCCAGAAGTCCTGAGAGCCCATTAAAGTGGGCTCCCAGTCACCCTGGTGGTATGGTTAATGCTGCTGTTGCTGTGCTATCTTCCACCCTACCCCCAGGAGTCCTGAGACCCGCTGAAAGTGTCCTGTCAGTCACCCTGGTGATATGGTGTATGTTGCTGATGATGTGTGCTAAGGCACCCTACCCCCAGGAGGCCTGAGACCTGAATGCAAAGGTGGGTATGGCATCTAGATATTGTGGTAGGTGATGCCGGGTTGGGACACACATTGCCCTTATTCCCCAGAGGCCCAGACTCCAGTACACATGTCTGTTATGGCTCATGATTGTATGGTAGGTGCAGGACCCATGAGACCTGCTTACGAAGGTCTGAAACAAATCCATATATCATTGATGTGTATGCAGTTTCAGGTCACACATCTGTCCAATCCCCAGGAGCCCCGTAACTGATCGCAGAGGAACATCATAGATGCTGGTGTAAGGGTACAACACCTCACAATGCCCACACCACAAAAACAAAACGTACCGGTCCAAAACCGTTCCATAATCATCTTCGTTCAACATCCAAGTATATATATCAATATTCATTATATGGTGTTAAACACACAATACTGCACATAAGATCTCAGTAACCACGGGCCTACAACACGCATACAACAGACTAAACTGTCATAATGCACAAGCCCTTATAACATCACTGACCTTCCGTGCAGACCCTGACAAGCCACCCAAACTCAATCAATGAGACAGCACTTAACTATCAGAAACATGCTTTGTGTCTCAAAGGGTGGCCATCCTGCTTACCCCTCCCCAATGCCACAACCCAGAGCTGAAAGGCGTTCTGCACGCATCCTTGCCCCATCAGGGGAAAAGCACCTCTCCAAAAAACATATAACCAACAGGAAATACACAAGCAATGAAGAACAACAGCACAAGCCAGCACACCCAACTCAGGCCCCGCACTCACCCCTATTCAAAGTTAGTAAGGCAAACAGCCAGTGAATTGTGGATGCCATGTTGGTTATATGTTCTGAACACACATGCACAGACCCACAGCCACACATGCAGGTGGCACTGGCAACCGTTAGTAGAAGAAGCACTGAGCAGAGACTCAGGAGCAGCACGATGCTGCGCACAGAGATGTGTGATATGTGTTTGCCACCCACCAGAGATATATGGTCATTAATGCACCCTCGCATTGTCTTCCCCCCCTAGGTGGAGGACCTACGGAAAAAGGGCCGGGAGATGCGGCTGAAATGCCCTGGCCTCCTGGAGCAGCTGCAAAGGCGGGCAATGTCCCAACGTGGTGGTGAGTGACGCGACCTCTACAGCTCTGTAGATAATGTCATAGTGGCCCACCAGCCTCTGCGGCGCCCTCTAGCGCTCATCTACAATCCACACGTTCCTCTGCCTTCTTTTTTGCAGGTCCCGCCCTTTGGAATGCCCTCCCTTCCTTCCTCCGTCTGGAACCCCATCATCCCACCTTTAAACGTAACCTAAAGACTCACCTCTTTTCCCTGGCCTTCGACCTACCCTCCCCTTTTATGTAATTAGCCTCCCTACGACCGCTTCTGTATCTCCCACCCAATACTATATTTACCTATGTCCTGTCCTGTCTCTCTCTTCCTCTTGCTATCCTATCAAAGAATTGTAAATTTCCTTTAGATTTCGTTGGCCTTGTGCCTATTTCAGAATTTTTTTTGTAGATTGTACACCGCTCTGCTTATTACTGAAGGGAGGTTTATCAAATAAATAAACATAAACATAAACATGTGTTATGTGACTCACTTACCAGTGTGCTAATTACTGTCATCCCCCACAGAGGAGGACCATGCTGGCAAGGGGACAGCAATGACTGAGCACCCAGGGAGACGGCCCACTCCCCAACGCAGAGTGGAGGAGGAGGAGGAGGCGGAGGAAGAGGAGGCGGAGGAAGAGGAGGCAGAGGAGGAGCAGGAGGAGGAGGAGGGGGCAGTGGAGGTGGTGGAGGCTATGGAGGAGGAGGAGGTGCCAGGGGAGGAGGCAGCAGAGGCCCCTGAGGCTGATGAGGGCAATGGGGGACTGGAGAGGGTAGAATGTGGGGTGGGAGGGGAGGGTGAGTGTGTGTGTGTGTGGGTCATGTCGGGGGGGAGGAGGAGGAGGGGAGTGTGGAGTGTGCTGAGGGTGGGTAGGAGGTGCCAGGGGGGGAGGAGGTGGGGGAGGGGGAGGTGGTTGCTGTTGACGGTGGGGAGGGAGACATGGAACACAGGACAGCACAGGACACTGTGGGTCCCTGCCAGCCCCCACATGTGTGCGGGAATGGTGCCCGTGTGGGTGTGGCTATGCCACCCCTTGCCACAGACAGGGCCCACACACATGCCACCACATACACACCTGGCACCATGTGTGTATGTGGTGGTAGGTGCATCCAGGACCTGTCTGTGGCAATGGATGGCATGGTGCAACGCCTGGGGGCCCTGGAACACACCATGCGGGTGCTGGCAGGTGCTGTTCAGTGGGTGGCTGTCGAGATGCAGCGTGTGGTGGGTAGGGACGCTGCAGCTCAACAGCCATCCACTGATGGGCGTCCCAGGAGCATTTGATGGCCCCTGAGGCGCCCACACATGTGCCCTGTGCTGTTATGTCTTCCGGGACACAACAGTACAGCTGTGTGCCTACAGTGTGGATTGGGGAATGTTGTCCAGTGGACACTGGGCTTGATGGACCGTGTTCTCACACAGTATGGCATATGTTATGGCCAAAAGTGTTCATGTAAATATTTTAATGTACCTATTGTACATACCCTTTAAATACATTTTTGATACCAAATCACAATGGTCATGTGTCTGCCTTACACACAGACTATGGACGTAAGCATGGAACATGTGTATAGATAGGTATGTGTATTGTGGTGAGGCAGGTGCAGCACAGACCTGGGAAAGAGAAAAAAAGAAGGTTTTTCTCCTAAGAGGGGGATGGGCTCACCTAAGCACAGGTCCCAAAATGAAAGTAATACTGAAACACACACTTGCAAGGCTAGCCTGAAGCCACAACCAGTCTCCAGGGCAACAGCAGGGAGAGAGAGGGTGGGGCCAGAAAGGGAAGCACGCTGGCAAACATTTAAACGTGGTCAGTCAGCAAGTGATGAGAGAGAGCACAGCAGAGCTGAGAGAACTAGAGAAACCAGGAGAAGCAGACAGAACTGCCAAAGCGAGTGGCAGGGCCAGAGAAGAGCGGGAAGAAGCTTGAGAGAGTTCCAGGACTATAGTTCTAACTCAGAAGCAAGCAGCTCAGACTCTGAGCCAGAAACGGAGCCTTTTAGAAAGCCTGACAAAAGGAAGGTTTCTACAAGCAAGGTAAACCAGACAGTACCTTTAAGTGACTCACTAAAGGGAAGGAAGCCTAGGAGCACTGACATTATTCCAGGGGGAAGAAGGAATGTTCATTGGGGAAAACTTTTTAAGCTTTTAAGGAAAGTGAAACTAGAAATCCCTGAACGTATCCCAGTCCCTGAGCCTTGTAGCACTGAGGAAGAAATGGAGGTGGAATTCTATAAAGGGGATTCAGATTCTACAGAAGTTTCAATGAAATGCTCATTGTGCATGTGAAGTGCTTAGAAAGCATTTAGTAGATATTATAAAGAAAGCCAAGAAGTAGTTATGCTGAGCAATTGATACTGTGAAGTGCTGGAAAGAGAGAGAAGTCTCATTTTAAAGCTGAAATAGTACTTGTGCTATGAAACTGTTCCAACAGCAGTTTAGTTCCTATGCTGAAAAGTAGAACCTGTTTTCAAGCTTACCTGAAACAGCTGGGAGAAGCTAACAAGGTTAGCTGGACTTTACTTGCAACAGTGATTTTTCAACTGTGTTTGGTTTGGATGAAAAAAAAGGAAACTTGTTTGTTCCAAAGACTGAAGGAAACTGATTTGTTATAGCACTGCTGAAGTACCTTTACAAAGAAGCTTTTTGTTGGAGAAAATATCCTCACTTTCTGTTAATGGTTTGGAACCTTCTGCCAAGGTCCAATTTGCAAACTTGATGATTAAAATAAAATTTAGAAATAAATTTTCCTGTGTTGGCCTATTTCCACTTGGACTGCTTTAACTGCCCCACAACTACACAATTAAGGGCCTCAGCTACCAGGCTGAAGCAAGACACAAGTAATATGGCCCGCCGCCCCTACTAGGCAGCCGCCTAGTAGGACTGCCGGCCCACAGGTGGCGTAGTTCTTGGATTTTCATCAAGTTTTTGCACGCCTAAAAGAAGATCCTGACCTCAGAAGGAGGAGAGGACCCCCAGAGAAACAGCTGCTGTCAACACACCTGCTGTCTGCTAAGTGGAGAAAAGATCCGGAGTGGCAGTGGAGCTGGAGTCGGTGTCCACGTGGTTGACAAGGCGAGACTCTGCACCAGGGCCAGGTAACCCTTAGGCTGGAGGGGTTATCGCCGGATGCTGGTGTAAGAGGGAGGCTGTAGGGGAGTGCTCACTGGAAAAGGGGAACATAAGAAAGTACCGCACTTGGTGTTTGTTTCTCTTTGTTTTATTCACAGCACTACTACAACAATGGAGAATCGTGACATCCTGTCCTGGGTGGCTGACCAGTTTGCCAAGCAAAGGGAGATGTCGGCGCAGAGCCTAGAACAGGCGAAGACCATGCTCCAGGCACAGCAAAGACCGTTACTGGAGATGATGTCCAGGTGGCTTGCAGTGCAAGAGAAAATGGACGAGGCTGCAAGGACAGTGCCAGGTTCACAGGGAGATTTCCGTGGGTGGGACCTATCAGGCACTGAGACTTTCTCTTGTGGACGCCTTACTAGAGATGATGATGTAGACGATTATATTGAGGCATTTGAGAGAATAGCTCTCCTGGCCAGGTGGCCAAAGGAACAGTGGGCGCTAAGGTTCGCCACTTCTCTCACAGGCGAAGCTTTGGCGGCCTATAGGGCCATGCCTGCCAGTTTAGTCACAGATTATAAGGAAGTAAAGCGAGCTATCAAGGATCGGATGGGATTAAACCCCACGGTCTATCGCAGGCTTCTACGTTCCTGTAAATTGAAGTTAGGTGAGACACCTCAAGCTCTCTATTATAGAGTAAAGAGCTTAGTTTATAAATGGCTTACGCCGGAGACTAAGGATTTAGAATCCGTATTAGACACTGTGATTCTAGAACAGTTTATGGAAGCTGTACCCCGCAATGTGCAAACTTTCCTAGTCCTCCAGGATTGCAAAAACACTCAGGAAGCCATTGCACTGGCTGACCGCTTTCTAGAGGCTAACAGGTTGAGCCCTGAGAAAGAGGGTGTGTTTAAGAGTGCAAATGTGGAGTTACTAGAAAGGAAGGCAAAGCTTGCAAACTTTGGGAAAGAAAATATGACTTTGGATAAAAGATTTGATGCACAGAGAAAATGTTTTATGTGTGGAGAGTTGGGTCATCTTAAAAGGGACTGTAAAGCTAAGAAAGCTTTTGTAATTACCCATCACAGAGATGCAGGAGAAGGGTCCCTGTTAACAGTGGAAGTGGAAGGGATCCCAACTGAGGCATTATTGGACTCAGGTGCAGACCAATCTATGATATCTCAGAGGCTGTGGAGGAAAATTGAGGCAAAAGATAAACCCTCACCAGAGTCCTCTGGAAATCATATTAAGATTCGCTGTATCCATGGAGCCGCCTCTACCTATCCCATACATCCCGTTGAAATAAAAAAGGATTGGGTATGAAAAAGCAGATAAAAGTGGCTATAGTACCGAGACTTCCACATGACATAGTCCTAGGCCGCAACTGGCCTCAATTCAGGAAAGGCTTAGCTGAGGAGTTGCAGGGCAAAACAAGTCAACCAACTACCTTTTCTCAGGAAGAGAACTTAGCCAGGGAGAAAGCCTTACCCAAGGTAGGAAAGGTTGCTGACCCCAGGCTAGGAGAAGGCAAGGCAGGTATGATAACTACCCGCACCGGCTTTAAGCCTTCAGAAAAGGAAAATGACCCTCAGGAAGACCCTATACCAGGGACATCCTTTCATGAGGAATTGATTACTCCCCTGAAAGACATCCCCAGGAAAGGAAAGGCCAGATCAATGCCCGCTCCTTTATTTGGAAGTGGAGTGGGATCAGGAAGTAAGAAAGAACCCCGGAGGGAAAAATCTGACCCAAAACCTTAGTTTGTGCTCAGATTCTGTAGGACCACCCCTGAGGCTAAGGTACCGAAACGGGCGACAGAACAGGCTGCCGGGGTTGATCTTTGCAGTGCTGTGGACATCATCATACCTCGACAGGGAAGGGCCCTAGTTGAAACAGGCCTCCAGGTTGAAATACCACCTGGATGTTATGGCCGAATTGCCCCTCGGTCAGGCCTTGCTCTTAAGAATTTTATAGACGTAGGGGCCGGGGTCATTGATACAGACTACCGGGGATCCATAAAAGTACTCCTGTTCAATTTTGCGCAGGAGAATTTTAAGGTGAGCATGGGGGATCGCATCGCCCAGTTGATTTGTGAACGGGTGGGGTTCCCGCCCTTAGAAGAAGTGGATGAGTTAACCACTACTGCCCGGGGCTCGGGAGGATTCGGGTCCACTGGCAAGGCTGAGATAAAAGGCTTGACTGCTAGTTGTGTGGAGAGAGAGGAGGACGAGTTAGGCCCACAGCTTGTTGATTGTAGAGCAGAGCCTGTACATAGGATGGGAGAGGGACTCTCATGGGCTCAACGGGAGGCGATGTCTAAATTGTTAAGTGGGTTCTCTGATGTCCTTACTCCCTTACCAGGGGAGACAAGACTGGTTGCACACGAGATAGTGACCCCACATGGCGAAATAGTTCGCCAACGTCCCTATAGACTCCCCGAGGCGAAGCAAAGTGAGGTCATAGGTCAGGTCCAAGAAATGCTGAAGATGGGGGTGATTGAGGAGTCAAAAAGCCCCTGGAACAATCCTATAGTTCTAGTTCCCAAACCTGACGGGTCGTTACGTTTTTGTATAGATTTCCGCAAGGTGAATGAAATGTCCAGGTTTGATACATATCCTATGCCTCGAAAAGAGGATCTCTTGGATCGCTTGAGCCAGGCTACCTATCTGACCACATTAGACATGACCAAAGGGTATTGGCAGATTCCCCTCACCAGGGAATCTCGCCCAAAAACCGCATTTAGTTCCCCAATTGGACTATACCAATTTCGCCGGATGCCCTTTGGTCTTCACGGGGCTACAGCGACATGTCAACGCCTGGTTGACATGGTCCTTCGCCCACACCATAGCTCGCGGTGGGATGAACATTTAGTTTGGGTCAAGGCCATTTTGGAGGCGATGAGGCAAGCAGGTCTCACGCTAAACCCGGCTAAGTGTATGTTTGGCGCGACAGAAGTGAAGTATTTAGGTCACTTGGTCGGCCATGGCATAGTAAAACCTCTCCTGGATAAGGTGGAGAGCGTTAAGACATTCCCGAAGCCGCAGACGAAGAAGCAACTTCGAAGCTTCTTAGGTTTAATTGGCTACTACCGCCGTTTTATCCCGCATTTCGCGACCGAGAGTGCAGCTCTAACTGAAATGCTTAAAAAAAATGCCCCTACACAGTTACAGTGGACTGGGATCGCGGAACAAGCCTTTAAGGTATTAAAGGAAAAATTGAGTGAGGCACCGGTTTTGCGCGGAGTAGATTTTAACCAACCTTTTATCGTTCAAACCGATGCTTCGGAAACGGGCCTGGGAGCGGTGATGTCGCAGAAGCACGAGGGGACAGAACATCCTGTGATGTTTTTAAGTCATAAGCTTACCCCTCCAGAGAGAAAATATTCGACGGTTGAGCGCGAGTGCCTAGCAATAAAATGGGCAGTAATGGCGTTACGATTCTATTTAACTGGTCGAAAATTTTTGTTAGTAACAGATCACGCCCCATTGCAGTGGTTAAATAAAATGAAGGACAATAATGCACGTTTGACGCGCTGGTATATGGCCCTCCAAGAATTAGATTTTTGGATAGAGCACAGGACCGGGAAGCTCCATACCAATGCTGATGCCCTATCTAGGATTACAGGCTGTGCGCGGGTTGCGTCGCCAGGGGGGGGATATGTGGTGAGGCAGGTGCAGCACAGACCTGGGAAAGAGAAAAAAAAAGAAGGTTTTTCTCCTAAGAGGGGGATGGGCTCACCTAAGCACAGGTCCCAAAATGAAAGTAATACTGAAACACACACTTGCAAGGCTAGCCTGAAGCCACACCCAGTCTCCAGGGCAACAGCAGGGAGAGAGAGGGTGGGGCCAGAAAGGGAAGCACGCTGGCAAACATTTAAACGTGGTCAGTCAGCAAGTGATGAGAGAGAGCACAGCAGAGCTGAGAGAACTGGGGAAACCAGGAGAAGCAGACAGAACTGCCAAAGCGAGTGGCAGGGCCAGAGAAGAGCGGGAAGAAGCTTGAGAGAGTTCCAGGACTATAGTTCTAACTCAGAAGCAAGCAGCTCAGACTCTGAGCCAGAAACGGAGCCTTTTAGAAAGCCTGACAAAAGGAAGGTTTCTACAAGCAAGGTAAACCAGACAGTACCTTTAAGTGACTCACTAAAGGGAAGGAAGTCTAGGAGCACTGACATTATTCCAGGGGGAAGAAGGAATGTTCATTGGGGAAAACTTTTTAAGCTTTTAAGGAAAGTGAAACTAGAAATCCCTGAACGTATCCCAGTCCCTGAGCCTTGTAGCACTGAGGAAGAAATGGAGGTGGAATTCTATAAAGGGGATTCAGATTCTACAGAAGTTTCAATGGAATGCTCATTGTGCATGAGAAGTGCTTAGAAAGCATTTAGTAGATATTATAAAGAAAGCCAAGAAGTAGTTATGCTGAGCAATTGATACTGTGAAGTGCTGGAAAGAGAGAGAAGTCTCATTTTAAAGCTGAAATAGTACTTGTGCTATGAAACTGTTCCAACAGCAGTTTAGTTCCTATGCTGAAAAGTAGAACCTGTTTTCAAGCTTACCTGAAACAGCTGGGAGAAGCTAACAAGGTTAGCTGGACTTTACTTGCAACAGTGATTTTTCAACTGTGTTTGGTTTGGATGAAAAAGGAAACTTGTTTGTTCCAAAGACTGAAGGAAACTGATTTGTTATAGCACTGCTGAAGTACCTTTACAAAGAAGCTTTTTGTTGGAGAAAATATCCTCACTTTCTGTTAATGGTTTGGAACCTTCTGCCAAGGTCCAATTTGCAAACTTGATGATTAAAATAAAATTTAGAAATAAATTTTCCTGTGTTGGCCTATTTCCACTTGGACTGCTTTAACTGCCCCACAACTACACAATTAAGGGCCTCAGCTACCAGGCTGAAGCAAGACACAAGTAATATGGCCCGCCACCCCTACTAGGCAGCCGCCTAGTAGGACTGCCGGCCCACAGTATGCAAGGTTGACATGGGTATCATACATGGACCGTCTCCACACGCAGTTGTGGGGGCTGGCCATGTGCGTAGGCGTGTGAGTCCAAGGTTAACCCTGAGATGTGGCAATGTGGAGCATGTCCTAAAATACCTAGGGGCTTGTTTACAAAGCCGCGGTAGCGGTTTGCGATCGTTATCAGAGCCGCAGCCCCATTGAAATCGATGGGGCCGCGGCTCCGATAACGATCACAAACCGCTACCGCGACTTTGTAAACAAGCCCCCTAGTCACGTGCATGCTGTGTGCAATGTGTGGGAACCATATCTGATGCACCATGCATGTGTGCCAATAGCGGAACCAGCAAACAGCAAATTCTTTGCATGGAGGGTAAGATGTACTGATGAACCCAGGAACTGCTCAGGGGGATAGCTGTTGAGGGCGGCCTGGGACAATGCATATCACAGGGATGGGCGGTGGGTGACTATAAGCGCTTGCAAAGGATGAGCAGCCAACATATGCAAGTCACCCTTGTCTGCCTGTGCCGCACGCGAGCCTATCTGGGAGGGCAGCCACGTAGGCTGTGGTGCGGGCAGGGAGAATGGTCCAATGTCCAATGCTGGGGGGTATATGGGGTGGGAGACAGTGACAGATCCCAACACCAGACAGGTACCATCATGACAGTCGCCCTGTGCAACAGGGAAGGGTGGGTATACCCCCACGCTGAGGTCCTGGGGCTGGGACCTGCCAAAGTCCATGACAAACAGGGCATGTTATGACCTATATGCGCTGATAACTGGCAGTACAGACACCCCACCACTGAGGGGCATGGGTGTGTGTCATGTGGGCAGGGAGACAACATGCGGTGCAGGCTACGTAGGGAACCACAGTGCCACACATTGGAAACAGACACATAGGATGTATAGGTTCATGATGTTTTTTCCCCCCCTCAACTCCTGTGTGGATGCCCATGCCGACCACGGCCCAACCCACCCCTCTGTTGTGGCTCTGGTGCTGCAGCCTCCGGTGCCGTGCTGGCTGCTGCATCTGGGCCGCTATGGCCTCCTGGGCGCCCGCAATTCTGAGGAGTGCCCCTGCACTAGTCTCATTTGTTGCCCGCAGCAGTTGTACTTCGTGGGTGTTGGCCACCAGATCCAGGTGTATCTGCACCAGTGCCTGTCGAGTGCCTGTGGGTGGGACACAAGGTGATATGTGAGATACCTCTCTAGTAGGCCACCGTCACACATGCACATGTCAGGCATATCCCACCAGATCAGTCTGCAGAACATTCATGCATGCCACATCTAGTAACGCATGACCATGGTTAGACCTGTGTGTCCCATAAGCCATTCTCATGCCTGGAAGGGGTCCTGATGAGAGGTCATGGGAATCACAGATGTCACACATGCCAGTGTGGCAGGTTAATGTGTTCATGCTTGATCTGCACACTGGTTGTCAGAGATAGGTCAGATGACGTGGGGGGTCATTGCACACACATACATATATCTGGGGTTCCCTGCTCTCTACAATGCTGGTGCACATTGCAGATCATGTTGACAGACTATGCTGCATAGCAATAACCATGGAGGGGTGTCTGTCAGGCAGGGTGTCTGGGTGGCCTGTTATCAGTGGTTCCTGCTGCCTGATCACCTGGGGTATATGGCCATGCACAGTATGTGTGTGTATGAGCCCCTCAAACATGCTGACACCTGACAAACCATCTGACAGGAGGGTGGAAGACACCTGGCACATAACACCCCTCCCCCAACATTATAAACAATCTGCTATGTTGTCAACATCCATTT
Source organism: Ichthyophis bannanicus (assembly GCA_033557465.1). Taxonomy (NCBI): domain Eukaryota; kingdom Metazoa; phylum Chordata; class Amphibia; order Gymnophiona; family Ichthyophiidae; genus Ichthyophis; species Ichthyophis bannanicus. The sequence goes on along the minus strand of CM066038.1, from coordinate 318,106,042 downwards.
CCCTTGTGGATGTTGCCAACACACCCATGGAGATTGGTGTGTATGATGTTACCCACCTTCAGCATCGCGCCGTGGTGAGGCACTATGGGCCCTCAGCTCTGCAAGTATCATGGCCATGGTTGTGGGTGTTGTGCCTGATGAGCCTGGTGCCTGCATGGGGTGGTGGCTGTCCTCCATTTCAGCAGCCGCTCCAGCCTGGGCGGTGCTGCCAGCATCCCCCAATGTGGCACTTTCACCGGTGGCCGTGTCCTGGGCCTATGGCACCTCATAGATTGGCGGTGTCTGTTCCCTTTCACTTGTGTTGTCCCCCGATACTGTGGCCTCTGGTTCCTCCCCACCCTGAGGCCCTGCCACATCCTCCTCCTCCTCCGGTGCCTCCATGAGAGTGTAGTCACCTGGTATGTGGGAAAGCATACACATCACAGATAGGTTTGCACAGTCAAACTATGTACACATGTGTAGTACATCCACCCCATGATCAGTGTGTGCTTGGGGGTACCCTGTACGTGTGCTGCATAGATACTACTACACCTCAAAATACTACTATTAAGCAACTATAGGGCACTGCCAAGCACACGCATCACTGTGATTATAGTATGACAAACAGACATTCCCTGTTCAGCGGGCCTTATAATCGTAATGGACATAGCAATAACAGGTGTGGGAGGAGGTTTGTAGCAGGAGTGAGGAGACATGTGTAGAGCAGATAGAAAAAGGGATGGTGTTAGAAACACATGTGAGAGGAGGACACAAACATGGGAATTAAAAGGGGTGTGATGGAGTACAGCACACCCATGTGCCACCGTCATAGACAAATGCTTAAGCTGCAGAAACAGGTATGAGAGTTTGCAAGCAGATGACTGACGCATAGACAAAGGGCATTGCAGGAATGGGTTGGGAGCATCACGGTGTACGTTGCATACATACCTGCATGGAGATGGGCGGTGTCCAGGGCCTCTGGCAGTCCCCGCAGGTATATTGGCCCAAGCCGGTCAGCCAGCTCCTGCTCCAGGGGTGTGAGGGTTGGAGTGAAGGGGCTACCCCCACCGGTGCCCATGGCGTGTTGCCTTTCGGCAACCATGTGTGCTCGCACACCATGTTTTATGTCGCTGAAGCGCTTCCTGAGGCTGTCAAGGTCCCTGGGTGGCCCCCCTGCCTCTGCCACAGCCACCTGCACCTCCTCCCACACTTCTGTGCATGTGGCCACTGTGGTGGTGCTGCTGAGCCACCCATAGAGAACATCGTAGTTCTCCAGAACACTGGCCAGTAGGATATGGTTTTCCTGAGGGCTGAACAGCACAGCCCTCCTCCGTTCTGCAGCTGACACCGGTATCCGCCTTTTCTTGGCAGTGGGGGGCTCCTGTGTGGGCTGGGACCCATCCGATGTGCCTGCTGCCACCACTCCAGGCCCACCACTCCCTCCCTGCTGAGTAGGTGGCCGCCCCTCCCCCAATCCAGCCATGTGCTGCTGCTCCATCACCCTATGCTCCTCTCCCTCCCCCTCCCTATCACTCATTCCTGCTCCTAACACCCTGGGCTCCACCTCACACCTACTTGCCGCCCCCCCTCCTCTCCCTGCTGTCTGCTACACACCTCTCCTGTCTCTCTCACCTGCTGCTCGCCTCCCCTCCTCTCTCCCTCCTCTGCTTGGCCAGACACCTCTCCACCTGCCTCTGAACTCTCCAACACCTCTCCACCTACCTCTCACTCTCTCCACCACCACTACTCACAAACACAGCCTCCTACGCCTCACACCTTCTCCTGACACTATCTCAACCTCGCTAACACCACACGCCTTCTCTCTCTCTCCTACACAAACCCCTCAACCTGACCCAGGTGTGCAGGTGTATTTATAGGGTTTTTTACATAACGCGTGTTGCGCGTTGCGTATGCACCATCGCACGAGCATGGCAGTTGCGCGCATGGCACGTGCGCATGCGTGCGCATGCACCTCGCAACTCCTGCGCTCATTCCTGCACATGCGCAACTGGCACACGTGTGTGCCGGTGCATGCGCAATGCACGCAACTGCTGCATTCATGTGCCGGCGCATGCGCAACGCGCGCAATGTAACTATACCCTTTAAATACACCTGCACACCTGGTTCACATTGAGGGTTTTGTGTAAGAGAGTGAGAAAGGCCGTGCCGTGTTAGTGAAGCTTGTGGAGAGTCAAAGGAAGGTGTATTGTGTGTAGTGGCTGTGTTTGTGAGTGTTGTTTGGATTGTGTGGCTGGCTGTGTGTGTACGTGTGTGTGGTGTGAATGGTGTGTGGCTTGCTAATTGAGGTGACTGTTTGTGTTTGAGTGTTGTAGAGAGGTTGGACAGGTTGAGTCTATGACGGCCTTCGTGGTTGCTGCGGTTGCAGAGGGAAGTGAGCAGGGGCTGCGGTTGCCTGACGGGGGAGATGGTGTCTATGGGGCTGAGGCTCAGGGCATGGGTGTAGTCCTGCTGCAAAACAGACCTGCAGCTGTGGGGGCAGGCCAGGCAGGGGCTGTGCCAGCACGGCGCAGGAGGCGTGCTGAGGTGCAGGCTCGCCAGCCTCGCCTCTACAGGCCCAGGGCCCAGCTCCAGGGCATGCGTGAGGACCAGGTTATCTCCCTCTACCACCTGAGCATGAGGGCTATTAGGGAGCTCTATGAGGATCTAAGACCTGACCTCAAGCCCCTGACTGAACGATCAAATGCCATACCGGGTTTGGTCAAGCTCCTTGGTGCCCTACATTTCTTTGCCTCTGGCTGTTTCCAGTCATCTGTGGCCGCAGTGGGTGGCATGAGCCGCCCCACCTTCTCACGCTGTCTCCACCAAGTACTGCATGCCATGGTCAGCCAGGTGGGGAATTACATTGCCATTCCCCACACTAGGCAATAGTGGGGGACCCTGAACCAGGCCTCTGAGGCGTTCACTGTGATACCACACGTGATGGGAGTTATTGATTGCACACATGTTGCCCTGGTCCCGCCTAGAGACAGGGAGGTAGTGTTCCGCAACCGCAAACACTATCATTCCCTGAATGTTCAGGTTGTATGTGATGCAAATATGCATATTCTGAATGTGGTCCCCAGGTTTGCAGGGTCCACCCATGACTCCTATATCCTGCATCACTCGGCACTTTTCACTCAATTTGAGGCAGGACAGTATGAGGAGTGTCTATTGCTGGGTGTGTATTTATCATTTCTGACTAACCGTATGTGCAAATGTATGTCTTGGAGGTGTATCCCTCGTTGTGTGGTTATGTCATCTGTGTGTGTGTGATATAAGGTGGAGGGGGGGGGAACCTCAAGCTCCATCTTGCTAGGGAGCTTTGTTCTGACAGTTTAATGGATTCTAACATTTGTGTCGTGGTTACAGATTATGTTGTTTCCAATCCGTACACCTACCCCTTGTCGTGTATGTCTGACCTTCACACCCTGATGCATAGTTCTGATGTCCCATCATGTGATGTCATATGTTTATGTCAGGATGTGTTATGCATTTGTTCTGCACAAATATACCTGTGTCCATTTGGGAAGACATGAGCTCTTTCTTTAATGTCTCACATTTCTTTTCTGCAGGTGATGCAGGATATGGGTGTCGCCCCTGGTTGCTGACCCCTGTGCGTCAACCACAGACACGTGCAGAGAGGAGGTACAATGAGGTCCATGCCACCAGCCGCTCCGTCATAGAGCACACCTTTGGCGTATTAAAGAGTCGCTTCAGGTGTCTGGATAGGACAGGCGGGGCCTTACAATACAAACCACAGACTGTGGCAGAGATCATTGTAGCCTGTTGCATCCTGCACAACATTGCTCTCAGGCACCATATCCCTGTCGATATTAATGAGGGTCTGGAGGAGGACCCTACGTGCCCCCCTGCACGTGCCCGTGGCGACACACGTGAGGGCACAGCGGTCAGGCGGCAGCTGATTGCAGAGCTCTTCTCATGTAAGTACTGCATATGTTCCCACCTATATTTGTTTAGATATGTGTGTACTGCTAATACTAGTTACCATTTGTATTACGATATCAGTAAGATGCAGCACTGCACTGACATGTAACTGAGACTGGCTAGACATACCAGCTTCAAACTACTCATGCCTGATACACATTAGATGTGGGCAGGGCACAACAGCAGGTAGAGGTGGATTATGTGTGTGTGGTGTTTTAGGCTTGGGTGAGATGTTGGGCTGACATACCTGGGTTGTGGCTGCATGTGATAGGGGCTAATGTGCAGCCACGTGTAGTTAGTTTTGATACTTTGGGTGCAGCAAGCTGAAAGGCATGTGGTATGGCATTAACAGTGGGAGGGCAGGCCATGGATGGGGCCAGTTGTGTAGATGTGTGTGTTTTTCAGTGAGTGTTTTGAGCTGATTGTGAGGTTGGTATGCTCTGATGTGCAGGGTCTGTGCGTTAGTTGTTTTTGTATGCCGCTACATGTGATACGTACCAATATCTACGTGATCTGTGGTAATTGGATTACTGGTATGTGATATCCTTAAGGGAAATTACCGCAGCACCACAGTGTGCCTGAATGTAAGGGTCATCACGTAGTCCTCACAGGGATGCGGGGAAGGATAGGGAACCTTTGAGGTGTCCAGCCAGGGGGAGTATTATTGTGCTAATTTTGTGGGATATAGAGTAGCTATACAGTGCAGTGTTGCATATTTACATGCTGAAAGAGATTATTCATGCCAGATCAGCAAGGTGTAGGTTACAGTAGGCAAGCTGTGGGCTAAATATGGGGGTGGAATTGGGTTTTAGTGGTGTTTTCAGGGGGAACAGGGCAAAGCTATCTGATGACATCTAAACATATACCACAACACTCACATACAAGCTGGGTAGGTGTGTAAAGGAGGAGAGTGCAGTCCAATACAACAATTACATTGCCGACCCTAGAGAAGGAGAGTTATGTCCACACACACAAAGAAGCTCTGATGGGGGGGGGGGGAGGGTTTAGGTGCACATATAGGCTATCCATGCTTTTCCATTATCGATTTCACACAGTAGTATGACATGCAGCCATCATGGTCCGGTCACATACACACATCGGGGTGTGGTTTGGCAGACATAACTCAGCTGTTGAGATATATATTTGCAGCTCATCATCACACAGCTGTTAATGTAAGTGAAGGTATGAGATATACACAGCACGGAAATGTATATGGTCAGAGGATGAGGAGGTGCCCCTGCATAGTTCCATGTGTTACAGGAATTGACAGCAGGGTAGCAGACAACATTGAGACACCAGAACACACAGTGAGAGGCATTGGGGGAGATATGGGGGACATAGGATATTACTGCAGCCTTGGATTGATGCAGGGACACGGTAGTGAAGAAACACATCTGTTCACCCCTTTGTACGTCAACAGAGAGGTGTAGGAGGGGACAGACAGAGTGCAGACCCTTGTAGTTTGGCAATCACACTTCAGAGATAACTCTCACATGACAGAGATCTGTACAGTGTGATGGTGAACAGTCAGCCCGTGAAGGATCTTGGGGGGTCTGCGAGCTGAGGACAGGAAGGTGCAGTGTGTGTTGCACAGCTAGAAAATGACATATGTATTTTTCCCTTGTGTTTCCCAACCCACAGGACATACCTGTTGCAGCTCCTGGTGCGGTGGTGCATTGGCAGGTGACTGTAGGTCATCCAACATGCAGTGGTCTAGGGTAGGTGGACCTACAGCTACATTGTCTGTGACGACAGTCAGGGGAAACACATGTCCTCAGTGATGTGTCATATTGTACATATGATGTTGTTTACCTCTTTTCCCTGCACCACCATAACCCATATCTTGGTGTTGGCACATATATCCCCATGTGTTCCTGTCCAGTTTGTCCTCTGCAGCACTGTGTCTGTGACACATCCAACAGAGCTGCATGTGTGTGGGTGTCCTAGGTGTTTTGGTGGTAGGCTACACGAACACCCTTCCCCGACATTGTACCATCAGCCAACACCAGTGTATCATTGGATTTCACAGGGCCTTTCGGTCCAACAATCTCCAATTGGGCACATACCAGCCGTATGCTACTGCTGGCACGTTCACCTTAGCATACTGTGTGGGTGTGTTTCTTAGGGTTGGCTGTGTGTTGATACAGTGTACAGGCATTTTACATTATCATGTGGTGTGAGGGGTCTGTACATCTGGGGGGCAGTGATGACTGTGCTATCTCTACCTTGCTGCTGTTTACCTTGTGGATATTGTGGACATGTGTTGTATGTTGTGAGCAGAACTGTGTCTTGTGTTGTGACATACAACTGTTGAACAGCATTTTTTGTATCACAGATATCGCCATAATGTGGACATGCATCAACAGTGGCTGGACATGGTTACATGGTGATTCTACCAATTGTGATGACATCATCTTTCTTCACTGAGTGACCCAGGGGATCCAAGACATACACTTGCTGCATGCACATGGTAGGTTGAACCTTATTTTTTTGGGATTACATCAGCCTTTACATGTTCATGATTTACGTTTTGTTTCATAGACATTTCATGTTGGCTCTCTGTTCCAAAAAACCTGATGCACATGGGGTGGAGCTGTGACACGCCTGGGTAACATGGGCATGGACATGGACATTAACATATCCATGTGACAGCCGCGTCTGCAGTTCCAATTCCAAATCTGATCAACATGCAGTGTGTTCTGTGTTGTGCTCATGTCATGTTTGCTTGTGTGACATTTTATTATGCACATAGTCATGTTTGGCTCTCTGCAATTTGTGCTGATGTTGCAAGCAGCATACCAATACATCATTTATCCTCTTCTGACACAGGGCAGTGGACAAACCAGCCACATCTACTACAGTGCATCCGGCATCGCCATCATCAACCTGTTGGGGGACACACCACCATGGAACTATCCCTGGGAAATGCTGCCATAGGATGTTTGACCTCTGCGAGTGGGGCACATGCCTAGGATGGACAGTATTCTTGTTGGAGTGCGACTTGGGCCCTGACAGACCTCTCCTATACACTGTTGCTGCCATGCTCTGGCTGGGTGTCGTATTCATCGCAGAAGACACACATGACCATTCCAATACTCTGGCATATTGGGATGTGACACTTGACTATGCATGCCCAGGGTTTCAAGGACAGTTTTGACCTGACTTGTTGGATTGCAGACACACTTTGCACTTTGGACACTGTGTACTGGTCCCCACGTGCGCAACAGGGACTTACATTGTTGCTGTATGTTGTCCATTCCTCAAATGTTGTGTTTTGGCCATGTGTGTGACACGGACCACAGGAAACGCTCATCTGTTTGGTTCACCACAAGCATACAGCCATGCGTGTGGCATAGGGGGAGCAATGGAGAGGTCCTGTTGTCTATGTCCACCTACTCTCCACTTGGACATGGTACAGTTTTTGCCACGACAATGCTTTGCTGCACACCAACAGCTTAAATTGATGTTGTCACTCACCAAGGGTGTTTCCGTGCATGTGTGGCATCACTGTATCATGTTAATACGTACACGGTGCACGTTGTGATAAGGAAGCTTATCATAGCTCAGGAAGGAGCTATAGAAAAGGTGAAGTGACTCTGAACAAGCAACCTGTCAGTTCTGGTAGAAATAAGAAAACAGAATTTTGCCATAAAAGACTACCAGTCCCAGAATGCACCAGGTTTCCAACAGCCATTAGAGGAGCTGAAGTGGGGAAACGTGTGTTCAATCAGGAGGGCTATGAGGTAATCCCTAAGCACTCATCTCAAAGGGCAGGGCCTGATTCAGCACAGCTGCGCTGTGTTAGGGAGGAGCACTCATCTAAGCAGAATAAGAGTAGAGTTTATTCTACAGATGACCATCTTCATGATCACCTTGGATATCCAGAGAATTATCCTCAGTTTCATCTGAAGGATTATCAGAAGCAGAAGCCAAACCGGACGGACAGAGGGGGAAAGAGACCCTCTGGAAGAAAGAGGAGAAAAGCCTTTGAGAGGTCTAGAAGAGTCCAAAGCAGTACGTATACTGGGAGGTATTCCAAGGGCCAGCATACACCATTGGACTGGGGAAAGCCAGAGGAATGGTTCTGCAGAGCTAGGAATCTCCAGAGGCTACCTGTGAGGGAGACGGCTGCATGTGGAAGGGACCCTAAGACCTGTGCCAGAAGGTATGTGAAGAGAGATCCAGTGTCTAGGGATCTGGATTGGAAGGCTGGACATAAGAACTGGACTACATACTGGCCAGGCTATATAGAGAGGAACTCTAGCAGTAATGGAAGCTCAGGTATGAACACTGATCTATGCCCTAGCTATAACCTTGAAAGACAGCAGGGAAACAAGTATTCTCCTGAAAATGCTCCATTGAGAGATTCATCTGTGCCAATCCATGATATTGAACCCATGCTTGTTGAACAAGGGGGAATAATAGCAGATGAGGATCCTGTTTATATGGACTGCTCTCTATCTAAACTCCGTTGGTAACTTTCTGTTATAAAGTACAGCAACCATCACAAAGAAATACAAATTTGTTCTTTAATCTACCCAGAAAAGCTCCTGAAGCAGGATTTGACCCACACAGTAGAAAGCAAGCCAGCTAAGGGGTTTCAGCTGGATAACTGCTAGCAATTAAGCCTTACCTAATTGCTTGTGAGCTAGGAGAGAATCACTTCTGTATCTATGTGGGAAGTAATCAGAAGTTAACCTGAAAAGAACAGTTTGTTTCTTGCTTTGTGGCTTTTCATTTGTTGTTTTCCTGATTTTGACTTTGTTTTTCCAAGTTAACACTGAAAGCAAGTAACCTAATTTATGTGCTACCAAGCATATCTGTGTTGGGAGAAATAACCCCATAAATAAATATCTTATTGGCTTTACCCAAGAGCACAACTAAATTATTGTCAGCAGCTGTGTCTGGTGTGAATGAACTACATTGCCCACAATACCTTGCAAATCATATAGAAATATGCACTTGCCAAGAGTGTGAAGATTCTCACCCAGGCAGCCGTCTGACAACGTGCATATGACTAACATTGTTGGGAAAACACAGCATGTGGCAATATGGCTTCTGTATGGTTTACTGTACAATGTTTGCCGTCACTTTCCATCTCTCTATACTGGTTTTTGGATTTGCTTACTGTCCAGATGTGACGCTAAACATGTATTTACGAACCTTGCATTGCATGTCTGCACACTCCTATTTATCCCCTGGGGTAAGGACACTCACATTGCCCCATTATATTTGGACTGTCGCAGTGTGAGTGTCCATTGTCTTCCTTCAATTGTGCATTCCATGTACCGTGATGTATGTATACAGACACTGTATCCACACCAGCCAGTGCAGGGGGACCTTCTGCATAGTGTTATCTCTGCATGTTTCTGCAGGTGGTTATTTTGCAATTGTCTCTGCGTTCATGTGCCTCTGCTACCTGTTAGCATATCCTCATTGTGCTTTTGACAATTGTTTAGGGTTACATTGTTGCAGCTTTAGATCCTATATGGAGCATTATGTGACAGCTGTAACATATATTTCCATATGTGTCTTTAAACTTTCAACATTTTAAAAACATATTCTCTTCTCATTTGTGTGTCTCCTGTGTTGCCAGATAGATATGTTTTAGGGAACAGATCATGATTGATGTGTGTCGGGCCCTCATCATGCACCACCTACTGTCTACATGCACTCATATGTAAGTAACACATTTGAGGCGTGCAGCAGCATGTGGTGTGTGGGGGCCAAATGCATACTGCACACCATGCACCTGATGCACATTATCTCTCCTGCCCCTCATTTGTAGACGTGCCAGTGACCTTTACGTAGGATGTGGGTTGCTGCCCTGCTAAATGTTGGTTTGACCTTTCACCTGGGATCCACCCACCTGGGTATTATGATGGCGGTATTTACACTATCTGTGATGATTAAAGAAAATAAAGATATGTGTTTGACATACATTTGTCTCGGCTGCTGCTTGCTCACACTGACACTTGTATTTGATGCTTTTCTGGTCATATCCATGGCCCACCTGTGCTCACATCCGTGTACGGTGCCAGCTGTCTATCTGCCAGGCGTTTACCACATCACTGGATGTTGCAGGTTCCCATAAACACCTTCCCTTTGAGGTACTATTTCGGAACTATGCTCATAGTGCTTGTTTGGGATAGTGGTTACAGACATGTGTTATAAGACCATAGGTTGCAGGTTTGATCCCCACATGGGGTATTTTTGTTTAAATTATTCTGTTGTGATGACATGACCATTTGGAACCAGCAGCTTCATCACCCTATGCACACAAACTTCCATCTCTTCACTGTACACCCAAGTATGCCCTCTGTGCTGCCTATCCATCACATATCGGCTGTTACATATGTCTCTAACTTTATGGGGTTTACATGGCAGTCCGCTTGGGGAATTGGCATTGCTGCAGTTCAGCTGGTCTGTGGCACGCCTGTTTGCAGGTTTGAATCTGTCTTGTTGTGTTCCATATTTTCTCCTGCTCCACAGAGCATCCCCTGCCGCCCTTTGGGTTTAGGTTCTTTCCTCTTTTGCATGCTGTCTCCACTGCATAACATTTGATTGTGTGTGTGCATATAGGTACATTTGGGTGTGGTCCCAATTACAGACTGTGATGTGATCTGTACAAGCCATATCTGCATGTGCATTTGATCATGGTTACTGTTGGAGGTTTGCCTATCATGGCAGCCAGCAGGCTTCTTGTGTGATGCCCTGCAGTATTCTTGTATGCAGCCTTTGCTAATGAGCTCACGTTGGTGGTGTGGCCTACCGGTTTGTGCATTGACACTTGTGCTGATGGTCATAGATTTGATTCCTCTCTGTTCTGTTTCATTTGTTTGCCTGTGCTGCATAGCTACTTTTGAGTCCTGTGACAGCCATATCTGTGCAGATCTGTGTTGTTAGCACATTGAGGGAGGAGTGGCTCAGTGGTTGGGACATGTTACCTCAGGCCGGAAGGCTGGGGGTTCAATTCCTGCATGGGGACAAGCAACTTCAGCCCAGAGGGACTGGGGTCTCTAGTCCTATGGCCACTCCTTGTGGCCTTGGGCAAGCCACTTAACCCTCCATTGCCTCAGGTATACTTAGATTGTGAGCCCTTTGGGGACAAGGGAATAAAAAGTACCTGTTAGTATACATGTAAACTGCACTGACTCTAAAGAGTGTGACATAAATAAATAACATTATACCCTTATCACAGTTGTAAACCATCCTTCTGTCCGTCTATGTGTGTCTGCCAGCTGTATGCCATCCTACCCTGCTGTGCATGCTGCTACCCCACATCCTGCACTGGTACACATTTCTGCATTGCAGCTCTCCCTGGTTGCCTCTCCTGTGTGTGCTGTGCATGGCACTACTCTCCTCTGTCCTCCTGTCATTGCACTTCTCCTGCCAACTCTGCCTCCTCTGGTGGACATGTATCCCCATCCTCTGCCACACACTGTCATTGTTGCACTGTACATTACTATCACCTTGTACATTGGTACAGCTGGCCCTGATATGTTTGTCTGCTTTACCTGCTGCCACATGGGCTGCACGAAGATTTGGCTGGTCCATGAGCTCCATCATCTACTTCCTTCCATCACCTATTCATTGCCTTTCCTTGGTGCTCTGTGCAGTGTTATGGTTACATCTGTGTTTGAGCCATACATTTCATGCTTGTGATCTTTGGGCCCCTGGCCACCATCTCCTGTGTCACCTTCACATCCCTGGGGCATCTTTCACAGCACCTTAGATTGGTCCAGCTTATGGGGCACCTTATATGCTGCCTTGGAGGGTGCCAGCCTTTCCTGTCGCCCTCTGGGGCACAGTATAACCTGCCCTGGTTCTTTATGATGTGCCTTTTTGTGCGCCCTAAAAGCTGCATTAGGTTGTGGCACTGGGGTGCGGCTTTTTTGGCTGGCAGTGCAGATTGTTGGGATGTGTCCGGCTATTCCAAGCAGCAAAAGGGTTTTCCTCAGACATCCTTTTTACTGAGCCCACTGGGGGCTCTAACTCATGACCCCTGTATCAGCAGGCAATGTATTAACCAGTGTGCTACACCTCTGCTGCTCTATTTGCATGTTAGCGCACCTACTTAAGATTACCGTGCGTTAACGTTCGCTGCTCCCTTTATCGGGCGATAACGAGCGCTTGCTACGCTTAGACCGGAACGCCCACTCCTTTTATGGCATCCTGCACATTATTGCCGGGCGCACGTTAGCGCCCTTTAGTAAACATACCCCTATATCAACCTTTATCTACCTGTTTTATTCACACCTTCAAAAAAATATAAGAGATTGGTGAGACAAGACTTTCCTTGGTTAAATCAATGTTGACTTTTTGCCAATAAACCATGACTATGAACATGTTCAGTTTTTTAAAAAAAATTTTATAATGGTTTCTACCATTTTGCCCAGTATAGATGTCAGGTTCAATGATCTGTAGTTTCCTGGATCATCCCTGGAACCCTTTTTAAAAATTGGGTACGAAGGATGATTGTACTGATAGATCATAGATTACTAATGTAGTTCTACAATCTCATATTTCAGTTCTTTCATCACCTTGAGATGAGATGTATGTCATCCATTCTAGGTGATTTGCTGTGCTTTAGTTTATCAAACTGTATTACATCTTCCTGATTTATTGAGATTTGTTTAAATTCCTCTAATACATTACCTTTAAATATTATTTCTGGCATGGGTAAGTTTCCATTTCAGCAAACTGGATCAAAATAATATTCAGCTAATACAATGCTAATTCACAGCTCCATGAGAATACAAACACATGCTGGAGGAAAAAGACCTCAGAATACTTGCCAACGCAATGGCTATCAATGATTCTGTAACAATACTGTCATAGCCAGCAATGGCAGCGCGAAGATAAATTTACAGTAAATCATTAAAACTCACCATCATAGGTCAGAAAAAGACTCCACAAATGTACTTAGCTGCTAACTGCCAGAATTAACAGACACACTGCTGTTTTGGACTAACACTCGGTTCAACTCCGATGCCAGGGGTTTCGCTGCCCCTCCTTCAGTGAGCTAATCCCCTCATTCATATTTCATATACAAACGGCAGTCCAAGCTTTCCTAAAATAGAAACCCATAATCAAATATCCAAGTGCTGTATTCTTAGTTCCAGCTAAAACATAACAATTACACAAAAACTGTTACAAACTAGACCAGGCACTTACCAGATATCAAAGAACACTGCTCTCAACTGGCAGCAAAACCAGCATGCAACAGATTCAAACACATCACTGTCTCACAAATGCCATGCATATGTATAAGTGTCCGATGAACCACTCCCCCATTTAATCACTCCTCCAATCACAAAGAACAGAAAGATAGCCCTTCCCATATTCTAACACTCAACATGTCCAACACCCCCCGTTTCACAAGAGATCACCATCAAACTTATCTGCGTGTCCCAAGCAATCGAACTGACCAGAAACAGAAACTATCAACGCACACTCCACACTAGACTGACCCCAGTCCCTTATTGCTAAAACTACAACCATTACCAAGATCAAAACCGTTCAATTAAATAAACAGTATATCAGTATACCAAATCATGCAAAAAACAAAATAGCACCCACCCAATGATCCTATAACTCTGTACTAATACAAGATCAGTAACAAGCCTTCCAATCAATATCTTTGTTCAGTCTCCCCAGTGTAACAGTCCTGAAATGAAAAATACAGACCTGCTCTCTACATAACAAATGTACAGCATAGTCGCTCTCCCCAGTACTCAATTTGGGGATATGATCAATCACTGTTGTTATTAAGTGCCGTCGAGTTGGAGTCGACTCATGGTGACCCTCTGGATAGCTATCCTAAATTGTGTTCGGTCTTCAGTCAGGCGGCTCATTGTTGACAGACTGGTACCCGTAGCTGCTGTTATTGTATCGATCCATCTCATTGCTGGCCTTCCTCTTTTGCGTTGATCTTCTATCTTGCCAAGCATGATGTCTTTATCTTATGATCTCTCTCTTCACATGATTTGTCCAAAGTATGAAAGTCGAAGTCTTGTTATCTGAGCTTCTAAAGAAAGCTCAGGTTTGATCTCCTCTAGTATCAATCACTATACATTTAAAATCTGAAAACTTATGATCCAATTCTTGACTATGTGAAACCTCAATGCTGTAATTTATGCCGATGTTTGAGAAGTCGAATACGTAACTGTCGTATGGTTTTCCCAATATAAACTAATCCTTATGGACACTGTAAAACATACACAACATACTCTGACCGGCAGGTGGTTTGCCCCTTTAAATACCAGCTTCTGTCGTTATATTCAAAAACTGAAGATTCCAACATCATACTGCATAATGAACATGACCCACAGCTTTTATGATCACCCTGTTCACACCCAATAGTCTCATCAATAGGTACAGTAGGGCTAAGAATATCCCATAAATTGTGTCCTCTTGTAAATACCATTCTGGGACGCATAAGAGCAAGGCTTGGTATAACAGAAAGTATAGAAAAATGGGTCTGAATAATCTTCTCCAAATGCCTACTATAAGGGGAAAAGTGTCCTTTCCTGACCCTTCTCACCCTGTGATTTAGGCTGCAATAGCCCATCACGGTCATCATTTAAAGCCCTAACCCATGCACGCTTTATTACTGTATTAGGGTAGCCTCTCTTTAGTAAAGCTTGAATAAGCCCTTGTAACTGATATCTGAATTCTTGCACAGTGCTACAATTACAACGATACTGGAGAAATTGGGGAAAAAGGAAGGTCATTCCTAAAACTAGCCGGGTGAGCACTAGAATAATGCAGAAGAGCATTCTTATCGGGCCCGGTGAGCACTAGAATAATGCAGAAGAGCATTCCTATCGGTTACTTTCTTATAAACAGAAGTTACCAAACCATCTTGAGTATTACTAATTAGAACATCCAAAAAAGGAAATTTGATCCTTATTACATGTCATTGTAAATTGAAAACATGGGTCACATTGATTTAGCCAATTGAAAAACAACCCCACTTAACTATCTGTTTCACCCCAAATCATAAAAATATAATCTATATATGTTTATGTTTATGTTTATTTGATAAAAAAAACCGCCTTTCTAAAATAACCAAGGCGGTGTACAATTAAAATAAATTCAGTAAAAGAAGGCAAAAGGCCAACGAAAAGGAAAAGAAATGTACAATCTCAAAAAGGACAGCAGGGAAAAAGGAGGGAGGACAAGACATGACAACATGGGGAAACATCAGAATGAGAAAAGGATAGGGGATAGTGAAGTCACACAAAAGGAGAGGGAAGATTAAACGCTAGGGAAAACAGGTGGGTCTTGAGGTTTTGTTTAAAAACCAAACCCACATCAAACCCACATCAAAACAAAGGACTTATATTGGCGGGTTGATAACCAGGTTTCCTCAGACCAGACCATATATAAATTAGCTATCGAAGGAGCCATAGTTATTCCCATGGCTACTCCTGACCGTTATTGAAACAACTGGTTCATATAGCAAAAAAAGGTCTCACATAAGGCTAACCTAGCTAATTTCATAAGAAAATCTAAATGTATTGAAGATACATCTGGTCTATTATTTAAAGTGGTCCTCAAAACCTCCAAAGCCCCTGTTTGTGGAATACTAGTGTAGAGAGAGTTCACATCTAGAGTAACCAATAATTTCCCATATATAGATCCTTGTGCTTCTCTGACCTGCAACAACTTCAAAAAATGAGTTATATCCTGTACAAAAGAGAGAGAGGTTAAGGGACATCAATGGGCACAAAAATGAATCTAGGTATATAGATAAGGGTTCTAGCAAAGCGCCCCTAAAAGACACAATGGGGCAACCTGGAGGATATTGTAGATCTTTATGTATCTTAGGGAGGATATAAAACCTCAGGGTTCTTGCCACTTTTGTGTTCAAAAACTCATATTCCTTTAACGTAAGCTGTCGCAAATGTAGGACCTCAGAAGTTACATTCTCAATTTCTGACTTCAAACGATCAGTAGGGTCTATATTCAACATACGGTAGGTTGATATGTCAGACAGTGGGAGTCACTTCTTGTTGATAATACTCTGCGCTCATAACAACTACAGCTCCCTCTTTATTGGCCTGTCTAATAATAATCTCCCTATTCTCACAAAGTTGTTCCAAAGCCACATGTTCTTTATAAGAACGACTGACCAGTCTAGTAGAACTTCCTTTTGTTCCCTACCTGTAAAGCTTTTACATCGTGTAGAACCAGATCTTTAAAGACCTGAACTGCTGCTTTGAGAAGTGTTGGAGGGGACCAAGTAGAGCGAATAGGCAAGTTGATCTGTTTATGCAGGCTATTAATTTCATCACTTGCAACAGTCACTTGCACTAAAGAAGAAAAAATAGGGGTTGCAAGTGTAATTTCCACACAAATTTTTCAAAATCCACTCTGAAATAAAAAGCATTGTATCGGATACATGTTTTTTTGTAATACTGTCTATTTAGTTGAGCGGTTTTGATCTTGATAATGGCTATGGTTTTAGCGATATGGGACCAGGGTCGCTATACTACTTTGAGATCAGTCTAGTGTAAATGCCATACTTGTGTTGCCCGAATTGTAATTGCCATACTTTGTTTTACCCTCATACTTTGCTTTATCCCGAATTAACTATTGCTCCGTGTCACCATAATTGTTTTCCCGATCTGTCTATTGTTCTGTGTTGTCTTGACTAGATTCTAAGCTCTGATGAGCAGGGACTATCTTTTTGCTTATATTTCTGTACAGCGCTGCGTGCGTAGCGCTATATAAATGCTAAGTAGTAGTAGTGTGGGTGGGTGTTGACAGTTTCTGTTTCTGGTCAGTACGATTGCTTGGGACACGCAGATAAGTTTGATGGTGAGCTTTTACGAAACGGGGGTGTTGGACATGTTGAGTGTTAGAATATGGGCAGGACTATCTTTCTGTTCTTTGTGATTGGAGGAGTGATTGAATGGGGGCGTGGTTCATCAGGCACTTTTATGCATGCACAGTGTTTGTGAAACAGTGATGTGTTTTAATCTGTTGCGTGCCGGTTTTGCTGCCAGGTGAGAGCAGTGCTTTTTGATAACTGGTAAATGCTTGGTCTAGTTTGTAACAGTTTTTATGTAATTGTGTTTAGCTGGAACTAAGAAAACAGCACTTGGATATTTGATTATGGGTTTCTATTTTAGGAAAGCTTGGACTGCCATTTGTGTATGAAATATGAATGAGGGGTTTAGCTTACTGAAGCAGCGGTAGCAAAACGCTGAGCTTCGGAGTTGAAATTAGTGTATTGGTCCAAAATAGCAGTGTGTCTGTTAATGCTGGCCGTTAGCAGCTAAGTATATTTTGATTAAATATATGTAATGCTGGAGGTTTTTTTCTGACTTATGGTGAGTTTTAATGATTTGCTGTAAATTTATCTGTGCGCTGCCATTGATGACAGAAGTATTGTTACAGAATCATTGATCAATTATTGTATTGGCAAGTATTCCAAGGTCCTTTTCCTCCAGCATATGTTTGTATTCTCAAGGAGCCGTGAATTAGCATTGTATTAGCTGAATATTATTTAGATCCAGTTTGCTGAATTGTAATTGTTTTAACCTGGATCTGAAGAAGCAAGTTTTTGATCAGGATGGGTACGTTTCCTACATCTTCTTCAGTAAAGACTGAAGCAAACAATTCATTCAGAGTCTCCGCTATGGCCTTGTCCTCTCTCAGTGCACCTTTTATCTCTCCATCATCTAATGGTCCAAGTGACTCCCTCACAGGTGTTCTGCTATGAATATACTTGAAAAAAGATTTTATTATGAGCTTTTGCTTCCACAGCAAGATTCTTTTCTACTACTACTACTACAAAGCATTTATAAAGTGCTACCAGGTGCACACAGCGCTGTACAATGAAAACACAAAAAGACAGTCCCTGCTCAAAAGAGCTTACAATCTAAAAAGACAAAGCAAGAAAAGGAGTAGAAAAAGATAAGAACAAGGGCAAAGAGACAAGGAAAGAGGTACGAACAAGTGTAAGAGGAAGAAAGAAAGGTGAAATAAAAGAGGGGAAGGAAGGAGAACAGCAAAATCAAGAGCCAAAGGCAGAGGCGAAAAGATGAGCTTTTAACTTGAGTTTGAAGAGGGGCAAAGAAAATGCCTGACGTATAGACAAATTTTCTCTTTGCCTGCCTTACTAATGCCTTGCATTTAACTTGCCAGTACTTATGCTTTTTTCTGTTTTCGACATTTGGCTCTTTTTTCCATTTTCTGAAAGGTTCTCTCTCAGCTATAACAGCCTCTCTGACTTCACCTTTAAGTTATGCTGGCTTACGTTTGGCCTTCCTTCCACCTTTTTTAAAGCACAGAATACATCCAGTCTGGGCTTCCAAGATGGGGAAATTTTCACTTACTGTTAATTTCCTTTCCTGGAATCCTGCTAGACCAGTCCAGACAAGTGGGTTTAGTCCCCCTATCAGCAGATGTTGGAGACAGAGAAATAGAAAAAAAACACCAGCAGCCTGATTGGCTGTTCCCTGGTAATATGTAGCTGAACCCAGTATTGTAAAAAGCCATACTCAAACAGATGTAACCAGGAACCAAAACTAAGGAAAACAGAAAACCATACTATATACAAGAGGTGATAACGCTCCGCTGCAAAGTCTTGGCTCCTCAGCAATACACCTCTGAACCAGATATCCAGAATAGGGAGGGTCCTGGACTGGTCTAGCAGGATTCCAGGAAAGGAAATTAACGGTAAATGAAAATTTCCCCTTCCAGTACATCCTGCTAGACCAGTCCAGACAAGCGGGAAGTACCCAAGCTAATTGCTCTTTGGGTGGGAAGATACGGCCGTCGAGACAACCTTTGCCCCAAACTGCGCCTCTTCCTGAGATTGAATATAGAGCCGATAATGATGCACAAAAGTGGACAGGGAGGACCAGGTGGCCGCTCTGCAGATATCAACCGGACTATACGACAAGGGAATCCACGGGTTGGCATGGGATTGGTGCAAATCATACCTAGAAGATCGCTGGCAACAAGTCAGGACGGTTGAAGGCACCTCAGAACCATTCCAGCTAAAACAAGGAGTACCTCAGGGCTCCTCCCTATCAGCACTGCAATTTAATAATTACATGCAGCCCCTATGCGATATCACTCGCTCCTTTGGCATATCCTCCCTAATCTACGCAGACGATGTGCTTATATTCACACCAATCAACATTTCGCGCCCAGACTACACAACACTAGTAGATTGCTTTAACGCTATAGCAGACTGGCTCCTCACCCAGAATATGCGAATAAATTTCAAAAAAACCGAGGTCCTGATCATCACGAAAAACAGAGAATTTTCACCACCAGTTACTCTAAAAGTACGAGACGCAGACCTCCCAATCAAGTCCTCCATAAGATACCTTGGAGTAATATTGGACCATCGACTTGACTTCAAAGAACATGTCAACCGCACTGTAAAAACTATTTATTTCAAGATACGTACCCTCCGTAACCTGAAAAATATGCTCGACCAAGACAACTTCCGGACCATATTCCAAGCCATAGTCACACCCCACTTCGACTATGCTAACATAATACTCCATGGCCTCCCAAAAAACACCCTAAATACATTACAACTAGCCATGAATGCCGCTGCCCGTGTCCTTTACGGTGCCTCAAAAAGTGACCACATTACACCCATCCTAATGGAACTACACTGGCTCCCTATATACTGCAGGATTACGTATAAAGCCCTTCTTATGACCTTTAAAGCGATCAACATGATTGCCCCTTCAGCAATCTCAAACCTCCTCAATCACACGCCTAACATTAGATCCAGGAGATCCGTAGCTGCAAATACCCTAGCCACACCATCAGAAGCCATAAAATGCACGCGCACAACCACAGACAGGGCTTTCGCACACTACGCACCCAAATGTTGGAACCACCTACCACCTACCATTAGAGCAATCACGGACCTCAAGCAATTCAGAAAAGCCATAAAACACCACCTTTTCCTTCTACACTTCTCCCAATCCCAGTGCCCATCATCAACCCTCTAACACATTCCAAGCCCTCATAGTAAAATTGTAAATATATTATTTATAAAAGATGTTAATAAAAGCTCTATTCATTGTATATAATTTCATAACATATATGTACATAGTTTCCCTAAGTTGAATCCCAGTTTAATTTTCCTGTTTCTTGTAAACCTGTTGCTTGCTGTGAGTATTCTTGTTCAATGTAAACCGCACTGATGAAAAAGAGCGCGGTATAGAAAAGCTATAAATAAATAAAATCAAGAGGATGAACATGAGAGCACTCCGCCCAAGATGCAGCTTGCGCCCGCGTAGAGTGTGCCCAAAGACTGAGAGGGACAGATTTTCCCTTCAGGATGTATGCAGATTCAATTGCTCACCGCAACCAGTGAGAGACCGTGCGTTTGGAAGCAGCTTGACCCTTACGGGGTCCCGCAAAAAGCATGACAAGGTGATCAGAGGTATGGAAAGGATTTGTCACCCGAAGATACCTACAAAGGATCCTGCCAAGATCCAGAGAACGGAGTTCCTTATTCTTGCCCGTACACTGATCCTCAGAAAAACAGGGTAGGAAAATTGTCTCATTGATAAGAAAAGGCGTAAGTACTTTTGGAAGGAATGAAGGAACAGTACGCAAGAAAACCCCTTCTTTCGAGAAGGCAAGATAGGGATCCCTGCATGAAAGTGCTTGTATTTCGGATACCCTTTGTGCCGAAATTATCGCTACTAGAAACACTGCCTTAAGCGTCAAATCTCTCAACGTGATGTGTTTAAGCGTCTCAAAAGGCGCCTGCATCAAGGCTTTTAGGACGAGGGGCAGATCCCATGTTGACACCAGAGGGCGAATCGGTGGTCGGACTACCTTAGCTGCTTTAAGGAAACGGGACACATCTGCATGGGACGCTATAGAGTGAAAACCTAACAGGTCCTCTGAAACAAGTTATTGCCGCTACTTGAACCCGAAGAGACCCCAAGGCTAAATCTTTATCCAGGCCATCCTGGAGGAAGGTAAGGATATTCGGGATTCCTGGCCTCCAAAGAGAGATACGGTGCTATGCGCACCAGGACTCGAAGACTCGCAAACGTGGGAATACGCTAGCGAAGTTGATGGGCAGCATGCCTTCAGAAGGGTCGCGATCAAGCGACTCGAGTAACCCTTCTTGCTTAAGGGGCAGCGTTCAAGAGCCAGGCCGTAAGCGAGTAAGGAGCCGGAGCATCCATCACAATTGGACCCTGATGTAATAGCCCCCGGCGAGACCCCAGAGGTAGCGGCAGTGTGGTAGCCAAGACCTATAGACTAGGCCATAAGCCTGAATCTGAAAAATGACAGGCCTAAGAACCAAGCCTGGATTTCAGTATTGCTGAGACATAAAATTAAAAGACAGAATTAAATGCTGCTTTAGAATGAAATGCTGCTATTGCAAAGTTTGCACAAAGTGAATACAATGCCTGTATGTTAAATCGTTACTCCAGAATTGTTACTTACACATTTTAGGAGCTAGATATGACCTTGATGTAAAAAAGTAACCAGGTCTGAACCAAACCATTGTTCAGCTAGTTGGAGAAAGCAGAGCAAAGGGCATAGACCCTGATTGGTCAAATTCAGGGAAATGTCAGACCAATAGAAAGTTTGTAGAAATTAGCATGAGACCAATAGAATGTTTTTATGTATCAAAATGTTTAAACTGTATAAAATGAACATGTTTCCGCTAAAGCGGGGCTCTGTCACTTTTAGACTGCCTTGTGCACAATAAATTGGCTTGAACCTTGATAAAGACTCCTGGTGTCATTGGTTTGGTGGCGTTCCGCCACTACATATTCTTGGTGCGTTAGCCGGGAAGGTGTAGTGGTAGAGAGTGGTCAAACTGATATACCACGAAATTCGCCCCAAGGTTTGGCCTGGTTGGGACCGCGTCTGTCCGACGTGTGAATTCTCAGGCGCCAACCGGTCCATTGCATCGGAGAGGGTTCTAGCCTCGGCGGGCGTTGGGTCCGGCTAGGCCAACACCTTCGAACCCGAGGAGGGGAGTCCAGGCTTCAACCCATGCGCTGGCTTGGGGACGGGTACCGGTCTGGGTGAGTATAGAGTTTTTGTATTTTTAAGTCAGACAGTACTGGAACCTGGAACCATATGGTAATGGGAAAAATGGTAAAAGGACACTGATCACGTCCGGAGTGGTCCGAGTACTCTTGTAAAGGCTATTAAGAGCGCAAGAGGAAACCACTGACTCCTTCTGGTAAAAAATCATGATTAACGGTAATGGAAAAAATTTTGGTAAGCCTAGATCGTCAGGATTAGGCTTTTGGGAAATGCAATTGTGTTTGTGTGTGAGATGTGTGAGTGAGAGGTCTTGAAAAGGCCAAGCGAGAGTGGACTCTGGACTAGCGCAGTTCCTGGCCGGGCGACCGCGTCTAGGTCGCGAAACGGAGGAAGTGATTGGTGTTTGTGTCCCTATCTGTCTCCAGAGCTGTGAGGATCCCTTACCCCACAGTTCGACCTCCCTCTCCTACTGTTTGAAGTAATAATTTGTTGTACGTGATTACGTAGTACAGACGCACCACATTACACATAAAAATGGGTGGGATAGAGTCCACGCAAACTCCGCTAGAAATCATGATCAAGAACTTTAATAAAGGGTTTACTGGGGATTATGGTATTACAATGTCTCCTAATAGAATGGCTGTGCTGTGTGAAAGAGAGTGGCCGTTAATAAACAATGCATGGCCCCGTGGGGGCACTTTCAATGTGAGAATTATTTCTTCTGTGCATAAGAGTGTGAGAGAACGTTATCCAGACCAGTTTCCTTACATAGACTCTTGGTTAGATATTTGTGAGAAGCAGCCACCCTGGATAAGGCAGTATTATGAGTTAAGAAGAATTATGCTAGCAAAAGGATTAGAGAAAGCTGAACAGAAACCCGGGAAGGGGGGATTGCCTATATACTCTGCCCCAGAGTCCCCAGATATTCTAACACGATCACTGCAGCATTCTGTTACACTAGCACTGCCTAGACCTGAAGTTAATATAAATGTGCCGCCTCTGCAGCTGGGGGAAGGGCAGACTTCCCCGATTGAAAGCCCTAAGCAAAGTCCTAGCACTTTGGGGAGACAAACTACTGACGAAACTGAAAGTGCAGAATCATCCACAAGTATAGAATCTCCTGCAGCTATAGAAAGTTTTTCTCAGAAAACATACGATTTAAGAAGTATTAGCGGTGCCAGTAAAAAAGTAATGCCCCTACGTCAGGTACCTGGCCTGCCTATCAGGGACGATCAGGGACAGATGGCTTTAGGACCTACCAGCCTGATTTACGTACCATTTTCTACAACTGACTTGTTAAATTGGAAAACACATTATGCATCCTATACTAGCAAGCCTCAAGATTTAACTGAATTAATGAGCAGTATTATGCAAACGCACCAGCCTACCTGGTCAGATTGTCATCAGCTCTTGTCTACTCTATTTACTACTAAAGAAAGAGTAAGAATTGTGCAGGCATCCACAAAGTGGCTAGAAGAAAACTTTGTTGAAAGAGCAGATTTAAATCCTCAGCAAGCAGCAGCCGCAGCTTTTCCAAACGAAGATCCTGGATGGGATCCAAATAGTGAAAGGGGGGCGAGAGCTTTAACACAGTTTCGCCAAGCCCTATTACATGGCCTAAGAAAGGGAGGCCAAAAAGCAATGAATATTGGAAAAGTAGCAGAAGTAATACAAAGTCCAACTGAAAGTCCTGCAGCTTTTTATGAGCGATTATCTGAAGCATATAGACTGTATACCCCATATGATCCAGCAGCTATGGAAAATTTGCGCATGGTAAACGCAGCTTTTGTAAGTCAGTCCCAAGGGGATATTAAACGAAAATTGCAGAAAATGGATGGCTTTGCAGGTATGAATACAGCGCAATTAATGGAAGTTGCTCAAAAAGTATTTATAAATCGTGATAATGAAAGAGAGAGGGAAATTGAACGAAAAATGAAAAAGAAAACAGATCTTTTAGCCACAGCTTTGGTAGAACGGCGAGGGAAAGGTTTTTCCAACAGAAGAATGAGAGGGCGTGGGAGGAGTCGAGGGAATAGCCTACCCCCACTAGGTGAGAACCAATGTGCCTATTGCAAGGAGGAGGGGCACTGGAGAAATGAATGCCCGCAGAGAGACCCTGCCTCACAGAGGGGAGGAGGGAGCTGGAGAGGAAGAGGGCGTAACCAGAATCAAGCAGGAACAGGTCGTATGCAATTTCAGCAAACAAGAGAAGGAGCTATTGAAGGAGTTGCAGTGGCAGAAGCAGAATACAATAGTGATGAAGATTAGGACAGACCGGGCTCTGAGTTTACTCTAGGTCCCCAAGAGCCTATGGTCTGCATGAAGATAGGGGATGAACTTTATGATAGATACAGGAGCTGAACATTCAGTAGTAGCAAAACCAGTAGCCCCTTTATCTAAACGAACTGTCACTATTGTTGGAGCCACCGGGAGAAAAGCAACTAAACCATTTTTACAGAATCGCATGTGTGAATTAGGACAAAAGATAAAACACATCAATTTTTATATATACCAGAATGCCCTATTCCACTTTTAGGTCAAGACATGCTTGCTAAACTGCAGGCACAGATAACTTTCACTGAAGAAGGAGAAATGCAAATGTCTGTAAACACAAATCCTAAACCGGCAGGATTAATGGCACTAACAGTTCCACGAGAAGAAGAATGGAGATTCTACAGCATTTTTCCTGTCAAGAAAGCAACTATTCCTATTGAAATTTCAGCACCACCTGGAGTATGGGCAGAAGATAATCCACCTGGCCTAGCAAAGAATATAGCCCCAATTCTTGTAACTCTCAAATCAGGAGCAGAACCTGTGCATGTGAAGCAATATCCTCTTCCACGACCAGCAATAGAAGGAATTCATATCCATTTGAAGAGATTATTGAAACATGGATTACTTAAAGAATGCCAGTCATCATGGAATACTCCTTTACTTCCAATCAAGAAACCTGGAGGTGACTACAGACCAGTACAAGATTTGAGAAGAGTCAATGATGCAATTGAAACTATACATCCAGTAGTACCGAATCCATACATACTGCTGGGATTAATTCATACTGAAGCCACTCACTTCACTGTTCCAGATTTAAAGGATGCTTTCTTCTGTATACGGCTTGCCCCTGCCAGTCAGCTTTTATTTGCATTTGAATGGAGAGATCCAACAACAGGAAGAGGAGGCCAACTTACCTGGACAAGATTACCACAAGGATTCAAAAATTCACCAACAATCTTCAGTACTTCACTCAGCAAGGATTTATCAAGTTATCCAGTTATCCCAGGAGAGAGAATTCTTCTTCAATACGTAGATGATTTGCTGATTGCCACTAACTCAGAAGAAGAATGTTTGCAAGCCACAAGTGAACTTCTACATCTCTTGAATGAAGCAGGATAAAAAGTCTCCAGAGCAAAAGCACAGCTATGCCAAAAAGAAGTCAAATACTTAGGTTTTCAGCTATCCAATGGAACACGACGACTGGGACCAGAACGCAAAGAAGCAGTATGCCGCATTCCAATTCCAACTACCAGAAGACAGGTAAGAGCTTTTCTAGGTGCAGTAGGATACTGTCGAATATGGATACCTAACTTTGCTCTAATTGCAAAACCACTATATCAAGCCATCAAAGGATTGGAACAATCTCCATTAGAATGGGGACCTGAAAAAGAAACGGCATTCAAGACTCTGAAGACAGCCCTGATGACATCACCAGCCCTTGGACTACCAGATGTACAGAAGCCATTTCGTCTATATGTCCATGAGTCACAAGGAAATGCCTTGGGAGTGTTGACTCAGCCACTTGGATCTTGGCAGTGACCTGTAGCGTATCTATCTAAGCAATTGGACATTGTGGCAAAAGGATGGCCACCTTCTCTGAGAGCCATCGCAGCTACAGCACTTCTAGTAACTGAAGCAGACAAGCTCACTCTAGGACAAAATCTCTGTGTAATAGTGCCACATTCTGTTCAAACCCTCATGGACCACAAAGGAAATTACTGGTTCACCAACTCACGAATGCTAAAGTACCAGAGCATGTTGTGCGAAAATCCTCGATTGCAATTGATGGTCAGTCAGGCCTTGAACCCAGCTACACTGTTACCAATTGGAACTGACCCTCCTGATCATGACTGCATAGAAGTCATGGATACTGTATTCTCAAGTCGACCAGACCTGACAGATGTACCTTTTGAAGATCCAGAACAAACTTTCTTCGTGGATGGAAGCAGTCTTGTAGTCAATGGACATCGTTGTGCTGGATATGCAGTAGTAACCCTGGAACTTGTAATTGAATCTTCAGCCCTAGCCTCAGGAACATCAGCACAGAAAGCAGAATTGATAGCACTCACAAGAGCACTAATACTGGGAAAAGGACTCTGTATAAATGTATACACAGATTCTAAGTATGCATTCACAACATTGCATGCTCATGGAGCCTTGTACAGAGAACGGGGATTGATAACTTCAAGAGGAAAATCTATCAAATATGGCCCAGAGATATTGACATTGTTAGATGCTGTATGGGCCCCCGAGCAAGTTGCAGTTATACACTGTCGAGGACATCAAGCAGGAAAAGGAGAAATTGCACAAGGGAACAGATTTGCAGATGCCTCTGCTCGTAAAGCAGCCATTACCGGACAGACACTAACTCAGAATACTACAATTCAAGCAGTTCTATTTCCTGTACCTCTTAATTCATGGGATCCCCGATATACTACAAAAGAATTGGACTATTATTGTGAACAAGAAGAGGGAGTACTCAGAAATGGATGGATAGAACTTTCACCACAGGAGGGAAGTCAACCTCCTGGACAAATAGTGATTCCTGAAGCATTACGTTTAGCCTTTGTTCAAGCATTTCATCAAGCAACACATTATGGAAAAACTGCAATGACAAAAGCTTTGAAACCTCATTTTTATATTTCTTTGTTGGGACCTTTGACAGCTTCAGTAGCTCGTCAATGTAGAACATGTGCCAAAAATAATGCCAAGCAAGGTCCTAATCTACCAATAAGAATTCAATCAACAGGAGTTACTCCCATGAGTAATTTTCAAGTGGACTTTACTGAAATGCCAAAAGCAAATGGATACCGTTACTTGCTTGTTCTAGTGTGTACCTACTCTGGGTGGGTAGAAGCTTTTCCCACCAGGACTGAGAAAGCCAGAGAGGTCACTAAAGTCCTACTTCGTGAAATTGTTCCAAGATTTGGAATACCATTAGTCATAGGGTCAGACAATGGGCCCTCATTTATATCCCAAGTAACTCAACAGTTAGCTAAAGCTTTACAGATACAATGGAAGTTACACACAGCATACAGACCTCAGAGTTCAGGGAAAGTAGAGCGTATGAATAGAACTCTGAAATCTCAATTGTCCAAACTTTGTCAGGAAACACATTTGAAATGGCCACAGGTACTTCCAATAGCTCTTTTAAGAATACGCTCAGCACCTACTAAGTCATTAGGACTTTCTCCCTATGAGATTTTGTATGGTAGACCTTCACCTATTGTCAAAGGGATCAAAGGGGATATGAAGCAGATAGGATCTGAAATTATTAGGCAAGAACTATTAGCACTAAGTTCTGTTTTGCAGAATCTTCACAAATGGGTACAAGACCAATTACCCATCAACCTAACTGAACCACTGCATCCCTACAAGCCCGGTACTTCGGTGTGGGTCAAAGACTGGAAGAAGATACCGTTGGAACCATACTGGAGAGGACCATATGTCGTCATCCTGTCAACACCTACAGCAGTGAAAGTTGCAGAACTCGAACCCTGGATTCATCACAGCAGAGTGAAATCAGCAGCAGCTCCAGAGCCAGACCAGTGGACATCAGAACATGATCCAGAAGTTCCATTGCGGCTAACTTTGCGAAGACAAGCAAATTGAAAAATTCAGGAAATGTTTTAAAAAAAGACTGTGCTAATATAGAAATCCTGAATCCCAAGAGACTATTTGTTTATTCTGAAGAGATTATCATCAACAGAAAGAGACTGTATTATGGACTATATTATTTGAAAATCTTTGTGCCATTTTGATCAAGGACAGTGCAAACTAAAAGTACTGGTTGGAATCTACAGCTCTATACACCTACCAATGAAATTGGTAAGGTCATGTACAGCGGAAGCTTGAGGATCTACAATCAACGCTACACCTGTTGCATGCTACTGAGAGCAAAACAGGTCAACGTACAGTAAAGAAGACTTCGTGGTCAAGAATTATCAACAGTTGCACTGTTTTTTCAAAGACTTGCACTAATTCTTCAGAGACTTTTTATCATGATTCTCTATTTCATCTTGATAGCAGCCTTGAGATGCTTTGAACTGACTTTTGCCTTGCCACCCTGTTCTGCATGCATAATTACTACTCGTACTGGAGAAAAGATTACACAGACTTTGCTTTATCATACCTACTATATACTTGTACAGGTATAGTGAGTCAATGCATATATAATGGCACGGAACTGAACATTTGCACAAAAGGAAAGAGAGCAGAACTTGTTTTCACCCACGACAGAATCCATCCTATTATGTGCTAAAAATACGATGGAATGATGAAGATGGAGCTCTCTTAAACTACAAAGACCCTACAAAACCTGCAGCTCTATACTTTGATGCGTGTGATGCCATAAACAGAAACTATAATCAGAAATGTGGGACTTGGGAGAGAAGTTATTATGTTGATAAATATATGTGTCCTGAAGGAGCATATAAATGGGGAATATGTACTGGGGTACACTCTCCAACACATTATGGTAAACCTTCAAAAGCTGATAATTACTGTCCAAAATGGGAATGTGTATACTATGCTACATGGTCAGGTAACTCTACAGGACAGGAAGGAGATAATCATAGAGCCAATTTAGAAAAACTGTCTATCAGATCCAAAGATGTGTAAGAAAGGTGCCTGTAATCCTTTAAGGCTCCTGGTCACAAACCCTAGTCAATGGAAACAAGGGTATAAATTTGGCTTACGCATAGCAGCGGGAGGATCAGATCCTGGAACTTTTGTATATATACAACTTAACACTAAAACACATGTATCATCACCGTACAGAATACACCGTACATTCTATGAAACTATGAAATCACAGTTTGAAGTTCCTCATGCCTCACAGAATTTATTTCTTGAATTAGCAGGAGCCGTGGTAACCAGTCTCAATATAACTAATTGTTACTTCTGTGGAGGAACTAAAATGGGAGATCAATGGCCATGGGAAGCACAAGAATTACACTTTTCTGTATCATATAATTATACAAATATTCATAAAGCTACAAGTGAATGGGTATTAGCTAACCCCATTGTCGGACGTCTGTGTTTTGCACGTATTGGGCCACAATTTACTGCAAAGGTTGGACAGCTGGTCGGTCTCAGCCAGAAGTTTTATAATGCCTCAACGAAAAAGACGTCCTGGTGGTCAGGAGTAAAAGATCCTGAACCCACCAATCCTCTAGTTATTTTTCCTGAACTTGCTAAGTTATGGACAAATCTAGTATTACCTAATGCCTGGCAAGCTCCACCAGGGCTTTACTGGATTTGTGGAACTAGAGCATATGCTAAACTTCCTCCTAACTGGGGAGGAGCATGTGTATTGGGAACAATAAGACCGTCCTTCTTTCTTCTATCCACTGCCCAGGGAGAACAGTTAGGATACCCAATATACAGAACACGACAGAAAAGAGAAACCTTAAAAATAGATCAATGGGACAAATGGGGTGGTACGGATGAGTGGCCACCTGAAAGAATTATTTCCTACTATGGACCTGCCACTTGGGAGCAAGATGGCACATGGGGATATCGTACCCCAGTTTATATGTTGAATAGAATTATACGTTTGCAAGCTGTTGTAGAAATAATAACTAATGAAACAAGTAGAGCACTAACGCTCTTAGCCAGGCAAAGTACTCAAATGCGTACAGCTATATGTCAAAATCGTTTAGCACTTGATTATTTACTAGCAGCTGAAGGAGGAGTATGTGGAAAATTGAATTTAACCAATTGTTGTTTACAAATAGATAACGAAGGTCATGTAGTAGAAGAAATTGCTGAACATATGCGCAAACAAACATACATACCAGTTCAGACCTGGCATGGACTAGAGTTAAATGGATGGTTTGGTTCTGTGTTCTCAATGTTTGGTGGCCTGAAAACACTTGCGGTAATTGCAGCACTAGTAGTAATAACATGTTTAATACTTCCATGCATTTTACCCCTCTGCCTACGTAATATATCTGCAATCATTGAGAATATTGTAGAAAGAAAGACAACAGCTAAGCTCCTAGCTATGAGACGGTATCGGCCCATACCACATAACATGGCAACAACTCAAGTATAAGTGATTTGTTTCTCACCCATCTTAACATTCAGGGTGAGAATAATCAAAGGGGGAATGTGGTAGCCAAGACCTATAGACTAGGCCATAAGCCTGAACCTGAAAAATAACAGGCCTAAGAACCAAGCCTGGATTTCAGTAGTGCTGAGACATAAAATTAAAAGACAGAATTAAATGCTGCTTTAGAATGAAATGCTGCTATTGCAAAGTTTTCACAAAGTGA
The DNA here is from genome assembly GCA_033557465.1 of Ichthyophis bannanicus. Taxonomy (NCBI): domain Eukaryota; kingdom Metazoa; phylum Chordata; class Amphibia; order Gymnophiona; family Ichthyophiidae; genus Ichthyophis; species Ichthyophis bannanicus. Next base: position 318,075,554 of record CM066038.1, on the reverse strand, counting down.
ATACAATGCCTGTATGTTAAACCGTTACTCCAGAATTGTTACTTACACATTTTAGGAGCTAGATATGACCTTGATGTAAAAAAGTAATCAGGTCTGAACCAAACCATTGTTCAGCTAGTTGGAGAAAGCAGAGCAAAGGGCATAGACCCTGACTGGTCAAATTCAGGGAAATGTCAGACCAATAGAAAGTTTGTAGAAATTAGCATGAGACCAATAGAATATTTTCATGTATCAAAATGTTTAAACTGTATAAAATGAACATGTTTCCGCTAAAGCGGGGCTCTGTCACTTTTAGACTGCCTTGTGCACAATAAATTGGCTTGAACCTTGATAAAGACTCCTGGTGTCATTGGTTTGGTGGCATTCCGCCGCTACAGCAGGACTCGTGTTAAGCGGATGAGGTCCGCATACCAGGGCCTCCGAGGCCCATCCAGAGCTATTAGGATCACTCTCCCCCGGTGTGTGAGAACTCTCCAAAGCACTTTGCCAATTAGTACCCATGGGGGAAAGATGTACAGCAGAGCCTCCTGCGGCAATGGTTGAACCAGGGCATCCAATCTGGAGGACTGAAACTCCCTCCTGCAACTGAAAAATTCTGGTACCTTGGTATTTGTTGACGTCGCCATTAGCAGTTACCCCCATGCTTGCAAAATCTTCTGAAACGCCCAAGGGGCTAGCTCCCATTCTCCGGGATCAAGAGCATGTTGGCTGAGGAAATCGGCCTGAAAGTTGTCCACCCCGGCGATATGCTGTGCCGAGAGAGTCTGCAGATGTGCCTCTGCCCAGGGAAGGAGAAGGGACTTTTCCCTGGCTACACCTAGGGACTTGGTGCTGCCTTGGCGGTTGATATATGTCACTGTTGTTGCATTGTCGCATAGAACCCGTACTGCCTGATCTTTGAGAAGAGGCAGAGAATGTCTTAGGGAGAGGCGAACCGCTCGTGCTTCCAGTCGATTTATGGACCAGTGAGCTTCATGAATCGACCAAGTACCCTGCATCGACTGATGCTGGCAGAGAGCACCCCACCCATAGAGACTCGCATCTGTTGCTACTAGGACCCAACGAGGGTTCTCTAGGGAAACACCCCTGAGGAGATGACAGGATGCCAGCCACCACTGGAGGCTGCGTCGAGTCTCCGGCACAGGTGACCAGCGTGAAAGGACAGACCTAAGCTCCCTCATGTGCACTCTGGCCCAAGGCATGACTTCGATAGTGGCTGCCATGGACCCCAGGACTTAATCCAAGACCCTCGGAGCTGTCTGAAGAAGAAACAAATGAAGCAAGCCTGTGAATTTGTGAAGCCGCTCGCGTGTCAAGAAGACTTTCCCCTGCACGGTGTCGAAGCGGGCTCCTAGAAACTCTAGTTGCTGGGATGGATGAAGATGGACATATTGACCACCCATTTGAGATTCGAGGAAAGAAACTACTTGAGCCACTGCTTGATGCGCTTCCAACAGGGAGTCCACCCGAATCAACTAGTCATCCAGGAAAGGATGCACTTGGATTCCCCATTTGCGCAGGGCTGCTGCGACCACTACCATAACCTTGGAAAAGGTGCGCGGAGCTGAGGCCAGGCCGAAGGGCATTGCACAAAACTGGAACATAATAACATAAGATATGCCATACTGGGTCAGACCAAGGTCCATCAAGCCCAGTATTCTGTTTCCAACAGTGGCCAATCTAGGTCACATGTACCTAGCAGTTTCCCCAAGAGACACAAGTTCCACAATGCTTGTACTGGGTCAAGCATTGATATCTTCGGTCACTTCTTAATAATGGTTTATGGACCTTTCCTCCAGGAACTTGTCCAAACCTTTTTTAAACCCAGCTACACTAACATCCTTTACTACATCCTCCGGTAACAAATTCCAGAGTTTGATTACACGTTGAGTGAAAAAATATTTTCTTTTATTAGTCTTAAATAGTTTACCCTGTAGCTTCATTGCATGTCCCCTAGTCTTTCTATATTCTGATAAGGTAAACAATCGATCTACGTTTACCCGTTCCACTCCGTTCATTAATTTATAGACTTCTTCAGTACTGCAAACTGTAGGAAATGCTGTTTGTCATCTCTGATGGGAATGTGGAAGTAAGCTTCTGCAAAATCTAGAGAGGCGAGGAACTCACCTCCACATTCCGCCTGGATCACTGAGCGAAGCGTCTCCATTCGGAATCGTGGCACCCGTAGACATCGATTTATGCCCTTGAGATCCAGAATTGGGCGGAAGGACCTATCTTTCTTGGGAACCACAAAATAAATGGAGTAACGACCACAGCCTCTCTCTGCTCGAGGGACTAGTCGAATAGCCCTCAGAAGAAGGAGGTGGTGCTCGGTGGAGTGAATTACCTTTCTCTTCAGGGATCTTCCCCCGGGTGAGACGATGAATGCATTGGGGATGGATCAGGAACATTCAAGAATGTAAGCCTGGGAGACTATGTTGAGGACCCATTAATCCGAAGTAACGAGAGACCATTGACGAGAAAACAGAGCCAAACACCCACCCACCGGAGGAGTCTCTCCGGACAGGCCGACCTCCAGAAAAGGCTCCTGGGGTGGACTGTCCGGCCAGTCAGCAGGAAGAACTCGCGGGGTCAGAGAGTGGACTGTGCCCTATGACCAAAACGTCCAGTTGTCGAAGAGGCGGAGGGCTTCCCAGGACGGTAGCGACAAGCGTCGCGATACCTGGAGGTGCACCGCGAGGTAGGCGAATATCGACGGGAGGAACGCCTAGTAACAAATTTAGGCTTATCTTACGGAAGACGTTGGGGTCGAACCTCCCCTAGGTCTTTGACCAATTTATCTAGGTCCTCCCCAAAGAGAAACTTTTCCCTGAAGGGAAGCCTAGAGAGGCGTGCTTTAGATGCAGAGTCAGCTGACCATTGGTGAAGCCAGAGCCATCTGCAAGAAACTGTGACCGCCACCACTGATCTAGCCGAGAGGCACAAGTGATTGTAAAAGGAATCTGCCAAAAAAGCTGTGAATGATTCCAGACGAGCCAGAGCTGGATCCTCTGGCAGACGTTGAATCCAGCGCAGAAGAGCTCGGACCGCTAGACCCCCGCAAGCAGAGGCCTGGAGAGATAATGAAGAAGTCGAAAAGGCAGTCTTGAGAAGGCTCTCAACTTTCCTATCTTGTTAATCACAAAGTGCTGCACCACCCTCCACTGGAATGGTGGTGTGCTTCATTACTCCGGTCACAAGGGCATCCACTTTGGGGTATGTCAGCCACTTCTCCAAGTCAGGCAGTGCCCAGAGGTAAAGCTGACCTAGGCGGCGGGCTGTACGGAGGGGATATCTGGAGAGTCCCATTCTCGAGACACCATTTGTTGTAGCTCCGCCAGGAATGGAAAAGCTCTAGATGGCTTGCGAATGCCTTGTAATATCAGGTCTGGCTGGGGAATGGTAGAAGGCTGAGGATTCTGCTGATCCGGCTGATCCATCAATCGTAGGGCTTTGACCACCTGCATAATTAGGACAGGCAATTCCTCTTTGCGAAACAAGCATATGTCCTGTGTCTCGCTTTGGCCCTCTGCAGAAAACTCTGATGAGGACCATTCCCCATTCTCCCGGTCCGACAGGCTCTCGCTGTCGTCCCCTGAAGACAGCCCTTCCTCTGGTGCTTTTGGCCAAGCTATAGTAGCCCAGGAGACCTCTTTAGGTGGCCTTGCATCCACCTTGGACATATCCACTTGTCTAGAGTGCTTGCGGGATCCAGAGCCAGAAGATTTGAGTCAGGGCATCCACTGTGTTACTGGGAGAATGAGCCTGCCAAAGATCCCAGGCTTGTCTAAAGAGGGCCAAAAACTGGGTATCTGAGGCATGCATCGGCTCCTGCTGCCTGAAAGACTTTGGAGCAGGGAGAGTTAAGAGAGGAAGACAGAGAGACTCTCTTGCCAGGGGAAGCTGTCTGGGTTCCTCTAGCAGCTGAGGAATTGCAGCCGGACTGCTTCTGTCCTGAGCTCCCTTGGCTACGGTTACCGAAGTCTCTCCAGGATGAGCAAGACATGCAGCACAAATGCCATCCCTCAAATCCTTATGTCTCTTTGTGCAGACCATGCATCACTGAAGGGATGGTATCTCACAGGCGAAACGCAGCTGACTGCGATCCCCAGTGAACACAAAAAAAAATCAAAAAAGTCAAAAATAGGAGTTGAAAGGGACCAGACAGTTGAAAACTAGCAGGGAAGACAGAAATTCAGAACATAAAGTCTCCTCACAAAGCCCGCCGAAAACAGAGCTGTATAGCAAAAAAACCACCAAAACAAAATGGCCGCCGCTATTAAAACCGTCAAAATAAAATCACTCCAAACACTGTGAAAACGCGGTAAAAACATAAAATTAATCAAACGGAGAGCTAGGGCAGTAAAGACATGAAGAGAAAACTCTCCAGGCGGACAGAGGTTGCCCCGACGGCGTCCCGATTAAAATCGGGAGGGGGGGGAAGGAGGAGGATCGTTGAAGTTTTCTACTCACTGCGCTGGAACAGAGTGCTGAAGAGCCAAGGCTAACCTGAAACAGGCAGCAGGCAGGAGCTGTTGTAAGGCTGCCGATAAGCTGCAGACTCCCCCGATGATCTGCTGCTCAGGTCATCATGAGCTGAGGCCAGTTTTCTCCCCTGACAGAGAGGGAACCTCAGATAGTCCTCCTGATCAGGAGTTCAGCCTCAATCTGTCCCACAAAATGTAGCTGGGAAACCCAGAGGGGCAGCTCACATGCACCCTGGGTGCATCCAGCAAAATTACTGCAAGTACTAAATAATAAAAATAATCAGAGAGAAAAAGATAAACCCCTACATCTGCTGGAGACAGAGAAATACTGGAGCGCCCTCTACTGGGTTCAGCTACATCAGAGGTTCCCAACTCCAGTCCTGGAGGGCAAAATACCATTCAGGTTTTCGGGCTGTCCCTAATGAATATGCATGAGATACATTTCAATACAATGGGGGCAGTGCATGCAAATGCATCTCATGCATATTTATTAGGGACAGCCTGAAAACCTGAATGGTGTTTGGCCCTCCAGAACTGGAGTTGGGAACCGCCAATCAGGCTGCTGGTGGGGGGTTTTTATTTCTCTGTCTCCAAGATCTGCTGGTAGGGGGACTAAACCCGCTTGTCTGGACTGGTCTAGCAGGATGTACTGGAAAGTATTTTTAAATAATGCCCAGGCCTGATGTAAACTCTTAACCTTTGCAGTTGCTCCTTTTAGTTTCTTCATAACTATTTTCCTCCTTTTATTATAATCTCCTTTTTGAAAGTTGAATGCTAGCGCAGTCAATTTCCTTGCTATCTTCCTTCCATTTATTAAATCAAATGTGATCATGTTATGATCACTATTGCCAAGCAGCCCCAAAACAGCTCTCTCTTGCACTATATACTACGTTCCACTGAGGACTAGGTCTAAAATAGCATCCCCGCCTGTGGTTCCTGATCCAGCTGCTCCATAAAAGCTGTCATTTACTTCATCTAGAAACTTCATCTCCCTAACATGTCCTGATGTGACAATGACCCAGTCATTACTGGGGTAATTGAAATGGCAACATTTTACTTAGCAGATAATGTCCTTTCCTTGAGTTCTGCTCGACTAGTCCAGACAAGTGGGTTGTGTTCCCCTACTGTAGCAGCGAAGTGCAGACAATGAATAAATCCAGGAGTCAATTTACAGGGTCCAAGCCAATTTATTGTGCACAAGGCCCAGTTAGTCAAAGCTTCAAAAAGGACTGAGCAAAGTTCTTACAGAAACATATTCATTTATACATTTCTTTTCAGTTTGATACATGCAAACTTTCTATTGGCCCCAACGCCCCCTGCGTTTGTCCAGTCAGAGATCCCTCCTGGGCCTAGCACCCAGCTCCCTCCTCTAGGAATGTTCTAACAATGGTGCAGTTTCTAGGTTTGGATACTTCTCTACTGCAAGGTCGCTTCTGGCTCTAGGAATGCAAGTATTGAAACATTTCTATTTTCACAGCACAAGAGAATAATAAAAGATTTATGCATTCATAAAAACTTCTTATTAAGCAGTTTAAAACAGTTTTCTCAAACTTTTACAGACTTTGGTTCTTTACTGAGATGGGGGTTGGAATCAGGGCCTAACTTACAGGCCTTTCATATTTGCAGACTATTATAGGCCATAGCCTGCCACATTCCCCCCTTTGATTATTCTCACCCGCTAGTGAGAAAGGGTGAGAATTAGATCACATATTAAACTTGCGTAACAGCATCATCTTGGGATATTGGGGAGTATTGCCACATAGCCAATATTTTCGTAGCTGCCTTCCGTTCTACAGTGTTATCAATAACTGAGGTTATCATTCGTAAGCAAAGAGGTAGGAGACATGGGAGAAACAAGCATATAGCTAATATGAGTAATACAATAAACACGAGGGTCTTCATACCACCTAACCATGAAAATGCTGAACCAAACCACCCATCAAGCTTCAGGCCATGCCAGGTCTGAACAGGCACATATGCTTGTGTGCACATTTGAGTAGCTATATCTTCAACAACATGTCCATTATTATCAATCTGCAAACAACAGTTGGTTAAATTCAATTTCCACACACTCCACCTTCAGCTGCTAACAAATAATCTAGAGCTAAACGATTCTGATAAATAGCTGTATGCATTTGTGTACTCTGCTTAGCTAAAAGAGTTAGTGCTTTACTGGTTTCATTGGTTATTATTTCAACAACAGCTTGTAAGTGTATAATACGATTTATCATATACATAGGAGTACGATATCCCCATGTACCATCTTGCTCCCAATTAACAGGTCCATAGTATGAAATGATTCTCTCAGGTGGCCATTCCTCCTCCTTCCATTTGTCCCATTGGCCTATTTTCAAGACTTCTCGTTTCTGTTGACTCCTGTACACGGGAAAACCCAGTTGTTCTCCAAGGGACATAATTCAATGTTCAAAATACACTCTGAATTTAACCAATAGTAGCTGATTCTATTTTTGCTTATTATTGGAGAAGCAACTCAATAAAATAAATCTATATTTAAGGACAGGTCTCAGACTACCGACTGGCTTATCTTCCTGAGGGAAATAGCAAAGTCTAATGACATCAATGACCTTCCTATGTTTTTTGAACTTTTAGTGCTTCCCAATAGTGCTCTTTCAATTTTTCAATACTTTTTGTTTGCCATAAAAATAAACTAAAGGTTTGCTTATCCATGGGACATAGGCAACAGGAAGAAGGAAGGTCATATGGTTCCCAAGGCACATGCTCCTCCCCAGTGGTGAGGAAGCCTAGCATATGCTCGGGTTCCACAAATCCAGTACAGTCCAGGTGGTGCTTGCCAGGCATTATAAAATGCTAGATTAGTCCAGAGGCTGGCAAGATTAGGGAAACGAACTAAGGGGTTGGAGGTCTCTGAAGCGTTGACTCCTGACCACCAGGACGTCTTCTTAGTGGTACTGTTGTAGAACCTCTGATTGAGACAGACCAGCTGTCCAACTTCCATGGCAAACTGTGGTCCAAAACGAGCAAAACACAAATTACCAACAATGGGGTGGGCCAGTACCCATTCACTAGTAGTCTGATGTAAATCAGTCTGATTATAAGGCATAGAGTTCACTTCTTGTGCCTCCCAGGGCCATTGGTCTCCCATCTTAGTCCCTCCACAGAAGAGGCAGTCCGAAATGTGGAGACTAGATGCTACTGCCCTGGCGAGCTCAATGAACAAGTTTTGGGAGGCATGAGGAATTTCAAACTCCGCTTTCATGGCTTCATAGAAAGAGTGATGTATTCGATAAGGTGCAGATGCATGAGTCTTAGTATTCAGCTGTATATGTATGAAAGTTCCAGGATCTACGCCTCCTCCTGCTATCCGTAACCCAAATCTGTACCCTTGCTTCCACTGGCTAGGGTTAAGTATGATGAGTCACACTGGATTACAGGCACCTTTCTTACATTTCTTAGGTTCTGGTAATGATAATTTTTCCAAGATGGCCACTCGATTATCTCCATCTCATCCCATAGGCGCACCAGTCCAGGTAGCATAATACATGCATTCCCACTTGGGACAGTAGTAAGCATCTTTGGATGATGTACTGTAGATGGTTGGGGAAGATTTCCCAGTACACTTTCCCCATCCGTATGCTCCTTCAGGACACATATATTTATCATCATAGTAGTAGGCATGCTCCCAATATCCACACTTGTGATAGACATTTCTGTTGATCACCTCACAAGCATCAAAACTCAGGGTAACATGCTTCGTGGGATCAGGAAGCTGTCGTGTGGCATTTATGAGGGCTCCATCCTCATCATTCCATCGTATCTCGAGTACATAATAAGAGGGGTTCTGCCGGGGGTTGTAACAAGTCTTACTTTTCCCTTTCGTACAGATATTTAACTCTGTGCCATTATATATACACCGGCTGACTATACCAGTGCAAGTATAGTAGGAATGATAAAGTAAAGTCTGAGTGACCTTCAGTCCAGTTCGGGTGGTAGTTATGCAAGCTGCACAAGGGGGTAAGGCAAAAATCTTTTCCAGGAATCCCAGGACCACCATTCCCACAAGGCAATAGTGGAAGAACATTGTGATTACAGTCTTTGGAGGTCAACTGGAATATTGGGTATGTTGAGCTTGTAGAGTCTTCTTCTTTTCTGCTTCGGCTGCTACCCTTGCATGACAGGGGTAGGATGATAGAATCTAAGGACTCTTACAACGCTGGTTGTCTCTGCAATGTGAGTCACAATGGAGTTTCCGGATCATTTACTGAAGTCCATTGACCAGGTTCAGGAGCAGCTGCCGGCTTCACTCGACTGTGATGGATCCAGGGTTTGAGTTCTGCGACTTTTACTGCAGTTGGGGTTGACAAGATGACAACATAAGGTCCCTTCCAATGCGGTGCCAGCGGGGTCTTTCTCCACTCTTTGATCCACACTGATACTCCTGGCTTGAAGGGATGCAGAGGCTCTGTTAGGTTGATGGGCAATCGATCTTGCACCCAGGTATGAAGACTCTGCAAAAGAGAACCTAAAGCCAATAGTTCTTGTCTAGTTATTTCAGATCCTATTTGTTTCATATCTCCTTTAATTCCCTGTACAATGGGTGGAGGTCGCCCATACAAAATCTCAAAAGGGGAAACTCCTAAGGACTTGGTTGGAGCAGAACGTATCCTAAGAAGGGCTTATAGGGAGAACCTGGAGCCACTTTAGGTGTGTTTCTTGGCAAAGCTTGGTCAACTGTGATTTCAGGGTTCTATTCATACGTTCTACCTTCCCTGAACTCTGGGGTCTATAGGCAGTGTGCAGCTTCCATTGTATCTGTAGAGCTCGAGCTAACTGTTGAGTCACTTGGGACACAAATGAGGGTACATTGTCTGACCCTATAGTCAATGGTATTCCAAATCGAGAAATAATCTCATGGAGCAGTATTTTAGTGACTTCTCGAGCTTTCTCAGTTCGGGTGGGACGGGCTTCTACCCACCCAGAAAATGTGCAAACTAGAACTAACAGGTAGTGATATCCGTTTGCTCGTGGCATTTCAGTAAAATCCACCTGAATATCACTCATAGGGGCCACCCCTACTGACTGAAATCTTGGGGGTGGAACGGGACCTTGCCTAGCATTGTTCTTGGCACATGTCAAACATTGCTGTGCCACTGAAGTAGACAGGGGTCCTAGTAGCGAGATGCAAAAATGGGGTCTTAGGGCTCTTTCCATGGCCGTTTTCCCATAATGTGTGGCCTGATGAAAAGCATGAACAAAAGCTGGCCCCAATGCTTCAGGAATGACTGTAGGACCTGGAGGTGAGCTACCCTCTGGAGGTGGCAGCACTATCCAACCTTTTTCTGTTAGGACCCCTCCCTCCTTTTCACAGAAATAATCCAACTCTTTTGTAGTGTATCGGGGAGCCCATGAGCTAAGGAGCACAGGGAATAAAGCTGCTTGCACTGAAGTGTCTTGGGTCACAACTCGTCCAGTTGTGGCTGCTTTTCGGGCAGTGGCATCAGCAAACCTATTTCCTCGGGTAACGTCTCCTGCTCCTGCCTGATGTCCTCGACAATGCATGACTGCAACTTGCTTAGGGGCCCATACAGCATCTAATAATATCAATATCTCGGGCCCATACCTAATGGACTTGCCTCCTGAGGTGATCAACCCTCGCTCTTTATACAAGGCTCCAGGTGCGTGCAGAGTGGTAAAAGCATACTTGGAATCTGTGTACACATTTAAACGGAGTCCTTCTCCTAATGTCAGTGCTCTAGTGAGGTAACAAATTAGATCGTTGTTCAAGTCAAACAGCTTAATCAAACTTATAGAATCATGAAGTAACTCTATTCTTCTTATAGACACACAGCACAACAGTGGAAAAAAGGTCTCAGACTTACAGCGCTGAAGTTCCTGGGGCCAAAGCTGAGGACTCAACTACCAGATCAAGGGTCACCACTGCATATCCAGCACAACGATGTCCATTGATGACAAGACTGCTTCCATCTACAAAGAAAGTCTGTTCAGGATCCTCCAGAGGAACATCAGTTAAATCTGGGCGACTTGAAAATACAGTGTCCATAGTTTCTAAACAGTCATGATCAGGGGGCCCAGGACCAATCGGGAACAATGTAGCAGGATTCAGATCTTGACTAACTTTTAACTGTATCTGGGGGTTTTCGCACAGCATACTCTGATATTTCAACATTCGTGAATTCGTTAGCCAGAAACTTCCTTTGTGTTCCATGAGGGTCAGGACAGAATGCGGCACAGTCACTTGAAGATTCTGTCCCAGAGTGAGCTTGTCTGCTTCGCTCACCAAAAGGGCTGTTGCTGCAACAGCTCTCAAACAAGGGGGCCAACCTCTTGCTACCACATCCAACTGTTTTGACAAGTAGGCTACTGGCCGTTGCCAAGATCCAAGAGATTGAGTCAGTACCCCCAACGCATTTCCTTGTGACTCATGGACATAGAGATGGAAAAGCTTCTGGACATCTGGGAGACCCAGAGCTGGCGATGACATCAGAGCGTTTTTCAGAGATCGGAATGCTGCATCCTGTTCAGGTCCCCACTCCAGTGGAGACTTTTCCATTCCTTTGGTAACTTGATACAATGGCTTTGCTAGCAGCGCAAAATTGGGGATCCATATGCGACAGTATCCTGCGGCCCCCAGGAAGGCTCTTACTTGCCTCCTGGTGGTTGGAGTGGGAATACTGCATACAGCTTCTTTGTGTTCAGGTCCCGAGCGTCGAATTCCACTAGACAACTGAAACCCTAGGTATTTAACTTCAGTTTGACATAGTTGCGCCTTAGCTCGTGAGACTTTGTATCCAGCCTCATTCAAAAGGTACAGAAGTTCACTGGTGGCTTGCAGACATTCACTTTCTGAATTGGTGGCTATGAGCAGGTCATCCACATACTGAAGGAGAACCTTTTGTCCTGGGTTTACTGAGTAACTTGAAAGATCTTGATTCAGGGCAGCACTGAAGAGCGTAGGTGAATTTTTGAATCCTTGAGGTAATCGAGTCCAGGTGAGTTGGCCCCGCCTTCCTATTGTGGGGTCTTGCCATTCAAAAGCGAACAAACGTTGACTGGTGGGGGCTAGGCATATGCAGAAAAAGGCATCTTTCAGGTCCAGGACGGTGAAATGAGTAGCCTCAGTGGGGATCAGCCCCAAGAGAGTATAAGGATTTGTTACTACTGGGTGTATAGTTTCAACTGCATCATTCACCCGCCTCAGATCTTGTACTGGGCGGTAATCCCCTGTCCCAGGTTTCTTAACTGGGAGAAGAGGGGTGTTCCAAGGTGACTGGCACTCCTTGAGAAGTCCATACTTCAACAGTTTCATCAGATGGCAGTGAATTCCTTCAATGGCTGGTTGGGGAAGAGGATACTGCTTCACATGCACTGGTTCCGCTCATGGCTTGAGTGTGACAATGACAGGGGCTATGTTCTTCGCTAGGCCAGGTGGATTATCTTCTGCCCATACTTCAGGCGGGGCTATAAGGTTGGTGGGTATACAGGAACTAGTTGACTTGATTGGAGGCGTGCTATAGAACCGCCATTCTTCATCTCGGGGAACAGTTAGCACCATCAATCCAGCAGGCTTTGGGCTCACAGTCATTTGCATTTCTCTCCCTTCAGCAAAGGATATTTGTGCCTGAAGTTTTACAAGCATATCTTGGCCCAGAAGTGGAATAGGGCACTCAGGCATATTCAAGAACTGGTGCGTTATCTTCTGTCCCCCTAGTTCACACATACGGTTCTGCAGGAATAGCTTGGTGGCCCTGTTCCCAGTGGCCCCAACAATGGTGACAGATCGAGAGGAAAGAGGAGCCACTGGCTTTGCCACCACGGAATGTTCTGCTCCTGTATCTACCATAAAGTCCATATATTGGTCCCCTACTTTCAAACTGACCATAGGCTCCTGGGGACCCAGGGTGAACTTGGAGCCCGGTCTGGCCTAGTCTTCATCCACTTCATCCATGTCATTTTATTTATTTATTTATTTTTTATTTATTTATCTATTTCTTCTATACCGCCCCTTCCAGAGATCAGGGGCGGTTTACATGGAACAAGTAAACAAATTTGTATACTAATGTATACATTACATGGAACAGAGATTTTTTTAACTTTATACAGATAATAGTTATTATTAAATTACACGGAACAGAGATTTATAACATTGTAACTTTATACAAATAACTGTGCATTAATTGTCGGAACTATTTACATTTTATATACATTAATAAGTTTCTGTATCGTAGTGTTGATCAGAATTTTTCTACCTTTTTACAGGTAGTCAGAGTTTTCTACCTTTCATATGTGTGTGTGTGGAGGAATTTATTTCCTTTTTTTTTTTCATCTCTTGAGAGTATTTTGGGGTGTATGTGGTGGGAGTATGTGGTGGGTGTATGTGTGTGGGTAGTTGAGTGTGATTTTAGGGCTTTGTGTTTGAGTGTTTGGGGATGGTGTGTGGTTGGACTTGGGGGTATGGGATTTCATAGTGTTCGGAGAAAAGGTATGTCTTGAGTTCCTTTCTAAATTGGGTGAGGTCTTTTATGATCCGAAGGTTTATTGGGAGATTATTCCAGAGCATGGGGGCAGTGAATGAGAAGGCTCTGGTGCTGGTGGATTTTTTAGTTTTTTTGAATGAATTTGGTATTTCAAGTGAGTGTGTTGCGTTTAGTCTGCGAGTTCTTGATTCTGATGGGGCATGTAATAGCATGGATAGATATGAGGGGGCGATGTTGTTCAGGAGCTTGAATGTGATTAGGAGGATTTTATATCTGATTCTGCTGTTTATAGGGAGCCAATGCAGTTCCAGCATGTCATAGCCCGTTGCTACTGCTACTCCCTCAATGGCTTCTTCTCTCTCTCGCTGGAACTGTGCTCAGTTCATTCCTCCACGATTCTGAAATAGGCCTCCTGTTCTCCAGGGGCTCCCTCCTCCCCTCCTGGGGGTGGAGTTAAGATGCGGGCATTCATTTCTCTAATGTCCTTCTTCTCTGCAATGGGCGCACTGATTTGCACCCAATGGAGGCCTGCTATTTCCGCGGCCTCTTCCACGTTCTCTGGTCCTTTGGTTAGGAAAACCTCCTCCACGTCGTTCAACTAAAGCGGCAGCAAGAAGATCTGATTTCTTCTTCATCTTTCGTTCACTTTCTCTGTCACATTCATTTTCACGATTCACAAATACTTTCTGAGCGACTTCCATTAACTGTGCTGTATTCATACCCGCAAATCCATCCAGTTTCTGCAATTTTCGTTTTATGTCTCTCTGGGACTGACTGACAAAGGCTGCATTTACCATGCGCAAATTCTCCTGAGCGGCGGGATCGTATGGGGTATACAATCTATAGGCTTCAGACAACCGCTCATAAAAGGCCATTGGGCTCTCATCTGGACCCTGGATAACTTCAGATACCTTCCCGATATTCATGGCCCTCTGGCCTCCCTTCCTCAGGCCCTGCAGCAGGGCCTGGCGAAATCGCGTTAGGGCCGCTGCCCCCTGTCATCATTTGGGTCCCATCTAGGATCTTCATTCGGGAAAGCTGCGGCGGCTGTTTGTGGGAGATTCAGATTCCCCCCTCTACGGGATTCTCTTCTAACCAGCGGATGGCTGCTTGCACAATCCGCGCTCGCTCATCAGTAGTAAAGAGAGTGGACAGGAGCTGGCGACAATCGGCCCAGGTAGGCTGATGAGTTTGCATTATACTAGACATTAACTCTGTCAATTCCTGGGGTTTTGCTGTATAGGATGCATAATGCATTTTCCAGTTTAATAAATCAGTAGTGGAAAAAGGTACGTAGACTAGACTGGTTGGTCCTGGTGCCATCTGGCCCTGTTCATTTAGGATAGGTACACCAGGCACTTGACGCAATGGCATTAGGCGCCCTGCTTTCTCCTTCTTCAGGGTTATACTTCTTAAATCATACAGCTCCCGGGTATAAGCTTCCTTGGTTGGTGACCCTGAACTGGCAGGAGAGCCTCCGCTTTCCGTCTAATCGGAGGATCCTAGCCCTCCCGATGTACTGGGACCAGACTCAGGGCTATCACTCGGGGAAGTGGACTTATTTTGCTGCTGCAGCGGTAATTGCTGAGGTACCTCATCAGGTTCCGCTTCAGGTAGCAGAGCTGGGGGAACTAACCTATGTGGGTACTGGGATGAACGGGCCAGGATTTCTGGGGACTCTGAGGTGGAATACACAGGCGGCTTCCTCTCCTCAACCTTCCGGGTCCCCCTAGTGGTTGCTACTAATATTCTACACTGTTCTTCAAAGCAGCGCTTTACCCAAGAGGGCTGCCTTTCGCAAACACCCAATCAGGAATCTATATAGGGGAATTGGTCAGGGTGCGCTTTTTGTACAAGCTGATGAACACGGGAAACTATTTCTACATCAAAGGTGCCCCCATGGGGCCATGAAGTAGCTAACACAGGCCACTCCCTATCACATAACATTCTTAATCTAGACAGAGACATTCTTATGCCGTAGTCTCCTGAAAATCCTTTACGGAAATTCTTGATCATACATTCAAGCGGAGTTTGCGTGGACTTCGTCCCTCCCATAATCGTAATGGCATACACGTAATGACGTACAAGACAACAAACAGTAAGGGTAGGTAGTATGGCTGTAGGTAAGGGGTCCGTACAGCCCACAAAACACTGAGGGGAACAAACACAACACGCTTCCTCCTTTTCGCGACCTGGGCGCGGTTGCCCGGCCAGGAACTGCGCTACTCAGGAGTCCGCTCTCGCTTGGTCTGTGTCTCAAGACCTCTCAATCACACAGACAATCATACCATCACAAGAAATCATTTTTCAAAATGCCCAAGGTTTTCTGACTAACTGACTATTCCCAACCAAAGGGTCGGTGGCTTCGGCTTCCGCTAACCCTTATGCGGAGCGTACTAGGACCGCCCTTATGAGAGGTGATCAGGCTCTCTTGTCTCGCGCACTCATGCGAGATTTTCCCATTTAGTCTATACCAAATCAGTCTCGCGCAATCATGCAAGACTCTTTTCCCCAGGCTTCACTGACTTTTAAACAAGAAAATGTCTACTCACCGGATCCGGTTCCCGATACCAAACTAGTTTTTGGGTTGGATCCTGGACTTCCTTCGGGTTCGGAGGTGTTGGCCGGCCGGACCAGTGGCCTGCTGAGGCAAGGCGGAACCCTCTCCGATACAAAGGGACCGGCGGCGCCTGAGGTTTCCCTTGCGGTCGGACAGACACGGTTCCGACCGGGCCAAACCTGGAGGCGAATTGCGTGGAATATTCGCTTGACTACATTCCCGGCCAATGCACCAAGAATATGTAGCAGCGAAGTGCAGACAATGAATAAATCCAGGAGTCAATTTACAGGGTCCAAGCCAATTTATTGTGCACAAGGCCCAGTTAGTCAAAGCTTCAAAAAGGACTGAGCAAAGTTCTTACAGAAACATATTCATTTATACATTTCTTTTCAGTTTGATACATGCAAACTTTCTATTGGCCCCAACGCCCCCTGCGTTTGTCCAATCAGAGATCCCTCCTGGGCCTAGCACCCAGCTCCCTCCTCTAGGACTGTTCTAACAATGGTGCAGTTTCTAGGTTTGGATACTTCTCTACTGCAAGGTCGTTTCTGGCTCTAGGAATGCAAGTATTGAAACATTTCTATTTTCACAGCACAAGAGAATAATGAAAGATTTATGCATTCATAAAATCTTCTTATTAAGCAGTTTAAAACAGTTTTCTCAAACTTTTACAGACTTTGGTTCTTTACTGAGATGGGGGTTGGAATCAGGGCCTAACTTACAGGCCTTTCATATTTGCAGACTATTATAGGCCATAGCCTGCCACACTACCAGCAGTTTGGTGGAGACAAAGAACCAATGAAAAGCCCAGGTTTCAATGACCTCACTCCTGTGTGTCTATTCGCCTCAGCCACCAGAGGTCCCAAAGCATACAGTAGATACAGAGCAAGCCTCACTCAACCTCAAATGTGGGCAACAATAAGTAATCAACAGTAGAGAACTATATACAGGAAAGTAGAAACAGAAGGTTGTCAGTAGAAGATGAGACTGCAGAGCCAAGTATAAAATCATGGTAAACCCAAGGGTACCGCAGCAGAAGAACAGAATTATCCAGTTTCAGGGAAGGGCCCTGGACTGGTCTAGCAGGACTCAACAAAAGGGCATTATCTGGTAAGTAAAATATCACCTTCTATCTCCTACTAGACCAGACCAGACAAGTGGGATGTACCAAAGCTATAACATTACTGGGCAGCAAGACGACAAGAAGCTCTCAAAACTCTTGAGCTGAAGGCAGAATCTGCAGACGTGTGGACATCGAAGCGGTAATGCTTGACAAAAATGAAAGTGATGCCCACAATGCTGCCTGACAGATGTTTGCAGGGGCTACTGAGCTCCGCTTTGCCCACAAGGATGCTTGTGCTTGGGTAGAATGGCTGCGCAAACCCTCCGGAGCAATAGATACCCGAGGCAATGGCCTCCTTAATCAAAGTCAACCTGGCTGCCACTTCACCCATGCATGGAGCAGCAAACAGTACAAAAAAATGATCCAACTTACAGTATGAAAGGAATTTGTAATCTTCAAACACTCTCCAGACATCTACAAGATGAAGATCCTTAACGTTCCCCTGACACTGCTCCTTAAAAAAGGTAAACCACCTGATTCACGTGAAAGGGAGACAGCAGTTTAGGCAAGAAGGAAGGCACAGGCTGAATGGAAATGGCCTCCTTTGAGAAGGTTAGATAAGGATCATGGCAAGACAGAGTCTGCAGCTTAGAGATCCGCCTTGCAGAACAAATAGCCACCAAGAAGACAGTCTTGAGCATCAAATCCTTTAAAGTAGCGTGCTTCAATGTCTCAAAGAGGGCCGCCATCAGGGCAATGAACACCAGGCACAAAGGAAGGGATCACAGACCAAAAGGGAGAACACAGATGCCAAACCCTCTGGAGAAAACATGAGATGTCCAGATGCAAGGCCAAAGACTTGCCCACCACCAGACCATGGAAACAGGCCAGAGCTGCCACCTGAACTTTATGGGAGCTAAGTGAAAGGCCCTTCTCTAGGGCATCCTGCAGAAAGGCCAACAGGGAGGACACCCTCGTTGCATCAGGAGTCAAGTGCCGTGTGTCACATTAGTGCTCAAAGAGGCACCATATTTGTACATTACGGTATGCTAGCTTGGTAGACCTCCTCTGGGAACCAAGCAGAGTACAAATTACCACTGGAGAGTAACCCTTACACACTAGCAGTTTCCTTTCAAGAGCTATGCCATAAGCGAGAAGGGAGCTGGATCCTCCAGGTCGATTGGTCTCTGCCGCAATAGCCCCCGAGACGGAGGCAGCTGAAGAGCAGGCACCTACAGGAGCCACATCAGGTCTCTGAACCATGCTCTCCATGGCCAATCTGGCACTACCAGATCAATTCTGACCAGGTGGCACTCTATATGCTGAATCACATGCTCCACCAGGTGCCATGAAAGAAACACATACAGCAGCCACTGACTTGGCCAAGGCTGGGTCAGGGCATCGATGCCCTTGGAACCCATCTCTGACAACTGAAGAAGCGTCAAATTTTGGCACTGCAGCAGGTCACTATTTTGGGGCAACCCCAGCTGCACAGAATCAACTGTAACGCATCCTGACTCAACTCCCACTCGCCAGGATACAGAGAGTGCTGGCTGAGGAAGTCTGCTTCCACATTGTCCACTCCAGCAATGTGCTGGGCTAACAAGGCTAGGAGGGTCTTCTCTGCCCAGGCAAACAGGAGATCCATCTCAAGGCCACCCCAGCGCTCCTTGTTCTGCCTTGCCGATCGGCATAAGCCACCACCGTGGCACTGTCTGAAAATACTCGAACCGCCCAGCCCTCAACCAGGGGCCGAAAAAACAGAAGAGCTGACTTGATGGCCTTTGCCTTGAGGTGGTTGAGTAACCATATCGCTTTCCTGTGGTTGCAACAGCCCTGGGCCAGATGGTCTTGACAATTGGCTCCCCAGCCTGAGACTGGCACCCATCATCAGCAGGATTCAAGAGAAATTGTCTAGCGGTATGCCCTTCCTCAGGTGACAGGGCTGCCGCCACCACTGCAGGCTGACCTTCACCATCAACGGGAGCAGAAGCCTGCACTCGAATACCTGACCATCGAGTCAACAAGGACTGCTGGAGTGGCCGCATGCCAGCACTCGCCCATGGCACCATCTGTATGGTCGCCACCATCAATCCGAGTAGCTGAAGATAATCCCAGAATCTGGGGGCCTGCTGTACACAGAACAGCGCCAGGCAATCCAACAGTTTTCTGACTTTTTCCTCTGGTAAGAAAATTCTGCCCATTCGAGTGTCAAAACATGCTCCTACAAAGTCCAAGGCTTGGAAGGCAAAAACTGGCTCTTTTCCTGACTGATCACCCAGCTGAGGCTTTCCAAGAAGGGCACCACTCTGGACATCACCTGAGATGCTTCGGATGAGCCAGTTGTCCAGATAGGGATGGGCACAGATCCCTTGGTGCTGCAGCACCACAGCTGCCACCACCATGACCTTGGACAATATCTGTGGGGCAGTGGAGAGCCGAAAGACAGGGCAGCGAACAGATAGTGAGAGCCAACCATGACAAAATGCGGATACTTCTGCTGATCCACCCAGAATGGGATATGAAAATACACCTTGGCCAGATCCAGAGAAGCCAAGAATTCCCCTCGGCGCACTACTTGAATAATGAAGCGCAAGATTTCCATGCAAAAGTGCAGGACACTCAAGTGCTCATTGAACCCCTTGAGGTCCAGAATGAGCCAAAAGGGACCATCCTTCTTTGGCACCACAAAATAGATGGACTATCTGCCCTTGCCCCATTGGTCTGGGGAGGGGGGGCGTGCGGACACCACCGCCCTTAAATGCAGCAACTTGTCCAAAATGGTCCACACAGCAGCACTTTTGATTGCAAACTGACACGGGGATATGATGAAGGTATCGGGAATTGGCTCTTTGTACTTTGGGACACAGCTGAACTCAATGGTGTCTAACACCCAGTGACCGTTGGTAACCTGATCCCATTCCTGAAAGAACAGTCAAAGCCTGCCGCTCACCTAGCACCAGGGAATGGACCACCAAACCTTCATTACACAGGCGGAGAGGGTCCTCCTTTGGAGGGTACCGGATCTCTGGGCCCACGTAAGTTGGACCATGAGATGATAGAGAGGTAAAAGGGGCACTAAAAGGGGGACAAGGCCATAGCGGAGAGACTGAATGAATTCTTTGCTTCGGTCTTTACTGAGGAAGATGTAAGGATGTTACCCATGACTGAAATGGTATTTAAAGGTGATGCCGCAAAAGAATTGAAAGAAATATTGATACACCGGGAAGATGTATTACAACTATTTGATAAACTGAAGAATAGTAAATCACCTGGACCGGATGGTATATATCCAAGGGTGTTGAAAGAACTGAAATCTGAAATTGCAAACCTACTATTAGTAATCTGTGAACCATCACTAAAATTGTCAGTAATACCTGAAGATTGGAGGATGGTCAACGTAACGCCAGTTTTTAAAAAGGGTTCCAGGGGTGATCCGGGAAACTACAGACCGGTGAGCCTGACGTCAGTACCGGGAAAAATGTTAGATACCATTATAAAGAACAAAATTACTGAACATGTAGATAGTGTCACAGAGCAGACTCTCTAGAGCCCCCTGTGGTGCTAAAAAATACTACTCCTCAAGTAAACACTGACGTAGGGAGAGAGCACATGACACAAGGGTATCAGAATGAGTATAAGGGAATGAGGTCACAAGCCTGGAATTATCACCCAGCCAGTAGGGAGGCAAGGAAGGTCCCACCTGACCCCAATAGGCTAGGGTGGTGCAGCTGGGGATTACGTAAATAATCAGCACAGCTCACAGGAGAGAGGCAAGGCAGAGAGAGCCGAAGGAGCTAGGAGAGGAGCTGAGGAACCTCAGAGACGAAGGAGATATCCAGACTGGGAAGGATACAGATATCCCAGGTCTCCACAGCAAGGCAGAAGGCACTGGCTGAATGAAAGTCTGAGTGAGTCTGATGAACATTTAAGTGAAATAAGTGAGCAGCTGAATTCAGACAGGGACAGTGTATGCAGCAGCCTTGATAGAAGCTATGCCTTAAGACACAAGCAACAAGCTAGGAAAAGCTATTCTGCACCAGATAGGAGAAATGCTAAGCTGAGCTATGAGAGGCATTTGTATGAAAGACAAAAGCCTTATAATGCTAATTTAAGGAAAGCAGGAAAGCTCCAGAATCTGGGTTACAAACAGAATAGAGAACAAAACGTGTTACCTTTGGGAGAGAATCCTTCAGAGGGATATAGCTGGGATAAGCCTCCACAGAAACTGCCGTTGGAGACAACAGCTGTTTACAAAGCTCCTGTTAAGACAAGACCCCGTGCAAAGGTTCCACTCTCTGATAGCTGGGCAGCTGACTGCTTTACTCTGCCTAATTACCAGAGGCAGAGGAAAGGCTCCTGGCTAAGCAACTCAAGAGAATATGGTAAAGCCAAACAGATACCTGCTATAGAAAGTCAAGTACGTCACAAGCTGGAAAGTTTGTTAAGCAAGTTACCTCAGAAGAGAAGTAACGAAGCCTCAGTACCTGACAGTGTTCCCATGCAATGTGAGCCTTATGAAATTGAGGACAACACTGAATTGCCTGTTGAACAAATGGACTGTAGTTTTATAATAGCTGACCATATAGAGTCTCTCAGATAGAAGGCTGAACTATTCCTGAGAAGCCTTCATCTGGAAAGCTGACAAGCTGTATTTCTGTTTCATTCCTATTTTTGTTTGCTGAAAGGTAAAGCTATTTTTGTTATAGTTCTTTTGTTTACCCGAGAAGGGTTATGTTTATTTGACTGTTATACTTTTGGAAAAGAATCCTACGGGACGGGGAAATAAAACCCAGTTAAACCGATTTTCGGTGTCACAACTTATTTACATACTGGCAAGGACTATAAGTATTGAAAGGCCAGTAATTTACACCCGGGTGCAGTACCAACTGTGACCATCAGGAGGCGCTGCACAGCAAAGGGGTGACATAATGGCGTAGTGTTTTAGGATTTTGATACCACGTGACTTCCCCTGGAAAAGACAAGTACAGAGCAGTGCGGGAAGAGACGACTCACCCGGAAGTACTTGCTGAGGGAGGATTTTTCGCTGGCAGGTCGGCCAGAAAAGGAAAGAAAAGAAAAGCTTTCTCACACGCTGGAATCTACACAAAACTCAGGTAACAGTCACCTGGGAGAAACCGTAGATGGATAAGTGAGAAAGAGGGCACTGTTCCTAAGTGGGAATTTAAAAAAAAAAAAAAAAAAAAAAAAGGTGCCGCACTTGGTGTGTTTTCTTCTTTTTTCCGCAGGTCCTCAAATGACAGGAAGAATGGATGTACGTGATGTTCAGGCGTGGATGCAAACGCAGTGGAACGAACAAGCCAAGCTTATGCAACAAGTGCAGAAACAGTATATGGACGCTATGCAGGAGCAACAGCAACCGTTGGTGGAAGCATTGAAGGCTCTGGTTACCAAACCTCAGGACAATGAGGCAATGACTGTGCCAATACTGACGCAAGTAGCCATGAACCATGCTTCTAATTTTTCTGTAAGACAGTTAACACAGTATGATGACATTGATGATCATATTGAATCGTTTGAGAGGATGGCAGCCACCCTCAAATGGCCGCCAGAGCTCTGGGCCAGGCAATTTGCCTTAACTTTGACCGGAGATGCTCTGTCAGCCTTTAGAGGGATGCCTGCTGATTTGGTTACAAATTATACAGAGATTAAGAAGGCCATAAAAGATAGGCTGGGTTTTACACCCAGACAGTATAAGCACCAATTTAGGGAGGCACGCATACAACCCAAGGAGACTCCCCGAGCCTTGTATCAAAGGTTAAAAGGTCTCGCGTACAAGTGGCTTAACCCTGAAGGGAGGTCCATAGATTCTGTTATGAAGGATATTATAATGGAACAATTCATGCATTCAGTATCTGATGATTTGAGAACTTTTCTTATGTTGCAGGACTGCCATGATCCTGAGGAGGCTGCAAACATGGCAGAAGCTTATTTTGAAGCCAGGGGGGCTGATGCCTTAAAGACTGGCGGGTTAAAAATAAAGGGACAGGAAAATCCAGGTAGCATGAGAAAAGGGGACAGGAATGCTATGGGTAAAAGAAGTGTGCATGATAATATTGGTGAGACTGTGGCTAAAAATGTGAGATGTTATAAATGTGGTAAAGTAGGCCACTATAAGAAAAATTGCAAAGTAAAGTTAGTCTTTATGGCCGGGTTAAAGGTCAAGGCACAAAAGGGATTTTTCTCCAAGTTTTAGTAGAGGGAAAGAATGTCCTGGCTTTAATGGACTCAGGCGCGGAACAGAGCATGATCTCTCTAAAATTATGGGAGATCCTGGAGCAAGCTCGTTCGGCTGCCTCCAAGCCAGAAAATAAACAGGTACAAATACAGTGTGTGCATGGAACCCAGGTTCCATATCCCCTGCATAAGATAAGGGTTAAGGGGATGGGCATAGAACGTGAAATTCAAGTAGCCATAGTCCCTGGGCTATCCCGAGACCTTATCCTAGGGCACGATTGGCCATCATTTAGGAGAGGGTTAGTGCAAGGTGCAGATACAAAGTCAGGTTTTGTTCTGACCAGATCACAGGCTAGTACCTCTGAAACTCAGGTCCCATCTGCTAAAAGAACAGAGGAACCAGAAAAGAAAAATGATGAGGCGAAGCCCGAGGAAAAGGAAGAGGAGAGAGGAATTAATGTAATTCCTAACCCTGATGAGGTAGTTCAAGCCCCAAGTAAGGAGGAGGAGACTAAGGTACTTCCTGATCACGATGAGTTAGTACAGGCCCCTAATAAAGAGGAGAAGAAACCCAAGAATAAGAAGCGCCAAGAGAGAGGGAAAAGGGCGCAAGGAAGAGCAGAGTTAGAAGCGGGAGAAGGCTACCGTGGGTGCCAGAAGCCCTAGTGAAAAAGTTCCCTTCGTTCCCAATGGAACAACGAGCGGACCCTGGGCTAAAAAGAGCGTTCAAGTGGGCACAAGAAGTTCGGCTCACACTCCCCAGGTTCTTAATTGATAAAGACATATTATACCGGGAAAGTGTAGAACCATATACCGGGGCGGTTAGGAAGCAAGTGGTGGTGCCAGTGACATTTAAGGCTGTCGTGTTACGGCTAGCACACGACCACCCTATAGGGGGCCACAAAGGTGTTCAGGGAACACTTGATCAAATCCTGGCCAGGTTTTATTGGCCTGGCGTTTATAAGGAAACAAAAAAATATTGTGACTCCTGTCCAGCTTGCCAGAGGGTTTCCATAGCGCGCCCAAAGGCGGTACCTACCTATGATACCATTGCCCACCATCTCAACACCCATTAGACGCTTGGGAATAGATATAGTGGGTCCTTTGATAAGAACACCCCGTGGCTATCAGTATATGCTGGTAATCGTGGACCATGCTACACGTTTTCCGTGGGCGATTCCCCTACGGAATATTTCGGCCAAACTGATAGCCCAAGAACTTGTAAAATTATTTTGTGAGGTGGGGTTTCCCCAGGAGATTTTAACAGACCAGGGGAGTAACTTTGTCTCACAGCATTTAGCAAAAGTCTGGGAGGCATTTGGCATTCGCCATCTAAAGACTGCGGCATACCATCCCCAGTCAAACGGTTTAGTTGAGCGAACAAATCAGTCGATTAAACACCTCTTACGGAGAGGTTTAAAGAAAAATGAAATGGCCGAGTGGGACACGTTGCTCCCATTCGTTTTGTACACCTGTAGGGAGCGAATCCAGTCATCCTTAGGGTGTCCCCATTTGAGTTACTGTTTGGCCGGGCCCCGAGAGGTGTATTGGACATCTTACATGAGGAATGGGTGGAACCCGAGGTGCCAGAGGTAGGCGTACCCCAGTTTTTGACCAACTTACGAACACGCTTAGAAAAGACATCTAAGGTTTCCATAGATAATCTCAAGATGAGCCAACAGCGTCAAAAACAGCATTATGATAAAGGTACACAACCTAGACATTTGGAAATAGGGAGTAAGGTCCTGATCCAGGTAGCGGATCCAGGTCCAAAATTTGAGTCCCATTGGAAAGGGCCAGCGACAGTAATCAAAAGAGTGGGGCATGTCTCGTACCTTATAGAGAATGATAGAGGACGTAGACAGGTCTACCATCTCAATGTGTTGAAGCCCTGGAAGGAGAGAGACGCTCAGGTCAATCTAGTGCATAAGGAGTACGGTAGGAGCACCAGGAGTATGCTTACGTGCTGTCCGTGTAGTGTGGCGGCAACACGTAAGATTTTAAGGGGGGGAATATGTCACAGAGCAGACTCTCTAGAGCCCCCTGTGGTGCTAAAAAATACTACTCCTCAAGTAAACACTGACGTAGGGAGAGAGCACATGACACAAGGGTATCAGAATGAGTATAAGGGAATGAGGTCACAAGCCTGGAATTATCACCCAGCCAGTAGGGAGGCAAGGAAGGTCCCACCTGACCCCAATAGGCTAGGGTGTGGTGCAGCTGGGGATTACGTAAATAATCAGCACAGCTCACAGGAGAGAGGCAAGGCAGAGAGAGCCGAAGGAGCTAGGAGAGGAGCTGAGGAACCTCAGAGACGAAGGAGATATCCAGACTGGGAAGGATACAGATATCCCAGGTCTCCACAGCAAGGCAGAAGGCACTGGCTGAATGAAAGTCTGAGTGAGTCTGATGAACATTTAAGTGAAATAAGTGAGCAGCTGAATTCAGACAGGGACAGTGTATGCAGCAGCCTTGATAGAAGCTATGCCTTAAGACACAAGCAACAAGCTAGGAAAAGCTATTCTGCACCAGATAGGAGAAATGCTAAGCTGAGCTATGAGAGGCATTTGTATGAAAGACAAAAGCCTTATAATGCTAATTTAAGGAAAGCAGGAAAGCTCCAGAATCTGGGTTACAAACAGAATAGAGAACAAAACTTGTTACCTTTGGGAGAGAATCCTTCAGAGGGATATAGCTGGGATAAGCCTCCACAGAAACTGCCGTTGGAGACAACAGCTGTTTACAAAGCTCCTGTTAAGACAAGACCCCGTGCAAAGGTTCCACTCTCTGATAGCTGGGCAGCTGACTGCTTTACTCTGCCTAATTACCAGAGGCAGAGGAAAGGCTCCTGGCTAAGCAACTCAAGAGAATATGGTAAAGCCAAACAGATACCTGCTATAGAAAGTCAAGTACGTCACAAGCTGGAAAGTTTGTTAAGCAAGTTACCTCAGAAGAGAAGTAACGAAGCCTCAGTACCTGACAGTGTTCCCATGCAATGTGAGCCTTATGAAATTGAGGACAACACTGAATTGCCTGTTGAACAAATGGACTGTAGTTTTATAATAGCTGACCATATAGAGTCTCTCAGATAGAAGGCTGAACTATTCCTGAGAAGCCTTCATCTGGAAAGCTGACAAGCTGTATTTCTGTTTCATTCCTATTTTTGTTTGCTGAAAGGTAAAGCTATTTTTGTTATAGTTCTTTTGTTTACCCGAGAAGGGTTATGTTTATTTGACTGTTATACTTTTGGAAAAGAATCCTACGGGACGGGGAAATAAAACCCAGTTAAACCGATTTTCGGTGTCACAACTTATTTACATACTGGCAAGGACTATAAGTATTGAAAGGCCAGTAATTTACACCCGGGTGCAGTACCAACTGTGACCATCAGGAGGCGCTGCACAGCAAAGGGGTGACATTAGTCATGGCTTAATGGGAGATAGCCAACATGGCTTTAGCCAAGGAAAATCTTGTCTTACTAATCTGTTATGTTTTTTGAAGGTGTGAATAAACAGATACACGATATCAACCAATTCACCTTTGTCTATCTGGATTTTCAGAAAGCCTTTGACAAGGTCCCTCATGAGCAATTCTTGGCAAAATTAAAAAGCCATGGGATAGGAGGCAGTGTACTATTGTGGATCGAGAACTGGTTAAAAGATAGAAATGAAAGAGTAGAGCTAAATGGCCAATTTTCCCAATGGAGAAAGATGAATAGTGGAGTACTCTAGGTATCTGTGCTGGGTCCGCTGCTTTTTAACATATTTGTAAATGACCTGGAAATGGGAATAATGAGTGATCAAATCTGCAGATGAAACAAAATTATTCAAAGTTGTTAAAACCTATGAGGATTGTGAAAAATTGCAAGAGGACCTTGATAAATTGGAAGACTGGGCATCCAAATGGCAAATGAAATTTAATGTGGACAAGTGCAAAGTTATGCACCTAGGAAGGAACAATCCAAAATTGTGGTTACACGATGCAAGGTTCCACATTAGGAACCACAAGCCACGAAAAAGAGGACCCAGGGCCCCAAAAGGATTTTCACGAGGGCCGGTACCGGGGGGTTCCCGCACCCGCTACCAGGGCCAGTGGAGGGGTCCAGTTACCAGGCAGAGGCGCAAAATTCAGTTTTCAACCTCAGTGGAAGAGTTTTAACATCGGACCAATTACAAGTTTTGGCAGTGGGATTATTGTTTGTCCCTACGGTGTTTTATGACTCTTTTACTATACAATTGGCATTACAAAATTTTTTTCGAAAATTGCAGGTTTGTTTATTTTTTTTCGACAAACAGTGTGGAGATGATTCGGTTTTGTCTCGGACTTCGAATTGGGTTCCTCCGGGTCCGGTGGATCCAATTATCTACACCTTTCAGAAGCTGGTTTTGGCAGATTTGGTTGCCATGGAACATAGAGTGGTGAAATCTTACCCTAACCTTTCAAGGACACAAACAACTGCTTTGAAGGAGTTGATGGAAGATCGGGACTTAGTCATACGAACGGCGGATAAAGGTGGGGCGGTGGTTGTGCAGTCTTTTTCAGATTACAATCAAGTAGTATTGGCACAACTGGCAAATGATCGGTATTATCAACAGTTATCTGAAGACGCCACCCCGCTTTGTTGTCTCTAATTACGGAGCTATGTGGTTGAGCTCTGTTAGAGGGATGGATGACCCGTAGAGAGAATCGGTTTTTGATTCAGGATAACCCTCGGATCCCAGTTTTCTATACTGTTCCGAAGGTACATAAATCTTTACAGTGCCCCCCTGGTCGCCCTATTGTTTCCTGTTGTGCCCCCCTGGTCGCCCTATTGTTCCCTCTTTTATTAGAGATACTTCTCGTTTTTTGGTTATGTTACAATCCATGGTGTTGCCTTCTGTTCCTATTATACTGGCCACCTTAGATGTAGTAGCTCTTTATTCAAATATTTCACAATCACAGGCTTTAGAAGTGATTTCTACTTTGTCATTACCATTGCCTACTCGTCTCCCCCAACATTTTGTGCTATCGCTACTTCAAGTGGTTTTAGAGAGGAATTATTTTCGTTATGCAGATGTGTTTTACCTACAGAAATTTGGAATAGCGATGGGGGCCACTGTGGCTCCATCGGTGGCCACCCTGTTTATGGCACATTTTGAACAACAGTTTGTATATCAATCTGAATGGTTTTCAGATATACTCCTATGGAAGAGATTTCTTGATGATATATTTTTCCTTTGGAAAGGTGATATTGAAGCACCCCAGGCCTTTAAATCAGGTGGATCCTTACATCAAATTTACTTTGAAATATGACACTCAACACATTGAATTTTTGGATGTCTTGGTCTTTTTGAAGGAAGGGGGTTTATCTACCTCATTATTTAGAAAACCAGTTCAGCATAATACTCTGCTGAAGTACACAAGTTTCCATCCGTTAGCCCTAAAACAGGGTCTTCCTTTTGGTCAATTTTTAAGGCTACGGCAGATATGCTCTTCTGTTGATGATTTTAAGATCCATGCTGGCGAAATGAGTCGCCGGTTGCAACAACGGGGCTATCCACAAAAGGTTATTCGTAAAGCTTATAAACAGGCTTTTTGTACTCCTCGTGAATGGTTACTTGGTGAGGGAACTGAGAATGTTGATGTTGTCACTATTGAAGCTATGAATAATTTGGACGTAGATCATACTGTGGTTCAGAGGGAGGCTTTTGCCATGGAACATCATAATAATCATAATGATGATAATAATGCTGTTAGTGGGAATAATTGCATTACAGCTATTAATTCAATTGCCAGGAGGAACCTAAGGAAAACTAAGGTTGATGGGACTAAATTTGTAGGGATTTTGCCTTACAATAATCGTATTCATACAGTAAATTCTATTTTACGGAAACATTGGGGGATTCTGTCTGTTCATGAATGTTTTCGGAAAAGGCTTTGTATTGCTTTTACTAGGGGACGAAATTTACGGGACAAATTTGTAAGGACTTTTCCGCAACCAGATACCCCAGTGGATCAAGGTGGACATTCTTCATGTGGTCATTGTTCTTATTGCTCAGGATCCCTATTGGGCACTACATGGATGGATCCACGCACAGAACGTTTGTGGTCATTTAGTCATTCTACCACTTGTGATTCCTCATATGTAGTATATTTAATCTGCTGCCCATGTGGGTTGGTTTATATCGGCTGGACTATTCGCTCATTAAGAATTTGGCTTTCTGAGCATGCATCTCGATTTCAGACCAGGGCAATTTCAGCTCCATTGGTGCAATATATGTTTAGTAGCGGACACAAGTTTGAAGAATTACGTTGGAGAGTGATTGATTGTGTCCCTCTGAGCCCATGCGGGGGTGATAGGACCCAGAAGCTACAATATATTGAACAGCGTTGGATTTTTCGTCTTAACACAGTGGCTCCGCATGGGCTTAATTTGGAGCTAGATTGGCACAGCCTCCTTTGACTAATTCTGGGGTTATCATTGGCTTTGGAGTTTGGATGACGTTAGACGCCGGATTTTAAGTGTTCTCCCGCGAAAGGGTTTCTTCCATTCACAACTAAGTGACGGCTTTTGATCGGTGTTGACAAGACTGACCTGAAGCAGGGCATTTTAAATTTGAGCCCGAAACGCGGGACTGTGTCGTGTGTGGGTGTGTCTCTCACCTGGAAAAATGTGCCGTGGCAGTTAAGTTTTGGTTTATAATTAACTTTTACTGCTGGTTTGATTAAAAAGGACCAAGATTTACCAGGGTCCAGGGGTCTGGTTCTTATGGCCCTGGACAGGGTATTATATGGTCCGACAAAAAAATTCTTTCTGCACGGGAGTGTATTTTGTTCCCTCTCACTCTTGATGTTGATGTATTGATTCGATTTGAGCCAAGTGGGAGTGGTTTTGGCTCACAGGAATTGGCTTGGTGCCTTTTGTGTTTGACGAAAAAGATTTAGGGGTATGTTTACTAAGCAGTCTTAACGTGCAGCCGGCATTAGTGTGCAGGATGCCATATAAGGTAGTGGGCGTTCCGGTCTTAAGGTAGCATTTAGGGTTATCGTGCGATAAGGTACGTTTTCATGCGATAGATGGAGCCGTGGCACGTTAATGCGCGTTAGCCTTAATTAGGTGCGCTGACCTACAAACACAGCAACAGAGGTATAGCACAATGGTTAATACATTGACTGATGAAACAGGGGTCATGAGTTAGATCCCCCAGTGGGCCTGATGAGTAAGGCTGTCTGAGGCATTACCCTTTACTTTAAATCAGTTTGTGTGGTGACCTGCAGTCCTTCTGTAGCCAGCCAGGGGTTTGTTAGTAGCTGTAGCTCACTGGTAACTTCACTGCCTGTGGAGCCAGAGATCATGGGTTTGATCCCACAGTGGGGTTATTTGATAGGGCAGTCTGAGGCATTTTATTTTTTAATTTAAATTAGTGCTGCCAGCAAACACACCCTCACAGTGCCGTAACCTAAGGTGCCGCATAAGGCGACCTATAAGGCACTCCAGAGGGCACATTATAAAGTGCACTGTCCGCCAAGGCACCTTTTAATGTTCCCTATAGGACGCCTTATAAGGCGCCTTATAGGGCGCTTTATAGAGCGCTTTAGAGGGCGCCTTATGAGGCACCTTAAGGTTACAGCACTGTGAGGGTGGTTTTGCTGGCAGCACTAATTTAAATTAAAAAAGAAAATGCCTCAGACAGCCCTATCAAATAACCCTACTGTGGGATCAAACCCATGATCTCTGGCTCCACATGCAGTGAAGTAAGCAGTGGGCTACAGCTCCTAACAAACCCCTGGCTGGCTACAGAAGGACTGCACGTCACCACACAAACTGTCTGCTGTGGTTACCAGGATAGGATTAACCCACCCGTACCCATGATGCACTGCACATGCAAATCAGCAGTCTACAGATGATCACAAGATGGGGTATGCACCCCCACAGCACCTTGGCCTGGTAGGGGGAACTGACCGTGTGCACCCCCACAGCACTCCCTGGTAGGGGGTACTGACCGTGTGTGTTACTGGCACAGAGTAGCTACAGACCATCACATTGTGTGGGTACTGTGCTCACCCTGAGGGTGAGGTGGGGCGCCCAGCACCAGGTCCACAGCACCTTTCATGGCTGAAGTACGCCATGCTGCAGGTCCCCATCAGTGCTAGTGTGTGTGATAGGTAGTTCTTGCAGACATACCAAGGATACATCTGTGTCCATCTGTATTTCTCAGTCATGTCTAGCCCTTATGGGCTATGATGCACCCAGAATAGTGCATATCCTGTGTTGGTGCCATGGTCACATGATGTAGGTGAAGAGAAGGGGGCCACCACCCAACCCACCCTACCCTCTGTGGCTCAGGGGTGGGGAACAGGATCTCCCACCAACAGATCCACATTCTATCTCCCTGCAATGGTGGCAGTAGAGGGGACCATCAACCCCAGTCCTGCTGGAGAACAGACACCCTACAGGGCAGTCAATGCAGATCTGTATACATCCATAAGGCAAGGCAGACAGAAGGCCTGGAAATGCTCAGCTGCCCCCTACCACTATCTGACATTCTCCAGCAGCAAGCCTCCAGCCGCTGCACCCTGCAAGGTGTTCCAGCCAGACACATACTATTCATTTATTTATTTTATTTGCAGTCTCTTTTATACCGCGCTATTCGACATACTAACTGCAGACAGTCTGCTAGCTAGTCCGTAGTGCATGTTCCTGGAGAAGATGCATGTACCCAAAACTGGGATGTCAGCATGCACACCAAGCAGATAAGTCAGTGATTAGGCCCCAAAAGAGAACCCACAAATATCACATGAGAGAAATACTATAATAGCACTATGGGGGAACCTAGCCATGCCGTGGTCACTGCTCAGTCAGGGTGAGAGTGACCTCCCAGCAGGACATGCTGTGGTCACCCTGTCCGTGCAGGTGGTTGTCGGGCACTACAATGTCCGAGCCATTGCCCTGTGCAGATGCATCCTGGCCAGTTCATCCTGTCTGGGCTATACCCATGGTACCTTGCTCCTCATTATGCACATTGGCAGGCTTACACTGGCAACAGTGTGGGCTGAGGAAGGTGTTGGCAACCACCACACACTGGATAGACAGACACACGCTCCCACACTTATGCCAGCATTGTGCAAATATAGAGGCTCTTGGCAGCCCTGGCCACCGCACCAGTCCTGGGCACAGTGCAGGCATGGCTATGGTATGCAATACTGTTGGGGTCACTCCTCAGGGTGGTAAACACTGTCAGACAGCAGACCTGAAGCACACTCCACAGACATCAGAAAGGTTGCTATGATGCAGCTCAATCAGCAAATTGTGCTTAACCTAGGAATTTCTATCTGCCAGTAATCATAGCAAACGTTTGATAGGTGTGTTCCATATTCCCAGGTTTAGGGTGGCATTGCTAAGGTATGCAAGTGCTAGTATTGGGAGATGCACGCAGGGGCCAACATCCTGCCTCTCCAGGAGGCTTTGGATACTGGAGCCTGTGGGTGCAGGTGTGTCTGCCCCTGTTGGCCGCTGCTCTAGGGCAGAGGTTCCCAACTCCAGTCCTGGTGGGTCAAACACTGTTCGGGTTTTCATGCTGTCCCTAATGAATATTGTGACAAGGCAGAGCTGTCAGAGCGCAAGAAAAAGGGTTTTAAACACACTTTTTACTTTGAACCTGCCATAGATACAGGGCAAGAGAGGGTTAAAACCTCAGCACACAAAGTTGCAGGGCAGGAGAGACGTGAAAGGGAGCCACACCCTAGCTCTAGGCTGACAGGGAGAGCTAGCCTATCAGGGAAAGGGGTGGACTCTCGCCTGATTGGACAAACCAGTCCTCATAACCAGGAAGTGGTAGTTTCAAAGGAAGAACAGGAGGAGGAACAGTTAGAACAAAAGGAAAGAGAGGAGGAGAACGAGGAGCTACACAGGCAACAGAAGCTGCAGGAACGGAGAAAGCAAAGCAGACACTCACCTTTGGCACAGCCAGGAGAAAGGGACTCCAAAGGAGCAGATACAGCCTTGGAGTCAGGCATTCTTTTCAGAGAGACAGAGAGAGCCTTGAATTCCCAAAGAGGCAGAGCTCGTAGCAAGAGGGACCAGGTGGGAACCAATTACTTGGACGGTTGCCAGCCACCTTGCACAGAGGAAGCCACGTCTCGGGGAAAACAGCTGAAAGTCCTCCCAGGAAGGAATAGCCCTCAAGCAAAGCCAAAGCAGGTCAGAAAAGCCTATAAGTCTTTTAAACAAAGTATAGAGTCTTTGTCTGAAAGGGACAGAAGCATTTCTGCTGTTAGTTTCCCTGGGAATAGACAGACAAGAGAGAAACTGGGTGGAAGGGAAATCCCAGTGTATGAAAGACAAACGTTGCCTCACAGCAGAGAACGTGTCAGAACCTGCAAGCTAGAGGCTAGCACAGGTGCACCTCAGCATGCTCTTAATTGGCAGCAGCGTGACACAAGCCTAGATACAGATTCTGATGAACAGGAGATATTAAGAGTGCCTGTAAAGCCTAGTCAGAAGAGATACGTACCTCCTCACCAGAGAATAAGACCCGGGCAAGACAAGGAGGAAAGAAATCCTTATGCTCAGCTCTTTAAGAAGGTTAATAAACAGAGATCCCTGCAAGAGCGCAGGACAGTTAGAGAGAAGGGAGAGAAGCAGTTACAAAGTCTCCTCAAACACCTAAGAGCACTAGACTCGAGTACGCCTTATATTCAAGAAGCTCCAGTTAGTGAAGAGGAACCAATGCAAACTGATATTCCATTATCTTATAGTAGTGGCTCTGAAATGGAATGTGGTATCTGCCAAAGAGACTTTTAATGTACAGCTTAAATATATGCAATATTTTAAGGCTGTTATAAAAGTGTTTTAGAGATTGGAGTTTAATTGCAGACAGGAAGCTTGTCTGACTGCCAATCCTATTTAATTGCCTAATTCCAAGAGATAGCTTCAGGAAACCTAGATTTCTTCTGGCAGAAGTTTTATACAGAAGAAAGGATTAAGCTCATGGAAGAAGCTTCAGTTTTACTTGGAGGCTAGAAGAGAATTACTCATGTAGACGTGGACCAGAGAAAAAACACAACTTGGGAAGTTCTTTATTGAACGTCTTATGTGAGAAAAAGTATCGCTGTTAAGAAGAATACAGATGTTTTGGAAAGTGGAATGCACTAAGAGAAACTGACCTTTGATTTACCTGTTATACCCTGAGAAGTATCAGGAAGGCTGTTATACGAGACTTTATCTGTTATGTTTTGATATCCTTTGACCTCTGTTTTGGGGGGAAGAAAACCTGCTGGGAACAATAAACCTATTGTTTACCCTTAACCTACTTTGGCTGTGATCACTGGGCTTACAACTACACAAGCACATCCAGGGAACAGCGATAACAGAGTAACTTATGCTGTGCCCCCTCTCTTTACGGCCACCATACTGGGGTAGACGAGGGAGGGGTGTCACAATATGCATGAGATACATCTGCATACCATGGGGGCAGTGCATAGACATGCAGCACAGCCGTGTTTATTAGAGGCAGCATGGAACCTGAATGGTGTTTGGCCCTCCAGGACTGCATTTGGGAGACTCTGCTCTAGGTAATGCGCATGTTTATGGTGTCTGTGCTCTGTAGGGTAAAATGTAGGCGTATTGGGCATGTTTCTGTTATCTGCAATAAAGGTTCTGTCTGTATTACCATGTTTTAGTAGTGGGTAAAATATGGGGACTGGGTTGGCAGGAACCAAAGCTGGGACTTGTACCTGTGACCTTCTGCTCCTGAACACACTGGCTGTGTTCACTGCACCACCATGTTGCCACAGAGACTATGCATTCCCTGGAGATACCATGATTGTTTGTCAGACAGAGCCTGTCTGTTGCAGCGCACGGCACCCACCTAAACAGGGCTGGGCCATGGTTTGCTGTGGGCAGCAGCCACTGCCCCCTAAACCACCAGTACCCCTCTGCCACCATGCTGACATGCCCTTCTGCTGGTGGTGCTGGTGGTGCGAGGTCTCAGGCCATCCATTGTGCGAGTAGGCGGCAGCCTATGGTGTGGGTTCTGGGGTAGGGGTGACTGCATAGCTGTTGACGTGTCTCCACAGCACCGCCTGCAAATGTTCTGTGCCCTTGGGGGTACCTGCTGGGTACTATCCCCTGTGACACTGTGGGAATCACACTCGTGCCCATGTTGGTCCCTTATCCATTGCTGTCTGGCTGCTGTACAGTTTCAGCATTCCTATGGGCCTCCTAGACATCACCCTAGTCCGCACTGTGGCCCAGCTGCACCACAGCATGTGCCGCCTGCAGCCCTCTGTGTCCCCTTTTCCAGCATCTGTCCAGTTGCCCATTCCGACATGCCCACCCTGCCTTTGCGGAACATGTGCATGCCATAGGAAACCTGTCCAATGGGGAGGGACAGCCCTGATCAGCGAAATTTCACTGTGGGATCATTCACCTTGTATGGGGACGGAGCATAGACCCTTCCAAACGTCATATCCTTTTTTTGGAGCATTCTCGGGAGTGTTTTCTGCTGTTTCCCATTAATATCACTATTGACCAGCTTTGTTATGCTTTTCTTACATATTCTTCTGGTCCTTTTCACTGTTTATTTGCCCTTTTGTTCCGTGCACATGTATCACACTTATCACTTTTTTCAAGTTTCCCTGGTTTTGCTGTACATTGCTGACGGAAATGGTTTCTCTTCCCTTTAAATCTGCTCTAACGCGAGGGTTTAACGCGCGTTAGTTTTCAGCCCCGAAATCCACAACGTTAGTGTGCAGGGAGCCTCTCCCCTCCCACTCTCCACCCATTGACCTTCTCTCTCCGCCCCTGGGGAGACTTCCTCCGCCCTCCGGGAGCCTTTCTTCATCTTCAGCGCTCATTTGCGCCGCTGCGCACGATAAGGCGCCTTATCGCCCGGTAAAGCACCATTATCGCACGATAAGGTGCCTTATTGTGCGATAACGTGACAGCAGCGCAAATAGCGCCCTTTAGTAAACATACCCCTTAGGTATCATTGTGGATAGCATGTTGAAACCCTCGGCCAAGTGTGCAGCAGCAGACAAGAAAGCAAATAGAATGCTAGGAATCATAAGGAAAGGAATGGAAAATAAAACAAAGGATATTATAATGCCTCTATATCGTTCCATGGTGAGACCGCA
This sequence comes from Ichthyophis bannanicus, assembly GCA_033557465.1. NCBI lineage: Eukaryota > Metazoa > Chordata > Amphibia > Gymnophiona > Ichthyophiidae > Ichthyophis > Ichthyophis bannanicus. The sequence goes on along the minus strand of CM066038.1, from coordinate 318,039,656 downwards.
CCTTGAATATTGTGTGCAATTCTGGTCGCCGTATCTTAAAAAGGATATAGAGTTATTAGAAAAGGTTCAGAGAAGAGCCACCAAAATGGTAAAGGGGATGGAAGGATACTCCTATGAAGAAAGGCTAAAAAGGTTAGGGCTCTTTAACCTGGAAAAGAGACGGCTGAGGGGAGATATGATAGAAGTCTATAAATTAATGAACGGAGTGGAACGGGTAAACGTAGATCGATTGTTTACCTTATCAGAATATAGAAAGACTAGGGGACATGCAATGAAGCTACAGGGTAAACTATTTAAGACTAATAAAAGAAAATATTTTTTCACTCAACGTGTAATCAAGCTCTGGAATTTGTTACCGGAGGATGTAGTAAAGGCTGTTAGTGTAGCTGGGTTTAAAAAAGGTTTGGACAAGTTCCTGGAGGAAAGGTCCATAAGCCATTATTAAGAAGGGACCCAGGATATCAATGCTTGAACCAATAGAAGCACTGAGGAACCTGTGTCTTTTGGGGAAACTGCTAGGTACTTATGACCTAGATTGGCCACTTTTGGAAACAGGATACTGGGCTTGTTGGACCTTGGTCTGACCCAATATGGCATATCTTATGTTCTTTGAAGTTGTCCTTTTGATCTGTCACTTGGCTTTAACACATATTTAAAACAATTTCACAATTTTATTGCCTCCTAACTGGAAGGCTTCTTTGTAAAAGATCTCTAGAAAACAATTTCTCTATATATACTCAAAAGAATATTTACCCTATTCTACTCTCTCTTTTAAATTAGAGACAGATAGTGTATTTCTTAAGTGAAAACTAGCTTGTAATACTAAGTCCTAAATAGCTTTAATTTTACTGAAGGCTGGCTTGTTATACTAAGCCCTAACTGACTTTAATTTAATTGAAAGCTGGCTATACTCCAACTGACTTAATACTATAAAACACTGAATTTTAAAATGCACAGATTTTATCAGTTATACCCCCCAAAATTTCCTTTTCCCCAAGATTTAGAGAACGTCTCAGGAAGTAAGTACTTGAAAGTGCAGATTTCTTCCCAGCAGTAGCAGTCCTTCAAGACTCAATTTCAATTTTTGCCTCCATGTTTGTTTCTGATTTAAAATAGTAAATGATGGCAGATAAAGACCAGTATGGTCCATCTAGTCTGCCCAGTAAAGTGGTTAGAGTGGTTGTGCCCACCCCTTCGTGCACCTCCCCTCTCTATTGAAGTATAAGAGATATTTGTGATCCCTTATTCTGTTTCATGTGAGGGTCTGTCCCTATTTCGCTGAAAATAAAAATATATTTGGCATAGGTTAGGGTGAACGTCAAGACATTTCCCCATAAGCCTATACAAAAACACAGTTTGCAAAATTTTAAGTAGCTAAAACTGGTTCCTAACTTAGATTTTAAAGTGAATAATTACCAAAGATTATCCTTAAAAAACTTCTAAAGTTCATGAATTGTACTTAGGATGGAATAACTCTAGATCCCACGGATCCATATTTTACCTATTTCTTTTTACCACAGACATATGCATTTGGGACTTTTCGCATGCTCCACACTTTTGCTCCCTCCTCTCACACATTTTTGTAATTGGAGTTTGGTAAGTTATGCGCATGTGCGGTGCTGCTAAAGACTACTTGGGCTTGCTTGTGCGAATCATGTGGTCATCATCTTGAGTCAGCAGCCTCCCTAATCTTTGTTTCTTGGTTACCAAGCCAGTGCTGTAACCACTAAGCTACTCTTCTGTAGCAGCAGAGCGCAGACAAACCAATGATACCAGGAATCTGTTCAGAAGGTCCAAATCATTTATTTGTGCACAAGTCTCAAGCAGAATCAAATTCAAAATGGCTGAGCAAAGTTCTCTGGCAATACAACAACTTTTATAGACTTTAGCTTCATTCTAGGTATAGAAAAACATTTCATTGGTCCCGGTAACCTCCTCTATTGGTCCCGGTACTGATATGATTATCCAATTATATTCTTTCAGTGGGCTCAGCACCTGCTTACCCCCCTTCTAGTCCCAATTACAATGGTCAGTTCACTAACTTGTTACTTTCCTTCTTTCAAGGCTATTGGGCTAATTGCTACGTGCAGGGAAGCAGGGCTCTAGAACTTCTCTGTCAGCAGTTTTAAACATGAATTTCTGTATTTTTCCATCTGTTCTGCTTGTCTAAGCTAATTCAATACTTTTACTGAGTTCTTAGTTCTATAGCAGCATATTGGGGGATGTGCAATTCCTATGGGCCTCTTCACAAGCTTCATTTACAGGTCAAGCTAGTTAGGCTTGCTTATGTCAGACACTGTGGATCACAGGCCTACACCTGCCACACTTCCACTCCTCCTATCAGGCAGTTTTAACTTATAATTGAGAATGCCCCCAGCTGCCTGTGCTTTTCTTCCTTTAAATTAATTCCACCATCTGCGGGCTCACTGTCTATCACCATAGGTACCTCTGCTGCTGACTCTGCCCCTATTTCAGCACATATTATTGATGCTCAAAAGTCTTTTTGGCCTGTTCTGTGTATCTCAATCTTCCATGGCAGCCTGCCTAAGCCGAGGCTCCCTCAGCAATGAGGGGTTATTTTTCCCTGCACTGGACAGCATGAGTAACAATTGCACAAGCACCAGCACCAGCAGAGAGGGCTCAAAGCATGGCAGTGTTAGTAGTATCAGCTCAAGAGAGTAACAGAATCTGACTTATTCATACTATTATAGCCCTTCTGGCTGCTGCTGTTAACTCTATTGAGCCTTTGGTGCTGCTGAGGGAGCCTCTGCTCAGGCAGGCTGGCTGCCATGGGAGATTGAGATTAGGGCAAACAAAACAGGCCAGAAGTAAAAAAAAAAAAAAATCATGTTTGGCAACAGCCCTCCCCCCAGCACAGGCATGCGGTTCCCAAGGCTGCAGAATATAGCCTCTGGTAAGTCAAGTGCTACCTCCTCCCGTTATCATCTTTCCTGGTGTTGGATGTTAGGCTGCTTAAAAAATCTGTATTGTGATGACAGTATACCTTTCTCATTTTAAAAACAGATATGAGTTGTATTTTTGTGTGTATTGTCCAATAAGAACTCAGCTATTGCAGAACATGAAATTAGCAGGTTCCTCACTACCTTTCCTCTCTTATCTCTCCCTACACCACTTCTCAGGAACTACGCTCTTCTGGCAGATCGCTTCTATCTGTGCCCTTCTCTTCTACTGCCAACTCCAGACTTTGATCCTTCCACCTTGTTGCTCCTTATGCCTGGAATAAACTACCTGAGCCTGTACGGCATGCTTCATCTCTGGCCCTTTTCAAATCCAGGCTGAAAACTCACCTCTTCAAGGCTGCTTTTGGATCTTGATCTGCCTAGTCCCTATGTTTCCTTACCATTAGCCTAGATGCATTCTTGTCCTCAGTTGTTGTGCTGTCTTGACTAGATTGTAAGCTCCAATGAGCAGGAACTGTCTCTTACATGTGTCTGTACAGCACTATGTATGATTTGTAGCACTATACAAATGATCAGTAGTAGTAATATATACTCACTATAACAAAAGAGACAAAAGCCAGTTGAGTGAATAGTCTAGTGATAGAATAATACTGTATTTTTGTATTTATGAGGTTTTGGGTTTAATCCCAGCCATCTCCAGCTGATCTTTTGTTGTTTAGAATTAATAGCTCACAATTTTTTGTTTGGTATTTTATTCAGCAGTGATTTTTCTAAAATTTCTATGTAAATATATAAATCAAAAAGGAGAATAAAAATAAATCACAAGTTTGCCTGTATTGTTTTGCTTACTTACATCTATATGTACAGTAGTTGAAAATATACTTTGTGCTAGGGGAAAAATATGATTAGGAACTACAAAAAAAAGATCCATTTCTCCCATCATGCCCCTGCAAACAGATTTTTTTTAATGCATGATCATAGCTTTGTGTCCTATGCTGTGCCTCAATCTTGATCTGCAGCTTCATGGCCCTCTTTCAGGTAGTAACTAGAGTTGCCAAGTTACCCAGTTCCAGGAATGAGATTTTAAGCCAGTCCTGGATTTCTGAAAAAAAATCGAATGCATTATGGGACCTGCAGCACTGATTCCAATGGGTAAAATTAGGGACGGCAAATATCATACTGCATTGCAATGTGCAAATTTAAAACCAGAACTGGCAAAACATCTCACTTCTGGAACTGGGGTAACTTGGAAACTCTGGGTGATCTAGGGGAAGTAAAGTCACAGCTGCACATACCTGCCCTGCTGCAGAAGCCCCCTGTAATCACTTCCAGCTTTTTATAGTCCTGTGCTTCCTTTGAAGGGTTTAGTCCAGTGCTATCAATGTTCAGTGGCTACCAGAGGGTTGAAGGATCAGCCTCAACTGCTTCCAAAGTTGGAAGCCGGCCAAAAACAAGGTATAGCTTCTTTCTGTTTCATTCTGTTATCCCCAGTTTCACATGGAAGCTGATTCTGCATTGTGCACGTTGTCACCAGCTCTCCTTAAACCCCCGAGTAGAGGTTAAGGGAGTGGGTTTTTCCCTATTGAAATGGCTGTTTTACAGATCCGGGAGCAATGCCCCTTGGGAAATGTAGTCTTTTCACCCAATCAATAAGGAGCAGTTGTGGAAAAAGTGGTTAAGCAACCAAAGGATTTTATTTCCCCTCCCGGGGTGGATTTTACCATGAACAGAAAACACAATCCAGGTATTTACTGGTATTTGGACAAACAAAAGTTCCTTAACAGAAAAAGGCTTTCTTCAGCATTAACCAAGGTGAAAACAAACATTCAAACAAAACCACGCTGTTTCCTCACAGCTCTCTGTTTCCACATGAAACCTGTGCTGTACTCTCTTCTCAAACAGGCTTTCAACGCAATGAAATTATTCCATTGGCCAGAGATAATGTACAGTCCATTATATCTATATCTTCTCCAGTATCAATACCCTCTGGTTCACAGTCCATCAATTCTTCCTGCTCATAAGGAAATGTTTGAACCGGCACTGCTGGTGCCACGCCCTTTCTTACTGCTCCAGGCTTTACACGATATGCTTGGGTCAAATACTGGCTTTCACACAGACTATCAGGCCCAGTATTCTTTTCCCAGCACCACCCTTCTGGATACAAACAGTCACTGTAATTAAGTATATTCAAGCCTTTTGGCTTACCTTTCAACCTTACTGGCGGAGGTTTTCTCTGGTGCTTTTGAATAGCTGTAGGTTCCCAACCGAAGCCCTGCTCATAGCATTTCACTTGCCTCCTAGGCTTTCTGTCTCTCCCGTGCTCCCCAGGATATTGCAGACAATCTCCTTTGCCCTTGTTATATCCTGTCCTCGGGGTTTCTTTCTTTCTCCTCAAGAAGGAATCTGTCTCTCCTTTCCATAGAGACTCTGGCTTACTCTGGGCATAGCTGTCTTCAGTGTAGCTCTCAATAGCTTCTCTCTCCAGCTCATATGCCTCACTTCCTGCTTCTTCAGCCAACTCTTCATTACTTCCTTCTTTGCCTACCTTACTCCACCTACTTAACTCACCTGAACCTTCTTTAATAGGGTGAATTCTGGGGCTGTGCTCAACTCCACCCCCTAGCAGGTGTCCTGCATTACCTTGTGATTCACCCCTTGAATGATAGCACCGGCGTTTCTCTTGCCTCTGTGCCTGGTTCCCACGGTAACCAGGAGCCATGTGCTTCTGTTTACAGCTCAGCTCTACTTTTGTTCCTGGCTTTTTAGCTTCATTAAACGGGCTAGAAGGACCCACTATGTCACAACGTACAGGCCGTCCATACGTCCAAAACATGAACGGGGCCTATTTGTACCCAATTCCGCACCCGTGAGAGCTATACATTCCTGCGGGTGCGGAATCTGGCACGTAGATAGCCCGGCATGCACACAATGGAGAGTGGGGAGATGTCCTGGAGGCAGCCTGTCCCTACTGCTCAGTGCTCTGGCTGGTGTGCATCATGGCACCAGCACGTCCAGCCGAGCAACAGATTCCCAAACTCCTTCGCGGCACCTTCACCCAACCCTCAGCAGGGGCACACCCGTGGGATGTCTATGGTGCAGGGGGGCTGGAGGCCATGCAGAACACATCGCCTGGCACTTATTCCATCTTCAGGCTGGAATAGGCCAGGCATCTAACTTGCCAGAGGTGGACATACAGATGCATGCCTGAATTGCCTCTGTATGTCTCGCCGTTTTAGCATATCCCTAGACCAGCCATGCTCTGCCCTAGGACAACCCCCTCCCGCACCCATACAAGCCCTCTATATGTGTGGGGAGTGCTGGACCCAGAATAGCATGCTGGGCCTATATGGGGGTTGGACGTCCAACCCTGCTATTTGTGGGTCAGAATGACCCCCTATGTATTTTGTCTCGATTAGATTGTAAGCTCTGATGGGCAGGGACTGTGTCTTTCATCTATATGTACAGCGCTGCGTATGCATTGTAGCACTGTACAAATCATTATTAGTAGTAATTTTTATGTAAGAGACATAGAACATAAACACCTATGAAACTGAACCTGAATGTGTATCAGTGCAAAGTATCTTGCTGTTTTATCTTTATAAGCATTTATTGGTGCCCTCTCTATATTGGAACACCATAGCAGAACCAACAAAGGGCTCTATGAGCAGCGGGAAGGTAAGCCCCTCCCCACTGCACTCCCATCATTGGACTGTGCCCCCACATAAAGAAACCAGATCACCCAAGGGGTGCTCACGCCTGAAGGACTCACCAGAAGGTCCTTTGGCGTGGCCCTTTGGTGGGGATCACCACAATCCGTGCTCCATCAACAATCACATATCCAAGACCACACCAGACAAGACCTATATATCAACACTAAGCACCTGATTTCATCCTCCTGGCCCACAAAACCCCCAAGTGGTTACTGTCCACATGCGCACGCCACAATGCTACCCATATACCTAGCTATGTACACTCTTATGACAATCCTTCTGTTAGTGTGGGTTATTCCTTTCCCAGCACTATATACCACTTACCCTTGGAACGTCCGTTAATCCTCTGGGCTGAGGAATCACCTTACCTTCTCTGTCTGGAATTCCAGGGGAACAAACACACACACTCGCACATAAGTAGTATGTAAGTTTATTCCACAGGTTAGAGGGGCTGTCTGTCTTTTATACATTAACAGAAACATATACATACGTCATCAACTCATCCCCTGAGGCCCACCACAGCTTATCAGTAACTTCACAGATGTTAGTCGTCTCCGTGTAGAACAATCAATTTGTCTTAGCACAACAAATTCCTTTCCATATATAGATATATACAGGATTCCTATTTTCCCCTGCGGGCCTCTTAGTCCTGCTACACACTTTAAGCTTTATTTTTTCCCTATCAATCCCCCTTTTGGGCCTGCATAGGCCCACTATAAGAACAGCCAAACAGTCTTCTGAAGGACAGTTAAGCAGACATTATTAACTGGAGGTCGGTGGTGGCATGCTCAGGTGCATCAGGCACTGTGGAAACAGGTGTATAAGAGTACATAAAAGTGGTGGAGCTCTGCAGGGCCTAATTCAGCGGTGATAGCAGGGGTCTGGAAAACTGGGATCCAGGAAGTCCAGCTAAGGGCATCCAAGCGAACTTTGGTCAAAGGATAAGTAGCAGTAATATATTGATATGAAGCTTGAATAGCCTCATCTTCAGGATTATCAGGTGACCAAGGATTTGCATTCCTTTTCTTTCTTTTATCATGGGTCACATTCAAAGGTATTAGAGCCGAATAAGGAGTTATTTTAACTAATGCACAGGGTAGCAAAGACGCATTAATTTGTTGACAAATCTTCTACCCACACTACCAATAATGACCCACCACAGCGAAGAAGTCTGTGCCAGTGGTCCATATGCGACTCATATTATGCCCATCAAACCACTTCACAAAAGAACTTCCCACAGTGGATGAGATGAGATTCTTTCTTAAACTGGACATTGGTGAAAGTAAGCTTGTCTGTACAGGGCTGTGTTCACGGCCAGAGTACTCAACCATATATTACTATTAGCCCTAAGAAAGAGTTAATACCATTTAGAGCTTATTACTCAGTAACATCCTTGAAAGACTCTGCTAAGATAATTAGGTGGAAGGTTCCAAATAACATAAACACTCTTTGTTTAATAAAGATAAGTAAAGGGCAAGTTGTCTCCCAGTCTCGAGTCAGAGATATCAAATTGTCAGTATTAGAATTAATTAGAATTAATGTCTACACAGTTATGTCTGAGAATATGTGTATGTCTCCTCATGATGACCTATGCTAATGAGAATTGAACTATGATGTTATGAATACGTGATGCGTGACGTAGAACAATAAAGTGAAAATCATGCCGTGTAATGGAATATTTACCTATAAATAAAGTGGCCGAAAGCTAAGATGTGAACAAGGTGCTAACTTGTTTGCTCTCCCAAAGCTTTGGTTGTTTATTTTTAATAATACAAGTGTGTTGTGTATTATTTACTGATTTACCGATTCTCCTTCTCATTGCTTTGTGTGTGGATATCCGTTACACAAGAGCCCTGGTGTGTTACCGGTGAGGGGGGTGCAGAGTACGCTTTCAGTTGGTGCCGTGCCGGATACGGATCTCTGCATTCAAGGCAAGGGCAGAAGGTGCCTGAAGATTTGTGAGTATTACCAGTGATGGTTAATCTGTTAAGTAGACAGGCTCCGTCTCAGATGCGTGAATGGCATGACAGAGCTAGGGCTTTAGTGTTTAAGAAAGGTAGCCCTTCTTATTGTATGCTTCTATTGTATGTATGAGAAGCATGGTGATGTAGCCATCGATTCCGTAGCACATTGGGATTCAGTGACTAAAGGTAATAAGGATTTGCAGTTTCCTTTGGAGGGAACTTTCTCTGTAGATAAGGTCCATTGCCTGAGATATGAGTTGGCGGTTAAAGGTAAACCATGCAATTGTGCTTACATGGTGGGAACGGATGGTACATGATGAAAAACATATAATGTTTATGTTTTGAAACAAAAGTTGTTTGTGTTAGGAAATGTAACTAATGACCAGCTGAGTGAGTGAGGATCACTTGTGTAGCAGAACTAAGAGAAAAAGAAAATACTTAAGAACATAAGAACATAAGATATGCCATACTGGGTCAGACCAAGGTCCATCAAGCCCAGTATTCTGTTTCCAACAGTGGCCAATCTAGGTCATATGTACCTAGCAGTTTCCCCAAGGGACACAGGTTCCACAATGCTTGTATTGGTTCAAGCATTGATATCCTGGGTCCCTTCTTAATAATGGCTTATGGACCTTTCCTCCAGGAACTTGTCCAATCCTTTTTTAAACCCAGCTACACTAACAGCCTTTACTACATCCTCCGGTAACAAATTCCAGAGCTTGATTACACGTTGAGTGAAAAAATATTTTCTTTTATTAGTCTTAAATAGTTTACCCTGTAGCTTCATTGCATGTCCCCTAGTCTTTCTATATTCTGATAAGGTAAACAATCGATCTACGTTTACCCGTTCCACTCCGCTCATTAATTTATAGACTTCTATCATATCTCCCCTCAGCCGTCTCTTTTCCAGGTTAAAGAGCCCTAACCTTTTTAGCCTTTCTTCATAGGAGTATCCTTCCATCCCCTTTACCATTTTGGTGGCTCTTCTCTGAACCTTTTCTAATAACTCTATATCCTTTTTAAGATACGGCGACCAGAATTGCACACAATATTCAAGGTGCGGTCTCACCATGGAACGATATAGAGGCATTATAATATCCTTTGTTTTATTTTTCATTCCTTTCCTTATCATACCTAGCATTCTATTTGCTCTCTTGGCCGCCGCTGCACACTGGGCCGAGGGTTTTAACATGGTATCCACAATGACGCCTAAATCTTTTTCCTGGGTGGTGGTTCCTAATGCGGAACCTTGCATCGTGTAACCATAGTTTGGGTTGTTCTTCCCTAGGTGCATAACCTTGCACTTGTCCACATTAAATTTCATCTGCCATTTTGATGCCCAGTCTTCCAATTTATCAAGATCCTCTTGCAATTTTCCACAATCCTCTTGGGTTTTAACAACTTTAAATAGTTTTGTGTCATCTGCAAATTTGATAACCTCACTCGTTATTCCACTTTCCAGGTCATTTATGAATATGTCAAAAAGCAGCGGACCCAGCACAGATCCCTGGGGTACACCACTATTCACCTTTCTCCATTGGGAAAATTGGCCATTTAGCCCTACCCTCTGCTTTCTATCTTTTAACCAGTTCCTGATCCACAATAGTACACTGCCTCCTATCCCATGACTCTTTAGTTTTGCCAAAAGTCTCTCATGAGGGACCTTGTCAAAGGCTTTCTGAAAGTCCAGATACACAATATCAACCGACTCACCTTTGTCCACCTGATTATTCACTCCTTCAAAAAAACATAACAGATTAGTAAGACAAGATCTTCCTTGTCTAAAGCCATGTTGGCTGTCTCTCATTAGTTCATGACTATCTACATGCTGAGTAATTTTATTCTTTATGATGGTTTCTATCATTTTTCCCGGTATTGACGTCAGGCTCACCGGTCTGTAGTTTCCAGGATCACCCCTGGAACCCTTTTTAAAAATTGGTGTTACATTGGCGATCCTCCAATCTTCAGGTATTAGAGATGATTTTAATGATAGTTCACAGATTACTAATAGCAGGTCTGCAATCTCATATTTCAGTTCTTTCGATACCCTTGGATGTATACCATCCGGCCCAGGTGATTTGCTACTCTTCAGCTTATCTAATAGTTGTAATACATCTTCTCGATGTATCTATATTTCCTTCAATTCTTCTGCACCTTTAAATACCACTTCAGTCATGGGTAACATCCCTACATCTTCCTCAGTAAAGACTGAAGCAAAGAATTCGTTCAGTCTCTCCGCTATCGCCTTGTCGCCTCTTAGTGCTCCTTTAACCCCTTTATCATCTAATGGACCAACTGACTCTCTCACAGGCTTTTTGCTACGAATGCACTTGAAAAGGTCTTTACTTCGCGTTTTTGCTTCTGCAGCAAGCTTCTTCTCAAATTCTCCCTTTGCCTGCCTTATCAATGCCTTGCATTTGACTTGCCAGTGCTTGTGCTGTTTCCAGGTTTCGTCGTTTGGCTCTTTTTTCCATTTCCTGAAAGATGCTTTTTTGGCAACAACAGCCTCTCTGACCTCAACTTTAAACCATGCTGGCAGTTTTTTGGACTTCTATCCACTTTTCTTAAAGCATGGAATACAGCTGGTCTGGGCTTCCAAGATAGTATTTTTCAACAACAGCCAAGCCTGATGTACGTCTTTAACCTTTGCAACTGCTCCTTTTAGTTTTTTCTTGACTGTTTTCCTCATTTTATCATAGTCTGCCTTTCGAAAGTTAAAAGGTAGTACTGTGGATTTCCTTACTATCCCTCTTCCACTAATTAAATCAAAGGTGATCATGCTATGATCACTATTGCCAAGTGGCCCCAACAACCTTATCTCTTGCACTAGATCTGGTGTTCCACTAAGGATTAGGTCTAATATGGCTTCCCCTCTGGTCGGTTCATGAACCAGCTGCTCCAAGAAGCAGTCATTTATTTCATCTACGAACTTTATCTCCCTAGCATGTCCTGACGTGACACTGACCCAGTCGATACCGGGGTAGTTGAAATCACCCATTATTATTACTGTGCTGTAACTTTTGTTAGCTTCCTTGATTTCTTTGAGCATTTCATCATCCATTTGGTCATTCTGGCCAGGCGCTCGATAGTACACACCCCCACTGCCATTGCCTTCCCCCTTTTACATGGAATTTCAATCCATATAGATTCTACAGCAGATTTTGTTTCCTGTAAAACTTTAATCCTTTCTGACTCAATGCCCTCTCTAACATAGAGAGCAACCCCTCCACCAATTTGATCAGCTCTATCATTACGATATAGTTTGTACCCAGGTATCACAGTGTCCCACTGGTTGTCGTCCTTCCACCATGTCTCTGATATTCCAATCATATCTAACCTTTCATTTAGTGCTATATATTCTAACTCTCCCATCTTATTTTTTAGACTTCTAGCATTTGCATACAAGCATTTTAGAGAATGTATTTTATCCATATTAATTTGTCTGTTAGACATGAGTAATTTGGGATCTTTAAGCTCTGTCTGCTCCATACTTGAGGGCATTTGGGCTACTTTACTCTTTTGTGGAACCTCTCTGCTTTTGGTAGTATCCAAAAAGAGCAACAGAAGTTAGGGGGAGTAGAATTGTGTATTTTGGATATTTGGAATGTCTCCCAGTTCAAGGAATTGAAAGCACGTTTGAATCGAGAAACAGAAAGTATTGTACTTGTAATAAGAATCTTAAGAATGGCAATAGGTCATAGTGTTTCTGTTGCGAAAGAATTAAGTGTTTCTGATGAACTTATTGATAAAGTTGAAAGAGATTTGGACAGACATTATGAAACCTACAAAGAGGAGCGTGATAAATTATATTATGATCTAGGCTCTATTCAGGAAGCTATACACCAGCAAAATAACTCATGTTCTGGCACTGTTAAATCTGAAGCAGCTGTGGGAAATGATATTGTGCTTACTTATCCTTTTCATTTGTATCCAGTGGGCTTGACAGGTTCTGTGACTGTGCCTGCAAATTGGAGTCCTAAAGAAGTGTTTGACAGTTATAATCCCACTTGGGCAGCTCTAGATAATTTGCTCAGAACTGTGTTTATTTTAATCCAGCTGATTTTCATAGGGTCACGCATCCAGTTCGTGAAGATAACAAGATAACTGGCAATGGCCACTGAGAGACCCTGTGATAGATTTTCAAGAGAAGACTCAAAGAGATAATTTTGTTTTTATGTAGAGAAAAATTGTTAGAATCCCTTAAAGTAGTATGCAAACCTGTAAAGGATTGGTCGAGATTAACATCTCTAAGGCAGGATAGGGGTGAAAAGGTTACAGATTTTCACACTAGGTGTATGCTAGCTTTTAAAGACTATTCTGGTGAGGCAGAAGACACACCTTCAGGATTCACTAATATTTTTGTAAATGGTTTGATTCCGAGAATAAAAGAAATTTTGGAAACTTCAATAATAGATTGGTCAGCTAGAACAGCTGATGCAATTCTGGAAGGAGCTCGCTACAGTGAGTTGAAGTTTATCAAGGAACAGCAAGAAGAGCAAACTAAAATAGATGTGAAAAAGACTAAATTGCTCAACTTACAGATTGCTTCCATGCAACCACCCATGGGCAGGGGTAGAGGTAGAGGGAGAGGTTATGGGAACCCTCAGCGAGGGCGTGGACAGTCCAGAGGAATGCGTACTTGTGAGATTGGACATTTGCAGTGAGACTGCCCCCGGAATCAGAATCTTGATGTCCAGAAAGCTGATTTCCCTCCAGAAAAAGCTGAATTCACTCCCATATATCAGTGTTTCTCTAAACCAGAAGATTGTGGAAGTGATACATGGGATGCATGACTATTGTTGAATTTGAATATAACTCCTCAGGGTGAGTTAGAAGCTAAGCTGAGAGGATCTAATTTGAAGTTTGTTATTGATACTGGAGCTACCACATCAGCACTGCGTTTACAGGATTTGCCTGCCATTTATCACATTCAACTAGCACAAGTTCCGATGGTACACTGTGAAGGCATTGAGGGTAAGATAATTCCTCATCGTAAACTTGAATTTTTACCTTTGCAGATTGGAGAGACTGTGTATCCTACTAACTTCCTTGTAGGAGACACTTTACCAGTGAATCTTTTAGGTCGGGATTTTTTGGCTTCACATCATGCTACTCTATCCTGGATGAGTGGCATGTTATATTTCCAGCTGTATTCTCTCTCTGAAGTGCCGTCCCCTGCAGATACCAGTACCATTCATCCTGCTCTTGGAGAACTTCCTTCTACCCCGTGGGCAGTGCCGAGATCTAATGTCGGATGCCTTTCTATCCCTCCTGTGAAAATCACCGTGAAACCTGGAGTTCAGCTTCCTAGACTCAAGCAGTATCCACTGCCAGCAGCTGCCATTGAAGGAATTCGTCGTGTGATTGAAGGTTTCCAGAAACAAGGTGTCATTTATTCTACAACTTCACCATGTAATACTCCAATTCTTCCTGTACTAAAGGCTGACGGTAAGACTTATAGATTTGTGCAAGACCTGCGAGCAATAAATAATGTGATTTTGCCAATTTTTCCCTTGGTACCTAATCCACATGATATCTGGACACAGATACCTCCAGGGACTACCTGGTTTTCTGTTGTAGATTTGAGTTCTGCTTATTTTTCAGTAAGAATTTGCAAAGAAACCAGGTTTTATTTGCTTTCCATTTTGACAATAATCAATATACTTGGACCACTTTGTGTCACGAGTACACTGATAGTCCTGCATATTTTACGCAGGCCCTACGAACTGCATTGCTTGATGTAAGACTCAACCATTCCTCTTTAGTTCAGCATGTGGATGATTTGCTTTTATGTTCACCAAGTTATGAGATTTGTTTGTCAGATTCCTTGTCTCAGTTTAGCTCATATTGCTGATTTAGGATTCTTTCATTGCTTTTACCAGCAACACCAGTGTTACTGCATAGATTCCTGTTAATCTTTTGATAAACAATGGCTAGCAAATTTCTCAGATCTTACTGCTCCGCTTTATGCTCTCATTGGGAAAGAAGGACCTGAAGGTCTCATTGTACCCACATTATCACAGTGGGAAGCCTTTTTAAATATAAAAACTGCACTGGGAAATGCGCCATGTTTATCTTTGCCAGATTATTCTTTACCATTCAAACTGTATGTGGCTATTTCTGATTCCTCTGCTACCTGTGTGCTTTTACAAGCTTTCCCACCTGGTTGCAAGCCAGTAGGCTATTTCTCAAAGTGATTTGATGCAGTGACTTTGGGACTCCCACCATGTCTACGTAGTTTGGTAGCAGTGGCTTTTGCAATTGAAACTTACTGATTTTTAATTTTACAGCACCCTCTTGAAGTATATGCAGCCCTTCAACCCTTCTAGCTCCCTTGGCAGATCTTGTGGAGGAGGATGGGTCTCATGATTATTTCCAAACTATTTTGACATTTTCTCAAGCTAAACCTGAACTTTCCCCTATACCTTTGCCAGCCCCGAATGTACCTTTGTTTGTGGATGGTTCTGCTTTCAGAGATGAAACGGGCAAACTTCGTGTAGGCTATGCAGTCACAACAGTTAATGACGTAGTGGATTCAGCTTCTTTGCCGTTTACCAGTACACAGCTAGCAAAAGTGTTTGCAAAGGGCAACCATTTTGCAGACCAAGAAGCACGGCAAGCTGCTCTTCGAGCATCGGTGTCACTGACATTGCTGTAATTAACACCATCTAATATGACTTTGTTTTCCCTTTCATCTCTCTTGCAGCAATATACTTCCCTTGAAATCCAGACTCTGTGGACTTTGTGGGGTGCAACCTGTGTTGCACAGGGCTACTGGAGAAAGGATCATCTGCTTATTTGTCCTGACAGTCTATTGTTTCCACTTGCCCTGTTCCTGCACCATAAGCTTCACCGCTGTGGCTATGAATTATGCCTTTTTCGGTTCTCTGGTATCACCTGAACCTTTTTTTTTTTTTTTGGCACAGCTTGTCTGCACTGTTTCAAGACTGGCAGGGTAGGGTCAGCTTAGGGTCAGTTATAAGGGTTTCTGCCTTCCGGACTCTTTTTGATTTTGCAGCTTGTTTTGCAGATCTGCCCTGTGCCAGAGGAGGGAGGCGGTATTTGTTGGTGGTCACTTGTCTTTTCTCTGGATGGGTAGAAGCTGCTGGGGTTGCCATCAAATTACTGCTCACTCAGTTTATTCCTGTTTGGGGTGTACCTTTTGTTCTTTCTTCTTATCTGGGTCCAGCTTTCGTTGCGAGTGTCAGGGAGGGTACTGAAAATTTGGTTTGGTATTAAGAGACAACTGCACACTCCTTATGATCCGCAAAGCTCTGGCCAAGTGGAACGGATGACTAGGACACTCAAAGGTCACTTACACACTCTGACACAGAATTGGGCTACAGATTGGATGGAAGCCCTTTCTTTTGCCCTTATGGCAGTGTGTAATTCCCCCAGCCTGACACCATACGAAATAGTTACTGGACGTCCAGCTGTTTCTCCACATGACTTGGCAGTTATCCCGGATCCTCAATTATTGCGCAGCGATATTTTGAATTATTGCTCACGATTGCACTCAGTCCTGTCTGTTTCCCCTTTATTGCAGGTGAATCCTCAACGAGATGCTCCGTCAGAATCATCACATCCAGAAGTGAAGCCAGGGGATTGGGTCCTGATTAAGAATTTGCATCCAAAGACACTTCTGGCTCCCAAGTTCCTAGGTCCATTCCGTGTGCTCCTGGTGGGATACTCAGTTTGTAAAGTGGAAGGACATTCTCGTTGGATACATCTTACACAGTGTAAAAAGGCTCCTACACAGGATTCAGAAGGTGGTTCCCTGCATACCGATCAAGAGATTGCAACGCAGAGACTCATTGGACAACAGTGATATTGCAGAAAGGACTATCGTGATTAAGTGCTTTTTGAATGGACTAATTATGCAAAACACCTTCTTCCAGCATCTATACTGCTGCTTAGGTGGATAAAGTTAGTTTGAATTAGTGTTTTACTGATATATAAGCAATGACCTTTTGGCACTTAACCTCTACTTCATGAAGAGATTGAGAATTAGGGGGTAGTTATAGCTATAGTATATATCTTTATCATATTAAGAAGAGTAGGTGTATTTTCATTTTGTTTTAGAACATTTCTTTTTGGAGTAATTATAGTTTCCAATATTGAATGTTTCCTTATCTGGTCTTAGTTGTGTTGTGGCATATTATTGTTAATTAAGCAGTACTGCATTTAGAATCTTGGGAATGTTATGGGGAATATCCAAATAGTTTTGAGTCACATTTACACTCAGTTACAAAACATTTTAATCTATCAAATTGTGCAGTTTGCCTTCCAACTGTGACAGCCACTCAGCATGGGTTTCTACCACGAGCTAGGCCTAAAACCTTTCAAGAGTTTTGTGATATAGCTTTAATCTAACTACTGTACAATGGTCTCATACAAACATAGAGCCTAGAGTAGTTAGCTCTATGCCTCTAAAGTCCCCTCCAATATGTTTCATGGCTCAAAGTACAGGGAAAAAGGTAGGGGACACCCCGTGGAACATCTGTAGAATAGTAATGCTACATAATTCTTCTATCTGGTATAAGAAATCCCACATAAGAAAATCCTATATTTCAGTAGTACAATTAATGCAAGTTTAAGGGAACCAAGTGTATGATTATGACTTGTTACAGTATAATAGTTCTGGCTACCCTTTGAATGACTTTAGTTCAGACCTAAACATACCTAACTGGAGTTTCCCTTTGTTAGGGTATTACCATCCCTGGGAACATAATCTGTCTGCAGGAATTAAAGAAATGAGCATTACTCAGTGGGCTCTGAATAATTGTACGCAGAATACATCTTGTCCCCACAATTTGACAATTTGGGAAAATAGATTAGTGGCTTTAGAAGTTAGATTATTTTGTGTGTGGTAATCTTGCGTATACAGAACTTCCTAGAGGTTGGTCAAGTACTTGCTATGTTGCCCAGTTAGATACCCCGTGGCGTTTTTTTTGTTTACCTTACCAAAATATTACTTTATTAAAAACCCTGAATACTTCTATAAGAAGGAAAAGGGATGTTTCCCCTCAGGATAAAGCCATAGCAGCTGCACAACAGCTGGTAGATTCTACAAGTCCTTTAACTAAATCTCAGATAGACGTATTTACAGGTACTGTTTGGCTCTCAACCTTTGGAGCCATAGCATCCACCAGAGAATTTGGTACCCAGATTACGCGATTACAGGCAGACATTGAACTTACAGCCCTGGATCTCACAGAGGCAATTAGTGTGTTACAAGGTGCAGTGGACAAGGTGTCTGCTTATGCAGCCTAGAATCGCATGGTTTTAGACTATATCCTAGCGAAGGAAAATGGCGTGTATGGATTAATTATTGATTATTGTTTGCATGATGATGAAGGAAAAATAGTGAAAGGCCTACTAGTAAGGTTAGAAATCGTACTTTTGTTCCAAGTACTAGTTATGTAAGTTCTTTTTCAGATTTTTTTCAATTCTGTTTCTTCTTTCTGGAGTTCATTATCTAGGCCCCTTGCAAGGAATGTTAGCATCATTGTTTGGGTTTTTGGGAATTCTCATTTTAGGAGCATTAATATCTGCTTGCTGTAAGAAATCAGTGGACTCACTGACCCCTAAAATGATGTTACAGATTGACCCAGAATCTAGTTACAATCCTTCTTTAATATCAATATCTGAGTTTCCTTATCTGTGAAATGATTTTTTACAGAATCAGAGGAGGGACTGAAAGTAAGCTTGTCTGTACAGGGCTGTGTGCATGGCCAGGTTACTCAACCATATATTACTATTAGCCCTAAGAAAGAGTTAATACCATTTAGAGCTTATTACTCAGTAACATCCTTGAAAGACTCTGCTAAGATAATTAGATGGAAGGTTCCAAATAACATAAACACTCTTTGTTTAATAAAGATAAGTAAAGGGCAAGTTGTCTCCCAGTCTCGAGTCAGAGATATCAAATTGTCAGTATCAGAATTAATTAGAATTAATGTCTACACAGTTATGTCTGAGAATATGTGTGTCTCCTCATGATGACCTATGCTAATGAGAATTGAACTATGATGTTATGAATACGTGATGCGTGAAAAGTGAAAATCATGCTGTGTAATGGAATATTTACCTATAAATAAAGTGGTCGAAAGCTAAGATGGCAGAGTGAACAAGGTGCTAACTTGGTTTGCTCTCCCAAAGCTTTGGTTGTTTATTTTTAATAATACAAGTGTGTTGTGTATTATTTACTGATTTACCGATTCTCCTTCTCATTGCTTTGTGTGTGGATATCCGTTACCCCAGAGCCCTGGTGTGTTATCGGTGAGGGGGGTGCAGAGTACACTTTCATGAAGTGTATGTGGATTTATTTTGGGACCCCTGTGTCACTACAGCTGAGCCATCGTGGTAAATGGGACCAACTCCCACATACCAGCGGAAGTCAGATCCGTTAAACACTATCGGGCTCTTTGTAATATTTCTCCAATCATTTTTCATATTGGAGGTGTCCATATTACTGGATTGATTATACCAATTTATCATGACTGAGTTATTAATAAAATGAAAAGACCCATTAAACACATTATACGACAGGTTACACCTGTGTGAAAAAGCAATGGATGCATTTGTTATCAAACATAGATAAAATATCATATTTGGGTCAGCATATACACGCAAAGGATCATGTATCATATTCATCATATACCACGTCTGGGAGCAATTGAAAGATTCATAACAACTGGCAGAAAAATTATTATTATCTACACAAGCAAGTTGTCCTGCGTACTCATTTAAGGGAACCTTTGAAACGTGTACCGGAGCATATGCTACACCCTTTGGTAAAGGAGTACAGATAATACAGTCAGTTAAGTTCATCAGACTAACAATCTCCAAAACAGAGGATTTCCACAAATTCGGAGAGAGGAGTTCTCGCTTAATCCGGTGGGAACTATTGAGAGATACCTGAATCCAAGTTGCATTGTTCTCTGTCCGATGTGCCTGCGTCAAGGTCCTTTGTTTGTAAAATAGTATGTAGTCAGCACAATGACAACCGAGATCAATAATAAACAAGAAAGGGCCAGCCAGGCAGACTTCATGGATGGGGCGAGTCAGGCGTCTTCCAGGAATCCTCCGGTGCACTCTTGACGCGTGAGGCATGTACCCAGGTTGGATGCTTATCAGTCAGCATGGCTGTGCGAGTAACTGCAATAATCTCCTCCGGATCTCCAAACGGCGGATCCCACTGGCCCTTCTCATGAAACAGCTTTACCAGTACACGGTCTCTCAGGCGGAATGGGTGCGTCGGTTCTGTAGAAGGAAAAGGGAAAGCATTGTACACTTGTTCAGACACAGTGCATAAATATTTAGCTAGCTGTGTAGTATATTCTTCCTGTGCTAGCAACAAGTCATCCGCCATTATCACCGTTCCCTCGGGCCATTCCCAGGGTAAGGGTAAGGGTTGTCCCATCAGAATTTCAAAAGGAGAGAATCCAGGTGCCCCGGGGGTTAGCCTAATCTCTGCCAATACAGCTGGCAGATACATTGGCCACCTTCCTGGGGCGTGTTGTGTTGCCTTTTTAAATTTTTCTTTAATTGTTTGATTCATTTGTTCTACTATCCCTGATGACTGTGGGTGATATGGGACATGAAATTTCCAGTCAATAGCAAACATCTGAGTAATCTGTTGTAACACCTTAGAGGTGAACGCTGGTCCCTGAACAGAACAGAAGGGGACACCCAAAGCGGGGAATAACTTCCTTACAGAGAATTTCTGCTACTGTTCTAGCATCTTCCTTGGTCGTGGGAAAAGCCTCTGGCCACTTTGAAAACCTATCTACAATGACCAACAAATACTTATAACCCCCTATCGATCGTGGCATACATGTGAAATCTACTTGTAGGGCCTGAAACGGGCCTTGGGGTGGGGGTAAATGTTGCAATTGTCCTATTGCTTTTCCCTGCTGAACATTATTCCTTATAGGAATACCCAACCTTAACACAACGACCTATTAAATTATATTTTTTTGTCGGAGCTAGCCGTAGGAAGGTCGAAAGGGAAAACGACCTACACCAAGCGGGTAGCTACTTTTTTTATTTATTAAGGTTCTTCACCAAAATTAGAAATTATATAGCAAATGTAAAAACTTATCTCAGTTCAGAAACGCTGGTTATAAAGATCCTACTGCACGACGCGCACGTTTCGGGCACCTTTGCCCTCTTTCAAGTGCAATAACCAAGAATTTTCTTCTTCAACAGCCGTCCTCAAAACACCGTCAATGTAGCGCAGGTCTGAATTACAATGGCTAGTTAACCATCTTTTAAAGGAAGAACCAACCAATCAAGATCGGGAAAAACCCCCACATGACGGGGGAAAGTGGAAAATTATTTACATCTCTTTATCGCAAATCCGTACAAAGAAATAGTCTCTTACATTATCGAAGTTTCCATCCGGGTCCTTTACGACGGGGTCTCCCATATGGGCAATTTCTGCGTTTACGGTGCCTTTGTCAGTCCCTTGAGGCATTTAAAGAACATGCTCAGGATCTCCGAAGTCGTTTGATATCTCGGGGTTACCCAGTTTCTGTGGTTTCTCAAGCGTATTGTCACAGGGTGGACCTAGGGCAGCCTGAGAAAGTGCAGAGCAGTGTGAATGATCACGATAAAAGTGACAAGATAAACAGAGGAATGTTTGATGGTTGCCAGGGACAACCTAGGCACACATGCACAGAGCCCAGAAAGACACACCCAGAGAGCAAAGCAAGGGAGTTTGCTTTACCCAATAGAGTGCACAACTACCACCCTCAGAAAGCCCAACAATACCAGTAGTCACCGCTGGGGCAGATGAGGTGTGACATATAAATGGCGTAGTTGGCAGGATAATTTTTCGGGGGGCATAAAAAGTTGCCTGAAAAAGGAAAAAGAACAGTGCTGAAAACCAGAAAAAAAAAAAAAGTCTGATGCAGGAAATATTGGAGAGGATTCGGCTGGCAGACCGGCCAACGGTGGAAAAGACCTTTTTCTCACATGCTGGAGTCTACCAGGAAACTGAGGTATTGGTAACCTGGGTGGATGGGAGAGGATATTGTGAGAAAAGGGGTGATATAAAGGGAGAAAAAAAAAAAAAGAAACCTTTGTGTGTGTTTTGTACCGCACTTGGTGGTCTCTTTCTCTTTATTTCAGGTGCAGAGCGAAAGGAAAAGAGGATGGATCCCCAAGATATGCTGGCCTGGATGGGCGAGCAGTAGTACGGCGGATGGGCGAGCAACAGGAAAAGCAGGCCAGGATGATACAACACCTGCAGGAACAATATATGGCAGCGATGCAGGAGCAGCAAAGACCGCTATTGGAAGCTATGACTGCGCTACTAAGGAAGTCTTCAGAGAAAGAATCTACAGTACCGCAAGTAGACATACATACAGGTCTTGCTTTGAGACATTTGGGGCATGAAGATAACCCCGATGACTTTATTAAAGCGTTTGAGCGCATAGCAGGGAATTTAAAGTGGCCTACAGAACAATGGGCGATGCGATTCGCCATGACTCTAAGCGGAGAGGCTTTATCTGCCTTTAAGGCCATGCCAGCTAGCCTAGCTAATAATTATGCTGAAATTAAAAAGGCAGTAAAGGATCGCCTTGGTCTAACACCTAGGCATTACAAACGGTTGTTCAGGGAGGCAATAATGTTGGAGAGTGAGACTCCAAAGGCTTTGTGCCAGAGGCTCAAGAGCCTGCTTTATAAATGGTTAGACCCTGAGAATAGGATGCTGGAGTCTGTATTAGATGAGCTTGTTTTAGAGCAATTCTTGTTAGCTATACCACAGGAAATGAAAATGTTCCTAACATTACAAAATTGCTCAAATACTGAAGAAGCAGCTAAAATGGCAGAGGTGTTTAAGGAAGCAAAGCATGCTACTGTGTCAAATGTGAGCCTTTTAAAAGGTACAGGTGTGAATGGGACGGATGAAAGTAAAAAGTATACACCCAGGAGAGTGAATGAGTATAACCCTGGTAAGAGGAACACTAGGAGGTGCTATAGATGTGGCAGACCAGGCCACATGGTAAAAGAATGTCAAACTAAGACAGTCCTTATGGTAGGGGCAGAGAAGCCAGTGCCGAAAGGCATATGTTTGCAGGTACAAGTTGATGAAGAAAATGCTTTGGCTATACTTGATTCTGGGGCAGAACAGAGTATAATTGCCCAAGAGTTTTGGGAAACTTTAAAGCAGTCTCGCCCGGTAACCCCAAAACAAGTAGCAATAAAATGTGTACACGGTGCACAGCTTCCCTATCCCTTACGTCAAGTAAGCGTCAAGGCACTAGGGGCAGAAAGAAAGTTACAGGTAGCAGTAGTCCCTGGGCTACCCCAAAAACTAATTTTAGGATGAGACTGGCCTTCATTTCCAGGTATATTGAGCCAGGGGGTAGGCATGAAGACGGGATTGGTCTCCACACGATCCCAAGCCCCGGTAGTTGAACCCCACGAAACCCCGGTAGTTGAACCCCAAGAAATCCCGGTAGGTGAACCTCAAGAAGCCCCAGGGGAGGGAGTAGAAACACCTACAGAAGAGGAGGTTAAAGAGGCCCCTGAGAAAGGGACAGAAGCGGAAGAGAGGGATCCACTACCTAACCATGATGAGTTAGTTCAGAGCCCGGTGGGGGAAGGAAAGAAAACCAGGGCTACCAAACGACAGGAAAGGGATAAGAGAGCCAAAGGAAGAAGGGAACTAGAAACAGGGGAAGGGTTACCCTGGGTCCCCGCTGCCCTCGTCCAAAAGTTTCCATCCTTTCCGATGGAGCAGAGAGCAGACTTGGCCTTAAAAAGAGCTTTCGAGTGGGCCCAGATGGATCGTAATACATTACCACGATTCTTACTCGATGAGAATATTTTATATAGGGAAAGTCTAGATCCCTATACAGGAGCTGTGAGGAAGCAGCTGGTGGTGCCAGTAGCCTTTAAGGCGGTAGTTTTACGCTTGGCACATGACCATCCAGTTGGGGGACATAAAGGTGTCCAAGGGACACTGGATCAGATTTTAGCATGTTTTTATTGGCCAGGGGTGTATCAAGAGACCAAGCGGTATTGCGATGCTTGCCCTGCCTGTCAAAGGGTCTCTATATCCAGACCCAAGACTGCACCCTTGATACCCTTGCCCACAATAGCTATGCCTATTAGGCGAATGGGGATAGACATCGTAGGCCCATTGATAAAAACGCCTAGGGGTTTTCAGTATCTATTAGTTATTGTAGACCATGTGACCCGATTCCCATGGGCTATACCCCTTAGGAATATATCTGCTAAAATCATAGCGCAGGAGCTAATAAAGCTGTTCTGCGAGGTGGGGTTTCCCCAGGAAATCCTAACGGATCAGGGTACCAATTTTGTTTCTAGGTACCTTGCTAGAGTCTGGGAGGCGTTCGGTATACACCACATAAAAACGTCAGCGTATCAACCCCAGACCAATGGGTTGGTGGAGCGCACCAACCAATCAATAAAGCATTTGTTGCGAAGAGGCCTAAGAAAGGGGGAAATGATGGAATGGGATACATTACTCCCGTTCGTGATGTACGCCTGCAGAGAACGAGTTCAAACCTCGCTAGGAGTATCTCCATTTGAACTTCTGTTTGGGAGGTCGCCAAGGGGAGTATTAGATATTTTAAAAGATGAATGGGTAGAACCCAGAGTACCCGAGGTGGGGATCCCACAGTTTTTGAAGGAATTAAGGACGCGCCTAAGGAAAACGTCCCAAGCCTCAATGGAGAACTTGAACCGTAGCAAGCAGCGCCAGAAAAAATATTACGATAGGGATACACAGACCAGAGAACTGGCCGCAGGGGACAAGGTCCTCATACAAGTGGCGGACCCCGGTCCGAAATTTGAATCTAGATGGAAAGGCCCAGCCGTGGTAGTGAAAAAAGTAGGTTTTGTGTCATACCTAGTGGAAAATGAAAGCGGGCGTAGGCAAATATACCACATCAATGTATTAAAACCGTGGAAGGAAAGGGTGGCCACAGCTAATTTGGCTTACCACGAGCAGCACTGTAGAACTCCGCAAGGGATTACATGCTGTCCGCTAAAAACTGCGGCAGCAAGTAATGTTTTAAGGGGGGGAATGTGTCACAGGGTGGACCTAGGGCAGCCTGAGAAAGTGCAGAGCAGTGTGAATGATCACGGTAAAAGTGACAAGATAAACAGAGGAATGTTTGATGGTTGCCAGGGACAACCTAGGCACACGTGCACAGAGCCCAGAAAGACACACCCAGAGAGCAAAGCAAGGGAGTTTGTTTTACCCAATAGAGTGCAGCTGAGTGAAGGTGGAGTCAGGAGACACGCAGATAAAATAGACTCCCAAACATTTGGAGAGGGAACCTTTGAGAGAGAGGAAATCCTTGAGAGAGGAGTCGAGGAGAGAATCCCTGAGAGAGGAATTGGAGCAGCAGCAGATACGGTTGAAGCCATGCAAAGCCTGGAGCTGGCATGAGGAAGACGACGACAGTGAAAGTGAGTCAGTAAGGCAACAGGGGAGCTGGTGTGAAAGTTGGAGAGAATCCAGAGACCTGTGTGGTTCTGGGAGAAGGCAACACCCTGACAGCGTGAATGTGTTTGGAAGGCAAGAGAAATATAAGAAGACTGCAACAGCAGGTACAGGGGCAAAGAGTGAGTACAAGGGCTATTTGCTATCTGAAAGGGAAGAGCCCTGGAGGCATAGAAATACCCACATAAAGCCCAGATATTCAGAGGCTGATAATAGCTTTTCCCCTGATTATAAAAACACTAAGAGAAGGGGGTTTCACTTACCAAGAAAAGCTGAAGAAATCCCTTATCACCGTGAGCTCCCAGCTTCTAGGGAAACACCGTTACACCGTTTGCAATCAGGCACAGCCGAGCTTGGAAAGCTAGGGCAGACCCGGCCAGGAGCCTACCGTAATTACCCAGCTAGTAGGTCAAACAAGGACCTGAGGTATTCGTTAAGGCACCAGCAGGGGCAGGGCTCTGGAAGAGACAACTCAGAGCTTTACGATATTTCCCAGAGGGGCAGTTCTGCACAAGGGAAGAGAAACTTCTTAAGTGACGAGGCAAGCCTGCCATACTTTTACCCCACGTTTGAAGTGAATAATGAAGATACTAATGAACAGGAGTTAATGGAGTATGAAAACTCAGAAGCATTAACAAGTCCAGAGATGATGGATTGTTCTCTCACTGTAATAGAGCCAGAATTCTCACTGAGGTAAATGTGAATGTGTGACCTTAACTCCAGTATATAAGAGGCAAGGCTGCAACTCTCTCTCTCTCTAGCCAAACAGACAATTAGGCTGTTTGTTATTTGCTTTTGTTTAAAAGTTACAAGCTGAAGGAAGCTAATTTTGTTGTCTAGTTATATTTTGTTATAAGCCAAAATAGGCTATTAATTTCCGTTGTATTTGAAAGAAGAAACCTCAAGGGACGGGGAATAAAACCCTAAAAAGAAAAAGAAAGTTTTCCTGTGTGATCTATATATATATATAAGCAAGGCACAACTACCACCCTCAGAAAGCCCAACAATACCAGTAGTCACCGCTGGGGCAGATGAGGTGTGACAGTATAAAAGGGCACGGTATACTCACAGGGAATGGCTGTTGGATTCTGCATATGTTGCATCAAAGTCATCAAATGTGTCTAAAATCACGGGGGTATTACCCTATACAGATCAGAGTAAGGAAGTCCTACATATTTAAAAGTCACATTGGGCAATTCTTCAGCTTCATGACTGTTTTAAAGCACCTCTACAGATTGCTTTCTCTAGGGGCCGAAATTTGGGTGACTGCCTTGTAAAAACATCTATGATAGAGGATCGTTTTACACATCGGGAACCTGTTCATGGTCATTCGACATGTCAAAATTGTGCATATTGTGCTTCTACATTAACTGGCATTGAATGGAATCATCCAAAAACGCAACGGGTCTATCGACGTCGATGGGACACAACTTGTGACTCTACTTATGTTGTGTATTTAATTAAATGCCCTTGCTCCCTTCTATACATAGGTCGAACTATTCTTCCCATGAGACGTCGTTTGATGGAACATGCATCTCGACATCGCCGTGAAGTAGCCTCAGCACCTATGGTTTCCCATTGCTTAGAACGTTCTCATAAATTTGAGCAACTTAATTGGTCTATAATTGATCATGTTCCAGCTGATCCTCGAAGAGGCCATAGAGAGGAATGCCTTCAGCGTTTAGAACAACGCTGGATATTTCTTCTCGATACGGTAGAGCCGGAAGGCTTGAATCGAGAAATTGATTGGCAGAGCCTACTGTGAAAGAAGCTGTCGTCATTATTTTGTTTTACCAATCGAATATGGGATTCCCCGTCATGTGGGGGGTTTTCCCGATCTTGATTGGTTGGTTCTTCCTTTAAAAGATGGTTGACTAGCCATTGTAATTCAGACCTGCGCTGCATTGACGGTGTTTTGAGGACGGCTGTTGAAGAAGAAAATTCTTAGTTATTGCACTTGAAAGAGGGCAAAGGTGCCCGAAACGTGCGCGTCGTGCAGTAGAATCTTTATAACCAGCATTTCTGGACTGAGATAAGTTTTTACATTTGCTATGTTGTTGTTGTTAAGTGCCGTCGAGTCGGAGTCGACTCATGGCGACCCTCTGGATAGCTATCCTAAATTGTGTTCGGTCTTCAGTCAGGCGGCTCATTGTTGACAGACTGGTACCCGTAGCTGCTGTTATTGTAGCAATCCATCTCATTGCTGGCCTTCCTCTTTTGCGTTGACCTTCTATCTTGCCAAGCATGATGTCTTTCTCTAATGATCTCTCTCTTCGCATGATGTGTCCGAAGTATGAAAGTCGAAGTCTTGTCATCTGAGCTTCTAAAGAAAGCTTAGGTTTGATCTCTTCTAGTACCGACTGGTTTGTTCTTCGGGCAGTCCATGGTATACACAGTATTCGCCGCCAGCACCATAATTCAAAGGCATCAATTTTCTTCCTGTCTGTCTTTTTCACTGTCCAGCTTTCACATCCATATGATGTTATTGAAAATACCATGGCTTGAACAAGTCGAATCTTTGTATGGAGAGAGACATCTCTGCTCTTGAGAATCTTATCTAGGTCTTTCATAGCCATTCTGCCAAGAGCAATGCGTCGTCTGATTTCTTGACTGCTTGTTGCTTCTTTATTGATAGTTGATCCAAGTAGGTTAAAGTTGTTCACGATTTCAATTTCTTCTCCTTCAACGATGAACCTGTTGATTATGCCAGTTGTCATGATCTTTGTCTTCTTTACATTAAGGTGCAGGCCCATTTTGAGACTATGTTCTTTGATTGTGAGAAGCAAATGTTTCAGATCATCTTCACTTTCAGCCAGTAATGTGGTATCATCAGCATAGCGAAGGTTGTTGATGAGTCTTCCACCAATCTTCACACCTCTGTTGTCTTCATACAGTCCTGCTTCTCTGATGATTTGTTCTGCATATAAATTAAACAGGTAGGGGGAAAGTATGCAGCCTTGTCTTACACCTTTGCTTATTTTAAACCATTCTGTTTCTCCTTGTTCCGTTTGAACTGTTGCTTCTTGATCAATGTACAGATTACGCAAGAGAACGATCAGGTGTTCTGGTATACCCATGCTTCTTAATGTGGCCCAGAGTTTCTCATGGTTTACACAGTCAAAAGCCTTGCTATAGTCGATAAAGCACAAATAGATATCCTTTTGGTATTCTTTAGTCTTTTCAAGGATCCATCTCACATCCGCAATGATGTCTCTCGTTCCTCGCCCTTTCCTGAACCCTGCTTGCACTTCAGGTAGTTCTTGTTCTAGGTATGGCTGTAGTCTCTTTTGAATAATCTTCAGTAGAATCTTGCTGGCATGTGGGATCAGAGCGATTGTGCGATAATTTCCACAGTCAGTTGGATCACCTTTCTTTAGTATTGGTATAAACACAGATCTTTTCCAGTCAGTTGGCCATGATGTTGTCTTCCATATTTCTTGGCAGAGCCTTGTAAGTACGGTAACAGCTGCATCAGATTGCTGCAATACTTCTATGGGAATGCTATCAATGCCTGGTGCTTTGTTCTTTGATAAGGCTTTCAATGCTGCTTCAACTTCTTCTTTCATCACCAATGGTTCCTGATCATAAGGTATAGGTTGAAACGGCTGTTGGTCCACTTGATCTTTATCATATAAAAACTCTGTATATTCCTTCCACCTTTTCTTGATCTTCTCAGCATCATTCAACATAGAACCTTGAGCATCTTGTAACATTCCAATTCGAGGCTGGAACTTTTTCTTTAACTCTCGCAGCTTTAGGAAAGCCGATCTTGTTCTTCCTCTAATAGTTTCTGCTTCTATTTCCTTGCAAGTGTCATTGTAGTACTTTTCCTTGTCCTGTCTTGCTGCACGTTGGAAATCTCTGTTGAGTTCTGCGATTGTCTTTCTTTCTCCTTTGGCTTTAGCTTCTCTGCGTTTCTGGGCAATTTTCAGAGTTTCTTCCGTCATCCATTTTGGCCGTTTTTGCTTTTTCACCTTTTGTAGAGACTTCTCGCTTTCTTCCAGCACAACCTTCTTGATGTCATTCCATAACTCTTCCGGAGCTCTGTCATTTGTATCTAAGGCAGCAAATCGATTTTGCAGGCAGTCTTTAAATTCCAGTGGTATATTCTCAAGGTCATATTTTGGTGCATTCATGAGTGGTTTGCTCTTTTTCAACTTTAGCTTGAGTTTGCATACTAGTAGTTGATGATCTGTACCACAGTCAGCTCCAGGTTTTGTCTTTGTTGATGTTACAGAGCTTTTCCATCGTTGACTTCCACAGATGTAGTCAATTTGATTTTTATACAATCCATTGGGTGAAGTCCATGTGTACAGTCGTCGCTTGTGTTGCTGAAAGAAGGTGTTTGAGATGAATAGATCATTGGTCTTGCAGAATTCTATCAATCTTTCTCCAGCTTCATTTCTGTTGCCAAGTCCATATTTTCCAACTACTTTGCCTTCTTCTTTGTTGCCAACTTTTGCGTTCCAGTCACCCATGACTATCAGGATATCCTGTTTGCATGTTCTGTCAATTTCAGCTTGTACTTGTTCATAGAACTCTTCAATTTCATTCTCTTCTGCAGCTGTTGTTGGGGCATATACTTGAATTATAGTTGTGTTGATAGGCAATCCTCGTAGACGAATAGAGATTAAGCGTTCGCTGACTGCATTGTATTTCATTACAGTTCTTGCAAGTTTCTTCTTTATTATAAATGCAACACCATTTCTTCTTTGTCTTTCATTTCCAGCATAGTAGACCATGTGATCATCTGATGCAAAGTGCCCGATGCCAGTCCATTTCAGTTCGCTGACACCCAACAGATCAAGTTGTACACGTTCCATTTCATTCTTGACCACTTCCAACTTCCCTTGGTTCATGCTTCGTACGTTCCATGTTCCAATGTGTAAGACATCTTTACAGCTTCTGACTCTCATTTCATGCGCAGCTACATCAGCAGTCAGACTTCCCGAAGGCTTTGATCCAACCACATCATAAATGCTGGCTTTACTCTGAAAAGTCTTCAGCTCTTCCCCAGTAGCTAGTTGAGTGCCTTCCGACCTGGGAGTCTCATCTTCCAGCACCATAGCACAATTTGTTTTGTTGTAACTATCCATTGGGTTTTCATGGCAAGATACAGAAGTAGATTGCCGGGCCTTCCTTCCACGCAGTTTAAGTTTGGTGTTGTTGCCGTTGTCACAGAAATGTGATCCTCCGCCGTCAACACTATCCCATTCTGCTGGTGCCCAGATGGGTGGTTTGTCTTCGTCTGGCACCTCAGCTGAGACCTGTCCATCTTGGGAGACCCTGCCAGTAGTTAAACTACCGATAGTTTAGCTCTCAGCATCACTGATGCACACAAGCCCTCACAGCACGACAAGCTGCAAACCATTTGCTATATAATTTCTAATTTTGGTGAAGAACCTTAATAAATAAAAAAAGTAGCTACCCGCTTGGTGTAGGTCGTTTTCCCTTTCGACCTTCCTACGGCTAGCTCCGACAAAAAAATATAATTTAATAGGTCGTTGTGTTAAGGTTGGGTATTCCTATATGATTATTGATTGGCCCAGACCTAAAGGTTTCTTCTATATTGAACATTATTCCTTAGCACATACTAAGCATTGACTCAATTGTGATTCCACTAAATGAGGCAAATCTCTGCAAACAAATATTTCCTGTAACTCCTTAAGAACCGTCTTTCTGTTTTTATGCCCTACCCCATGTACTTGACCAATTAAGAGAGGGGCTGCCGCTTTCGGTAGTCCTCTTCGCCCCCTTTTTCCTGCCAAATCTGTGCTGAATTTAAACTCATATTATGCTGTTCCCAATACATAATATCCTTGGGATCTGCAGCAGCCTGTAAGTGGTGCAGAGGAAAAAAATGTTCAAGAGGGGAAACATAATATTCAGACAATGGAGGATCAGACAAATAGTAAGAAACTGTCGGCATGCCCTGAGAGATATTATTACTATGTAAGAATTCAATTTTGGCTTGTGCACACTGTTTGGCTGCAAGATCAGCTAAGGCATTACCTTGAGAGGCAATAGAAGTGTCATATCTGTGTGCAGTACATTTAATAATGGCGACTTCTTTGGGTTTACATAAGGCGGCCAGCAGTTCATTAACCAATTGTGCATGACAAATTGGTTGTTTTCCATCCCCTACGCCCCCATAAGAGACCAAAATCATGCACCACCCCAAAGGCATACCTGGAATCTGTATAAATGTTAACACGTTTATCAGCAAATAATTCACAGGTTCTAGTAAGCACTACCAATTCTGCAGCTTGTGCAGAACCATAAGGTAATAACTGGGCTTCATGCAAAATATTTGGGAGTTCTACAATGGCATAAGAAGCAATGTAGGCGTTGTCTGCGGGACAGACACAGCTCCCGTCCACAAATATATGTGGAGCGTCCGGGAGTGGGGAGGAGGGCAAATCAGGATGTACTGACGTCTCAAAGTTAATCAACTTTAAGCAATCATGTTCTTCTTGGGGCAACTCAGAATCATCTACTGGGCGCATTAAGGCCTGCAAGGCCAGCATCGGGGTAAAGGCAGCGGATTGCTGTTTAACCGACAACCCTTCAGTAGTTGTTAAAATTACCTCACACCCACTAAGGCGCTGGGCTGTCATGTGTTGCGTAGTAAGGTTCTTTAACACATTTAAAACAGAATGGTTAGAAAACAGAATAGTCTCATGAGACAGGGTAATTGGGGTAGTCATCTGTACGGCAATAGCCGAAGCCGCCAGGGCTCACAAACATGCAGGCATACCCAGGGCCGGCCCGTCCATTGAGCAAGAATGGTTTTTGCACAGGGCCCCGCGTTTTAGGGGGCCCCGCGCAAAAAACATCTTGCATCAGCCCAGCTAGATTTAAAAAACGCAAACCGGCTGCTGCTGCCGCTGCCACCGTGGCAGTGGCAGAATCGACCATCCCGCGGGGCCCCCCCGCCCTCCAGAGTTCTCCGTGAAGTCTCAGCATCGGCTGTCAGAGCCGCGTGAAGAGAGAGCTTCTCCTCTCGCGGCTCTGTTAATTTCCCATCAGCCCCGCGGCGGGATTAACAGAGCCGCGAGAAAGGGAAACTCTCCCTTCGCATGGCTCTGAAAAGCCCACGCTGAGACTGCACGGAGAACTCTGCAGGGTGGGGGGGGCCCCGCGGGATGGTCGATTCTGCTGCTGCCACGGCGGCAGCGGCAGCTGGTTTGCATTTTTTTTTAAACTTAGCTGGGCTGATGGGGGGGGAGAGGGTTAGGACTGGTAATGGGCTATGGGGGGTTAGGACTGGTAATGGGCTGATGGGGGGAGGGGGTTAGGACTGGTAATGGGCTATGGGGGGTTTAGGACTGGTAATGGGCTATGGGGGGGAGGGGGTTAGGACTGGTAATGGGCTAAGGGGGGGCTAAGACTACAAGTGGGCTGATGGGAGGATTCAAGGCAGACAACAGGCACAGGGAGAGAAGCCAAAACAACAGAAGGGAGGCAACAGTACACGACTGGACTAGGCAACAGCACTAAAGACAAGCAAACAAAGACTCAAGGGGGGGGGCATCGGGGGGAAGGTCAAAGGCTTGTTGGAACAGGTGAGTTTTCAGTTGGTCCTTAAATTTGGAGTATGAAGATTCTAGTCGGAGGGAAGGTGGCAAAGCATTCCAAAGGGAGGGGCCTAGAAAAAAGAAAGCGGAGTGACGGGTCTGTTCTAAGTGTGCTTGTGATGGAGAGGGTAAGGACAGGCGATTAGCATGCAGGGAACGGAGTTGACGGTAAGGTGTGTGCAGAGATATAAGATCAGCCAGATAACGGGGAGTAGAGGTGTAGTTGGCTTTATGTGTTAGAATAAGAAACTTATAACGGAATCGAAAGCGGAGAGGCAACCAATGTAAGCGGAATAGGATGGGAGTGACGATAGGAAAAATTGATAAGACGAGCTGCCGTATTCTGAATTAGCTGAAGGCGCTTAAGTTGAGTGGCAGGAAGGTTAGCTAGGAAAACATTGCAGTAGTTAAGTCTGCTGATAACCAAGGCCAAAACAAGGGTAATCAGTGCAGTAGAAGGGAGAATGGACCGAACAGCTCTAATTTGTCGTAGGACTGTGAAAGACCGGCGGGTGAGAGTGGAAATGTGACCAGAGAAAGAAAGAGTGGAGTCCAGAGTAACCCCCAGGTAGCGGAAGGAGGAGACAAGCAGAATTGGAGTGAGATTGATCTGAGGAGCAACAGTCGGACAGGAGCCACTCAGGGAGACCCACATAGCTGTAGACTTTACCGGATTGAGATGCAGAAGGTTAAGGGAAAACCAGGAAGCGATATGAGCAAGGCATCGATTAAACTGAGAGATGTCAAGGTTCAGTGGTGAAGTATGATACAAGAGACTGGTAATGGGCTATGGGGGGAGGGGGTTAGGACTGGTAATGGGCTATGGGGGGGCTAAAACTACAAGTGGGCTGATGGGGGGGTTAGGACTGGCAATGGGCTATGGGGGGGTTAGGACTGGTAATGGGCTGATAGGGGGGAGGGGGTTAGGACTGGTAATGGGCTATGGGGGTTAGGACTGGTAATGGGCTATGGGGGGGCTAAGACTACAAATGGGTTGATGGGGGTTAGGACTGGTAATGGGCTGTGGGGGGGGGGTTAAGACTGGAAGTGGGCTGATGGGGGTTTAGGACTGGAAGTGGGCTGATGGGGGGTTAGGACTGGTAATGGGCTATGGAGGGGGCTAGGACTGGTAATGGGCTGGGGGTTGCTAGGACTGGAAATGGGCTGAGTGGAAGGGGGCTTGAACTGCATATAGCTGATGGGGAGGGGGGCTTGGAATGGAAATGGGCTGTGAGGGGAGGGTGCTAGGACTGGAAATGGGCTGAGTGGGGGGGGGCTTGGTCAGGAAATGGGCTGATGGAGGGGCTAGGATAGGACTGGAAATGGGCTGTTGGGGGGTGCTAAGATTGGAAATGGGCTGTGGTGGGGGCTTGAATTGAAATGGACTCATGGAGGGGCTAGAATTGGAAGTAGGCTTGGATTGGAAATGGGCTGAGTGGAGGGGAGCTAGGATTTGACATGGGCTGATAGTGGGGCTAGGAAAGGACTAGAAATGAGTTGATGGGGGGCTGGGATAGGATTGGAAATGGGCTGATGGGGGGCTAGGACTGGAAATGGGCTGATGCAGGGACTAGAAGGGAGAGGATGCTGGGTGGGGCTGGAACTAGAAGGGAACTGATGTTGGGGGAGGATTAGAATGGGATGGAGCTGGGAGAGTGAAATGGAGAGCAAAAAAATATTTTGTGTGGGAGGGAAGACAAATCTACAATTGGCCGGATATTGGGAGAGTAAGTGGGAATTGAGGATGGAGGGGTAAAATTTGAGTGGATGAAATAGGAATGAGGAAAGAGCAAAAGGAGAAAGATTAGTATGTTAAAGCAGATGTAGAGAGAGAGAATGGAAAAAACTAGAAGAGAGAAGAAAGGACAAATGGACAGCAGACGATGGAGAGTTAGCAGAAGACACGAAGAAACCAGAAGAAAGTGGCTGGAGCAATTGCCACTGAAAAAAAATGCACAAAAGGTAGAAAAATATCTCTTTATTTTGAATTTATTAACTGGAATATGTCAGCTCTGGGAAATGTGCATCATTAACCCCTGCGCTTTGTTTAGTACAAGAGGAAATTCATTTATGGTTTTATTTCTACAGTGTTGTACATTCCAAGTTTGGCTTTTGTGGTTCCCAGTTTAATTATTGTCTTCCTGTTTCTAAATTGTGATTCGTTGTTTGGTGATGGTTTATGTTCTGCATGCGTAACTGAGCTGAGGTATTCTGTTTATATAATTCCTATTTGACATTGCCACTTGTTCTCTTTCCCCAGTAGGTCATGTATTGTTGTTCTCTGAAATATATTGGTTTAATATTTGCAGTGTTGCCTTTTGATAGGTAGAGTATGGTGCTTTGTGAATCCTGGTAGTGCTGTTAGGATACGGCGGGTTTGCTATGGCTTCTAAATGGGCAGTGTTTGTAGTAGTTCCTAATGTGCCTGGCAGTTGGTACTGGATTATAGCAATGTAGAAATCTTTTAGTCTTTCTTTATCCATATACTCATTAAGAGGCATGTTTACTAAAAGTTAGTGTATGGTAACATTATGCAAATATTTATGCAAATGAGGCCCCGCACCGTATCTCCGCACATGGCCCCGCACCCCCTTTGGGCCGCCCCTGGGCATACCCCTGTACTTGGAGGGGCAATCTTTTCGATAAATATGCAACTGGGCACATTTCCACCCCCCCCCCCCCCGTGGTCTTGAGCCAAAATAGCTGCCATAGTTCTTCCCTCTTCCCTTACATATAAGTAAAACATTTTCCCATAATCGGGTAGTCCAAGTGTAGGAGCTGAGATTAGCAGCTTTTTCAAAGTAGCAAATGCAGAAAGCATTTCTTCAGTCCATTCAATAGATGCAGAGCCTGGTAACTGCAAAGTAGCCCTTCGCAATATGGAATCCCAATAAGCACAGTCTGGGATCCAAGCACGACAGAAGGATACTAATCCAAGGAAAGCCAGCATTTGTGTCACTGTTGTTGGAGATAATTTTATAATTGCCTGTACTCGGGGGGGGGGGGGGGGGAGAGCGCCCAGTTTCCAGGGAACAGCACAAACCCCAAGTAGGTAACACGCTCGCAGCACCACTGGAGCTTTTTTAGAGAAGCCTTATGTCCATGGGAGGCTAGATGGCAGAGCAAGGATACAGAGTCGTTTTCACATTCTGTGATTGTTTTAGAACATAACAACAAATCATCCATATACTGGAGAAGGGTGGAGGAACAAGGCAGATGCCACATTTCAATTGATGCCTAAAGAACAAGAGAATATGCCACCGGGGAATCAATGTATCCCTGCGGCATGCGAGTCCAGGTATATTGTTTGCCTGCATGTGTGAAAGCCATAAGAGGCTGCGTGATGGGATCTAGTGGTATACTAAAAAAGGCATTAGCTAAATCAATAACCGTGAAGCATTTGGCTTCTGTAGGAATAAGAGTAAATAGCCCGGCAAAATCGGGCATCACCAGTGCCTGTGGGACAACAAGCTGATTTACGGCCCATAAATCCTGGGTAAAACTGAACCCATCTCCCTTAGGGACGGGATTCATGGGAGTATTATAAGGAGAAACAGTAAGAACTACAATACCTGCTGCAACAAAATCCTGGTACATGGACTGCAAAGCAGTTTCCTTAGGGCCAGACAAAGGGTACTGTCGAATACAGATGACAGCTTGAGGATCCTTCAAACGTGCCACATACGGCGTACAGGGGAACAACCCAGCATCAGTTGGGGAGGTGGCCCAGAGTTTAGGAGGAACCTTAGACAACCCATGCGCCTCTGTAGAAATCATATTTAATAAAAAAGGAGAGGGCAAGGCAAAAGAGCCATCTGAATTACTAATAGTTACTGCTTCTAAGCGATACAACAGGTCCCGCCCCAGGAGACTCACTGGACAGGAGGGAATAATCGTAAATGAATGTGTAAACAGAACAGTATTGTTACCAAGCGCGGAGACAGACAACGGGGCTGAAATCCATGTGGGGGTAGAGGTTTCATTTATCCCAACTGAGGCAGGACCTGGCGTTAAGGGTTCCCTACAAACAGAGGCATGCAATGTAGAGCAAGTCGCTCCCGTATCGATTACAAAGGAGACTTGCTGGCCATTAATGCACAACGTACAACAAGGGGGCTCCTTCCATCCACCCGTTAACTGAACCCAGATCGGAACCGTTGCCTCAGGGCAGCCCTATGGGCGTTGCGGGGGCTGTTGCCATGTAATAGGGATAACAGGGGTTGCAGGGCTACTAGATGGGGAAGGGAGTGGTGCCGATGGCGTCGCAGGAGGGGGCAAAGCCCACCCCCCCTGAGTCGGCACAGGGCCGCTACCTGCCATGTAAGGGCACCCATTTTTCCAATGTCTTTGTTGCTTACAATGAAAACAAATCTGATTCCTAGATATTCCTTGCCCTACTCCTCTTCCACTACCCCGCCCGCCTCGAAACCGGCCCCGCTGTCCCCTCCACCCCTGAGATTGCGACCACTGAGGCCCCGGGGGTTGATATCCCCTGGGGTAGGATTGCTGGCAACCAATATCCTGCTGCCAAGCATGAGAAATTTTACCTTTCTTAACATCCATACCTGCAAAGCATCCCGCCGCTTCCTTCGTTAATATTACCTTCTCTAATTCTGCCGGAGTCATGCTAAACCAAGCATCTATCATTCGCTTACATGCTATAGTCACTTCGGGGTGCATAGCCCCAAACAACGTCTGAATATATATCGAAGCCATCAGGCCTTCCTGTGATAAACCTGCCTCTTCCTTCCAACACTTACGAAACTATCGCACAAACTGTGAAACTCCTTCCCCTGGTTCCTGCACGCATGCAATAGATGCAGCAAGATTCTGTTTCGCCCCAAATAAACGCTCAAACTCTTATAACACTTCATCCCACATCTTTTTTATCACCTTAGGATATCGGAGGGGGTAATTAGAATCATCTGGTGTCTCATAAGGATTCGCCAGTGACTTATTTATTATTTATTTTATTTAACAATTACTTCTATACCGCTCTTTCACAAGTATCAAGTGCGGTTTACAATGAACATTATGTTATATGGTATGGAAAGTATCATACCAAGTCATTTTACATAGACTTAACTCTAGAAAAATCAAATGGGATTTCTTCATCATACCCCAGGACACTCTCAATAATGAGGCGGTAGTTCTGTGCCGTGCACTGCAAACCACGAGTCATACGTTGCAAGTAGTGCATAGTGGCAGCTGGCGTTTTCATGGAGTTCGGGGCATGCTGTAAGATAGAAGAAAGGATGGCGGGATCCAGGGGCTTAACAACAAGCTGGTTACCAATAGTTAGAAAAGGATACTGGGTGTATATATGGCCCTTAGAGGTAGGGTCTCCTGTCACTCTATCACTATTAGAAGTTCTCACGTCATTTAAATCCAGCTTATGAAAGGGGTTATGAGGGCTAAGCCCATCCCTATGAGCCCTAGCCCTACTCTGTTCCTGTTCCTCCCCCCGATCTTCGGATGAAGGCATCGGAAGGGGGGAATTAGGGGGGTAATAAGGGACTCCGGCGGGGCAAAAGGGACGGAAGGGGAAGCGGCAGTGGACCCTCCGGCCCCCGCTCGCGTCCCCAAACTCCCGGTAGAGACCTCCGGTCTTAGACTTTAGGAAAACTTACTTTGCCAAGATGGGCCAATACCTCAGGGAGATGTTAGCGGGATGGGAACAGCTGGGGGATGTAGAAAGACAGTGGGCAAAACTGAAAGGGAATATTTTAAGGGCAACCAAGCTTTTTGTTAAAATGGTAAATAAAAGTAAAAGTAAAAGGAGACCGCTATGGCTCTCGAAAGAAGTAGCTGAAAAGGTGAAGAAAAAGAGGGAGGCCTTCATGAAATACAAGCGATCACAGAGAGAGGAAGACAGACAACTATATTTGGAAAAACTTAGAGAAGCTAGCAAAGTAGTCAGGAAAGCAAAGATTCAAAAAACAGGAGGAAATAGCCAATGCAATAAAATGGGGGGATAAGACATTTTTCAGATATGTTAGTGAGAAGAGGAAGGGCAAAAGTGGTATTGTCAGACTCAAGGGTGAGGGGGAGAAATATGTAGAAGCTGATGAGGATAAAGCGGAATTGCTTAACAAATATTTCTGTTCTGTGTTCACAGATGAAGCACCAGGAACAGGACCTCAGAAAACACCCACAAACAGGAACAGAAGCGAGGGACATCTTGAACAATTTTCAGAAGACTGTGTTTGTGAGAAACTAGCTCAACTTAAAGTAGATAAAGCGATGGGACCGGATGGGATACACCCTAGAATACTGAGGGAACTTGGGGATGTTCTAGCAGCTCCACTGACTGACCTTTTCAATGCCTCGTTGGAGTCGGGAGTGGTGCCAAAGGACTGGAGAGAGGCTCCTGTGGTGCCTTTACACAAAAGCGGAAGTAAGGATGTAGTTGAAAACTACAGGCCGGTTAGTTTAACTTGGTGGTGAGTAAATTATTGGAAACGCTGCTGAAAGAGAAAATAGTGAGGTTTCTGGAGTCCAGCGGATTACAGGATCCGAGGCAGCATGGATTCACCAGAGACAGGTCTTGTCAGACAAATCTGATTGATTTCTTTGACTGGGTGACCAGGAAGTTGGACTGAGGGAGAGCCCTAGATGTGGTGTATTTAGATTTCAGTAAAGCCTTTGACACCGTTCCTCACAGGCAACTTATAAACAAATTGAGCACCCTAGGGATGGACCCTAAAGTTACTGCTTGGGTTAGAAATTGGTTGTGTGGGAGGCGACAAAGAGTACAGGTATATGGAGCTCACTCTGAGGAGAAGAATGTTACCGGTGGTGTGCCCCAGGGATCTGTCCTTGGTCCAATTCTTTTTAACATCTTTGTTAGTGATATAGTGGAAGGGCTGTTGGGTAAGGTTTGCCTCTTAATGGATGATACCAAAATCTGCAATAGAGTAGACACCTAGGAAGGTGTAGATAACATGAGGAGGGATCTAGCTAAGCTTGAAGAATGGTCTAGAATTTGGCAGCTGAGATTTAATGTTAAAAAATGTAAGGTCATGCATTTGGGCTGCAGCAATCCAAGGGAGCAATATAGTATAGGGGGTGAAGTACTTTTGTCCACTAAAGAAGAGCAGGACCTAGGCGTAGTTGTGTCTGATGATCTTAAAGTAGCTAAACAGGTAGAAAAGGCGACGGCAAAAGCTAGGATGCTTGGGTGCATACGGAGAGGAATGGCTAGCAGAAAAAAGGAGGTGATAGTGCCTCTGTATAAGTCTTTGGTGCGACCTCGTTTGGAGTATAGTGTGCAATTCTGGAGATCGCACCTTCAAAAGGATATAAACAGGATGGAGTCAGTACAGAGGGTGGCTACTAAAATGGTTAGTGGTCTTCATTATAAAGCATATGAGGACAGACTTAAGTATCTTAATATGCATACCTCAGAGGAAAGGCGGGATAGAGGTGATATGATTGAGATGTTTAAATACCTCCGTGGCATAAATGTACAGGGGGACAGTCTCTTTCAATTGAAAGCAAGTTCTGCTACGAGGGGACATGGGATGAGGGTGAAGGGGGATAGAGTCAGGAGCACTGTTCCCTCTAAGCTGTGCGCGTGTGTGCATGCACACACCTCGCCAAGCGAGCGCACATACTTTACAACAGAGCGCACAAAAATTACGGCTCTGATTCTGATAGAAAACACCACAGACGTCTTAAAATTTAAAAGTTATGATTGTAATTACTAGAAATTTCCCGCTTCATTTAGTAATCATCTATTTTCATTTAATTTGATTAAAATCAATGTGGTGTACATACTGTATTCTGACGTGTAGTCAAATTTTAAAGTCTATAACTCCAAGTGTCGTTATGTGGTGCACAAAAATTTAACCTTCCTTCAAAATCTGCACACAGCTGATATTTTATGCGCACACAGCCTACAGAAAATTAGAGGGAACATTGATCAGGAGTGATATGCGGAAATATTTCTTTACAGAAAGAGTGGTGGATCCGTGGAATAGTCTCCCAGTGGAGGTGGTAGAGATGAGGACAGTATCTGAATTCAAAAAAGCATGGGAGAAACACAGAGGATCTCTAAAGAAAAAAAGGGGACTGTTGTAGTTGTTAATATGGAAGGACAGATTAGATAGGTCATGTGTTTTTTTTCTGTTGTCATATTTCTATGTTTCATAAAGACCTATAGCTAACATCCCCTTTACCGCCAAATTCATAGAAAAAACCCCCATCCATCAACTTCAAGACTACATTGACAAGAACTGACCCACAGCAACACAGATTCCGCTCTCTCCACGGAGTAGAAACTCTACTGGTTAGCCTAGTCGATACCCTAATAAAAGGAATACAGAACGCCAATCAAGGATCCCTATTAATCTTCCTGGATATCTCCTCAGCTTTTGACACCATTAACCACAGCATTCTCCTCCAGCATCTTCAATCCAACGGAATACAATGGTTCTCCAATGGTTCATGTCCTACCTAACCAACAGACACCAGCAGATAAAAATCAGGCAAAACACATCCACATAATACCACCAAACACAAGGAGTCCCCCAAAGATCCACTCCCTAAGCACTCCTATTCAAAATCTACTTCAACCTCTGCTCAATCATCAGATCCCACAACCTCAACTTCTACATCTACGCTGACAAAATCATACTGTATGGCACTTGCAACACAAAACCACTCTCCTATTTTACCCATCAAGAATGTTTTGCCAGCTGCCTACAGAAAAACAACCTGGCAATCAACTAAAAGAAAACAGAAGCTCTCTTCATAACAAAAGACACTTTATCCCCCACAACTGATCTAACCCTGAACAACACCCAAATGAAGGTCAAGACCGGCGTAAAATACCTTAAAGTCACCTCTCCTTCAAAGCTGAGATAAGCAAAATCACCACAGCAATATATCTCAAAACAAAAATTCTGCAATGCTACTAGCTGCTCCTAGATCCACCAGACTTCCGCTCTGCACTTCAAGTCATCATCCTACCACATATTGATTATTGCAACACAATATATCATGGCCTCCCTCAGACCACACTGCTCTCTCTACAGACCGCCTTCCACACAACCGCATGCATCCTCCAGGAAGCAACAAGACGGGACCATGTTACACCCATTCTCAAACAACTCCACCGGCTACCACTACACAGTCATATAAGATACAAAACCCTCCTCCTAACTCACAAAGCCACCCACTCCGATCCCCCAACTCACCTGCACACTCTTCTTGAAGCCCCACAACCCAACAAATCAAGATAAACCTCTACCAGGAACATCCTAGTCATCCCACATGGCAGAACTAAATACAACCATCATGCTTGTGAGCGAGCCTTCTAACTTTGCGCACCACCAATCTGGAACACACTACCAAACCCCATAAGAAACCTCACTGACCTCAGCATCTTCAGGAAGCAACTACAGACACATCTTTTCTCCGAGCATTTCAGCCCAACTGTATAAATCCCGCAGAACCAACGATCCCCTACAGCTCAAGTTGCAGTACAAGATGTTGTTGTTGTTAAGTGTCAGCGAGTCGGAGTCGACTCATGGCGACCCTCTGGATAGC
Source organism: Ichthyophis bannanicus (assembly GCA_033557465.1). Lineage (NCBI taxonomy): Eukaryota > Metazoa > Chordata > Amphibia > Gymnophiona > Ichthyophiidae > Ichthyophis > Ichthyophis bannanicus. Next base: position 317,997,443 of record CM066038.1, on the reverse strand, counting down.
TATCCTAAATTGTGTTCGGTCTTCAGTCAGGCGGCTCATTGTTGACAGACTGGTACATGTAGCTGCTGTTATTGTATCAATCCATCTCATTGCTGGCCTTCCTCTTTTGCGTTGACCTTCTATCTTGCTAAGCATGATGTCTTTCTCTAATAATCTCTCTCTTCACATGATGTATCCAAAGTATAAAAGTCAAAGTCTTGTCATCTGAGCTTCTAAAGAAAGCTTAGGTTTGATCTCCTCTAGTACCGACTGGTTTGTTCTTCGGGCAGTCCATGGTATACACAGTATTCGCCGCCAGCATCATAATTCAAAGGCATCAATTTTCTTCCTGTCTATCTTTTTCACTGTCCAGCTTTCACATCCATATTATGTTATTGAAAATACCATGGCTTGAACAAGTCAAATCTTTGTATGAAGAGAGACATCTCTGCTCTTAAGATCTTATCTAGGTCTTTCATTGCCATTCTGCCAAGAGCAATGCGTCGTCTGATTTCTTGACTGCTTGTTGCTTCTTTATTGATAGTTGATCCAAGTAGGTTAAAGTTGTTCACGCTTTTAATTTCTTCTCCTTCAACGATGAACCTGTTGATTATGCCAGTTGTCATGATCTTTGTCTTCTTTACATTAAGGTGCAGGCCCATTTTGAGACTATGTTATTTGATTGTGAGAAGCAAATGTTTCAGATCATCTTCACTTTCAGCCAGTAATGTGGTATCATCAGCATAGCGAAGGTTGTTGATGAGTCTTCCACCAATCTTCACACCTCTGTTGTCTTCATACAATCCTGCTCTCTGATGATTTGTTCTGCATATAAATTAAACAGGTAGGGGGAAAGTATGCAGCCTTGTCTTACACCTTTGCTTATTTTAAACCATTCTGTTTCTCCTTGTTCCGTTTGAACTGTTGCTTCTTGATCAATGTACAGATTGTGCAAGAGTACGATCAGGTGTTCTGGTATACCCATGCTTCTTTTTTTTTTAAGCTTTTATTTTCATTTTGCAACAAACAAAAGAAACAACACACCAAAGGAGACAAAACAAGTATACAATAAGGAAAAGTAAACCCAATTACCCCCCACCCCGATGCTTCTTCTCTACCCGATTAGATCAGCATGTGGGCACTTCCAATTAACAGTGATTATACATCAAACGATCAAAAGAGCATCTACGATACAGCATGATCATGGGACAGAGATATATACAAAGTTAGACAGTCAGATGAGAGCATTTAGCAAAATGTACATAGTCATTGAGCATCTTCCATTGAGACCAATGAGAAGGAGTCTGAACAGGGGAAGCGAACAGACGAGGTATTTGTACATATTTACTGTAAAGACAGGCATGATTCCACCATTCATTGGAGCTCAGCTGGGAGCTAAATTTCCGGTATTACTTAATTAGGGAAATAGCAATGCCCAGCATAAAGTTCGAAAGGAGATAAGCCATTTTTTGGGGAGAGAGGGGATCCCCGCAACTGGGCGAAGTCCCACTATCCTCCAAGAAAGGGGCTCCTGAGAGTGCGAGATAGACTAAATACGACCCCAGACCCGACGCCAGTAATACTGTAGTGCGGGATATTCATGCATAACATGAGGCAATGAACCAATGGCCGCAGGACATGTCCAGCAACCATTGCCCTGAGTAGTGTTCCATTTGTCTAATCTGTGAGGAGTGTAAAAACACCGGTGGGCTAGAAAGAAGAGGGTCTGTGTGAGTGAGGCGGATCGGGAACCCGTGTCCCTCTACTCCAGATAAGGCTCCATTGCTCCGAGGTCAAAGTCACATGCAATTCTCTCTCCCATACTTTCTGCGCTATAGGGGTATCTCTAGTTATAGCATTACATAAGGTTTAGTCAAAATTGGATGCTACACCCGGTGAACTACCGATAGATCGGAAAGTCTCCAATCAACCTTATGCAGAGAATGCCGATGGCGGGAGTACCCTAGTACTCCGAAGGCGATGCTGAAGTTGTACTGACCAGAGTCGGGAGTCTAAAAGATTGCATAAGAGTATTAAAGGCACCTAAAGTGTCTAAAAGCATTGGTGGATAGTGGGAGTCTGATGGGAGAGTCATACCAGGGAGAAAAGTAAGAGGAATCGGTTTGCAAAGGCCCGCTTCTATATCTAGCCACACAGGTCTACTCGGTACTGGATCTTCCAGCCAACGAGCGCCTTATTTGAGAAGAAAAGATTGAGGGAACACTGGAGTAAAATCGCCACCAAGTATTAATGGAGCATTGGCAGAGGCCAATGCCAACTGCGCAATACTTGCATAGTAAGCAGGGTTGTCCACATTCGGGGCATAATGCAAATACACGTGAATTCACTATCTCCAACCTCAAGGTGTACACGGGCCCATCTACCCTCTTTGTCAACGCTAATATCAAGTACAGTAGCGTGCAAAGACTTCTTAACCAGTATGGCTACCCCGTACCATTTGGAAACGGTGGGAGAATAGGCAGCTACCATGTAAGGCTTAGCATTGAGTTTCAGTGTTTCAGCAAAGTTTAAATGCGTTACCTGAAGAAACACTAAATCAACATGCTCATGGCTAAGATAGCTAAGGATTTTCTTTCCTTTGAGTGGACCATTAATGCCTTTTACGGTGATTGATAAGATTTTACATAAGGCCATTCAGAAAAGTTAAAAATTCTGAGCGTTATAGCACACATAATTTCACTATGTCCCTCAAACTGACTGTATCTGGCTGTACACATGACATAAGAAAAATAAGCTAATATAATACAATGAAGCGCCCCACATTAACAAAGAAAACCGCAGTAAGGTAGAGGAGAAGCAAAACCCCAAAATTACTGCCGACCATGTGTCTGCGGGGAGAAACCCCAGAGAAGGCCGAAATTGAAAAAAAAACACATAACCTGTAGGACTGTGCGTGCTCCGAATCCGACCGAGGCACACATCATGAAGGGATAGGAGACCAAAAAACAAAAGTCATATAGAGAAAGAAAGAAAGTCCAGGCAATCTCTGTGCTTGGCTATGACCGCCGCATCGGGCCCTTCAAAATGGCGGACAGAGCCGACAGATAAGAGTCCAAGATTTGGGATTAGCGCATCTGCTCTGCTGCTTTGGAGTCTAAAAATGTTGATAGTAGATCAGGATCTTCGAAAGTCCTGGTTTGGTTGTGGAGAGTCACTCGGAGCTTCGCTGGATACAACAGGCCAAAGCGAGCCTGTAGCTGTTGAAGTCGAGGGCGAAGAGCAAGGAGTTTCTTCCGACGGTCAACGGTAGGCTTTGCCAAATCAGGAAAGAAGGAGACTTTACGACCTTCAAATTCCAAATGATGATTCGCTCGGGCAGCATTTAAAATTTGTTCCACTTGTTGATATCGTAGCAAGCTAAAGATAATAGGCCGGGGGGTCGTGCGGTTGGGCGCCATGTGGGCAGGAACACGGTGTGCTCGATCGATTTCCAGTTCTCTATGAAAAGTGATCTTCAGCAAGGAGGGAAGAGTTTTGAGCAAGAATTCTCTTATATCTCCTGCTTCCACCCCCTCCGGCATTCCGAGGAGCCTCACATTGTTGCGACGGGCTCGATTATTGCTATCTTCTAACTCCTTCTGAAGATTCTGTATCTGGCGCTCAGCCTTGTCCAGTTTGCCCAAGCGCACCGCGTGCGAGTCGAGGACCCCCGCCATATTGTCCTGCCGCAATGAGAGACTTTCAAGTCGGTCCTGGAGCACTCCAAAGTCTTCTCGCATGGCTCGAAGCGCTTCTCCATTGGACTGCACCAATTCCTTCACACCGCGTATTTCCTCCAAAATCTCCAGGTGCATTTCGGGGTTTTCACGAAATGGAACCATCTTCTGGGGGGAGGACACCTCTGTTTTGGAGCGTTTTCCGTGAGAAGAAGAAGGAGACCCGAAGTCCAAGCGCGCTGGTTTATGGGCCGCCATCCCCCCCCGAGGTACCCCGGTCAGCTCGGAGCAAAATAGTAAGTTTGTATAGGTATTAAGTCAGGATTCTAAGTAGGCCTCTCGGGAGCTTCAACGCAAAGCGTCCTACCCGCTGGACATCAGGCTCCGCCCATATACCCATGCTTCTTAATGTGGCCCAGAGTTTCTCATGGTTTACACAGTCAAAAGCCTTGCTATAGTCGATAAAGCATAGAAAGATATCCTTTTGGTATTCTTTAGTCTTTTCAAGGATCCATCTCACATCCGCAATGATGTCTCTCGTTCCTCGCCCTTTCCTGAACCCTGCTTGCACTTCAGGTAGTTCTTGTTCCAGATATGGTTGTAATCTCTTTTGAATAATCTTCAGTAGAATCTTGCTGGCATGTGGGATCAGAGCGATTGTGCAATAATTTCCATAGTCAGTTGGATCACCTTTCTTTAGTATTGATATAAACACAGATCTTTTCCAGTCAGTTGGCCATGATGTTGTCTTCCATATTTCTTGGCAGAGCCTTGTAAGTACTGTAACAGCTGCATCAGATTGCTGTAATACTTCTATGGGAATGCTATCAATGCCTGGTGCTTTGTTCTTTGATAAGGCTTCTAATGCTGATTCAACTTCTTCTTTCATCACCAATGGTTCCCGATCATAAGGTACAGGTTGAAACGGCTGTTGGTCCACTTGATCTTTATCATATAAAAACTCTGTATATTCCTTTCACATTTTCTTGATCTTCTCAGCATCATTCAACATAGAATCTTGAGCATCTTGTAACATTCCAATTCGAGGCTGGAACTTTTTCTTTAACTCTCGTAGCTTTAGGAAAGCCGATCTTGTTCTTCCTCTAATAGTTTCTGCTTCTATTTCCTTGCATGCGTCATTGTAGTACTTTTCCTTGTCCTGTCTTGCTGCACGTTGGAAATCTCTGTTGAGTTCTGCGATTGTCTTTCTTTCTCCTCTGGCTTTAGCTTCTCTGCGTTTCTAGGCAATTTTCAGAGTTTCTTCCGTCATCCATTTTGGCTGTTTTTTCTTTTTCGCCTTTTGTAGAGACTTCTCGCTTTCTTCCAACACAACCTTATTGATGTCATTCCATAACTCTTCTGGAGCTCTGGCATTTGTATCTAAAGCAGCAAATCGATTTTGCAGGCAGTCTTTAAATTCCAGTGGTATATTCTCAAGGTCATATTTTGCTGCATTCATGAGTGGTTTGCTCTTTTTCAACTAAATGCCCATATAACCAATTCACCCAGAAACTGTAAATATGTATACAGTTCACCACCCCCTGTCTATCCAACACATGCTGCACAAAGACACTGTACTATTAACTGTTCATTCCATGTACACCACTTTGACCTGATGAAAGGCAGTATAGAAATCCAGCTTAATAAATAAATAAATTGGACTGAATTTTGGTAAGGGACCTCTTACTGGGATACCAATACTTCTGCCGGATGCCAGGCAAAACCATTTAGGGAGAGGGCCCCCAACGTATGGTGTGAGAGAGCGCGGCCATCAATGATTTAGAATGCACATGCATTTTTAGTAGCACAGAGTTTCCGCAGCAGTTATGATATTTTTGCTTGTCATATGTTTAGATATACTGATTTTTAAGCTATTTTTGTAGCAGCAGATAAGCATGCAATAAATAAAACCAGGAGTCATTTCAAGGATCCAAGCCAGTTTAATGTGCACATGGCTCAAGCAATAAGCAATTTCAAAATGGCTGAGCAATGGTTTCTAGCAAAACAACAACTTTTATACCGTTCTTCTCCATTCTAGACATAGGCAAACTTTTCATTGGTCCCAGTAACCTCTCTCACCCATCTATTGGTCCCGGTACTGATATGGCTACCCAATCGGGACTCTGGTCTGGGCTCAGCAACTGCTCACCCCCCCCCCCCTCTAGTCCCAATTACAATGGTCAGTGTCTCTAACTTGTTACATCTCTCCTCCAAGGTCGCTCAGCTAGTTAAAACATATGGGAAGCAGGGCACTGTAACCTTGCTTTTTGCAGAGTTAATTAATTCCATAGAAGCTGTGCTCTCTTATCAGTACCAATTAGAGCTGTTTTCTGTCTTTTCTAAGTTTCGTTTCTGCTTAGCTATGTTCAGTTAAGCTGAGTTAAGTTTCAATTCTATGGTGTCATCATTCAGGGGGGTTTTCATTCCTCTGGGCCTAACTACAGGCTTCAGTTACAGGTCAAGCTGCTCAGGCCTGTCTGCTCACTTCAGACACCATGGATCACAGGCCTTCGCCTACCACATTCCCCCCTTTGATTAATCTCACCCGCATGTTAATAAGGTGTGAGAATCAAATCACATAATACTAGGTAAAGGTATCACTCTGTGGTATAGGGTAGTAAGTTCACATAGCTAGTATCTTTGTAGCTGCCTTATGCTCTACAGTGTTATTAATAACTGAAGTTATCATTCGCAAGCAAAGTGGCAAGAAACAAGGGAGCAACAAGCAGATAATCAAAGTCCATAGTTTGGCAAGAGTGGGAAAAAGAACTAAAAGAATTAGAAGGTTCAGGAGCATTTATGCCGGACCACCAAGATGTCTTCTTTGTTGTGCTGTTGTAAATCTTCTGATTTAGACAGTCCAGCTGTCCAACCTTCATAGTAAGTTGTGGTCCAGTCCGAACAAAACATAAACTGTCAACAATGGGGTGGGCCAATACCCACTCACTAGTAGTATTATGTAAATCAGTCTGATTGTATAGGATAGAATAGTTCAGTTCTTGGGCCTCCCAAGGCCATTAGTCTCCCATTGTTGTTCCTCCACAAGACAAGCAATCTGAAACATGAAGACCGAATGCCACTGCTCCTGCTAATTCAAGAAATAAGTTCTGGTGGCAGGAGGAACTTCAAAGTCTGATTTCATGGCTTCATAGAAAGAGTGATCTTTTGTCCTGTTCTGGTGGTGGTTATGCAAGCTGCCCAAGGGGGTAGGGCAAAAGTCATTTCAAAGCACCCCAAAACTGTTGCCAGAATAAAGCAATAATAATAATTCATAATGGGCATAGTCTCTGGAAAATTGGAGGAACTGTCGGATTTCACAAAGGTAGAGTTGATTGTAGATCCTCAAGCTTCTGCCGTACGTAGACCTACCAGCTTTTTGGCAGGAGTAGGGCTGTAGATTCCAAAGTATCACTGTCCTCTGGGATGTCTCAATTTCTTAAAATATCATAGCATAGTCTCTTAGGCTATTATTGCTTCTTTAGAGCAGTTCACTCTTTAGAAGATCAAAACAGTCTTTTCAGAGTATTTAAACACAGTCTCTTAGAAGATTCAATTTCTTAACACAACACAGTCTCTTCCTGATGATTGCAGTTTTCTCCAGATGCGAGGCTTACCTTCAGATAAACAAACAGTCTTGAAATAGTGCAGTTTCTGAGGGACCAATAAGTCTTAGGTCCGTGGTTGTTGTCGTAGGGTGAGGTGCAATGGAGTCTCAGGATGCTGTACAGTAGTCCAGTGATCAGGTTCAAGAGCAGCTGCTGGCTTCACTTGATTATGATGGATCCAAGGTTCAAACTCTGCGACTTATACTGCAGTTGGAGTTGACAGGATGACGACATAGGGTCCCTTCCAATGCAGGGCTAACGGTATCTTTCTCCACTCTCTGATCCACACCGAGACTCCAGGCTTGAAAGGATGCAAGGGTGCAGGCAAATTGATGAGTAATCGATTTTGTACTCAGGTATGAAGACTCTGCAAAACAGAACTTAAAACCAATAGTTCATGTCTAATAATTTCAGATCCTATCTGTCTCATATCTCCTTTTATTTCCTATACAATAGGCGAGGGTCGCCCATACAAAATTTCAAAAGGGAAAACTCCTAAAGACTTAGCAGGGGCTAAGTATATCCTAAGAAGGGCTATGGGAAGAACCTGGAGCCACTTCAGGTAAACCTCTTGGCAAAGTTTAGACAACTGAGATTTCAGGGTTCTATTCATACATTCTACTTTTCCTAAATTCTGAGATCTATAGGCAGTATGTATCTGTTAATATCAATATCTTGGGGCTATACTTAATGGACTTGCTTCCTAAGGTTATCCACCCTCATTCTTTGTACAGGGCTCCATGTGCATGCAAGGTTGTAAGGGCATACTTGAAATCTGGGTACACATTTAGACAGGGCTCTTTTCCTATTGTTAGTGCTCTAGTGAGGGCTATCAGTTCAGCTTTCTGTGGTGAAGTTTCTGGGGCCAGGGCTGAGGACTCAACTACCAAATCAGGGGTCACCACTGCATATCTAGCACAACAATGTCCATTGATGATGAAACTGCCTTCAGCCACAAAGAAAGTCTGTTCAGGGTTCTCCAGAGGGACATCAGTCAAATCCAGGCGGCTTGAGAATACAGTGTCCATAATTTCTAAACAGTCATGATCAGGGGATCAAGATTAACTGATAACAACATAGCAGGATTGAAAGCTTGACTGACCCTTCAGTTGTATCTGGGGTTTTCACACAACATACTCTAATACTTCAACATTCATAGATTTGTTAGCTAGTAGTTTCCTTTGTATTTCATATTGGTTAGAACAGAGTGTGGTACAGTAACTTGAAGATTCTGTCTCAAAGGGATTTTTCTTTTAGTTTTTGCTTACTAGGAAGGCTGTAGCTGTAACAGCTTCTCAAATAAGGTCCAAGAGATTGAGTCAACACTCCTAGAACATTTCCTTGTGACTCATGAACATAGAGACTGAAAGGTTTTCTGGACATCTGGTAGACCCAGAATTGGTGACAACATCAGAGTGTTTTTTTTTTCAAAGATCAAAAGGCTGCATCCTGTTCAAGTCCCCATTCCAATGCAGACTTTTCCATTCCTTTGATAGCTTGATACAACGGTTTTGCTAGCAGCGCAAAATTGGGGATCCATATACAACATACTCTGTGGCACCCAAGAAGGCTCTCACTTGCCTCCTGGTGGTTGGAGTAGGAATACTGCATACAGCTGCTTTGCGTTCTGGTAAGGGTCCCAGGCGTCGAATTCCGCTGGACAACTGGAATCCTAGGTATTTAACTTGTTGGACATAATTGCACCTTGACTCTTGAGACTTTGTATCCAGCCTCATTAAGAGGGTGCAAAAGTTCACTGATGGCTTGTAGACATTCACTTTCTGAGTTGGTGGTTATGAGCAAGTTGTCCACATATTGAAGTAGAATTTTTTCTCCTGCAGTTTCTGGACAACTTGTCAAATCCTTGCTGAGTGAGGCGAGTTCTTGAATCCTTGAGGTAATCTTGTCCAGATGAGTTGGCCCCCCTCCTTGTAGTGGGGTCTTGGGCTAAGCGTATGCAGAAAAAGGCATCTTTTTAAGTCCAGAATGATGAAATGTATAGCTTCAGCAGAGATCAGTTCCAAGAGAATATAAGGATTTTGGTACCACTGGTTGTATAGTTTCAGCTGCATCATTCATTCTTCTTAGATCCTGCACTGGGCGGTAATCACCTGTCCCAGGCTTCTTGACTGGCTTGAGGGTGACAATGACAGGGGCTATGTTCTTCGCTAGGCCAGGTGGATTATCTTCTGCCCATAATCCAGGTGGGGCTATGCACTATAGAACTGCTACTCTTCTTCTCGGGGAACAGTCAGCACCATCAATCCAGCAGGCTCTGGGTTCACAGTCATTTGCATTTCTCTCTCTTCAGCAAAGGATATCTGTGTCTGAAGCTTTGCAAGCAGATCTCGGCTCCAAAAATGGAATAGGGCATTCAGGCATATACAGGAACTGGTGCATTATTTTCTGTCCCCCTAGTTCACACATGCGGTTCTGCAGGAAAGGCTTTGCGGACTTAGCCCCAGTAGCTCTGATAATGGTGATGCATCTGGCCTAGTCTTTATCCATGCTGTAGCCCTCTTTAGCTGCCACTTACTCTATAGCTACTTCCTTCTCCTACTAGAACATTGTGCTTGGTTTATTGTTTTATGACTCTGCAATCAAGTACTCCCTCCTCCCCTCCTGGGGAGGAGTCAAGATACGGGCATTCACTGTTCTAATGTCTTTCTCCTCTGTAATGGGCACACTCACACCCAGTTTTTCACTTCCTCTGCTCCTTTGATTAGGAAAACCTCCTCCACATCATTCGACTAAAATATCAGCAAAAAGATCTGTTCTCTTTTTCCATCTTACAATTTTTACATTCTCTGTCCTTCTTCAACAATCCACATACTTTTCTGATCAACTTTTCATTTAACTATTATGCCCGCAAATTCATCCAGTTCTCTATAATTTCTGTCCATTAGTTCAATCAAGTCCTAAAACTTCTCAGTGTATAATGCAGTTTTTTCAGTTCTAAACAAGTCTGGTCAGCTGACTTTCACTTCTGGTCCAGAGGGGGTGCACATCCCCCTGCTGCGGAGGTGGCTGGCAAACTAGGGAATCTACAGGGAGGAGTCCCCCCCCGCCTCTCCTGGGTTCTGTTTCTCCTAGCAACGCTCTATCCAGGAGGTTGATTTTTTTTTTTAAATGATCTACTTCTCTGCTGTGGGCACATTAGTTCACGCCCACCGGGGGGTGACATCATCAGTGGACTGGGCTCCATCCCCCCCTTAAGCACTCTGAACGGGGCTACTTACAGAGAGAGAGAGAGTGACGAGACAGGATATCTAGAGATTCTGGGGCAAAATATGGTGAACTAAGGAAATATGAGCAACTAGCAGAAGCCACTCCCTTTCACATAGCATTCCTGATTGGGACAGAGACATTTCATAGTCTTCAGTAAATCCCTTACTGAAATTCTTGATCATACTTGAAAAGACACTTATTAAAAAACCTTATTACCGTAAACATAAGCTTAAATTGAGCACAGACATACAATTTAGATACAGTTCTTAAAATATCTTATAGAGAGAACCATAGCTATCTGTTACGCATATTCAAGAGACATGAAACGGATACTTTTCCATAGCTGTGGTGGGTATCTAAAATGCATATACACCCTCGTTTTGTTTTGTTTTGTTTTTAACAATAAATATGTCTTCTATCAGGTGCTTGCCACAGTATATCAGGAAATAACGTCTTGAAATTTAAAAAACAAAGTACCCTCTTTCACTAGACACGGACATACAAAATTCAAATCCATCCTAAATTGTAAAGGTCTTCATTAGTCACTAGTACAGAGTTTAACAATCCAATGTAATTACCTTAAATCTTACAGTATGGGGAAGCATGCATTCAAAATGCAAACACTCCAATCCTTTATTTTAAACAAGCAAGAAACTTACTGTTCACACACACACACACACACAGACAGAGACATGCCGGCATTCGAATAAGAACTTAACCCTTTCCAGGCTAAGTCCCAAAACTATCAGGACCCACAATCCTGACTAAACATTCTTATTAAATGATATATAAATGATATATATAATACATAACCATAGCAGAAGGAACATTACTATTAAAAACATATTGAATAAAACAGGTACACTGTTCTGAAATAAGCACAAACTAACAGCATTGAGATTTAAGCCTGCACAGGGTTAGAAAGACACTACATTCTTTCCTTCAGACACGCCCCCTGTCAGTTTTACACTGTGCAGTAGGAAAAACGAACTTGGGGTGAGACCAGCTTCTTGATTTCTAAAGTGACTCTAGGTGTTTTTGCGTCTTCGTTCTGCTTTATTAATACAATTTCTTAATCAGTGAACTGTCACAAATTACTCAACAGAATAATCTCACATTTATAACAGAAGGGAAACTCGTGGTCTCAACAGAGAACAAAAATCAAATACACAGTTAGGACGGACAATACACCAAACGCTTCCTCCGTTTCGCGACCTAGACGCAGTCACCCGGCTAGGAACTGCGCTAGTCCAGAGTCCACTCTCGCTTGGTCCGTGCTGCCAGACCTCTCATTCACACTTCATTCACACAGTCATGCTAGCAACGTATCTCAGAATGTATTCCTTTCTATCTATTCTGACTAGTCTTATCCAATTTCCCAATTACAAAGAGACGGGAGTTTCGCCCTGCGAATACTCAGGCAGGGGTACTCGGTCCGTCTCGGAGAGGTGATCATGCTCTCTTACCAATTTCCAAGTTCCAAGTTCTCGAGATTACAAGTTTTTTTTTTTTTTTTTTTAACAGCTGTACCTCGCGAATACTCATGCAAGGATTTTCAAACAAAGACTTAAGTCTTACCAAACAAGAAGGACGATGGCTTCACCTCGCGCATACTCATGCAAGGTTAATAGGACCGTCCTTGAGAGGGGATCAGTGCTCTCATTACCAAATTCCAATTTTCTCGAGATTACAAATTCCAAGTTCCAAATTCTTACCAAAGTTTCACAAGTTTCAAACTGCAGTTCTAACTCATCTGTCTAGACAGGTTTTCAAACTATACTTACCAGATCTGGTTCCCAAGCTTCTGAGTTGGATCCTGGACTCCCCCGGGTCGGAAGTGTTGGCCAGCTGGACCCAGTGCCTGCCGAGGCCAGGCAGAACCCCCTCCGATTCAAGAGGATCGGTGGGCCCAGGGAAATTCCCCTGCGTCGGATTGGCATGGTTCCAACTGGACCAAACCTCAAGGCGAATTACGTGGATTTATTCACTTGAACACCATCCACCACTCTCACTTCCAGGCCAAACGCACCAAGAAATGTAGCAGCAGATAAGCATGCAATAAATAAAACCAGGAGTCATTTCAAGGATCCAAGCCAGTTTAATGTGCACATGGCTCAAGCAATAAGCAATTTCAAAATGGCTGAGCAATGGTTTCTAGCAAAACAACAACTTTTATACCGTTCTTCTCCATTCTAGACATAGGCAAACTTTTCATTGGTCCCAGTAACCTCTCTCACCCATCTATTGGTCCCGGTACTGATATGGCTACACAATCGGGACTCTGGTCTGGGCTCAGCAACTGCTCACCCCCCCCCCCTCTAGTCCCAATTACAATGGTCAGTGTCTCTAACTTGTTACATCTCTCCTCCAAGGTCGCTCAGCTAGTTAAAACATATGGGAAGCAGGGCACTGTAACCTTGCTTTTTGCAGAGTTAATTAATTCCATAGAAGCTGTGCTCTCTTATCAGTACCAATTAGAGCTGTTTTCTGTCTTTTCTAAGTTTCGTTTCTGCTTAGCTATGTTCAGTTAAGCTGAGTTAAGTTTCAATTCTATGGTGTCATCATTCAGGGGGGTTTTCATTCCTCTGGGCCTAACTACAGGCTTCAGTTACAGGTCAAGCTGCTCAGGCCTGTCTGCTCACTTCAGACACCATGGATCACAGGCCTTCGCCTACCACATTTTAAGGGAATATTGGGGTAGGAAATATGCAAAAATAATGTCGTGGTGCCTTTTTTTTTTTTTTTTTGCCAAGCAATACAACATGCAGATTTATACTCCGAATACGCTGTGAGAAAAAACCCTCGCTCACTGGTCTTGAATCTCGTTCTTTCAGATGGACCACCTTTGGCAGCATCTCTGTTATCGAACATAGAAAAGGTGCACCAGTATTGTAATACGACGTTCTAAATTTTGCATAAAAGATACTTGATCAAAACCTTTCGGCTACGCAAAATTGAACTGCAGATAGGATGTTACTTAAAAAAGTTTAAAAAGTTAATCAAAACGCTCAAAAAACTTCTCAGTGTTTGTCTGCGCTCTGCTGCTACATCAAGAACAGCCAAAGTTAGCGACTATATGCGAAATGTTGCTCTTCTAAAAGTACTATCCTAAAAATCTTAAGGGACAGTTCACTTAGCTGGTAAAAGGCACGCAGCCAAAACGCCGTATTTCCTTGGTTTTGCAGTAAAAATGATTAAACTACAAGTATGGCCGAGTTCCTGAACAAACGCAGGAACAATGGTGATGTCAGTAACATGCACCCAGGAACAAAAAGGACCTCTAAAATAAGAAGCGTTCTCCATTTTGCCTGTTTCCAATTTTCCACTTTTCTTTTCTACATTGTACTCATGGCTATTGATGATCTATTATTTTTATTTTTCCGATAACTGGCCTTTGTCATCTCACAATTCGCATCGTATCATTTAGGCCATTGTTGCAGACACGACACCTGTGAATTCGTCGGGCACCCAGAACCATGTGGCTTCAGGCTTGGGCCTTCTTCCCTCTTTTGATACAGCTGTAGCTCACTATCTCTGATCCTAAAGCCGAGTTCTCGAACTGCTTGTGAATTTTTTTTAAAATAGACTCAGGTAAAAATTAACTCCGGCTCAGCCAGTCGCTGGCTGCATTATACTGCTTGTTTAAACGTATGGTGTATTAAATATACTACTGAGAATATTGAATAAGCATTTTAAAATAATGCTATTAAAAAGGAAAGTTCAGAAACAATTTTCGTGTTTTCAGATGTCTCAGGGCGTCTACTTCCTGCTTCTCCGTTTGGGTGGACCCACCTGTCTTGCGAATTTCCAGCCTTCAGGGCAAGGAAAAGGTTGTTTATTAGAAGGCTTACTTTTATTTCGCTGGGCTGCTGGTTCTGCTTTTTGGGGGGTTTGTTTTTAGCTCTTTTGCTCATGTCAGATTGCTTCAGTGACAAAGTCTCGATCAAAGTTCGTCTCGGGTTGTTTGTAGATTGGTGTGCGTTCGTTTATGTTGAAGGTGGGTCGCTTTCTTAAAGCTGGTTAGCTGTAATACAGGAAACAGACTAAGTAATATAGTCTGTATAATTTAAACATGTAAAGGCGGTCACTCATTTTGTAACCTGATAAAGAGTCACACTTGTCTGGTTACAAATTGAGTGACCGTCTTTAGATGTTTAAATTATATCTGGGATATACAGTGGTGTGCAGAAGTCTGGAATCACTTGTGAGTTTTGCATTTTTCGTACTTTCTAACGTTTTTTTTTTTAATTTTGCGTTAGCCCAGCATATTCGTCTTTCTATCACGTTAAAAGGGATACATTTGGCTATTAGAGTTGACTTTTTTGCATTCCTTGCTTCCAGTTTAAATACTTTACAGATACTGGGAGATAGCTACTGTGATTTTTGTGGATCCTGCGTCAAAACTGGATCGAGATTTTCCAATATGCACACATTATTTCTGACCAATCAGAAGGCTGGTTTCACTAACCAATCACAATGCAGATATCTATAAAAACGCACAGAATTTTTCATTCGCTTTCTGGATCGAACATGAAGATGACTCTGACTCTGACCCTGACGCTGGAGGAGCGTGTTCATGTGTCCTTTATGAGCAAGGGGGATTTTCAAGCCATCAGATAGCCAGGAAAATTGGCTGCAGTCAGAGTGCTGCTGTTAAGATTGTACAGAAGAAGAAAGAAACGGGTTCAGTGGTGGACAAGCCTTGTTCAGGTCGTCCATGTGCATAAACATCACGCCAGGACCGCGCACTATGACGCATTTCACTAACTAATCGCAAGTTGACCTCTCAGCTACTTGGAGAGTGGTCAGACAAGAGTGAGGTCAGTGTCGGCTCATCAACAGTTGGTCACCAATGCCTGCAGTTTGGTCTCCAGGGCTGCAAAGCATGGAATAAGCCACTGATGACTGACATACAAAGGCGCAACCGGATCGTGTGGGCGAGAAAGCACTCAACCTGGTCGACTTAAATGTGGGAAAAGGTGCTATTCAGCAATGAAAGCACCTTCTGCCTGTTTGGTAACCAGGCCCACACCTATATGAGGAGATTTCCTGGAGAGGAATTCAAGCCTGAGTGTCTCAACCTTATTGTGAAGCATCCTTTGAAGGTCATGGTCTGGGGCTGCATGGCTGCCAGTGGCGTTGGATGTCTTCACATCGTCGATGGAATGGTCAACGGGGCCCAAGTACATTACCATACTGCAAAAGTGCATGGTGCCATCAGCACACCAGCTGTTTCCTGGCCAGTTCCTGTTCCAAGATGACAATGCACCCTGCCATCGCTCCAGACTGGTGATCAGCTGGAAGCAATGGAACATCATCAAGTCAATGGACTGGCCTGCCCAATCTCCAGATCTGAATCTAATCGAGAACCTGTGGCACAAGGTGGCCTTGGAAATATCCAAGAGGCATCCGACATCAAAGCGTGAGCTGATTGAGTCACTCATTGCAGCTTGGAACCGCGTTGTCACCATCGATCGCCTTGTCAGACTGGTTCATTCAATGCCAACAAGGTGCAGTCAGGTGATCAAGAACAAAGGGTGGCCCATCAAATACTGAGCCATCACTGACACACAAAAACAGCCTTTTTCAAGGCCACATACATTAATTTGAAGGAAACCTGGCGTGCGTCCATAATATTTTAAAGTTTACCCACAATAATATATCGTTGGCCAACGATGATAGATTTTCTGTGACAATCACGTAATGTACAACAGGACAACTATGGGGAACAAACTCAGAAATTAAGGGTCAAACCAATACTGAAAGTTGGCCCTAATAGCCAAATCTATCACTTATCATGAGATACACAGAAAAAGCCACTGGGAGGAAAATGAAATTTAAGATATAAGGTCACGAAGTTGAAAAAACGTCAAATTTACAAGTGATTCCAGACTTTTGCATACCACTGTATTAGTTTCGTAAAACAATGTTGACGTTGCCTGCTTGTGTTTTGTTCCTGATTTTGTATTTATTATAAGCTAAAATATGCTTTAGGTATTATCTATAACAGTGACGTGCTCGGGTTTTTTTTTTTTGTTTGTTTTGGCTAGTGCTTTTTCAGTATTGTCCATTTCTTCAGTGCTATTAGACAGGTGCAGTGCTGTATGTTTTTTATTTATTTATTTTTTTTTGATATGAAGAATTGATAGTTTGCCAGTGTACATGTTTAGTTGTGCCTGTATCAAATCTTTTACATGTAAGGAAATCGAATTTCACAGTATGCTGAAAATGCATGGTTCAGGGCAGTGTCTTGATGAGAGAGAGATTAAAACCTGCAAAGGAAAATTTGAGAGTCATGATAAAGGGCTGGAATAATTAGTAATATTAGCTAATGATGACTGAACTAATTTTGTAAATAAATTAGTAACTTTCTTTTTGGAGCCATAAAGCAAGTTTTAATTGCTTATTGTATTTGTTGTAATCCACTTTGTACTTCATTTGATTTGTAAAGGCAGAATATAAATGTTGTTAAATTTTAAAATGTAATTTCGAAATAATGGAATGACATTGGATATGGGAAATAATCTTGATAACAGTTCCTATTAAGAATCGGGGCTTTGTATGTGATAGCAAAAAACTGAGGTGCTTGTAAGCCCATAAATAAGGTATACATTTCTGCTCATAGGACCATAATGGCAAAAAAAAAAAAGCTCATACTGCCTATTGAGTCTACCCTTCTATACCAACTATTATAGTCCCTTTTTTTCCTTTAGAGATCTTCTGTATTAGTCCATGCTTTCTTGAATGCCAATACAATCCTCATCTCTGCTACTTCACTGGGAGACTATGCTACACATCTACCACTTTTTCTGTAACGAAATATGTCTGCAAGGAGTGCAGGAGAGCTTGGCTGCATCACTGAGAGTGAAGCCCGTGCCACTGAAAGTAGTGGCCCGCTGCTGATGCCATCAGCATGACTGTTCTCTGCTTTAAAATCTAAGGTGTTCTGAGATGCGTGCCTAAAGGGGCACACCTTACCCCTTTGGAGCCCATTCAGAGCTTTGGAGAAAGTGCAGTTGATGTTCACCGATGCACTATGTGGATGAGAAAGATAAAATGAAAGAAGAAAGCAGCTAAGACTGATCTGATAGCTTCCACACTGCTCATGATGGGCCCAGTAGATAAACACATGCTTACCTAACCTTTGAATTTGAGTGCACTACAGTCTCCCTCATCGACTGAGGGTCGACATTCTCCACCTCAGGCTATTTCTGTGGGATAGGAGGCAGTGTACTATTGTGAATCAGGAACTGATTAAAAGATAGAAAGCAGAACGTTGGGCTAAATGACCAGTTTTCTCAATGGAGAAAGATGAATAGTGGCGTACCCCAGCTGCTTTTTGACATATTCATAGATGACCTGGAAATGGGAATAACAAATGAGGTGGTCAATTCTGCAGATGAGACAAAATTATTCAAAGTTGTTAAAGCTCAAGAGGATTGTGAAAAATTGCAAGAGGACCTTGATAAATTGGAAGACTGGACGTCCAAATGGCAGATGAAATTTAATGTGGACATGTGCAAAGTTATGCACTTGAGGAAGAACAACCCAGACTATGGTTACACAATGAAAGGTTCCACATTAGGAACCACCACCCAGGAAAAGGATATCGGCGTCATTGTGCATAATATGTTGAAACCTTCTGCCCAATGTGTAGTGGCGGCCAAGAAAGCAAATAGAATGCTAGGAACCATAAGGAAAGGAATGGAGAATAAAACCAAAGATATTATAATGAAAGAAGAAGTCAAAGCAGCATTGAAAGCTTTATCAAAGAACAAAGCACTGGGCATTGATGACATTCCCATTGAGTCATTACAGAAATCGGATGAAGCTGTTACAATACTTGTAAGGCTCTGCCAGGAAATTTGAAAGACAAATTCATGGGCAACTGACTGGAAAAGATCTGTGCTTATACCAATATTGAAGAAAGGTGACCCGACTGATTGTGGAAATTATCACACAATTGCTCTGATCCCACATGCCAGCAAGATTCTACTCAAAAGCATTCAGCAGAGACTACTGCCATACCTGGACGAGAACTGCCTGAAGTGCAAGCAGGGATCGGGAAAGGGATGTGAGATGGATCCTACATCTTTAACTTATATGCAGAACAAATCATCAGAGAAGCAGGACTGTATGAAGACAACCAAGGTGTGAAGATTGGTGGAAGACTCAACAAGCTTCACTTTTAGCCAGTAATGTGCTATTATCAGCATAGCAAAGATGATTTGAAACATTTGCTTCCCAAGATCAAGGAATATAGTTTTAAAATGTGTCTGCACCTTAATGTTAAGAAGACAAAGATCCTGACAACTGGCAAAATGAATAAGTTCATCGTTGATGGAGAAGAAATTGAAATAGTTGACAACTTTAACCTATTTGGATCAACTATCCATAAAGAAGCAACAAGCAGTCAAGAAATCTGACGGCGCATTGCTCTTGTCTAGGTCCTTCATAGCCATTCTGCCAAGATTCTCAAGAGCAGAGGTCTCTCTCCATACAAAGATTCAACTTGTTCAAGCCATGGCATTTTCAATAACATCATATTGATGTGAAAGTTGGATAGTGAAAAAGATAGATGGGAAGAAAATTGATGCCTTTGAATGCTGGCGACGAATACTGTGTATACCATGGACTACCTGAGGAACAAACCAGTCAGTACTAGAGGAGATTAAACCTAAGCTTTCTTTAGAAGCTCAACAAGACTCTGACTTTCATACTTTGGACGTATCATGCGAAGAGAGGGATCATTAGAGAGAGACCAACATGCTTGGCAAGGTAGGTCAACACAAAAGAGGAAGGCCAGTAATGAGATGGATCGATACAATAACAGCAGCTATGGGTGCCAGTCTGTCAACAATGAGCCGGACTGGAGACTGAACACAACTTAGGACAACTATCCAGAGGGTCGCCATGAGTTGACACCGACTTGACGGCACACAACAACAACAACAACAACATATTATAATGCCTCTGTATCGATCCATGGTGAGACCACACCACCATTATTGTGTGCATTTCTGTTTGCCATATCTTAAAAAGAATATTGCAGAATTAGAAAAGGTTCAGAGAAGAGTCACCAAAATGGTAAAGTGGATGAAAGGATACCCCTATGAGGAGAGGCTTAAAAGGTTTGGGCTCTTAAACTTGGGGAAAAAAATGGGTGAGGGGAGATAAGATGGAGGTCTATAAATTAATGATTAGAATGGAAGGGGTAAATGTAGATCGGTTGTTTACTCAGCAAAAAGTAGGAAGACTAGGGGACTGGCAGTGGAGCTACTATGTAACCCAATTTAACACTAGTAAGAAATATTTTTTCACTCGACGTATAATCACAACTCCAGAATTCATTACTGTTAGTGTAGTTGAGTTTAAAAAAGGCTTGGACAAGTTCCTGGAGAAAAAGTACATAAACCATTATTAACAAGGAGCAGGGAAATCCACTGCTTACCCCAGGATAAGCATCGTGGAATCTGTGTATTTTTTTGGGAACCTGACAGGTACTTGTGACCTGGTTTGGCCTCTGGAAGCAGGATGCTGGAATTGATGGATCTTGATCTGACCCAGTATAGAAGTTCTTATGTTCTCTCAAAATTGACTGTCATCATTTTTCTTTTTCACTGTGGATCACCAAAAAGAACATAACATGAGGCATCATTCAGATTATCCAATTTTGGTATATTCTTTTTGCATACTATAATCTACTACATACAGTTGTGAAAAAAAAAGTTTATTCTGTTTTATCTCAGTGAGGAAAAATAAATTCCATTTGGGGATGACTGCTAGTGAATTACTTTTTCTTTATCATTCTACTAGACCAATCCAGACAAGTAGGCTGTGGTTCCTTCCAGCAAGTTAAGGTATACTTGAGCAACTTCCAATGATGTCATCACTTGGTATATCCTCTGGTGCAGTATTTTCTGCCTCCAGTAGGTGGCAAGATGTGTAGATTGGTGCAGTTGTACAGATAATGTCTGATTCTTGGCCCACAAAATAGTGCAGGGCCATTTAAATTGAATCCTGAAGGCCTCAGTATTGCTTGGAGCACAGGTATGCTCATGTCTCTTGGAGCTCACAGCTGCTCTCTGTCCAGTGCTGTTTCCCACAGGTTGTTAGCACTTAGTGGGCCAAAGAGGATCCCATGGGGCCCTTAAGGAGGGTGGGTAAGTTGGGCCTAGACCCCCCTTCCTCTTTATCTGTATTTGCATGCAGTTTGTTGTGTTTTTTTTATTTATTTTTTCCCCCCATTGGTTTCAGTGGGCAGTATTTGGCTCTCTGCTGCTTTTAATAAAGCAGCTTCAAATTAAAAAACAAACAAAAAAGAACTTAATTGGTAGCTGGACCTTTCTCTGGTTTCCCCAGTCAGCCCAACAGGTCCTGGGATTCCTTTTTCAGGATTGCCTTTTTGCTGTGGCCCTGCTTTATTTTCGGCACGTTTTCAGCTGCATGGCCAGATGCAGCCTGTATGGCCAGATGGAGCCTGTATTCCCTAGTGTGGGGTTTTTACTGTTCCTACTTTTTTGCCCTGTTATTTCTGCAAAGTCTAGGGCACTTTTTTTCAACATTCTGGGACTCGATACAGTTCTTGTGGCCCCTGCTGCACTTTTGTTGTTTTCTTTTTCCGCCAGTGGGCACTGCAGCTGTTTAGGATGATGGCTTGAGTATGCCGGGTTGGCCTTGCCTGCATGGGCTCTGCCATCTGGCTTGCACTGCAGCTCTTGAAACATCTTGCTGGCTGTATTCAGTCTGGCTAGTTGCTTGGAATGGCTGTTGGCTGGTTAGCTGCTTCCCTTTTGGGGACCCGGGGCCCAGAAGCACAGCTGTTATGGGCATGGCCCCTGCTTTGTTCTTGTGTTTTTCTGGGAGCCTGGCCTTATCCCCCTATGGTTGAAGGACTAGAGTGACATTCCTGTTGCCAGAAGGTAAGTCTGAAGTGGTTCCCCTAGTGGAAGGCTAGGATTTCTGTTCTTTGTCTTTTTCACTGACTGGCTCGGTTTATGCTCTTTCAGGGTGCTTGGTGGCTCTGCAGGTTGCAGACCCTGCTTTCAGATGAGGTTAATAGGCGGGTCCCCCTTATACCTGGAGGAGGTGTGCAGTGTCGTGTTGCATTCATGCCAAGGGTTCCTCATGTACGGCCATGCATGGAGCCCATAGATGGCCTTGGTTGCAGTAATGGTAGTCTTTTTGGAGTCTTTGGTGTGCTCGAGTTTCCACCATGACTCCACTGGAATTTTGTAATTCCCCTCATTGAATTCTAGTGGTTCCTCCCGAGGTCCAGCCAGCTGAGGTGTAACTTGAGCTGTTTCTCTCTGAGGGGACCCTTATCATATTGGATTAAGAATATAGGATATGTCATACTGGGTCAGACCAAGGTCCATCAAGCCCAGTATCCTGTTTCTAACAGTGGCCAATCCAGGTCACAAGTACACAGCAATTTCCCAAAAAGACACACAGGTTCCATAATGCTTGTATAGGGGCAAGCAGTGGATTTCCTGGGTCCTCTTTGGTTTATGGACCTTTCCTCCAGGAACTTGTCCAAACCATTTTTAAGCCCAGCTACACTAACAGCTTTTACTACATCCTCTGGTAACAAATTCAAGATTTTGAATACACATTGAGTGAAAAAAGTCTCTTATTAATTTTAAATGGGTTACACTGTAGCTTCATTGCATGTCCCCTAGTCTTTCTACTTTTTGATGGCATAAAGAATTGATCTATGTTTACTTGTTCCATTTCACTCATTAATATATAGACCTCTATCATATCTTCCCTCAGCAGTCTCTTTTCCAGGATGAAGAGCCCTATCCTTTTAAGCCTCTCCTCATAGGGGTATCCTTCCATCCCCTTTATCATTTTGGTGGTTCTTCTCTGTAGCTTTTTCTAATTCCGCTATATACTTTTTAAGATATGGCGACCAGAATTGCACACAATTATTCAAGGTGTGGATGCACCATTGAATGATATAGAGACATTCCTTCTCGTTTCTCCGGGCCAGTTCAGGGAACGATAGGGTTGTCAATCCCCATCAGCAGCTGAGGACTGTAAACCAAAAGTTTTGCTAACAGCTTAAGCCACTCCCCCTTGCTGCACTGCTCCAGTCTTACAGTCCTCAGCAGCTGAACAGGACGTAGGTTCTGTGCCTCTCCCTACTAAAAGAGCAGATAGTTCTGTGGATGGGGGTAATTTATTAGCAGATTGGCTCTGGCTGAGCTGAGGTTATGCTATATTTCCCTAGCAAAGCTTCTCTGATCTAATTAAATGTAGCCAGAAGAGCTGGTGATGCTGATATAAGCAGCATGAGGGGCAGAGCCTACCTCGAGTTAGCTGGACTCTGTGGCTTTAAGGAGGTTGGCCTGGGAGCCCCAGGTTCCACCCATCCGTGCCTTGAGTCGTGATCTCCATCTCCCGCTAGCTGTGGGGAAGCGGAGGCACGGCAGGGAGCACTACCCTCAGGGACGTGGCTTTTGGTAGTACAACAGATTAGGTTACCGGCTTAGTTGTTTGATTATGGGAAAAACCACAGGTTGCCTCAGAAAAGGCGGGAACAGCGGCCATGTTGGGGGAGCTGGCCGTTTCTCCCACGGGTCAGAGTAAACATGTTAAAAGGAAATCTAAATCGCATAAAGATTCTCCTGCGCCTGTAAACACTGCACCAACCTTTCCTGAAGCTCAGGAAGAGGTTTCTTCTTTATTTTCGCCAGACTTTATTTTGGCTTTACATAAGGCCTATTTATTGAAAGCATCACAGGTACTTAGTCCCTCACTGGCTGCTTCTAGTGGGGACAGTTTGAAACCTGAAGTGGCTGCAATGGATCCGGGGGAGGGTCCTTCCCAGAAGGTGGCCTCAGTTGGAGCTGGATTAGACAGCGCAGAACCGCAGATCTCGATGCCTCTGGGACTAGAGGATGGTGAGATCATCTCGGAGGCAGGCGTTGACTCTTGGCCTATAGAGCTAGAGGAAGGTGAACTGACACCGGGCGAGGACCCTAATGTCTTTAGGGTTTTCCGTAAAGAAGAGCTGGGAGCTCTTATTACGCAGTCCTTAGCCACTCTGAATATTGTTATGCCCTCGGTGCCACAGGAGCCGTTAGAGGATCCGTTGTTGCAGGGGTTTAAAACAGAGCAGTGCTGTTTTCCGGTTCGCCGCGTGATAAAGCAAATGGTGGAGTCAGTAGGAGTTCCCGGAGGCTACGCTTAGGGGTGCTCGCGCTCTGGGTCGTCTATACCCGATTCCACTGTAGGAGAGAGACTTATTAAAAATGTCTAAGGTGGATGCCTTAGTCTCAGCGGTGACAAAAAAGACAATACCCGTAGAAGGGGGAGCAGCGCTTAAGGATCTGCAAGATCGTAAGCTTGAGGTGCTCCTGAAACAGGCATTTGATTCTAGTGCGCTGGCTTTGCAGACATCCATTTGTGGGGCATATGTTTCCAGAGCTTCGATCCGTTGGCTCCAAGGGGAGTCTGCTGCGGAGTCGCGGAAGGCTCGTCCGTGGAGGGAGCTAAGTTGGAGTCGGCCGCTGCTTACCTCGCGGACGCTTTCTATGACTTGGTTAGAATCTCCGCAAAATCCATGGCTTCGGTGATTGCGGCCAGACGTTTCCTTTGGCTAAGGAACTGGGCAGCTGACGCTTCTTCAAAATCACGGTTCAGCAAGCTCCCCTACAAAGGCAAGCTGCTTTTTGGGGAAGCCTTTGAAAAGATAGTTAAAGATCTTGGGGACTCCAAAGGGGGTCGTTTACCGGAAGACCGTCCTAAGACGCCTAGAGCGAACATGGTGCCTCGGGGGCAAGGTCGAGATTCTCGCCGGTTCAGAGGGGCACGCTTTGCTCCCTATCCTAAGCCTCGTTTCGGCCCTCGCAATCAATCCTTTCAGGGTGCTAGGGGCTTCAGCAGAGGTTATTTCAATGCTCAGCAGGATCTCCAGGAACAAGCAGGAATGAGTCTTCACATATGGGTACGTCGGTACCGACGGAGTCTGCGCGGGAAAGCTTCCCAGCGTCCAATCAGAAAGCCTTTGAAAGCATCCCAACATGCCTGCGTGCTGCCTTCCCAACTGTCTCTCCTCAGTTTTCATTTTTCCGCGGAGCCGGCAGGACGTCCTCCTGTCACCGCAGAAAATTCTTCTTTTATTTTTTAGTTTTCTTGTGGTCGCGACTGCCTTCCCCGACACCACCGGTACCGCCGGTGTTTCTTTTTTCTTTTCTTGTAAAATTTTTCCTTTTTTAAGGAATATTTTTCCTCCTCAGTGTCTCACGGTTTCTCAGGCCTGTTAGGCCTCTCCTTTTTCCTTCATGGAACCGCCAGCCACTATCCCCAAGAAATGTACAAACTGTGGCGGTACAGATTTATTTTTAGACACTCAAAATTGGTGTCTAACCTGCTTGGGTCCTGACCATTTTCCTCCGGAGCCCTCTGGTAATAGTATTGTGGGAAGAAGTTTTCAACATAGAGTTCCCCTCGACACGCGGTCCCCATCCAACTTCAGGGCACCGACCATATCTTCTACACAGGATCAGGTAACCCAAAAACAGTCTGTTAAGACTAGCCAGTCCTCGAGCGTCAGTTCTCATGCACAGCATAGAGATGCCTACGGCCTTGCCCTTGAGAAACCACTGGCTTCAAAACCCCGGTGGGAGTCTTCGGCCTCCAAAGCCTGTGTGGGGTTTCAGGTTGTTCCTGAGGTTCACCCCTCACAGAACATACCTGAGCCATGCCCGGTGGTGGCATCCGCTTCGAGCGGTACCGATACTCCGGCATCGGCAATGGTGTTGGATGAAACATTCCTCACCAAGGATCGTCGTCTGGCGTCCTCGGTACCTACGGGGCCGTTGGATACGCTCCAGACCGACCTTCCAGTATTGGTACCGGTACCGATACTAGTACCGACGTCGGTACCCTCCAGACGTGCATCGATAGACTCGCTTCCTTCGATGCCGAGTCTGGAATCGATCTCTAGTCTGGAGGACTGGGTACCGACTCGCCTTGGTACCGACACCAGACGGTACCGAAGGCTCAGTTCCGATAATTCGGATCCGCAACTCTCAGTTTCTTCGATACCATTAGAGTTGCCACCGGCTGGCCTTCATCCACCGGTATCGGATACGGTACCGAAGTCGGTACCGTTATCCACATTACCATTGCTGTCGGTGCCTTCCATGCTTCTCTCGTCAGGCTCGCTTCCCTCGATACCGAGTTTGGAATCGATCCCTAGCATGGACGATGTGCTACCGACTGGCGCTGGTCCTGACCTCCCGCAGTACCAGCAACCATCCTATAAGGATTCCATACTGCACCATCCAGGATCTTCTATTCCTATAAGCTTGGATAGATCCCTCAGTGCCAATGCTAGTTCTTCATCAGATCTAGCCTATCCAAAGGAAGTTCCCTCTGGGGATCCTTCTTTTCAGGTTTTCCTCCTAGATATGGCAAAATCCCTTGCCATTTCTATTCCTGGACAAGGTCCTACACAAGGCAATACAGGATCCCTCTATATTCCTGAGAGAGCAAAGGAAAACATCATGCTACCTTTGCATCATTCCTTGCAGGATCTCCTACGAATGTGGGAAGCTCCTTTAAAGGTACCCCCACTTTCCAGAGCAACTGATCTTCTATATCAGGTGCCCCCTTCTCCAGGATTTCAAAAGACTCAACTTCCTCATCATTCCATTGTTGTAGAATCAGCAGTGAGGCGGGTGAAGAGTACTAAAAAGCACTCTTCTTATCCGCCAGGTCGTGAGTCTAAGACTTTAGATGCCTTTGGACGCCAAACTTTCCAGGCATCCATGCTTTCAGCAAGAATTCTCTCATATATTTTTTATATGGGCTTATTTCTTGAGGAGGTCACAAAGAAATTACATCTTTTGACTCCTTTTCTTCAAGAGCCCAAGAGTGCAGATTATTCCTCACTGGTTAGTCATGCTCAAAATATCTCTAGATTTCTTACTCGTGCTTCCCTAGACTCCTTTGAGTCTGTTAGCAGGACTTCTGCTATAGCTATAGGAGCACGACGTAAAGCCTGGCTCCAAGCTTCAGACTTGGACAAATGGGCACAAGTTAGACTGGGAAATACTCCTTGCATTGGAGAAAATCTCTTTAACAAGGAGTCTGTACTCCAGGTTGCTCAGTTAACAACTGACTGTCCTGTTTCCAGAGGCTGTTCTACACCTTCTTCTTTCCCAGTTGGTAGGAAATGTCCTGCCAAAATTTCTTCCCCAAGGGGAAGAAGATTTTATCCATCTTCTGCCCATCATACAGATGTTCCCAAACAGGGGAAACATCACCCTGGTCTGAAGAATCCACAACCTCAGCAGGGTCAACAAACCCAGCAGTTGCAGGGTTTCAAATAGATCATCATTGCCCCTCTTGGTTGGTGGTTAGAGTAGCAGTCTGCTTCTTTTCATTTGCAGTATCTGCACTAAATTTATTCTAACCTTCCTAGATATCTCTTCATGAGACATCTTTTCTTTAACTTTAAGAGTCTTTATGATGATCATGCCCATACTTAACAGGGTTTTCCTCTTCCTCTTGGAGGAAAGAGAACTAACAACTATTAATAGACAGTTGTTTTCCCTGTACTGGCATGTATCATCTCACCTGTCAGAGACTTCCTCCATAGTCAGTCTCTTTTAACTCTGTCTTACCTCCCTCTTACTATAACATTTGGTTTGTAAAAGGGACCCTTTTACACTGGTAAGCCCCTATGGTCCTCTACCTGTTCTACTGGGGGATTCTCCCTTCCGGAGTTGTCTCCCCCCTTGTTACCTTAGGGCAGCCCATCAGACAATAGGAAATCCTACCAGGTCTGTTTCTTTTTCCCAATCTAAAGAGGGAGAGGGAAAAGAGATTTTCTCCGCTGCCCTGGTATGTTGCTGCAGATAACAGCAATTCCTAGTGGTTAAGCCACTGGTTCTGTCCACCACACAACCAGGGATTCTCCTCCACTAGCAATCCTTCTAGCCTCAGTGCTAAGTCCCAAACAGGTTATCAACCTCGTTTGGGAAACCCTCTTATCACAGCCTGGTTGGTTAACTTCTATTCTTCGCCCCCTTGTCCTTGGCAGAATACTTGGTTACCTGCTGGCTTTCCACAGCCAGTTTTTCTTCTAACCAACCTGCAGCATGCTCTCTGCAACTCTACAGAGTAGCTTTGCACTATGGGCCCTTGCTAGAGAGCATTAGTATCTTGCCTAGCAGATAACCCCAGATGGTTAAAAGGGGTTCCCCCAGTAATGTTTCCATGACTGGTAGATATTTCCTACCCTTACCATCTCATCTTAAATCTCTTTTGAGACATCAGTCTCGGGCCTTTCATTACGTGAAAACCTAAAGAAGGGCCAATTCCCTGGCTTGGCCCATATCTCCTTTGGTCTTCTCGTCAGAGAGAATTTTCTTCAATGGCAGCTAGAGGACGCCCAATACCCCTCTTGCCCTCATAGGCAAGTCACTAGGGTATCTTCCTCCAGTGGCGTCCTCTATCAATTCTGGAGAAATCTGGACTTCCTGCCTACAGTCTGAAGTTATCCTCTGCCTTTTTCACGTAGGCCATCCTGGTTATTCAAGAGCTCAAATTCTGAAAAGAATCCAGACTTCTTCTTGTCAGGGAGACCTCTCCTCTGACTCTGCCATTCATAACCAGGAAAAGAGATTTCTCTGTATATCTATTCAAGCAGGTATTAACCACCTTGATCTTAGATGAATCTTACTCTCTCCCTATATCCCTAGGGGGGGATCAGCTTCTATAGACCTCTCTCCTTCCACATACCTATATATAACATATCTCCAGGTATGTGGAAGGAGAGAGGTCTATAGAATCTGATCCCCCCTAGGGATATAGGGAGAGAGGAAGATTCATCTAAGATCAAGAAGGTTAATGCTCATCTAAAAATATATCTCAGTAGATCCATAAATATATCTATGTATATATATTTATTTATTTATTTATTTATTTTATTTTATTTAGCACATTTGTATACCGCTACTTCCAGCGATCAGCAGCGGTTTGATTAAGGATACAGAGAAATTCAAATCATTGACAGAATTTAAACACTACATTGTGATTAACAAGGTTATGTGATAGGTTTTAAAAACAAATCATGCGGGTTTCATTAAAGTATACAGCAGATTTTCAAAACAACTCGAGCGAGTTTCATTATTGTATACAACATAATTTTAAGATTAAGAGATTACAGTAAGTCTCCTTGGAGTGTGTAGAACAGGTTCAATTAAGGTATATAGGATTTTCAAAATTATAATAGGGTACAGTGGGGGGTGGGGCGACTATAATTATACTTTTCTACAGTATATAGACATTTATATTTTACATATATTACATATATACATTTTGCGCTGATTTATAATACGCTGTATCTCTTGGTGCGTACATTGTTGATTTATGGTACATTGTAGGCCTCTTGAAATAGGTATGTCTTCAGATCTTTTCTGAAGCCCATCAGGTCCGTTATTGAGCGTAGTTCGGGCGGTAGTTGGTTCCAAAGTGATGGGGCAGTGAAGGAGTATGCTCTGTTGCTTGTGGCTACATTAACTGATCTTATACTTATTGGTACTTGCAGGTTGTTTATGGTGGCGGTTCTCCTGTTTCTGTTAGCAGGTTGTAAGGTGATTAGGTTTGTGAGGAAGGTTGGTGTCAGATTGTGGATGGTTTTAAACGTCGTTATTAGGATTTTGTATTTTATACGGGCTACGATGGGGAGCCAATGTAGTTCAACCAGCACCGGGGTGATATGTTCTGCCACACCTGTTTTGGTGATGATTCTGGCTGCGACATTTTGTGCCATCTGGAGTATGTTTAGTGCTTTCTTTGGCAGGCCCTGCAGGATTGCATTACAGTAGTCGAAATGTGGTATGATTAGGGCTTGGGCTACTGTCCTAAAGTCGGTGTGTTCTATGATGTTCCTGAGAGGTTGTATAACCCTGAGTTTGTGGAAGATGGCTCTGTTTACTAGGCGAAGGTGTTTTGTCAGCTTTAGTTCGTTATCCAGTGTTACTCCGAGGTATTTTATTTCAGTTTTTGTGTGATAAGTGTTGTCACCTAGGGTAATTGAGGCTGGAGGGTTGAAATCTGATTTTCTTGAGATGAACATGACTTCGGTTTTTTTGTGGTTTATGGCCATGTTGTTCCGCTGGAGCCAGGCTTGCATGTTTTTTAAGCATGTTTCTAGCTGAGAGTAGTTTGGGTTGCTTGCATCAAGTTGAGTATAGAGCATAATATCGTCAGCGTATATGTGATATTGGATTTTATGCTTTTTGAATATTTCGCAGATTGGTCTCATGTACACATTAAAGAGAAGCGCGGATAGGGCTGAGCCTTGTGGTATGCCCTGTGTTTGTGGGAAAGCCTTTGCTTTTTCGTTATTGAACTGTACCTGTTGCATTCTGTTGGAGATATAAGATGAGAACCATTTTAGTGGGGTTCCTGTTATTCCTATATCTCTCAATCTGTTTAGTAGTGTTTGGTGGTGAACCGTATCGAAAGCTGCGGAGATGTCTATGAATATGAGAATGAAGATTTTCTTTTTGTTTTCAATCCCTTTGAGTAGATTGTCCATTAGTGCAATAAGTAGGGTTTCTACCCCATGGTGTGGTCTGAAGCCATATTGGTGTTCGTCAAGTGTGCTGTTGTTGTCCAGGTGGTCTTGTAGTTGTTGTAGAACGGCCTTTTCGATGATTTTTGCTAGTAGGGCTATGCTGGATATTGGACGATAAGATGTGGGGTCTTCTCTGTTGAGGGTCTTGTTTTTTAGTATCGGTCTTATGATGGATCTCTTGAGTTGGTTTGGCATGATGCCATGTTGGAGTGATTGGTTTATTATGTGTGCAATTTGGTGGGTGGTTTCTGCTTTTGTTGCTTTTATCCATGAAGCTGGGCAGGGGTCTAGGGGAGAGGTTGTGGTGTTGATGTTTGAAATTATATTACTGACATGTTTGTCCCCAATGTTGTAAAATTTGTTCCAGCGGGTGACGTGTGTTTGTATGGCTGTCATAGTAGGTTGTGGTTCGGTGGATGGGACATCTGGTGAGGGTGCGTGTTTGGGTCCGACCTGTGGGTTTAGTTTGCTGGCATAGTGGTCAGCTATCGCTTGGACCTTGATTTTATCATTGTGTTGGTCCTCTTGTGTTGTTTTGGTGAGGGATTTGACCAAGGCGAATAATTCTCTGGGTTTGTTTAATGCTTTATTTAGTACGTTTGTGTGGTGTAAACGTTTTGCTGTGTTGGTTTCGTTTTTGTATTTAGAGAGTATGGTTAGGTATTCTGTTTTACGTTCGTTGGTTTTGTTTTGTCGCCATTTTCTCTCTCTGCTCTTCGTAGTTCTCTCTTTAGGGTGGATAGAGTTTCTGTGTACCATGGTTCCATTTTGGGTCTGTGGTTGTTATTCGTTGCTTTCCATTTTGGTTCAGATATCTCTTGAATTCCTGAGTTCCAATTGGTTACTAGGCTATCGAGGTCGGTGCTTGTCAGGTCTATGTGTGAGGTGATGGAATTTATGAGAGTTTCGCTGTTGTATTTGTTGAAGCTTCTGCGGGTGTGTGTTGGTAGTTCAGGATTTGGGTTACTGGGCGTTGTGTGGATCCTAATTTCAACTTGGTGGTGGTCGGACCATGGAACTTGGGTTATTTTTATTACAGGATTATTTTCCTTGTTTGATTGTTGATCTGCGGGTGTGAATACCATGTCCAGGGTGTTACCTTTGTTGTGTGTTGCTTCGTTTATTATTTGTTTATAACCAAGTTGTTCCATGGCTTCCATGAATGTGTTGGCTTGACATTGTGGTAGTGATGGTAGGTTTATGTCTCCCAGGATGATTTGATATTTTCTGATTGCTGTAGTTGATACGCATTCTAGTGCTGTGGCTAGAGTTTCTGGGGGTGCGGACGGGGGTCTGTATATTAGGCATGTTGCTATTGAGTTGTTTTCTACTTTGAGTATATCAATGTCTTTGTTGGTGCTGTGTGTGGTGCTGGTGAGTGACAAGGTGGACTTGGCTGCAATCAGGACTCCTCCTCCTCTTCTAGAAATGCGGGGGCGGTTGTATATTTTGTATCCGGGGGCGGTTATTTGGTTTGTTATTGCGGCGTCGGTCTCTGTGATCCAAGTTTCAGTGATGCATAGGATGTCTGGCTGTTCGTCCGTGATGATGTCATGTATTATGTGTGTTTTGTTCCTTATTGATCTGGCGTTGATAAGGATGATTTATTTTATTTATTTTATTTATTTAATTGGATTTTTATACCGCCTTATCATACAATCAAAGCGGTTTAACAAAAGAGAAAATTAGTAATAGTGAAAAAATCTGTGATAATATATACATAGTTTGTAAATATATGATTAAATGTCTTGGGAAAAGGTGCACTATATATATTGTGAGCTATACTATAAAGTGAGCTATTGTACAATGTATATATAAATAATTGCTTTCTTAAAAATTAATTAGTTGATTGCATGACCGTAGTGCTCCGTAAACAAAACTGTTTTCAGTTGTTTTCTAAAGTCTTTGATGTCCTGAGCTGCTCTCAGATCATTAGGTAGGGAGTTCCAGATGGAAGTCGCAGCAAACGAGAAAGCTCTCTCAGAGGTCTCCTTGCGTGTTTTTCTGATGTCATTTGAGGAGCTGATTCTATTTTCAGATACACTTCTCCTAGGTCTGTTGCTAATATCTGACCGGATAAGATACGTCAGACTTTTTGCAGAACATTGTTGCTTTATCTTGAAAATATAAATTACTGTTTTGTATTTAATACGAGATGATATTGGTAACCAATGAAGCTCCTTTAAGATAGGAGTTATATGCTCTTTACTTGATAGACCAAAAATTATACGAGCAGCGGTGTTTTGCGCTAACTGTAAAGGCTTCAGTGACTGCTTAGCTAGACCCAGATATATTGGATTGCAGAAGTCAAGTAATGGTGTAATTAGAGCATGACAAACATTGCGGAAGTGAACAGTTTCCAGAAGCGGCCTTAGTCTTCTGATGATTTTCATTCTATAATAAGCGCTTCTAATCGTCTTGTTTATGTGTGATCTGAGATTTAATTCCTTGTCTAGAGTAACTCCAAGATATTTCACTTCTGATTTAATAGGAATAATTGAATTATCTATCTTGATGACAGGTGGATGTGCAAAATTTTGGTTACGAGATACAAATAATGCCTCTGTCTTGCTAAAATTAATTTGCATATTGTTGGTTTTACACCAGGTGGACATTTGTGATAGACAATCTGTGATGCTGGAAAAATCAGGTTTCTCGATGGAGATAGTTGTGAAAATCATAATATCGTCAGCATAAATTGTATACTTTATGCCACTTTTTAATGGAATATTGCAAATTGGCTGCAAATAAATGTTGAAGAGAAGCGAAGAAAGAGCGGAACCTTGTGGCACACCTTGTAATACTCTTATGGGCAGAGAAGTTTTTTGTCCAATCTTTACTTGTAAAAATCTCTCTGTCAGATATGATTGAAACCATTTTAATGTGACCCCATGTAGACCAATCTCCTCTGATCTATGTAATAACCTATTGTGATCTACAGAATCGAATGCAGCCGAAATGTCTATAAAAATCATTATAATACCCTTTTTAATGTCATCAATGGTACGGAGAACGTAATCAAAAAGATAAATCATTAAGGTTTCAACTCCATGGTTTGGGCGAAAACCATGTTGGTTATCGTCTAAAGGCGCATGAATATCAATGTGTTCTTGGAGTTGAAGTTGCACTGTCTTTTCAATGATTTTCGCTAAAAAGGGTATGCTGGAAATAGGCCGGTAGGCAGCTGGGTTATTCTTGTCTAACGTTGTCTTCTTCGGGATTGGTCTAACAGTTGCAAGCTTTAAGTGCTTTGGTAAATTACCTTGAGAGAGGGAATTATGCACAATGTTTTGTATTATGTGAATAAAATTTGACTTTGTGGACTTTATCCAAGATACAGGACATGGATCGGTTGGAGAAGTGCATGTGTTTATGGAAGAGATAATGTGCGAGAGTTGCTCTTTAGAAGGAAAAGAGAATGTATTCCAGACCCTGAAATTTGAGACCAAATTCAAGTTGAGACTAAATATATCTTTTACCTTAGAGTGGAATTTTTCCTTAATATAATCTGCATACTTCTGTGGTTCAATTTCAGCTTCACCTTCTGTTTTTTGCTCTTTTGTTAAACTCTTTACAATTTCAAAAAGCTCTCTAGGTTTGTTGATGGAGTTATTTATTATATTTGTATGGTATTCTTTCTTTGAGACTTTAATACGTTCGTCGTATAGCTTTTGTTTTGTTAAATATATCTGCTTTAATTCTGAAACCTTATTCCTTCTCCATTTACGCTCTATTCTTCTGAGATCTCTTTTCATCAGACGTATAGCATTAGAATACCATGGCTTGTGATGTAGCTTATTGATCCTTGATTTCCTTGGACTTGTGTCTGTCATTCTAGCTGCATTAGAAATTATGTAATTCCATTTGTTTACTTGTGTCTCTATTTCTACTGAATCGTCAGATAGATGAGGTAAGGTATCCTGTATAAATGTATCTTTGTCAAATTTTTTAAAACGTCTATGATAGCATTTGTCATCTAGTCTTAAATTATTTTTTGTTTGTAATAAAATTTCCATACTAACTATGTAGTGATCTGACCATGGAACTGGGGTAATGGTAGGAATTGAAATTAGACCTCCTAAGGTCAAATCATTTGAGGCAAAGATGAGGTCTGGCGAGTAACCATATATGTGTGTAGGTTTCTTGACTATTTGTGTGAAATTTAGTGAGCCCATTGCTTGAAGAAAGGTCTCGGAGTCTCTGCAGTTAATGGATTTAAGGTTGAAGTCACCTAGCACTATTGTGGGTTTGTACGGGGAAGTGATAGAACAAATAGACTCCAGTGTTGAGGCAAGCTCAGCAGAAGACGCTTTTGGTGCTCTATAATGTAAACTAATTGCCATGTGCTTATTCTCAATGTTAATGGAGTTACATTGTTGCGATTCTAAACTACATTGTATTTTGAATCGTAAATTCTTTTTTGCGATTATAAGGACACCTCCTCCACGTCTGACAGATCTAGAGCAGCTATAAGCAGAGTAAGAATCTGGGACAAGCTGATTGAGAATTACATTATCATACGGATGTAGCCAAGATTCTGTGATGCATAGCACGTCTATTTGTGCTTCATCTATATGATCAACTATAGTTTGGATTTTATTGCATACAGATCTAGCATTAATTAATTCAATGCTAATTAGCTTCTCTGAATTGGATAATGCTTGAATTACATTTGTTTTGACATGAGATCTTTCATTTAGATGCAAATGCCTATCAGAGCTATGATTAATACAAGTGCCATATTGCCGTGGCTGCGGTTTTACGAAAATGTATTTGCATAACACTATCCAAGTGAAAGGGGGTAGCCAACTATAATTGCTTTGGCTATATTGCTGTTGTAGGATTACAGGGAAACCTTGTAAACAGATGAGGTAGAATGGTAAAAACAACATTGCATGTATATAAGAGACGACACTATAAGTCTATACTTGCACTTGGTTGAAAGTTGTTTTTCATGTTCATGCATATAACTTCTTCTTCTTCGCCTAGGGTCCCGCCTAAGGGCCACGCCAAAGGGCCCTCTTGCGAGGCCCTCAGGTGCGGGCCCGCAAGGCGTGGGCACGCCTTTGCTGAGGCAGTTCTAAATCCGTTGTAAAGAGCAGTGATTGGTTGCAGGTTTATTTTCAATCGCAGCTCAAACAAACACACACACACAGCTGATTCTCTCTCTGATCTCCCCGATCGCTGAAAAGCCCTTGCTGAGGCAGTTCTAAATCCGTTGTAAAGAGCAGTGATTGGTTGCAGGTTTATTTTCAATCGCAGCTCAAACAAACACACACAGCTGATTCTCTCTCTGATCTCCCCGATCGCTGAAAAGCCCTTGCTGAGGCAGTTCTAAATCCGTTGTAAAGAGCAGTGATTGGTTGCAGGTTTATTTTCAATCGCAGCTCAAACAAACACACACAGCTGATTCTCTCTCTGATCTCCCCGATCGCTGAAAAGCCCTTGCTGAGGCAGTTCTAAATCCGTTGTAAAGAGCAGTGATTGGTTGCAGGTTTATTTTCAATCGCAGCTCAAACAAACACACACAGCTGATTCTCTCTCTGGTGTAATAGTCTTTCATCTGGTAGGCCGTTGTTGTGGACTTGTTTTTGTTTTTTCTTGCTAGGTTTTTGATGTGATTTGTTCTCTTCTGTTTGGGGTGTTGTGGATCTCGGGGTGCTGTCTGGTTTCTGAGATGGGGTTGTAGATTTGGACGTAGTATGTGATCTTGGTGGGGGGGGGTGTGAGGAGTATTGAATCTGTTGAGGCAGTACTATTATTAATGAGGGGTGATATATGTAGTAGAGTGGGTTTATTATGTGATATATAGTATGTTGTTGGTTAAGGTTGAGAGTCAGTGCGGGTATGATTAGGTACAAGGATAAGAGCAGTATGTATTTGAGATCCATTTTTCTATTTTGTTGGTTATTTCGTTGTTGAGGTGTATCGCTCTCTTTCTTTTTGCGATGGAATGTATATATATATATGTCTTCTGCCTCTACATATCTCCTATAGATATATGCATATATACCCTATATGTGTGTATAATATATATATAATATATATATATAATATATTTTTTTTAGATGAGCATATGGATACATATCTATCTATCTGTTCTGTTAGGTTCAGATATCCTTATATTCCTATATGATCCTGACAGATGGGCACTACCCCTATCAATGCTATGCCAGCATATTAGGGGGCGACACTTATAACCACTTCCTGTGGTAATTAACAAAATTTTCCTTACCATATAGATTGGGTACTCCTGAAGCTCTCCATGTACCTTTCTTCTTTCCTAATTGACCCCATTTAGGAAAGACATTACGGAGCTTCAGTTAACCTAACGCTTAGCGCTCCTGAGTCTGTCCTTACTTTCTTATCAGATACAAGGGTCTCCATACTCTTTCTCCCCTACATGGACTGATTCCATCCCCAGTCCAGTTAGGTCAGACTCATTTTTTCTTTGGATCCTAAATTTATACTGTTTTTGGACCTAAACAGCTTAAGCTTTCTTTAATACTACCTTCTGCGTCTCCGCTGAAGCTCTACCTCTTATACTACCCCAGTCTTTCCCCCTGGGGCCATTTCTCACCCTGAAGGGTTCTGACCTCCACTTGTTTTTCTCTACTTTTATTACCTCTACTTCTCAGTGAGGTGCCCCTTGAGCACATTCACTGGCTCTTCTAATAGATCCATATGTACCTCAGTGGAATTGTGCAAGGTCTACAAGGGAGGCCCAGATTACAATATTTTACTACAAAATACCCTCTATACAGGGTCTTACCCTTTAGAAACCCTGTCCTAGCCAGCTGTTCCACAGCTCCTCTTCTGTATTCAACTCCTA
The DNA here is from genome assembly GCA_033557465.1 of Ichthyophis bannanicus. Classification (NCBI taxonomy): domain Eukaryota; kingdom Metazoa; phylum Chordata; class Amphibia; order Gymnophiona; family Ichthyophiidae; genus Ichthyophis; species Ichthyophis bannanicus. The sequence continues at coordinate 317,960,519 of CM066038.1, read as the reverse complement.
CCCTCCATCCCCAAGATGCCTGAGGTCTTAAGCAATAGCATGGCTTGTTCTAGACTTGCAACATTCTAGGACTCCCTCTGGGCATCTGAGCTTGGGAGTCCCCATATGTGAAGACTCATTCCTACTTGTTCCTGGAGATAGCACAGTTACTTACCTGTAACAGGTGATCTCTGGGAACAGCAGGAATAAGTCTTCACAACCCACCCACCTCCCCTAGGAGTTGCTTTTTCTCTATCTCTATCTTTCCCTTCCTTGCTCTCTCTCTCTTTGTCTCAGCTTTCAAACTTAACTGAGGAGAGACAGTTGGGAAGGCGGGAAGGCAGCATGCAGGTGTGTTGGGATGCTTCCAAAGGCTTTCTGATTGGACGCTGGGAAGCGTTCCCGCGCAGACTCCGTCGGTACTGACGTACCCATATGTGCAGACTTATTCCTGCTGTTCCCAGAGATCACCTGTTTACAGGTAAGTAACTGTGCTGTCCAGCAAAGAAGCCTCAATGAAAGTCGGCTGGTCCAGGTGGAGAGACCTGTAGGAGGTCGCTTACAGGGGTTTCTCTCTGCCTGGACCGCAATTACATCAGACCAATGGGTGCTAGAAATCATTTGAGAGGGGTATGCGTTGGAGTTTGCGCACCCGTTACGGGAAGCCTTCATGGTGTCTCCCGCAGGAACAGGACAGAAAAGGCAGGCTGTAAACGATATGCTTCGGAGGTTATTACAACTGCAGGCAGTGGGGCCGGTACCCCAAGACCAGTGCGGACTAGGTCGATACTCGATTTATTTCGTAGTGCCCAAGAAAGAGGGTTCTTTTCGGCCCATTCTTGATCATCGCTCATTGAAGATAACTCATTTTCGGATGGAGACGCTCAGATCCGTTATTCGAGCAGTGAGACAAGGGGAATTCCTCTTGTCCATAGATCTCACGGAAGCTTATCTGCACATTCCAATCAGAGCAGATCATCAGCGTTTTTTGAGATTTGCGGTGCCCATGGGCCATTTTCAGTTTCGAGCCTTGCCATTCGGCTTAGCGACGGCTCCTCGGATATTCACAAAGGTTATGGTGGTAGTAGCAGCGTCGCTACGCAAAGAAGGTATTCGAGTGCACCCTTATCTAGACGATTGGTTGATCAGAGCAGGGTCTCTTCCGGATGCGGTAGCAGCGACCGCTCGAGTGGTACAAGTCCTGGAACAACTCGGTTGGGTAGTTAACCTTTCGAAAAGTCAGCTGAACCCGGGACATCAGCTTACTTACCTAGGAGCATTGTTTGACACAAAAGTGGGGTCGGTGTACCTACCCGAGAACAGGGTGGTGAAGATCTTGCATCAAGTACAGGCTATCTTGCGGCAGCCGGCTCCTTCGGTATGGCGATACCTGCAGCTCTTGGGATCCATGGCGATGGCTCTGGAGCTGGTTCCATGGGCCAGGGCGCATATGAGGCCTCTGCAACAAGCCTTGCTGTCCAGGTGGTCTCCTCAGCTTCAGCCTCTCTCTCAAAGGTTGGTTTGTCCAGAAATGATGCGGCTCAGTTTGCATTGGTGGTTAGACGCCAATTATCTATGAGCAGGGCAGAGCAATCTTAGGTTCTTATGTTCAGGGGTTCCGTTGGAAGATCCAAGTTGGGTGTTGCTCACCACAGACGCCAGCTTATCAGGCTGGGGAGCTCATTGTCAGGCTCGCATGGCACAGGGACTATGGTCTGTGCTGGAAAGCTCTTGGTCGATCAATCGGTTGGAGCTCAGAGCGGTACGTCTCGCGCTTCAGCACTTCCAGTCATTGATCGAGGGAAGAGCAGTCTGAGTTTTCTCCGACAATGCGACAACTGTCTCATATATCAATCGGCAGGGCAGTACAGGCAGTGTGACCTTGCTAGAGGAGAGTCAACAGCTGATGAGCTGGGCGGAAAGTCATCTCCTAGCCTTGTCGGTGGCTCATGTGGCAGGGAAAGAGAATGTGCAGGCGGATTTTCTCAGTCAAAATCTTCTAGATCCCGGAGAGTGGGGACTAAATGCAGCAGTATTTCATGGCATTACCCAGCGCTGGGGGCCATCGGGGATGGATCTGATGGCTACTCTTTCCAATGCCAAGGCGTCTCGTTTCTACAGCAGACGCAGGGAACGCATGTCGGAGGGTCTCTGCTCTCGTTCAGGCCTCTCCTGCAGATCTCCTGCTGTATGTGTTCCCTCCGTGGCCTCTGATCGGTCGGGTAGTTCAACGCATTGCGAACCACAAGGGGAGAGTGATTCTCATCGCTCCAGATTGGCCCAGGAGGCCGTGGTATGCGGATCTGATTTGGCTTTTAGTGGATTCTCCGTGGCGCCTACCGGTCCGTTGCAACCTTTTGAATCAAGGTCCGATTTTAATGCCACAGGTGGATCGCTTCTTGCTTACGGCTTGGCTCTTGAAAGGGAAAGGCTGAGACGCAAAGGGTACTCGGCTCCAGTGATAGCCACCATGTTGAGTTCGCGAAGAAGGTCTACTTCGTTGGCCTATGTCTGCATCTGATGCGTGTTCGAAACGTAGTATTCATCCATTTTCGGCAGCGGTCTCACACATCTTGTCTTTCCTGCAGAGTGGTCTAGATAAGGGGTTGGCGCTGAACACTCTCAAAGTTCATTTAGCGGCCTTAGCCTGCTATAGAGGTGCAGTGCACGGTCATCGGTTAACTGCGCATGTAGATATACAGCGTTTTTTCCGGGCGGCTGGAATTCTCAAGCCTCCGTTATGCCAGGTAGTACCAGCTTGGGATTTGAACATCATTCTAGAGGTTTTAATGCAACCTCCGTTTACGTAGACATTGTCTGGGGGGTTGAAGGAATTTGTCCTGGAAAACGGCATTTCTGGTCGCCTTATGTTCAGCGAGAAGAATTTCAGATTTGCAAGCGCTTTCGTGTAGAGCCTTACCTGCAGTTTTTGGCGGAGAAGGGGGTCCTGTGTCCGGTGCCCTCTTTTCTTCCTAAAGTAGTTTTGGCTTTTCATATAAATCAGTCTGTGGTGTTACCGGTGTTTTCAAACCTCACGGGCTCTCCGATGGATGGTGCACTCAAAAGCTTGGATCTCGGCAGAGTGTTGAAGAGATACCTCAAAGCCACTAAGATTTTCCGTAAATCAGATAGATTGTTCGTTTGTTCTTTTCGGAGGGCCGCATAAATGGATGGCGGCATCGAAAGCGACCATTTCCAGATGGATAAAGCAGGCTATAGTATCGGCGTATGAGGCCAAGGGAAGGTCGTCTCCCGAGGGTCTCAAAGCACATTCTACACGGGGTCAGGCGGCGTCCTAGGCAGAATATGCCACAGTTTCTCCTGTAGATATTTGTAGAGCCGCCACCTGGTCTTCGTTGCATACTTTTACGAGACACTACAGGTTAGATGTTCACGCCAGGGAGGATGCGAAAGTTGGAGGAGCTGCTATTATCGCAGGGCTCACCGGTCCCTCCCAACTTTAGATACTGCTTTGGTACTGCCCTACCGTTCCCTGGACTGGCCCGGAGAAACGAGAAGGAAGGAGAAATTAGACCTTACCTGCTAATTGTCTTTCCTTGAGTTTTCTTCGGGCCAGTCCAGGGAACGATAGGGTTGTCAATCGTTCCCTGGACTGGCCTGGAGAAAACTCAAGGAAAGACAATTAGCAGGTAAGGTCTAATTTCTCCTTATTCTTTTTGTTTTATTTTCCATTCCTTTCCTTATGATTCCTAGCATTTTATTTGCCGCCTTGGCCGCTGCTGCACACTGGGTGGAGGATTTCAATGTGTTATCCACGATAATGCCTAAATATTTTTCCTGGTTGGTGGTTCCTAATGTGGAACCTTGCATCTTGTAAACATAGTTTGGGTTGTTCTTTCCTAGATATATAACTTTGCACTCGTCCACATTTAATATTTATTTGCCATTTGAACATCCAGTCTTTCAATTTATCAAGGTCCTCTTGCAATTTTTCACAATCCTCTTGGGTTTTAACAACTTTGAATAATTTTGTGTCATCTGTAAATTTGACTACCTCACTTGTTCCCATTTCCAGGTCATTTACAAATATGTTATAAAGCAACGGACCCGTCACAGATCCCTGCGGTACTCTACTATTCACCTTTCTCCATTGGGGAAAATTGGCCATTTAGCCCTAACATCTGTCAAGGTTGGAGATATATTACTGTAGCTCCTTATGCAAGCCTTCTATCCCTAAAGTTTCTAGTTCAGGCCAGCCTGGGAATTATGATTTGTGATATTTGAATTACAGCAGGGCTTGTAAGGGACTTCCTGGTAGAGTCTCCCTGCAGCTCTCTGCTCATGTAGGTGACATTTGAGAAAACTCTTCAGCACATCCTACAATTATAGGCTGCTTGTTTTTCTTTGTATCCTGTGCTGCAGGGCCAAGAATGTTATTTGAGATGCATAGGTGCCCAGGAAGGGAGGTTCCTTCCAACATATTCTGAGTCTAGAGATGGTTGTTTTTTGGATTCACTCTTTCATTTTTACATGAGGTTCTTTGGATCTGTCATTGCATTGGTCAGGCAGGGGGTGTTCCTCATCTATCTAGACCTCACCATGCATATTGTCACTTTCCCATTGAGAGCAGCATTTGCAGTTTTTTCTGCTTCTGTTTTCTAGGCTGCCTGTCTAATTCTGGGATGTGCCCCTTAGTCTAGATGCTGTTCTCCATACCCTTTCCAAGGTGGTAATGATGGTGGTGGTGCTTCTTTGCATGCAGTGCACCCAGGGTGCCCATACCTGGATATCAGACTGGTCTAGCCATTCTCCCTGGAGAAGGCCAGAGACAACATAGACGTGGTGAATTTTGGTTGGGAAGGCTGGTATTGGTGATCACCTTTACTTAGAATAGCCTGATTCTCTCCTAGGAATTTGAGTACCTGGGGTTCTGTTTCATACTCTCTTGAGCTGAGTTTCCTGATAATGGAGAGGTTACTCGAGCTTCAACCAACTGATGGCATGTGATGCTTGGTCAGCTCTGTGGATCTGGGACTTCCTTGGGTTCATGACATTGACCTTGGAGCCAGTTCCTTGGGCAGGGTGAAAAGGCACCTGTTAAACCTTCTGACTTCCATCTTCCCCATTGTTTGACTAGTCACTTCCTCTCCCCTGGGAGATGAAGGAGCAGTTCCACCATCTAATTGCCAAGATAATGTTGGGAGCACTGGATGGAGTGAGTGCTTGTCATCTCAGATGCCAGCCTGAATGACTGGGGGTGCAGTGCCTGGACTAGTTGGCCCAGGGACTCTGCTCCTCTCGAGGCCACCTGGGCAGTCATCTGCTGGAAGGCAAGAGTGATCAGTTGAGAGGTTCAGGCCTCTGCTTGGAGGCGGAGCCCAGCTGAGCATTCTTGGACATTGTGCTGGCCATGGTGTGTGTCCACAAATGAGCCAGAACTCATAGTTCAGGAGGAGATCTCAAGGTTGTGGAACTTTTGTTTTTGGAAGAGGAACATCCGATTGCTCTGTTTGCAGTATACATCACAAGGTTCGACAATGTGCAGGCTGACTTTCTGTATTGGAACTCAGTGGGTCTGGGCAAGTGAGAGCTCAACTTTCCCATGTATAAAATAGTGCGAAGACTGAGTCTTCCAGTGCTCAACTTGATGGCCTCTCGGGAGAATGCCAATTTGAGAAGCTATTTCAGCTGCAGAAAGGATCTGCAAATGGTAGGTTGGATGAGGGATTCTGTTGTTTCCCTTCCTGGCTCTTCGTGAGCCATCATTTACACAGGTTTCTCGCCTATCCAGGCCTGGTCATTCCTAGTGGCCTGGAAAGGTGTGTCAGGCCATGGTAGGTGGCTTTCTTGAACTAGGGGTCATGGACCTCTTTTGCTACCTCAAGGGACAGGCCTCCTATGAAAAGGGATTCTAAATGGAGGTTTTTGATCCCTTCTCACTTAGTGCCTAGCCCTTGTGCTGTGCCTGTGTGCATGCGTGTGGTGAGATAGGGTTGTGCCTTTTGCACATGCACATTATACCTTTTACTTCTCATGCATTCTTCTTTTCATTCTTCAATCCCTTGCGCTCACTCACCATCCCAACTCTTTCCCTTCCTAGACTTTCTCCTCTTCAACCTCCCCACTTGCTCTCCATTGCCCACCATTAATTTGATTAAAACCCCCTATCCCTTTAAAACTGTCCAGCTGTCTGTACAGAAAATTCTATGTCTAACCTTTTTTTAACTTGCAGGTTTGCAGACATGGAAGCTCCCATCCATGATTGCGGCCCTTTCCAGCATTTCTGCCCATAACCCTAGGCACCAGGTCAAATATTTTAGTTGCCATGGTGACATGGCACCTGGGGGTTTGTTGAGCCCTGTCATATTCCATCGTATCTTCAAATTTTTGAGCAAAATGAGAGAGAACCATCATAGTTGAGAAGAGTTGGTTTAATTTTGAGGTAGGGTTCCTGTTTTAGATTAAAACAAACTCAAGTCATCTTTCTCCAAAGTAAACATAGGCCATATGGTCTCTTTCTGTTACGTTTTTATCTAGTTTAAGGGTGCAACACAACAGAAGCAAATATCATGTAAGTAACAGAAACCAGTCCAGAAACGTGATATCGTGGAAAGACAGAGCCTTTATTAAACCAGCTGACAACCCGACACAGGCCGTGTTCCATTACCCTTCATCAGGGGTTTGTCTGGCATATACTATTAAAACAAGTTACAGAAGTTTTAAAAGACCAACACTCCTCCTTTCATAATATTACATATGGGGAAAAAAAAGCGATTTTATCATTACAGAAGAATAATGATGTTATAATAAAGCCAGCAGATAAAGGAGGTGCGGTGGTAGTTTTGGATAAAGACTATTAGATAGCTGAAATTAACCGACAGTTGAATGACAATGTTTTCTACAAGAGACTTGATGGGGACCCTACATATAACCTTAAGAGAAGTATTGATAATCTTGTGCTTTCAGCTTTTGAAATTGGATATATTACTGAAAAAGAGAAAGCCTTTTTGATTGTGGATGTGCCTATTATTCCCACTATATACATCATTCCTAAAATCCATAAGTCCTTAGAGGCTCCGCCGGGTCGTCCTATATTTTCGGCTATTGGTTCTTTGTTAGAGCCCATTTCTAAATTTTTAGACTTATTACGTCCGTTCGTTCACGATATGAGGTCGTATGTGAGGGATTCGGCACATGTCATACAGATACTTTCTACTTTTGATCAATATACAGCTGATATCATTTTAATTACACTTGACGTAGAATCACTATACACCAATGTACCGCAACTTGATGCTCTTCAAATTGTCGAACAATGTCTACTTAAGAGAACTGTACACAAACGTATTCCAACAGCTTTTTTGGTTACTCTAGCACGGTTTGCCCTTTGTGAGAACTTTTTTTGCTTTAGAGACTTGTTTTACAAGCAAATTAAGGGTGTAGCTATGGGGTCTCCTATGGCCCCTGATATAGCAAACTTATACATGTCTCACTTTGAAGATAGTTTTTTGAAGACTCATCCTTTTCAGTCTAATATTTCGCTTTGGATACGCTATATAGATGACATCCTGATTCTTTGGAAGGGTACGATTGTTGAACTCACCAATTTTAACCAGTGGATTAATCAATTGGATGGTAACCTACGTTTACAGATGACTTATGATCTCAGTCAGATCTCTTACTTAGATCTACTCATCAAAAAAGAATGTAATGGTTTCTCCACTACATTATATAGGAAACTGACAGACAGGAATAATCTTTTGCATTATAAGTTTCCACAATCCGTCACTTAAAAGGAATCTTCCGGTAAGCCAATTCCTAAGAGCGAAGAGGATATGCACTAAGCCACAAGATTTTGAGATACAGGCTAAGGAAATGAAAGAGAGATTTTTAGCAAGACAATATCCAATCTGTCACCTTGATAAAGCGTATAAAAGGGCCCAAGGGTCCTCTCGGGACTCTTTGCTCGAAGTTAAAACAAGGAAAGATGATATAGGAATTATATGTCCCCTTTTATGCTCCACACAATCAAACAAGATTATTAAGATATTACGCAAAGAGTGGCATTTGATACAAACTCTTCCAGCTTTTTAGGATTTGCAATTAACGATTGCACGTAAGCGTAATATAAATTTACAGAATCTTTTAGTTCTGTCAGCATTCACAGAAAGAAAGTTCTTGTCAAAATTCAAAGGACAATTCCAATGTGGTAAACGTTCTGTTTGTCTTAACTCTTTACCGGTAAGGAACACATTTACTCACCCTTTCACGAATCAAACGTTTCACATTGATTTCTCCAATTGTGAAACCAACAACGTTGTATACGTTGTCCAGTGTCCATGTAAGAAATTATATGTAGGTAAAACCACTCGGAGCATCAGAACTAGAGTTGTTGAGCACACGAGTTGCATTAAGAGAGGTTTGACAGATGAACCTCTTCCTTATCGTCACTTCAGTCCAGTCCCTTAACTTCTGGGTTGCGCAACCCTTCCAGCAGCTTGGAGGCTGAGCCCATCATCTTTTCGATGATGGTGTGGTATAAATACCACTGGCACCACCCACTGGCACCAGTAATCTCAGCCTCCAAGCAGCTGGAGGGTTCCTGTAAGCCAGAGTGCTTACGGGGTCTTAGCTTTTAGCAAAGGATTATTTTTAGCTTTCATTTATTTCATTTGTCACCTTTTATTTCTTCTAAATCATTTATTTCTTTCAGTTTTTTCTTTATTTAGAGAGTCTTGTACCTTTAAGTATTCTGTTCCCTCTCCCCTCCCTCCTCTCACGGCCTCCTGGCAACCCTGCTCCCTTGTGGCTCCGGAGGAGGAGGTTTACTTGTGCAGCGGGGAGGACCAGAGAGCTCTCCTCCCGCTCACTCAGCTGCCCGTCACCAGAGGCCTTTCTGACATGGCTACTTCTGCCTCGCGCCGAAGCCCCTTAGGTGGCTGAGCGCTGGAGGCAGCACCGAGAATTCTCTCGGCAGCATTTCTGGCCTCGCGCTGCAGCCCCGGGGCGGCTGGTCGCTTGAGGCAGCATCGGAGTGCAGAGCGTGGGGCAATCACCGCAGGAACCCCGGCGGAGAGCCCGTGGTGCATTGGCGGGCACACAGCCACCACCCGTAGTTCGGGCCTCCACGTGGCTGTGGCCTACCACGTGGGAGCCAGCTGAGGACGGCGGCTTCCCTCGTTTCCAGGGCAGTGCCCTCCAGATCGCCAAACTGCAAGTATCAAATATAAAAAGCTTTCTAGTTTAATTGACTAAGATTAAAGAGTAAAGATTAAATTTTTATCTCTTTTGGTTCCTTGTTTTAACGGCTGTAACGCTGGGAGCCGTTTTGTTTTGGTCCAGGGCACAAGTTTGGGCATTATTTAGCATTTTATTGCATTTTAAGTTTCTTTAGATTTGGTTACTTTACACAAGTTTAATTTTCTAGATTGGCTTGAGTACAAAGGGGCATGATGGATAAGCTGCGGTGTCCTTCTTGCGGCACTCGTAGAGGGACGGCATCGGAAGCAGGGGTCTGCAGGGGTTGTGCAGCAGAAGCTGCTTCCATGGAAAAAGAAATCCACTTGAGCATGACTCCAGCCTCTCAGGGGTCAGGGGACCTTCTGGAAGGGGGAAGGGAATCCCATTCTCCCCCGCCTTCATCCTTAGATGGTCCAGGTCCTTCCCAGTCCCTCCCCCCCTTCCTCAGGGGCGGAGGGAGACTGGGGTCACTTTTCACCAGAATTTGTTCTTTTATTGCACAAAGCCTATTGCTTGCGCAAGCAGGGAACAGCAGAGCTAGTGGCAGCAAGGGACAGCACGGACGCTGGAAAAGGGAATTCTAGATCCCTTGACTCTGGGCCTCCTCCTAAGCGCGCAAGGCTATTGGGCAAGGAACCTTTTGAGTCCCCGCCTCAGGACACCCCTGAAGAGGAGCTCTCGGACAAAGAAGGGGTGGAGGACGGGGAGGAGCTCGAAGAAGGAGAGATCCCGGAGGAGGACCAATCCCACATAGTCTTTTCGGCGTGAGGAGCTCCTGGCGTTAATAAGTGAGTCTCTAAAGGTGCTCAGTATGTCCTCAGAGACTCCTACAGATGAAGAAGTTCTGGAGGATCCCTTGATCCAAGCCGTCAGGAGGTCACAGAAGGTGTTCCCAGTCCATAGAGTGGTACGTCAGATGATTCAGGAAGATTGGAACCAGCCAGAGTCTACCCTGAGGGGAGTCCGTGCGATGTCCCGTCTCTACCCATTACCTGAACCGGACAAAGATCTGCTGAAGTCGCCTAGGGTGGACGCGGCGGTCTCGGCGGTAACAAAGAAAACGACTATCCTGGTCGAGGGCGGCGCGGCCCTGAGAGACAGTCAAGATAGAAGACTGGATACTCTGCTAAAGCAAGCCTTTGATGTTAGTGCCCTCGCCTTACAAGCATCAGTTTCAGGGTCTTGGGTAGCTAGAGCCTGTCTGAGGTGGTCCCAACAGCTGCAACTGGCTGACAGTCCCTCAAGCGACGATCAAACAGTGGCGTCTAAGTTAGAGTCCGGTTCCGCCTACTTAGCAGATAGCCAGTATGATCTCATTAGGAGTCTGGCGAAGAATATGACCTCGGTCGTTGCAGCCAGAAGGTACCTGTGGTTACGTAACTGGGCAGCGGATGCATCTTCAAAGGCGCGCCTGAGTCGACTTCCTTTCAAGGGAAAGCTATTGTTTGGAGAAGACCTGGATAAGTTAGTAAAGGATCTGGGAGAATCGAAGGGAGGCAGGCTCCCTGAAGATAGACCAAAGCTGGGCCGCTCTTTGGCGCCGGTCCGGAGTCAGCCGAAGAACTTCTGGAGATTCCGACAGTCCAGACCGAGCCCCTTTTCCAGGGGCCACTTTTCTTCCAGGGGTCAAAGCCTCAGAGGGTTTCGCGGGGCAGGCAGAGGTTTTGGGGCCTCTTCCTCCTCCTCGGGACCTAGAAAATCACAATGAGAGGATGGGGGTCCAGGAGGGAGTTCTGCCGGTAGGAGGTCGGTTAAGGCAGTTTCTCCCCGCCTGGTCCCGGGTCACATCCGATCAGTGGGTCTTAGAAGTGATCCGAGAGGGTTATGCTCTCGAGTTCGCAAAGCGAGTAACCCCAGCCTTTATTCAGTCCCCCTGCGGTCCACCAGAAAAGAAGGCGGCGGTGGAAGTCACTCTTTCAAGGCTTTTAGAGCTGGGAGCGGTGCTGCCTGTTCCACAAGATCAAAGAGGGTCCGGTCGATACTCCATTTATTTTGTAGTTCCAAAGAAGGAAGGTTCCTTCCGCCCAATTCTGGACCTAAAGCAAATCAATCGCTGTCTCAGAGTTCCTCACTTCCGCATGGAAACCCTGAAGTCGGTGATTGCTGCCGTTCATCAGGGAGAGTTCCTGACATCCCTAGATTTGACAGAAGCATACTTGCATATCCCGGTCCGAAAGTCGCATCAGCAGTTCCTAAGATTTGCCGTACCAAGAGGCCACTTCCAGTTCCAGGCCCTCCCCTTCGGCCTAGCAACAGCTCCCAGGACGTTCACCAAGGTAATGGTGGTAGTGGCCGCAGCTCTTCGAAAAGAAGGAATCCTAGTCCATCCCTACCTGGACAATTGGCTGATCTGAGCAAAGTCAGAAGCGGAGAGTCGCTCGGCGACTGCCAGAGTCGTGGATTTCCTGGAAAAGCTGGGGTGGGTCATCAATCGGGCAAAGAGCAGATTAATTCCCACTCAGGAGATCGAGTACCTCGGAGCTCGGTTCGACACCAAAGAGGGAAGGGTGTTCCTCTCGAAGCAGAGGTCAGTCGACCTGAGGAATCGCGTTTCTCGTTTTCTATTTATGAGATGCCCCACGGCCTGGCATTACCTTCAGCTGCTGGGTACCATGGCAGCGGCATTAGAAGTAGTACCGTGGGCCCGGGCGCATATGCGACCTCTCCAACGCACCCTGTTGTGGCAGTGGTCCCATCAGCATCACCCCTTATCCAGACGGGTTCCCTGCCCTCCCTGGATCAGGAGGTCTCTGCGGTGGTGGAGAAGCCCAAGGAACCTGGAACGTGGGATGCCCCTCGATCCTCCACAGTGGATGCAACTGACGACGGATGCGAGTTTAGCAGGCTGGGGGGCTCACTGCGAGGGACAGTTCGCCCAAGGCCGCTGGACTCCGAGAGAGTCGCAGTGGTCAATCAACAGACTGGAGTTGAGGGCGGTAACCTTGGCTCTCCGGGCGTTCGAGCTCTTGGTGCGTCAAAGGGCAGTCTGCGTCCTGTCCGACAACGCCATCGTGGTGGCCTACATCAACCACCAAGGGGGAACAAGCAGTCCGTCCTTGGAGAAGGAGGCGGATATCCTCTTGCAGTGGGCCGAAGTCCATTTGCTGGCAATATCGGCGCAGCACGTGGCCGGGACAGACAACATGACTGCAGATTACCTCAGCAGGTTCAGGATAGACCACGGAGAGTGGGAGCTGGCGCAAGAAGTGTTCGAACGAGTGGTTGCCCGTTGGGGGAGACCGATCATGGATCTCATGGCTCGGTACTCGACCGCAAAAGCGAACCAGTTTTTCAGCCGCAGAAAGGAAAGGATGTCCGAGGGCTTGGACGCCCTGGCCCAAAGATGGCCTTCAGAGGGCCTTCTCTATGTGTTCCCTCCCTGGGTGCTCATAGGGAGGGTTCTATGGCAGGTGGAAGCCCACCACGGCTTGGTAGTTCTCATAGCCCTGGATTGGCCTCGACGTCCTTGGTATGCAGACCTCGTGAGGTTGACGGCCGATCGACCGTGGCGGCTCCCCTGCAAGAAGGATCTTACGGCAGGGCCTGGTATGCATGCCCCACGTGCATCGGTTCTTGCTTACGGCCTGGCTATTGAAAGGGCGCGGTTCAGGAAGCGGGGGTATTCGGGATCAGTAATTTCAACTTTGTTGAGCACTCGGAAACGCTCCACCTGCCTTTCTTATGTGAGAGTTTGGCGTGTCTTTGAAGCCTGGTGTGCAGAGCGTCAGATCAGGCCCCTATCAGCATTAGTCCCAGAGGTCCTGGAGTTCTTACAGGCGGGCTTCGAGAAGGGTCTAGCACCTAGCTCTTTACGGGTCCAGCTAGCAGCCATCTCTTGCTATAGGGGGAAGGTCAAAGGCAAATCTCTAGGGGTCCATGCAGATGTTGGCAGGTTCCTCAGAGCGGTTAGACGGTTACGTCCCCAGCAAAGATCCGTTATTCCTTCTTGGGACCTCAACCTAGTCCTGAATGCCTTATCCGGAGAGCCCTTTGAACCGCTGAAGAAGTCCTCCCTGAAGGACTTGACCCTAAAGACCGTATTTTTAGTAGCGATTTGTTCGGCCAGACGCGTTTCAGAGCCATTGCTAATTGGAACACTGTAATAAAAGCAGCTTCCAAACCATTACCTATCAAACCTAACAAGCTCTATAAAAGAACTTCAGAAAAATGGTACACACATGAACTAGCATCTATTAAAAAAAAAACTACGAAAAATAGAAAATAAATGGCGAACAAAAAAAACACCTGAGTTCCGGGATCTATACTTCTCAACTCGTAATATCTACAGAGCAGCAGCTAATAACGCCAAAAAACAACATCATACCTCAATACTATCTAAAGCTATTAACCGTCCAAGGGAATTATTTGAAATTGTAAAATCTTTATCTAAAACCCCCACTGCTAATTATCAACTTGTCCCTATCAACTTACCAGATCTAGCAAACTATTTTGCTAGTAAACTTTAACTATCCTCAATACCAATACCTGATTCCATAATATCAATAAACAACAATAATACATGGAACTCTTTTCAACTGGTTGATAATAAGCAATTACTTAATATAATATTGAAAATTAACACTACAACATCCATCCTTGATCCCTGCCCAGTTACTTGGATTAAGACAACAAAACAAGAACTTGCCCCCTATATTTTAAATATAGTAAACAATTCTCTTCAGCAAGGGGTATTACCTAAGGAACTCAAAAACTCTGCAATCCGCCCGATTTTAAAGAATAAGGCGCTAAATGAAAATGACCCATCTTCATATCGCCCGATTGCCAGTATTCCTTTCCTGACCAAAATCATTGAAAAAGTTGTCCAACTGCAACGCCAAGATTATATAGATACATCTGCCCCCCCTTGATGATCACCAATACGGGTTCTGACCTTTTCACAGCATTGAAACCCTCCTCCTTGATACCCTCATTAAGGGTTTAGATAACACAAAACAAGCATTCATACTGGTATTCCTTGATGTATCCGCTGTTCGATGTAAAACCTGACAGCTTGTTGTTATGGTCGTTAAGTTATGATGTAAACCGCGCTGATGCTAAATAGCGCGGTATATAAGAAATTATAATAAATAAATAAATAAATAATAAATAATATACTCATATCAAGACTCAATCAGATAGGATTAAGGAAAATTACTCTAGATTGGTTTAAATCATAGCTGACCGTTCACAATTTGTACAAGTTAACCAGACTTCATCACCCCCTTTTCCTCAAGAACAAGGAATACCTCAGGGCTATGCATTATCTGCTCTGCTATTCAACCTTTACCTTCAACTAATTTGCACCATTTTCCAAAAATATAAGATGAAATACCACATATATGCGGATGACATTATGTTGTTCTCCGCATTCAACATACATGATCCTAACTATGACAAAATAGCAACCTACCTCATGGAAGCTGAAAAATGGCTGCGTTCAAACAATCTGAACATTAACTTCAAAAAAACGGAGGTATTAATCACATCCAGAAACACGAATTACACACCACCAACTGACATCAAACTTCTGAACTTTACCCTACCCGTCAAGGAAGAGATTAAATACCTAGGAGTCACCCTTGACAAGACCCTTAGTTTCACTAACCACATTAAGAAAATAACCAAAACAATTTATTACAAGCTTCGTTCCATTCAACAACTGAGGCCTCTTTTAGAAAACGATGATTTTAGAACTATCACACAAGCATTAATAACTCCCCACTTTTGACTATTGTAATGGAATACTACTAGGAGTATCTAAAAAGAACCTAAAAATTCTACAAATGGCCCAAAATGTTAACCGCGAGAATAATTTCCAAAGCCAAGCTAACCGACCACATTACCCCGATCCTCTTTTCTCTACATTGGTTACCTATACCCAGTAGGATTCAATATAAAATCATATTGACCACCTTCAAATTAATTAATCAGATTGCCCCATCATACCTATCCACACTGATTCATAGTCCTCCAGAAAATAGAATAAGATGAAGAAGGAACCTTAATACCATCTTAGTACCTGACTCAATAAAAAAGACAAAACAAATAACAAGTACCAGCGCCTTCTCATTCGTAGCACCATCATTATGGAATAACCTCCCAGACCAATTAAGGGAAATAAAAGATCTACAAAAATTCTGAAAAGACCTAAAAACATACCTGTTCTCACAATACTACTCCTACATAGATAATGATTTGGATAAGGCCTCCCATCCTCCGTAACTCTCTATGACTATACCCTCTCCAATAGCCTCACTACAACTCCCATAGCAGAACTTAAGATGAACCTTTAATATGTATATATGTAAAAACTATGTAATAACCTGTAAATAGTTCTAAACTCTGTTATGCTACCTGTATATAGTTTGATTACAGTTCGATGTCTCTCTTTATATATTACTACTTTTGTTCTATGTAAGTTGATGTTTGATGTAAACCGCCACTGATCTTGGGAATTGGCGGTATATAAAAGATTTGCAAGCAAATAAATTTTATGCCATGTAGCTATTTTAACGTCTCTATCATATCCCCTTTATCCCGCCTTTCCTCTAATGTATACATATTTAAGATCTTTAAGTCTGTCCCCATATGGTTTATAATGAAGACCACTGACCATTTTAGTAACCACGCTCTGCATCTACTCCGTCCTGTTTATATCCTTTTAAAGGTGTGGTCTCCAGAATTGCACACAATACTCCAAATGAGGTCGCATAAGAGAGACTTACACAGAGGCACTATCACCTCCTTTTTTTCTGCTGGCCATTCCTCTCCGTATGCGCCCAAGCATCCTTCTGGCTTTCACCATCCCCTTTTCTACCTGTTTAGCCATTTTAAGATCATCAGAAAGAATTATGCCCAGGTCCTGCTCTTCGTTTGTGGACAAAAGTACAATGTACTGCTCCCTTGGATTTTTGTAGCCAAAATGCATGACCCTCCATTTTTTAGCATTAAATCTCAGCTGCCAAATTATTGACCATTCTTCAAGCTTAGCTAGATCCCTCCTTCTTGGATGTCTACTCTATTGCAGATTTTGGTATCGTCCACAAAGGGACAATTCTTACCTGACAGCCCTTCCGTAATATCACTAACAAAGATGTTAAAAAAAGAATTGGACCAAGGACAGATCCAGTGACACACCACTGGTAACCCCCTCGTGCTCAGAGTGAGCTTCATTTACCTGTACCCCTTGTTGCCACCCAGTCAGTCACTGTAGGATCCATCCCTAGGGTGCTCAATTTATAAGTTGCCTGTGCGGAATGGTGTCAAAGGCTTTACTGAAATCCAAATACACCACATCTAGGGCTCTTCCTCGGTCCAACTCTCTTGTCACCCAGTCAAAGAAATCAATCAGATTTTGTCTGACAAGACCGACCTCTGGTAAACCCATGCTGCCTCGGATTCTGCAATCCATTGGACTCCAGAAATCTCATTATCCTCTGTTTTAGCAACATTTCCATTAATTTACCTACCACAGAGTTGAGACTAACCGGCCTGTAGTTCTCAACCTCATCCTGACTTCTGCTTTTGTGTAAAGGAACCACGTGCCTTCCTTCAGTCCTCTGGGGCCATTCCTGGCCTTAAAGAAGCATTGAAAAGGTCAGTCAGTGGAGCCGCTAGAACATCCCTAAATTCCTTCAGTATTCTTAGATGTATCCCATCTGGCCCCATTGCTTTGTCTACTCTTAGTTTAGCTAGTTCTTCACAAACAGTCTTGTGAAAGTTGTTCAAGATCCCCTTCACTTATATTTTTGCTCCGCAAATAAAAGTAGTTGTTAAGCAATTCCGCTTTATTTTTGTCAGCTTTTACATATTCCTTCCCTTCTCCCTTGAGTCCGACAATACCATCTTTGCACTTCCTATTTTTGCCAACATATTTGAAAAAGTCTTGTCCCCCCCCCCATTGAATTGCATTGGCTATCTCTTCTTTTTCTATCTTTGCTTTCCCGACTGTTTTCCTAGTTTCTTGAAGTTTTTCCGAATATTAATGCTTTTCTTCCTATTTCTATTATCTCTTGTATTTTATGAAAGCCATCCTCTTTTGCTTCACCTTTTCAGCTACTTCGTTTGAGAACAAAGTAGATCTTATATAGTACAGTGGTGTGCAAAAGTCTGGAATCACTTGTAAATTTGACATTTTTTCAACTTCGTGACCTTATATCTTAATTTCTTTTTCCTCCCAGTGGCTTTTTCTGTGTATCTCATGATAAGTGATAGATTTGGCTATTAGGGCCAACTTTTAGTATTGGTTTGGCCCTTACTTTCTGAGTTTGTTCCCCATAGTTGTCCTGTTGATAGATTTTCTGTGAAAATCGCGTAATGTACATTGTTGGCCAATGATATATTATTGTAAGTATGCTTTAAAATATTATGGACGCACGCCATGTTTCCTTCAAATTAATGTATGTGGCCTTGAAAAAGGCCGTTTTTATGTGTCGGTGATGGCTCAGTATTTGATGGGTCACCCTTTGTTCTTGATCACCTGACTGCACCTTGTCGGCATTGAATGAACCAATCTGACAAGGTGATCGTTGGTGTCAACGCAGTTCCAAGCTGCAATGAGTGACTCATTCAGCTCACGTTTTGATGTCGGATGCCTCTTGGGTATTTCCAAGGCCACCTTCTGCCACAGGTTCTAGATTGGATTCAGATCTGGAGACTGGGCAGGCCAGTCCATTGACTTGATGATGTTCCGCTGCTTATAGCTGATCACCTGTCTGGAGCGATGGCAGGGTGCATTGTCATCTTGGAACAGGAACTGGCCAGGAAACAGCTGGTGTGCTGATGGCACCATGCACTTTTGCAGTATGGTGATGTACTTGGCCCCGTTGACCATTCCATCGACGGTGTGAAGACGTTCAATGTTACTGGCAATCATGCAGCCCCAGACCATGACCTTCAAAGGATCTTTCACAATGAGGTTGAGACACTCGGGCTTGAATTCCTCTCCAGGAAATCTCCTCATATAGGTGTGGGCCTGGTTACCAAACAGGCAGAAGGTGCTTCCATCGCTGAATAGCACCTTTTCCCACATTTAAGTCGACCAGGTTGAGTGCTTTCTCGCCAACATGATCCGGTTGCGTCTTTGTATGTTAGTCATCAGTGGCTGTTTATGTGCTTTCCAGCCCCGGAGACCAAACTGCAGGCACCGGTGACGAACTGTTGATGAGCTGACACTGACCTCACTCTTGTCTGACCACTCTCGAAGTAGATGAGGACAGGTCAACTTGCGATTAGTCAGTGAAATGCGTTGTAGTGCGCGGTCCTGGCGTGATGTTGATGCACGTGGACGACCTGAACGAGGCTTGTCCACCACTGAACCTGTTTCTTTCTTCTTCTGTACAATCTTAACAGCGCTCTGACTGAAGCCAACTTTCCTGGCTATCTGACTGCTTGAAAATCCTTCCTCGCTCATAAAGGACACATGAACACGCTCCTCCAACATCAGGGTCCGAGTCATCTTCATGTTCGATCCAGAAAGCGTATGAAATTCAAAAATTCCACGTGTTTTTATAGCTGCACTGTTGGCTAGATATCTGCATTGTGATTGGTTAATGAAACCAGCCTCCTGATTGGTCAGAAATAACGTGTGCATATTGGATAATCTCGATCCAGTTTTGACGCAGGATCCACAAACATCGCAGTAGCTATCTCCCAGTGTCTGTAAAGTATTTAAATTGGAAGCAAGGAATGCAAAAAAGTCAACTCTAATAGCCAAATGTATCCCTTTTAACGTGGTAGAAAGATGAATATGCTGGACTAACGCAAAATTTAAAAAAAAAAAGTTAGTACAAAAAAACCTCAAAACTCACAAGTGATTCCAGACTTTTGCACACCACTGTAGCTGTGGAAGGTAAGTACTGCTGTTGCAAAACCTTTACATTTAAAGTTTTGTTGGCTTACAAGAATGTATGTATGTATATATTTGTATGTGATAAACCACAGTTTGATCATATCATAGAAGTTTAGAAAACTGAAAAGTTTAAACAGATGCTAAACATCACCTAAGACGTAAAACAAAGACTCGAAATAGCCCACAGAATGAACAAATTAATAGTACAACAATATTTTCCTGTAACACAAAATTATAAAATGCTAAAGGGGATGGAAGGCTACTCCTATGAAGAGAGGCTAAAAAGGTTAGGGCTCTTCAACCTGGAAAAGAGACGGCTGAGGGGAGATATGATAGAGGTCTATAAATTAATGAATGGAGTGGAATGGGTGAACGTAGATCGATTGTTTACCTTATCAGAATACAGAAAGACTAGGGGACATGCAATGAAGCTACAGGGTAAACTATTTAAGAAAATATTTTTTCACTCAACGTATAATCAAACTCTGGAATTTGTTACCGGAGGATGTAACATAAGAACATAAGATATGCCATACTGGGTCAGACCAAGGTCCATCAAGCCCAGTATTCTGTTTCCAACAGTGGCCAATCTAGGTCATATGTACCTAGCAGTTTCCCCAAGGGACACAGGTTCCACAATGCTTGTATTGGTTCAAGCATTGATATCTTGGGTCTCCCCTTAATAATGGTTTATGGACCATTCCTCCAGGAACTTGTCCAAACCTTTTTTAAACCCAGCTATACTAACAGCCTTTACTACATCCTCCGGTAACAAATTCCAGAGTTTGATTACACGTTGAGTGAAAAAATATTTTCTTAAATAGTTTACCCTGTAGCTTCATTGCATGTCCCCTAGTCTTTCTGTATTCTGATAAGGTAAACAATCGATCTACGTTCACCCGTTCCACTCCGTTCATTAATTTATAGACTTCTATCATATCTCCCCTCAGCCGTCTCTTTTCCAGGTTAAAGAGCCCTAACCTTTTTAGCCTTTCTTCATAGGAGTATCCTTCCATCCCCTTTACCATTTTGGTGGCTCTTCTCTGAACCTTTTCTAAAATCTCTATATCCTTTTTAAGATACGGCGACCAGAATTGCGCACACTATTCATGGTGCGGTCTCACCATGGAACGATATAGAGGCATTATAATATCTTTTATTTTCCATTCCTTTCCTTATCATACCTAGCATTCTATTTGCTCTCTTGGCCGCTGCTGCACACTGGGCCGAGGGTTTTAACATGGTATCCACAATGACGCCTAAATCTTTTTCCTGGGTGGTGGTTCCTAATGTGGAACCAAGCATCGTGTAACCATAGTTTGGGTTGTTCTTCCCTAGGTGCATAACCTTGCACTTGTCCACATTAAATTTCATCTGCCATTTTGATGCCTAGTCTTCCAATTTATCAAGATCCTCCTGCAATTTTCCACAATCCTCTTGGGTGTTAACAAATTTAAATAGTTTTGTGTCATCTGCAAATTTGATAATCTCACTCGTTATTCCACTTTCCAGGTCATTTATGAATATGTCAAAAAGCAGCGGACCCAGCACAGATCCCTGGGGTACACCACTATTCACCTTTCTCCATTGGGAAAATTGGCCATTAAGCCCAACCCTCTGCTTTCTATCTTTTAACCAGTTCCTGATCCACAATAGTACACTGCCTCCTATCCCATGACTCTTTAGTTTTGCCAAAAGTCTCTGATGAGGGACCTTGTCAAAGGCTTTCTGAAAGTCCAGATACACAATATCAACCGACTCACCTTTGTCCACCTGATTATTCACTACTTCAAAAAAACATAACAGATTAGTAAGACACGATCTTCCTTGTCTAAAGCCATGTTGGCTGTCTCCCATTAGGTCATGACTATCTACATGCTGAGTAATTTTATTCTTTATGATGGTTTCTACCATTTTTCCCGGTACTGATGTCAGGCTCACCGGTCTGTAGTTTCCTGGATCACCCCTGGAACCCTTTTTAAAAATTGGTGTTACATTGTCGATCCTCCAATCTTCAGGTATTAGAGATGATTTTAATGATAGTTCACAGATTACTAATAGCAGGTCTGCTATCTCATATTTCAGTTCTTTCAACACCCCTGGATGTGTACCATCCGGCCCAGGTGATTTGCTACTCTTCAGTTTTTCTAATAGTTGTAATACATCTTCCCGATGTATCGATATTTCCTTCAATTCTTCCGCACCTTTAAATACCACTTCAGTCATGGGTAACATCTCTACATCTTCCTCAGTAAAGACTGAAGCAAAGAATTCATTCAGTTTCTCCGCTATCGCCTTGTCGCCTCTTAGTGCTCCTTTAACCCCTTTATCATCTAATGGACCAACTGACTCTCTCACAGGTTTTTTGCTACGAATGTACTTGAAAAGGTCTTTACTTCTCATTTTTGCTTCCGCAGCAAGCTTCTTCTCAAATTCTCCCTTTGCCTGCCTTATCAATGCCTTGCATTTGACTTGCCAGTGCTTGTGCTGTTTCCAGGTTTCGTCGTTTGGCTCTTTTTTCCATTTCCTGAAAGATGCTTTTTTGGCAACAACAGCCTCTCTGACCACACCTTTAAACCATGCTGGCAGTTTTTTGGACTTCCTTCCACTTTTCTTAAAGCGTGAAATACAGCTGGTCTGGGCTTCCAAGATAGTATTTTTTAACAACAGCCAAGCCTGATGTACGTCTTTAACCTTCGCAACTGCTCCTTTTAGTTTTTTCTTAACTGTTTTCCTCATTTTATCATAGTCTCCCTTTCGAAAGTTAAAAGGTAGTACTGTGGATTTCCTTACTATCCCTCCTCCACTAATTAAATCAAAGGCGATCATGCTATGATCACTATTGCCAAGTCGCCCCAACAGCCTTATCTCTTGCACTAGATCTGGTGTTCCACTAAGGACTAGGTCTAATATGGCTTCCCCTCTGGTCGGTTCTTGAACCAACTGCTCCAAGAAGCAGTCATTTATTTAATCTAGGAACTTTATCTCCCTAGCATGTCCTGACGTGACACTGACCCAGTCGATACCGGGGTAGTTGAAATCACCCATTATTATTACTGCGCTGTAACTTTTGTTAGCTTCCTTGATTTCTTTGAGCATTTCATCATCCATTTAGTCATTCTGGCCAGGCGCTCGATAGTACACCCCCACTGCCATTGCCTTCCCCCTTTTACATGGAATTTCAATCCATATAGATTCTACAGCAGATTTTGTTTCCTGCAAAACTTTAATCTTTTCTGACTCAATGCTCTCTCTAACATAGAGAGCAACCCCTCCACCAATTTGATCAGCTCTATCATTACGATATAGTTTGTACCCAGGTATCACAGTGTCCCACTGGTTGTCCTCCTTCCACCATATCTCTGATATTCCAATCCATATCTAACCTTTCATTTAGTGCTATATATTCTAACTCTCCCATCTTATTTTTTAGACTTCTAGCATTTGCATACAAGCATTTTAGAGAATGTATTTTATTCATATTAATTTGGCTATTGTTAGACATGGGTAATTTGCGATCTTTAAGCTCTGTCTGCTCCATACTTGAGGGCATTTGGGCTACTTTACTCTTTTGTGGAACCTCTCTGCTTTTGGTAGTATCCTTCAAAGATACATTCTTCCGAACCATCCGCTCTTGGGCGACTGTCGGCTTTCCCCTATTATCTAGTTTAAAAGCTGCTCTATCTCCTTTTTAAAGGTTAATGCCAGCAGCCTGGTTCCATCCCGGTTAAGGTGAAGCCCATCCCTTCGGAAGAGCCCCTCCTTTCCCCAGAATGTTCCCCAGTTCCTAACAAATCCAAAACCCTCATCTCTGCACCATTGTCTCATCCACACATTGAGACTCTGGAGCTCTGCCTGCCTTTTGGGTCCTGCGCGTGGAACAGGAAGCATTTCGGAGAATGCTACCCTGGAAGTTCTGGATTTCAACTTCCTACCTAAAAGCCTAAATTTAGCCTCCAGAACCTCCCTACAACATTTTCCTATGTCATTGGTACCGACATGTACCAAGACAGCAGACTTCTCCCCAGCACTATCTAAGACCTTATTTAGGTGGTGCGTGAGGTCCGCTACCTTCGCACCAGGCAGGCATGTTACCAGGCGATCCTCGCGTCCACCAGCCACCCAGCTATCTACATGCCTAATGATCGAATCACCAACTATAACGGCTGTCCTAACCCTTCCCTCATGGGCACATGGCCCTGGAGAAACTTCCTCGGTGCGAGAGGGTTTTACATCACCTGGAGGACAGATCTTAGATACAGGATCACTTCCTGCCACACCAGGGTGATGCTCTCCTGTCACGTGACCTCTCTCCTCCATGGCAACAGGGATGCTGCCAGACTGGAGGTGGGACTTCAGGACTATATCCCTGTAGGTCTCGTCTATGTACCTCTCCGTCTGTCTTATGCTTTCCAAGTCTGCTACTTTAGCCTCTAGAGAACGGACTCGTTCCCTGAGAGCAAAGAGCTCCTTGCACCTAGTGCACACGTAAGACCTCTCACCAACTGGGAGGAAATCATACATGTGACACTCAATGCAAAAGACTGGAAAGCCCCCATCCCGCTGCTGGACTGCTGTCTGCATCTTAGTTTTAAGTTTGTGTTTAGATCTAAGTTCTTTACTTACTAAGGGTTGCTATGGATATTTATACTAATAAAACTGTACCTAATACGTGTAATATACCTTGTTCACCTGAAGCTTAACTAATCTCAGGTCCTTAGTGTATGACTGATTTGGGTAATGAGCTTCACCTGAGAGCACCTCCTGTAGTAAGAGCTGTTAGAGTAGCTGGGTTTAAAAAAGGTTTGGACAAGTTTCTGGAGGAAAGGTCCATAAACCATTATTAAAAGGGACCCGGGATATCGCTGCTTGACTCAATACAAGCATTGAGGACCCTGTGTCTCTTGGGGAAACTGCTAGGTACTTGTGACCTGGATTGGCCACTATTGGAAACAGGATACTGGGCTTGATGGACCTTGGTCTGACCCAGTATGGCATATCTTATGTTGTTATAGCTGTTGTATACTGCCTTAGATGAATTACTTCATAAAAGCCTATTACTTTGAGCTCTCCTGCAATCGGCCATTTGACTATTACTCTGGATGGTGCTAGGAAATGAGAAGGCAAATATCCTATCCTTTCCTTTCCCTCCTATTTTCTCCCAAATCACCAACAAGACAGACACACACAGGACAAAACCAACTCCTGTAAATAACAAAACATGTACTTATTTTATTTATTTAAAAGTATTTATATACCGCTTTATTCTTGAATCAAAGCGGATTTCACTGCAAACCAATCAAGTAGGGTAGTGCGGGGGTGTCGGCATGCAGTGGTTGTGAGTTTAGTGTTCATGAGTGTGTGGATAGGTAGGTCTTGATTTGGGGTACAATCTATACAGGTTGAGCTATCTACATTGGGCTATATATTTGGCTATATACAGTTTCTTAGAGTGATAGGGTGTTTTGCTGTTGTGGATGTCATTTCTTGTGTAACTCGTTTTGTTGTGTGGTTAGGGTGGATTGGTGGTCTTCATTTTATTTTTCAATGAATAGGGTGGTTTTTAGTAGTTTTCGGAAATCCTTTATATCAGCTGTTGCTTTTAGTTTATCTGGGAGGACATTCCAAATGGCAGGGGCTGCAAGAGAAAAGGCTCGCATGGATGTGGATTTGTTTGTTCCTGTGAATAGAGTAGGTGTTGGTATATTGTTTTTGATGCTGTTTCTATGAGTTCCTGTTGTATTCCTGCTGAGATGTTTTTAATTTTGAAGATGGTGAGCACTGATTTATATTTTGTTCGCGAGGAGATTGGTAGCCAATGTAGATCTTGTAGTATTGGAGTTATGTGGTCTTGTATTGAAGTGCTAGTGATAATGCGAGCAGCAGTGTTCTGGACTATTTGTAGAGAGCAGGTGGTTTGTTTAGGTAGACCTTGGAATAGTATATTACAGTAGTCCAGTAGCGGTGTTATGATGGCCTGGCATACTGTATGGAAATGTTCTCGATTGAGTAGGTGTTTTAGTCTCCTGAGTGTTGCGAGTTTGAAGAAGGCTGTTCTGGAAATCTTGTTGATATGTGGTTGGAGGGTGAGTTGTTTGTCTAGGATCACTCCAAGGTATCTGACTTTGTCTTTATTGTAACTGATGTTATCGGCTATGTTGATCGCAGGAGGAGGACTGAATGAGGAGTCTCTGGTGGTGATAATTGCTTGAGTTTTTTAATGTTGATTTTTAGGTGGTTATTAGCCAGGGGTAATTTTTTGAATGCAAGTTGATATTTTGGTATAGTCCGGGGAGTCCAGTTGAATAGGGGTATATGCCATGATGTCAGCATATATGGCGTATTGTATTTTGTGTTAAATATTTTGCATATGGGTTGAATATAGATGTTGAAGAGGAGAGCTGATAATGCTGAGCCTTGGGGAACTACTTGTGTGCTCTGAGGTGAGGTTTCCAGAGCTTACTCTCTGGTGTCTATCTTCAAGGTATGATTGGAGCCATTTTATTGTGGTATCTTGTAGTCCGATCTCGGTTAGTCGCTTCAGTAGGATGTAAATGGGAAACTGTATCAAATGCTGCTGATATATCGAAAAATATTAGGAGGAAACCCTGCTTCATCTTGTCTATTGCTTTGATTATGTTATTGAATAGATGTATGAGTAGTGTCTCAACTCCATGCTGTGGCAGGAATCCGTGCTGGTGGTGATCTTGGAGCTGTCTCTGTACAATTTTTTCAGTTATTTTTGCCAGGAATGGGAGGCTGGATATTGGGCGGTAGGTTGATGGGTCAGTATTGTTGGATGATGTAGATTTAGGGATGGGGCGGATGGTTGGTTGTTTGAGGGCCTTTGGCATGTAGCCCTGGGTAAGAGAGGTGCTTACTATCTTTTGGATGAATGTGCTGAGTCTTCCTTGATGGATTTGATCCAAGTTACCGGGCAGGGGTCCGATGGAGAGGTGGTAGTGTTTAGTGCAGTGATGGTTTGTTCTGTTTGTTTTTTTGATGGAATGCTGAAGTCCTTCCATTAATTGGTCATTGCAGAGTCGTCTGTTGATGGTATGTCCATAAGGGGGATGTTCCTCTGGTGTGCATTGGTGCTGTTAGTCAGTGAAGTTTTGCGGGTGTATTTTACTTTCATCTTTCATTGTTGGGTCATTTGTTAGGTTACGAACGATGTTGAAGAGTTCCTCAGGTTTTTTCAAGGTTTGTGCGGTATTGTTTATGCTTGTTTGTTAGGTTATTGTAATCTTTTTGCATCGCCTGGTATTGTTTCAGTGTAGTTTCTGATTTGTTGCGTCTCCAGTGACATTCCAGTTGCCTTAGTTTTCTTTTGGATTGTCTTATCGAATTAGAGTACCATGGTGTAGATCTGGATCTGTTTTTGTTGTGGTGTGAGTTCCTACAAGGTGTGTGTTGAGATGCAGCAGATATGGTGGTATTCCATGAGTTGATGGCTTCATCCAGTTCGGTGAAATCTTGGGGTAGGGACTGCATGATATCTTTGATGAATTGTTCTTTTTTTAAAGGCTTTGAAGTGTCTTGTTGGCTGTTCCTTTTTCCAAGCTGGCTGATTGGTGTTGAGGTGGAGTTTAAATGATATGGCATGGTGATCTGGCCATCGTATTGGTGTAGTTTTAGGTGGTGTGTTAGAGATCTTTATTTAGTGTGCTGGTTGGAACGAACATGCGGTCTGGTGTGGAGCCAGAGCGATGTGATGGACCCTCTAAGATTTGCTTAAGTTGAATGGATTCCATTGCTTTGTGAAATGCGAGTTCAGTTGTTGAGGGAGATGTGAGGTTTAGGTCTCCTAGTACAATAAGAGTCTCGTGTGGCGAGTTAGCCGCATATATCATGTTCAGGATGTTGTGTATGTGTTCTGCCTCTGATGTACTGTTGTATACAGCTGTCCTATTGTTTGGAAATATTTGGCTTTTAGATACTATGTAACTAGTGAGTTATTTGTTCAGGTAATTGTTACTCGTTAACTAATATCTTTCCTGTTCTATGTAATGTTTTATTCAGTGTAAACTGCTTTGACCCACTGACAATTGGTATATAAACCAAATTGAATAAATAAAATTATCTTACCCTTATTCTTTTCCCTCTTGTCTCTTGCTTTTATTTCCATCCTTTTATGTATCCATTTTGGAGTGGAGGAGTAGCCTAGTGGTTAGAACACTGGCTTGGTAACCAAGCAACCAGGGTTCAATTCCCACTAGCACTCCTTGTGGCCTTGGGCAAGTCACTCCATTGCCTGGGAAGAAAGGCCTGGCAATCTACTTCCGGTGATACTGCCAAGAAAACCCAGGAGCTTCTGGGTCGCCAGGAGTCCGGACTGACTCGAAGGCACACATTGCATTTTGCATGTATACATTTTAGATTTGTATTGTAAACTGTCCGAATACATTGTGATAGGATGGTATATGAAGTCCTAGATACACTATAAAGGTAGTAAAATAAATCTAAATAAACAGCTTCCTGCTTGATATAATCCTCTGAAATGCTTGTCCAACATTGGCTCAATAGTTGTGTTAAAGTATGCCCCTACAATAATCATGCCCTCAGCAAAGATAGGGTGGTCAGGGAATTATATTTAAACTCTACCTTTCTTGAGTTGGGTGAGTACTCTGAGGCCAGTGTGATCATGATTCCGGACATCCTTCTTTTGACACATAAATATCTCCCTCCGGGTCTCTTGAGATCTTTCACTTGAATAAGATGTAACATACATAGTAAATGACGGCAGATAAAGACCAGTATGGTCCATCTAGTCTGCCCAGTAAGCGATTTGGATATTAATATACCCAACCCCTGTTTTTGTTTTGTTTTTTTTCTCTGACTGACAAATCTGTTTTTCAGGAAAAGCTCCCTATTCTTTTGTAAGTGAGTTTCCTGAACAAAATAAACCATCACCATTGTAGACAAAGGTGAGCCGGTTGATTATAGTGTATTTGGATTTTCAGAAAGCCTTTGACAAGGTCTCTCATGAGAGACTCTTTGGCAAAATTAAAAAGTCATGGGATTGGAGGCAGTGTAGTATTGTGGATCAGGAACTGGTTAAATGATAGTAAGCAGAGAGTCATGCTAAATGGCCAGTTTTCTCAATGGAGAAAAGTAAATAGTGGAGTACTGCAGGGATCTGTGCTGGGCCCACTGCTTTTTAACATATTCATAAATGACCTGAAAATGGGAATAACAAGTGAGGTGATCAGATTTGCAGATGACACACAATTATTCAAAGTTGTTGAAACACAAGAGGATTGTAAAAAATTGCAAGAGGGCCTTGATAAATTGGAAGACTGGGGGTCCAAATGGTAGATGAAATTTAATGTCGATAAGTGTAGAGTTATGCACCTAGGAAAGAACAAGCCAAACTTAGGTTACACGATGCAAGGTACCACCTTAGAATCCATCTCTCAGGAAAAAGATTTAGGCGTCATTGTGGATAATATGTTGAAACCCTCCCCCCCCCCCAGTGTGCAGCAGAGGCAAAGAAAGCAAATAGAATGCTAGGAATCGTAAGGAAAGCTATGGAGAATAAAACAAAGGATATTATAATGCTTCTGTATTGTTCCATGGTGCGACCAGAGCTTGAATATTGTGTGCAGTTCTGGTCGCTGTATCTTAAAAAGGATATAGCAGAATTAGAAAAGGTACAGAAAAGAGCCACCAAAATGGTAACAGGGGGTGGAAGGAAAGGCTTAAAGGTTAGGGTTCTTCAACTTGGAAAAGAGAAGACTGAGGGGAGATATGATAGAAGTCTATAAATTAATGAATAGAGTGAAACAGGTTAACGTAGATCAGTTGTTTACACCTTCAAAAAGTAGAAAGACTAGAGGACATGCAATAAAGCTACAATGTAACCCATTTAAGACTAATAAGAGAAAATTATTTTTTCACTTAACGAACTAGGGTCCGATTATGTGTTATCAGAGGATGCAGTAAAAGTGGTTAGTGTAGCGGGGTTTAAAAAAGTTTGGACAAGTTCCTGGAGGAAAGGTCCATAAAACATTATTAAAGAGGACCCAGGAAATCCACTGCTTGCCCCAGGATGAGCATTGTGGAACCTGTGCACCTTTTTGGGAACTTGTGACCTAGATTGGCCACTTTTGGAAACAAGGTAGTGGGCTTGATGGACCTTGGTCTGACCTTGTATGGTATTTCTTATGTTGGTAGAAGAATAGCCTAATCGTTAGAGCAGCGGACTAAGAACCAAGGAAGCCAAGTTTGAATCCCACTGCTGCTTCCTCTGATCCTGAGCAAGCCACCCCTGCTGCCTCCACATCAGGCACAAGCCCAGTTCACAAGCCCTGTGCGGCACGAAAATGCCTACTGTAACCTGTCTTGAACATCTTGGAGAGGTGTCGGCTAAATCCAAATTCCCTTTCCCTTTCTCACTTTGCCAGGCCACTTCTCTATAAAGCAAAATCCATATGGCTGGAGAATTTAACCTTTAACAGAAGCACAGCTAAAGTAATTTGGGTATTTATAAGGTGTCAGTGGCAAGCTCAAACAGCACTAAGGCGGCCATGTGATAAAATCAGCATTTCACATTGCTTTAATCCTTGAACTAGAAGCATCTTGAGCTTTCCCCCTCTTGACAGTGTTAAGTGTGATCTGTTCCCCCTTCATTTCATCTGGAGCCTGTTTACAAGGATAGTTGGGGAAGCATCTTTCTACACCTCCATATCCTCAGGAACACCACTCCCTTTAAGTCCCTGAAATGCAAATGTCCACCCACCATACTAGCTCTTACCCTTATCCAATCAAACTCACACACTCCCAATGAGTAGCCGAGAAATAAAGAACAGATAGTGAGGGGAAGAGGCTCAGAGAATGACAGGAAGGGGGAGCAAGAGTCTGAGGAACAGCAATGGCTCGCTAATTAAAGCGATAGACACATAAGAAGAGGAGGTACAAAAAGAGATTCCAGAATAGGAAGAAGTTCCCACACCCAACAGTTCCAAAGTCAAAAGTTAAAACAAAAAACACTGCATAGCAACTAAAGAAAAGAGCACCTTAATTATCTTTTTCTTTAGTACCTTCAAATCAGTGCTGACTCCTGGTGACCCAACTCCTCCTAGGTTTTCTTGGCAAGGTATGACCGGAAGTAGATTGCCAAGCCTTTTCTTCTGAGGCAATGGAGGGTAAAGTGACTTGCCCAAAGCCACAAGGAGTGCAATGGGAGTCAAAAACAGATCTCCTGGGTATAGGCTACTCCACTCCTTAATTATCTGTACAACTATATAATTAAATACATGTTTTATAGTGTCCCTATCCAAATTGCGTTATAGATAGGTTAAATACAATTAGTAGACAAACAGTCTGTTCTTGTGCACTTCTGGCACTTCTGGCAGCAAATGAGCACTAGTTCCTTATCGTCACTCCAGTCCCTTTACTTCTGGGTTGTGTAACCCTTCCAGCAGCTTGGAGGCTGAGCCCATCCTTTTGAGGATGGTGTGGTATAAATACCACTGGCACCACCCACAGATCCCAGTATTCTCAGCCTCTAAGCAGCTGGAGGGTTCCGTAAGCCAAGAGCTTACTGGAGTCTTCTGTTTTAATTTCCCTGTTCAAGTTCATTTCAATTTAATTTTTAATTTATTTATTTAGCGTTATTTAGCCTTTCTTGCATTTGATTTGGGTATCCACATTAGCCTCTGCACCTTTAAATTTTCTTATCCCCTTTCTCCCTCCCTCCCACCCCCCTGTCCGTTGCCAAGCTCCACAGAGGAGGAGGTTTACTGGCAGCAACGAGGAGGATCGCGAAGGCTCCTCTCTCCTGCCAGGTCGGCCAGCTTCCCGCAGACCTATTCATAGGCCTGTCCTGCCTCGCGCCAAAGCCCTCCGGTGGTTGAGCGCTTGAGGCAGCAACGCGTGGCTCCCCCTCATCCTCTGTCTTCGCAGATCAGCACCGGGAGCCTCGGGGATTTTAAAGCCTGCTCCGGAGCCCGGTTCCTCTGCCAATCAGGCTTCGGCGGTGTGAATTTGTTTGTCGGCGAGTGCAGAGCCGCCGGCCGCCGGATAGGACTCCACGTGGCTGCGGCCTACCACGTCTGAGCCTCCGGAGTGCTTCTGTCTTCCGCGGAGCATCGCAGTGTAGGAGCAAGAAAACCGCAAGTACTGGAAAGCGATTTAGTGACTGATTTCATCCTATTGGGATGTTTGTCTTTAATTTAATTTATTTCTTTCATTTATTTCTTTATTTCCTTGCCGGGTTAGTTAATAGTTTGGGGGGTTGGTGAGGGCACTATTGTGTGTACTACCTAGAGGCCTCTCTCTTTATTCCCGTTGGGATTGAGGGCATCTTTGAAAGTATATTTTATTGTAAAGTTGCATACTCTTTATCAGGCAGAAAACTTGCCTTTGAAGTGGACATGACTGGCAAACCACGGTGCCCGTCTTGAGGCACTGACTCCGAATCAGGAATCTGCAGGGGTTGTGCTGCAGAGGCTGCTTCGGCGGAACAAGGTATTCAATTGTCCATGTCCCAAACTACTCAGGGGTAAGGGTCTCCCATCCTCCCCCCCTTCTACCCCGGTTTTGCCGGTCTCTTCTCTTTTCTCCCCCCCCCACTGCAGTGGAGGAGGAGAGTACCGGGGACCCCTTCTCCCCCGAATTTGTTCTTTTGCTGCACAAGGCCTATTGTTTGCGCAAGCAGGGGCTTGAAGCTGGTGAGTCGAGTGTGGTGAAGGGGAGTGAGGTGTCCAGACCATGGAAGACAAGCTCCCAGGGCTCAGGTGTCCCTCTCAAGCGCGCAAGGCTGGTGAATGAGGAGCCTCTCACATCCTTTTCGCAGGATACTCCGGAAGAGGAGGTCTCGGACAAGGATTTAGGTGAGGATGGGGAGGAGCTTAAAGAGGGAGAGATTCCAGAGGAGGATCAATCCCGCATAGTACGTGTTTTTAGGCGAGAGGAGCTCCCGGCGCTGGTTGAGTCCCTCAAGGTACACAATGTAACTTCGGACGTTCCAACAGAGGAGGAAGCGTTGGAAGATCCTTTAATCCAAGCTGTGAGGAGGTCTCAAAAGGTCTTTCCTGTTCACAGGGTGGTGCGTCAGATGATCCAGGAGGAATGGGATCAACCAGAATCAAGTTTGAGGGGAGTACTTCTATGTCACGGCTGTACCCTTTGCCAGAACCGGATAAAGAACTGCTGAGGTCTCCCAGAGTGGATGCAGCGGTATCTGCAGTGACAAAGAAGACGACTATACCGGTCGAGGGTAGCGCGGCTTTGAGGGACTCTCAAGATAGAAAATTGGACACACTGCTGAAGCAAGCCTTTGATGTTAGTGCTCTTGCCTTACAGGCTTCGGTTTCGGGGGCTTGGGTGGCTCGGGCCTGTTTGAGGTGGTCCCAGCAACTTCAACTAGCGGAGGGTTCCTCAGGGGACGCCCAATCTATTTCAGCTAGGTTGGAGTCCGGGGCTGTCTACCTGGCGGATAGCCAGTACGACCTCATCAGGATCCTAGCTAAGAACATGGCCTCTGTGGTAGCAGCTAGGCGATATTTATGGCTCCGTAATTGGGCAGCAGATGCCGCCTCAAAGGCGCGCCTGAGAAGTCTCCCCTTTAAGGGGAAGCTACTATTTGGTGAAGACCTAGATAAGTTGGTAAAAGACCTTGGCGAATCTAAGGGAGGCAGACTCCTGGAGGACAGACCAAAACAAGTTCGCTCTCTAGCTCCAGTGCGCAATCAGCCAAGGGATCCCCGGAGATTTCGTCCAGCCAGATCGAACTCCTTCCCTAGGGGCTGTTTCCCTTCGAGGGGTCAAAACTTCAGAGGGTTTCGGGGGGCAGGGAGAGGCTTTGGGACCTCCTCCTCCTCCGCGGGACCTAGAAAACCTCAATGACAAACCGGGGGTCCAGGAGGGCGGCCTGCTGGTGGGGGGCCGTTTAAGGCAGTTTCTTCCCGCCTGGTCCCGGGTCACGTCCGATCAATGGGTCCTGGAGGTGATCCGAAAGGGTTATGCTCTCGAATTTGCAAAGCAAATACTTCCAGCCTTTATTCAGTCTCCCTGCGGTTCTCCGGTAAAGAGGGCGGCGATAGAGGCAACTCTTTCACGGCTCATAGCGCTCGGAGCTGTGGTCCCTGTTCCGCTAGACCAATGTGGTTCCGGTCGGTACTCGATTTATTTTGTGGTACCAAAGAAGGAAGGCTCCTATCGCCCGATCCTGGATCTAAAGCAAGTCAATCGCTGTCTCAAAGTGCCTCATTTCCGGATGGAAACTCTAAGATCGGTCATTGTGGCCGTAAGGAGCGGGGAGTTCCTG
The DNA here is from genome assembly GCA_033557465.1 of Ichthyophis bannanicus. Classification (NCBI taxonomy): domain Eukaryota; kingdom Metazoa; phylum Chordata; class Amphibia; order Gymnophiona; family Ichthyophiidae; genus Ichthyophis; species Ichthyophis bannanicus. Next base: position 317,927,217 of record CM066038.1, on the reverse strand, counting down.
ACTTCATTGGATTTGACGGAAGCCTATTTGCATATACCGGTCAGAAAGTCCCATCAACAGTTCCTGAGATTCGTGGTGCCAAGAGGTCATTTTCAATTCCAGGCTTTGCCCTTCGGTCTAGCTACGGCTCCAAGGACTTTCACCAAGGTGATGGTGGTGGTGGCTGCGGCCCTACGAAGAGAGGGAATACTAGTACATCCCTATTTGGACGATTGGCTGATACAGGCAAAGTCAGAAGAGGAAAGTCGCTCGGCCACTGCCAGAGTGGTAGAAGTTCTGGAAGAGTTAGGGTGGGTCATCAATCGGGTAAAGAGCAGGTTGATGACCTCCCAGGAGCTCGAGTATCTCGGAGCGAGGTTCGACACCAACAGAGGCAGGGTGTTTCTGTCCAAGACGAGATCAAGGGACCTAAGGATCCTAGTCACGCTATTTCTGAGCAGGCGAAGTCCTACAGCGTGGCATTACCTTCAATTGCTGGGAACCATGGCTGCAGCAATAGAGGTAGTACCGTGGGTCAGGGCTCACATGCGGCCCTTGCAGCGGGCCCTGTTGCATCGTTGGTCCCATCAGCATCATCCTTTGTCCATGCGGCTGCCCTGCACTCCTCGAACCAAGAAGGCCCTCCAGTGGTGGCGGTGCCCAAGGAATCTGGATTGCGGGATGCCTCTCGAACCTCCGCAGTGGTTACTGTTGACGACGGATGCCAGTCTAACAGGCTGGGGAGCTCATTGTGAGGACCAGTTCGTCCAGGGACTCTGGACGTCGTTGGAGTCACAATGGTCCATCAACAGACTGGAATTACGGGCGGTAGCCCTTGCGCTCAGGGCACTGGAGTCCTTAGTGCTACGAAGAGCAATTTGCGTCCTCTCCGACAATGTCACCGCGGTGGCTTACATCAACCGCCAGGGCGGCACAAGCAGTCCCGCCTTGGAGAAGGAAGCGGACGGCCTATTCCAGTGGGCCGAGGTCCGGTTGGAGGCTCTTTCAGCTCAGCACGTGGCCGGCACGGACAACATTACGGCCGATTTACCTCAGTAGGTTCAAGATAGACCACGGGGAGTGGGAGCTGGAGCAGGAGGTCTTCGACCAGATGATAGCCCTTTGGGGCCCACCAGTCATGGATCTCATGGCACGGTATGCTTCCGCCAAGGTAAGCCGATTTTTTCAGTCGAAGGAAGGAAAGGATGTCCGAAGGCTTAGATGCTCTGGCCCAGAAGTATGTGTTCCCCCCCATGGGCTCTCATCGGAAAGGTTCTTCAGTGGGTGGAGGCTCACCAAGGTTTGATAATCCTCATAGCTCCGGATTGGCCTCGCCGCCCCTGGTATGCGGACCTGGTGAGGTTGATTGCCGACCGACCTTGGCGGCTGCCCGGCAGACGGGATCTGCTGAGTCAGGGTCCGGTTCGGATGCCTCACGTGGATCGATTCTCGCTTACAGCCTGGCTATTGAAAGGGCGCGGCTCTGGAAGCGGGGTTATTCGGGATCGGTAATCTCGACTCGGAGTGTTAGAAAGCGCTCGACCTGTCTCTCCTATGTAAGAGTTTGGCACATCTTCGAAGCATGGTGTGCGGAGCACTGGAGGAAACCTCTTTCGGCCTCTGTTCCGGAGGTTCTGGAGTTCTTGCAAGCAGGTTTTGACAAAGGCTTAGCGCACAGTTCCTTACGAGTCCAGTTGGCAGCCATCTCTTGCTATAGAGGGTAAGGTCCGCGGAAAGTCATTAGGGGCCCACGCGGACATCTCCAGGTTCCTAAGAGCGGTTAGGCGTCTACGTCCCCAGCAGAGATCGGTCATTCCCCCTTGGGATCTCAACCTGGTGCTAAATGCTTTGACCAAGGAACCTTTTGAGCCGGCAAAGGAAGCCTCTCTAAAGGATTTGACACTGAAGACGGTTTTTCTGGTCGCTATTTGCTCGGCCAGACGTGTCTCCGAACTTCAAGCGCTGTTCTCCCAGCCCCCCTTTTTCATTCTTCAAGGATAAAGTGGTCTTACGGACGGTACCTTCTTTCTTGCCCAAGGTCATCTCCCCCTTTCATGTGAACCAGACAGTTACGCTCCCGTCGTTTTCAGCGGAGGGGCAAGAGGGGAGGGACAGGAAGCTGCGCCTTCTGGACGTTCAGAGAGCCTTGAAGCGTTACCTCTCCCGCACTGTGCCTTTTCGAAAGTCTGACCGTCTGTTCATTCAGTTTGGAGGGCCGCACAAGGGGGAGGCGGCGGCCAAGGCTTCCATCTCCAGGTGGATCAGGGAAGCTATTGCTTCCGCCTATATCCTCAAGGGGAAGCAGGTTCCAGGGGGGCTGCGCGCTCATTCAACTCGGGCGCAGGCTACCTCTTGGGCAGAATATAGCTTAGTTCTGCTGCTGGACATTTGTAAGGCAGCTACGTGGTCCTCGCTGCATACCTTTACCAGACACTACAGACTGGACGTTCAGAGTTCAGCTGATTCTCGGTTTGGGGACGCGGTACTTTGGTCCGGGATAACGGATCCCACCCAAGCTTGAACTGCTCTGTTACGTCCCAGAAGTAAAGGGACTGGACTGGAGTGACGATAAGGAAAAAGTAATTAGACCTTACCTGCTAATTAATGTTCCTGAAGGAACGACAGTCCAGTCCCTGATCCCACCCGGTTTTCTTTGATTGCCATAATGTCCTAGTGGAAATGTGAGGATCAGCGGACCGAATTCAGGGCCAGGACAAAGTGGAAGGGTCCCTTGGTGCAGGTCCGGCGGGCCGGGGTGAAGGATGGCTCGGTCAGACTCAGGTAAACCTCCTCCTTCCCTCCCCCCTTTTTTCCTCCTTGCCCTTTTTTTTTTTTTTTTTTTTTTTTTTTAAAGGAAACATTGGGAAAGTTAGTTGTGTGGTTTGTGGTGTTATTTTTATATAGGCTATTAACTGAATTTTCGTTAAGTCTGCTTTTTCATTAGATTACTGGGATCTGTAGGTGGTGCCAGTGGTATTTATACCGCACCATCCTCAAAAAGGATAGGCTCAGCCTCCAAGCTGCTGGAAGGGTTACGCAACCCAGAAGTAAAGGGACTGGACTGTCGTTCCTTCAGGAACATTAATTAGCAGGTAAGGTCTAATTACTTTTTTTTGAGCATGAAGTATAAGTCACAGAGTGATAATACACTGATGTTTGTGCAGCTGCTAGGAGTTTTCATTCATGCTTGGTGTACTTGTTACAGCTCACATTCTCCACCTACAGCAGATATTAATTATGAAGGTCAGTTCTGAAGTCAAGATGGCCACATGAACAGACTCTTCAGAGCTGCCCTCTGAGTGTTGCTGAACTGAATGGAATGCAAGTATGAGGGAAAACAAAGGCCGTGTTAAACATCTTATCACTTCTGCAGCACAGGGGTCCTGGCTTGTTAAAAGTCATGTATAGTGCATTATTTGGATTCTGAGGTAATGTTTGCTAGAGATGTGGGGCATAGGGTAGGCATACTTGCCTTTAGTATGAGTGACATACTACTCGGTCCAGGATTGAAGTGCTGACTTTAATGATAGATCCACAATGATGATGATCTGTCATAATTACACGTGGAGTCCATGGAGAGCGTGAGGCCTGTTTTTGTTTTTCAAGCTGCTATGGCTACCTCTGGTAGTGGGTGCAGATGAGTCTGCAGCATGTAGTGGACTGCATGCCAGGAGGTTTGGAACTGACTGGGTAGTCGGATTTTATGGTGGATACTGTGCTGTAAACCGGGGAAACAGAAGGGCGGAGCAACTGATCAAACTACCAACCTAGTAAACTTTCTACGTGTGGCTATCTGGTCTGCTTGTTGGGATAGGATCCTCCCTTGTTAACTGAATTAACTGTGCCCTAGGTCATGTCACCAAGTTAGTATAGCGAATGGATGGAATGGAACTGTGTTGTGTGGATGCAGAAACTAAGATCAGTAACGTAGTAAATGACAGCAGCCTGGTCCATCTAGTCTGCCAAGTAAGGTGGCGAGAGTTGTGAAGTTGTTACCTTACGTCTCTCTGTTTTATGAAGTGTTATACATTTTGTTTTGATTCTGTCCTCTTGCTATATAGTGATCCTCCTGTGTTTGTTCCATGCCTTTTTTGAATTCTGTCACTGTTTTGCTTCTACCACCTCCTTCACGAAGGGCATCCCAGGCATCCACCACCCTTTCTGTGAAAAGTATTTCCTGATGTTGCTTTTAAGTTTACCTCCAAGTTCCCCCAGAATCAGTGCCACCAATTAAACAAGGTTTTTCCAATTCCTCTTCGTCTCTCTGGGCCAGTCCAGGAACAGTAGGGTAGTCCACCTCCTCCAGCAGCTGAGGACTGAATTTTCAAAGACTTGCTGACAGCCTGCTCCGCTCCCCCTGGGGTCAGAGTCAGTCTTTCAGTCCTCAGCAGCTGGAGGAGATCTGTTGCTGACAGGCTCCCGGTCAGGCGAAGAAGGAGAAGGGGTTGAAAATAGGAGTTTCCCTGAGTGACCCTAGCAGGGTGTAAAGCCAGGGGAACTGCTGGACCTAAAGTTGATAAAGAAGAAAAAAAAATTGGAACGGGGGTCAGCTGCCGATTCATCCCAGTGCAGAGGCAGAGCCTGCCTCGGTGACCAGAGCCATTGAGGAGTGCTGAGCTAGGACCTGGGAGCCCCAGAGTCCAGTTCTCTGCCTCTGGAGCCTGAGACTACTCACCCACTAGCAGCGGTGGCAGAGAGTTCGGGGGGGGGGGAAACAACGAGTTGAGCAGGTGCTTTTCAGTTTGGTGTTTTCGTTGTGGGGAGAGCCGTGACCGGCAGGAGCGAGTGTGAATGGCGGTGTTAGAGCGTGCGCATGCTGCCGGGCTTGGCGGCATGCGTGCAGTGCGGGAGCTGCCGGGGCTTGTCCGGTCCGGGTCTCTGTAGGTTCTGCGTTAGAAGGGGCAGCAAGTTAGAACACTTGTTCGGTGGCAGAATGGAGGAGAAGTCGTCAGCGCAGGGTTCTTCTCCCAAATGTCAGGCCGCATTAGAAAAGATGGGAACAGCTGCCATTTTAGGGGGTGCAGACCTCGTTCCCACACTGCAGGAGAAACTGCTAAAAAAGAAAGCTAAGTCCAGGAAGGCAACCCCAGCAACGGGTTTTGAGCCAGGCTCCAGTTTGAGGTACAAGGGAGTTTTTCATCTTTGTTTTCTGCGGATTTTATTCTCTCCCTCCATAGGGTGTATTGTTTGAAGTTGGAACAGGTGCAGAGCAAGAGCAGCTCCCCTAACCTGGCTGATTTGGCGCAGACAGATGGCACAGCAGGGGACCCAGAAGAGGGTCCTTCAAAGTGTGGTCTGCCGGTTGGGGAAGAGGCCGATGGTCTAGGTCAGGGTCTTGACTCTCCTATGACGGAGGAGGGAGAACTCCCTTCAGAGTCAGGTATGGATCTGGCCAGGAGAGCTAGAAGAGGGGGAGCTGGGGGCAGGAGAAGACCCAAATATTTTCAGGGTGTTTCGTAAGGAGAAGCTTGGGACCCTTATTACCCATTCTCTTTCGGCTCTGAATATATCCTTGCCGGTAGTGCAGATGGAACCCCTGGAGGACCCGCTGCTTCAGGGCTTTAGAGCGGAACAGAGGTGTTTTCCGGTCCACAGGGTGATCAAGCAGATGGTGGACTCGGAATGGGAATGTCCAGAAGCCACCTTGAGAGGTGGTCGGACCATGGGCCGCCTCTATCCGGTTCTGTAGGAAGAGGGAGTTACTGCGGATGCCAAAGGTAGATGCGTTAGTGTCGGCGGTGACAAAGAAAAGTACCATTCCAGTAGAGGGCGGAGCAACTCTTAAGGATCTGCAGGATAGAAAGTTGGAATCCCTGCTCAAACAAGCCTTTGATACCAGTGCTCTTGTGTTGCAGGCTTCCATCTGTGGAGCGTATGTGTCCAGAGCTTCGATTAGATGGTTGCAGGCCGACCCTTTGCCAGAAAGGGAGACGGCCTCGGCTCCAGAGGGAGCAAAAATTAGAATCGGCGTCGGCATATCTCGCTGACACCTTCTATGATTTGGTAAGGATTTCTGCTAAGTCAATGGCGTCGGTGGTAGCCGCACAGAGGTTCATCTGGCTGAGGAACTGGGCCGCGGACGCGCCTTCTAAGGCGCATCTTAGTAAACTCCCTTATAAGGGCAAGCTGCTCTTTGGGGAGGCGTTGGAAAAGATTATAAAGGATTTGGGAGACTCCAAAGGTGGCCGGCTGTCGGAGGACCGGCCGAAAGGTCCAAGGCCTGGATCTGTGCAGAGAGGTCAAGGCAGAGAATTTCGCAGATTCAGGGGGACTTGTTTTGTTCCTTATCAGAGAAGCTGATTTCTGGCCAGAGGGCAGTCCTTTCGAGGAGCTAGGGGTTTCGGAAGGGGGTATGGCAGTCACTAGCCGAGCTCCTCTAAGAAGCCACAATGAAAGGAGGGTGGTCCAGGCGGAGGTGCCAATAGGAGGTCGGTTGCAGGAATTCCACTCCGTCTGGACCACAGTGACAACGGACCGGTGGGTCCTGGAGATCATTCACGAAGGGTATGCGTTGGAGTTCGCAAGTCCCCTGGCGGGAGCCTTCGTGGTGTCTCCATGCAGTTCTCTGGCAAAAGCAATAAACGACACGCTTCAAAGATTGCTGCACCTTCAAGCGGTCATTCCGGTTCCTCGAGAACAATACGGGTTAGGTCGATACTCGATTTATTTTGTGGTACCCAAAAAAGAGGGGTCTTTTCGACCAGTTCTAGATCTCAAGCATGTGAATTGCTGCTTGAGGGTGCCACATTTTCGGATGGTGATTCTGCAGTCAGTGATCCGGTCCGTGATTTGTCAGAAGCGTATCTACACATTCCCATCAGACCAGAACATCAGAAATTTTTGCGCTTCGCTGTGCCCATGGGGCATTTTCAGTTCCGGGCATTGCCTTTCGGACTGGCTACAGTGCCGCGCACTTTCACAAAGGTGATGGTGGTGGTGGTGGCGGCGGCGGCAGTGCTGCGAAAGGAAGGCATTCTAGTGCATCCCTACCTGGACTATTGGCTGATCCGAGCCCAGTCAGTGGCAGTGTTGGTGGCAGCGACCACTCGGGTGGTAGAGTTTCTGGGAAGCCTAGGTTGGGTGGTCAATCAATCCAAGAGTCAGTTGACACCAGTGCAGCGTCTCGTATATCTGGGGGCCTTGTTCGACACGAGGGTCGGAGCAGTGTGTGTTCCATAAGACAGAGTACAAAAGATTTTAAGACAGGTGTCAGCGTTTTTGCGCATCAAGGCTCCGACGGCATGGAGATACTTGCAACTCCTAGGCTCCATGGCGGCGGCCTTGGACTTGGTGCCATGGGCCAGGGCTCATATGCAGCCTCACCAGAGAGGCTGCATCGAAAATTGGAATGTCCTTCAGGGTTCAGCAACAGTCTGCAGTGGTGGCTGGATCCCTCGCATCTTTGGGCATGAATGCCGTTGGATGCACCAGAGTGGCTTGTCACCACAGATGCCAGTCTCTCCGGATGGGGAATGCAATGTATGGCCCAGGTAGCTCAGGGCCGCTGGGCTGCGGAGATGTCCAGTTGCTCGATCAATCAGCTGGAGATGAGAGCAGTGCGGCTGGTGCTGCAAGAGTTCGAGACTCTTCTGGAAGGGAGAGCAGTACGAGTTTTCTCCGACAATGCGGTGATGGCGTCCTTTATCAATTGGCAAGGGGGCACAGGCAGTGCAGTCTTTTTGGAGGAGAGCCAAGGGCTGCTGCAGTGGGCAGAGAGCCATCTGGTAGCTCTATGGGCGGCTCATGTGGCAGGAAAGGACAACGTGCAGGCCGATTTTTCTCAGCCGGCATGTCTTAGACCCAGGCGAATGGGAACTTAGCGAGGCAGTTTTCCACATCACGGTGCGCTGGGGACAGCTGGTGATGGATCTGATGGCCACGTTCGGCAATGCCAAGGCATTGTGGTTTTTCAGTAGTTGCAGGGAACGCATGTCGGAGGGGCTTGATGGGCTGGTTCAGCCTTGGCCATCGGTAGGTCTTCTTTGTGTTTCCTCCGTGGCCAATGCTCAGTCAAGTCATTTGGAGGATAGCAGGGCACAATTGAAAGGTAATTCTCATAGCACCAGATTGGCCGAGGAGAGCGTGGTATGCGGACCTCATGAGGCTGCTGGTGGACCGATCTTGGAGGCTTCCGAATCGGGTCAATCTGTTATACCAGGGTCCAATTCTCATGCCGCAGGTAGATCGCTTCTTGCTTATGGCTTGGCTCTTGAAAGGGAACGCCTGAGGCGTAGAGGCTATTCCGCGGCGGTAGCAGCTACCATGTTGCAGGCAAAAAGAGGGTCTACATCTCTGGCGTATATCCGTATTTGGCGCATTTTTGAAGGTTGGTGTGAAAAGCGGGGGGTTCGCCCGTTTTTGGCATCAATATTGGACATCTTGTCGTTCCTGCAAGGGGGCCTAGGTAAAGGTCTAGCATTCAGCACTTTAAAGGTGTATCTGGCAGCCCTGGCTTGTTATCGAGGCAAGGTACAGGGCAGTAGGTTGTCTCTACATCCGGATGTGTTGAGATTTCTGCGTGCGGTTAAGAATATAAGACCGCCAGTGAGACAGATAGTGCTGGCTTGGGATTTGAATTTGGTCCTAGAGGCGTTGACGCGGGCTCCCTTTGAGCCCGGTGCGGCAGTGGCGATAAAGGAGCTGTCTTGGAAGACTATCTTCTTAGTGGCGTTGTGCTCGGCTCGAAGGATCTCGGATCTAGAGGTGCTTTCCTATAGGGAACCATACCTGCAGTTTTCGGAGGAAAAAGTGGTGTTGAGGCTGGTTCCCTCTTTTCTGCCGAAGGTAGGTAGTATCGGTGTTTCATGTTAATCAACCAATTTCGCTGCCTACCTTCAGAATGTTGGAGTTGATAGGCACAGTTCACTACGTAAATTGGATGTAGGTAGAGTACTTCAACATAAGAGATTCCATACTGGGTCAGACCAAGGTCCATCAAGCCCAGTATCCTGTTTCCAACAGTGGCCAATCTAGGTCATACGTACCTAGCAGTTTCCTTCTACTGGGTCAAGCATTGATATCCTGGGTCCCTTCTTAATAATGGTTTATGGACCTTTCCCCCAGGAACTTGTCCAAACCTTTTTTAAACCCAGCTACACTAACGGCCTTTACTACATCTTCCGGTAACAAATTCCAGAGTTTGATTACACGTTGAGTGAAAAAATGTTTTCTTTTTATTAGTCTTACATAGTTTACCCTGTAGCTTCATTGCATGTCCTCTAATCTTTCTATATTCTGCTTCTGGTAGTATCCTTCAAGGATACATTCTTCCGAACCATGCGCTCTTGGGCGACTGACTGCTTTCCCCTATTATCTAGTTTAAAAGCTGCTGTATCTCCTTTTTAAAGGTTAATGCCAGCAGCCTGGTTCCATCCCGGTTAAGGTGAAGCCCATCCCTTTGGAAGAGCCTCTCCTTTCCCCAGAATGTTCCCCAGTTCCTAACAAATCCAAAACTCTCATCTCTGCACCATTGTCTCATCCACGCATTGAGACTCTGGAGCTCTGCCTGTCTTTTGGGTCCTGACCGTGGAACGGGAAGCATTTCGGAGAACGCTACCCTGGAAGTTCTGGATTTCAACTTCCTACCTAAAAGCCTAAATTTAGCCTCCAGACCCTCCCTACCACATTTTCCTATGTCACTGGTACCGACATGTACCAAGACAGCAGACTCCTCCCCAGCACTATCTAAGATGCTTATCTAGGTGGCGCGTGAGGTCCTCTACCTTCGCACAAGGCAGGCATGTTAACAGGCAATCCTCACGTCCACCAGCCACCCAGCTATCTACATGCCTAATGATCGAATCACCAACTATAATGGCTGATCTAATCCTTCCCTCATGGGCACATGGCCCTGGAGAAACCTCCTCAGTGCGAGAGGGTTTTACATCACCTGGAGGACAGGTCCTAGTTACAGGATCACTTCCTGCCCCACACCAGGGTGATGCTCTCCTGTCACGTGACCTCTCTCCTCCATGGCAACAGGGATGCTGCCAGACTGGAGGTGGGACTTCAGGACTATATCCCTGTAGGTCTCGTCTATGTACCTCTGTCTGTCTTATGTCTTCCAAGTCTGCTACTCTAGCCTCTAGAGAACGGACTCGTTCCCTGAGAACAAAGAGCTCCTTGCACCTAGTGCACATGTAAGACCTCTCACCAACTGGGAGAAAATCATACATGTGACACTCAATGCAAGAGACTGGAAAGCTCCCATCTTGCTGCTGGACTGCTGTCTGCATCTTAGTTTTAAGCTTGTGTTTAGATCTTTAAGTTTATACTAATAAAACTGCACCTAATACATTTAATATACCTTGTTCACCTGAAGCTTAATTAATCTCAGGTCCTTAGTGTATGACTGATTTGGATAACAAGCTTCACCTGAGAGCACCTCCTTTCCTTTAAGATGTGTAAGTACCTATAAAGCTATGATTATCCCAGGGGTGAGTGGGTGTTGGGGAGGGAGGGAAATAACACTTATTAAAAGAGGGCTGCTACACAGTGCCCTGTCCTGTGCTGCTGAGGTAAGCTGTGACCAACTTCCTGGGTGATTAACAGTCCTTGCTTGGATAGGAGGAGTCTTTCAAAATAGCCTTTTGACCTGCCACCTGGTGTTAAAACCTATTGAAAATGTTTCACAGGTCTCTTGCCCCCTAGGTAGAAAGCCTCTTTGTAAAGGTCTCTAGAAGCCTTTATTTGTTGCTCAAAGAGTACTGACCCTGTTTTGCCCTTATGCTAAGTTTTATATTCTGATTTGATTTAAATTACAGCTCTTTGCTGATGCTAGGCTCTGACTTATTATGAAATTTTTACTACAAGCTCCCTGCTGTGTTTTAAATTTAAGCTAAAAGTACTATGATGATACTAGGCCCTGAGTGACTATTAAATTTAAACTACAAGCTCTCTGCTGGGTATGAAATGTAACCAGAAAGTTCTCTTCTGTGTTTTAAATTTAAACTTAAACTGCTGCTACTAGGCCCTGACTGATTTAACAAAAAACACTGGGTTCACAGATTAATTGGCTTTAATACAAAGAAGTCCTTTCAGAAAATTCCCAGAAGTATATACTCACAAATGCAGATATCTCTCCAGAAGTAGCAGTCCCTTTTTCTAGTCCTTCAAGAGGACAAAGTCCTTTAGGAAGTCGGATAGGTTGTTTTGTTCTCTTTGGAGGAGCATGTAAAGGGGAGGCGGCTTCCAAGGCCTCCATTGCACGCTGGATGAAACAGGCAATAGCAGTGTTGTTTCAGGCGAGTGGGAAGGTCCTGCCCGAGGGGCTGCGCGCTCATTCGACTCGGGGGGCAGGCGACGTTCTGGGCCGAGATGGCCTTGATTCTGTCGGTGGATATTTGTAGAGTGGCTACTGGGTCGTCCTTGCATACGTTTGCGAAACAACATCTTTGGATCTTCAGGCAGCGGGAGATGCAAAGGTTGGGGTTTCAGCCATTCTGGCGGGGCTAGCGGGACCCTCCCGAGAGTAGGTACTCCTTTGGTACTGCCCTACTGTTCCTGGACTGGCCTGGAGAGACATAGAAGCATAGGCCATGTGGTCTTTTTCTGTCATCATGTTTCTATATATTCTGTCCTTCCATAACAACAACTACAACAGTCCACTTTTTACCTTTAGAGATCCTCTGTGTTGGTCCCATGCTTTTTTGAATTCAGTTACTGTTCTTATCTCTACCACCTCCACTGGGAGACTATTCCATGGATCCACTACTCTTTCTGTAAAGAAATATTTCCGCATATCACTCCTGAATCTATCTCCCTTCACCCTCATCCCATGTCCCCTCGTAGCAGAACTTGCTTTCAATTGAAAGAGGCTCTATCCCTGAACATTTATGCCACGGAGGTATTTAAACATCTCAATCATATCACCTCTATCCCGCCTTTCCTCTAAGGTGTACATAGTAAGATCCTTAAGTCTGTCCTCATATGCTTTATAATGAAGCCCATTAATCATTTTAGTAGCCACCCTCTGCACCGACTCCATCCTGTTCACATCCTTTTGAAGGTGCGGTCTCCAGAATTGCACACCATACTCCAAATGAGGTCGCACCAAAGACTTATACAGAGGCATTATCACCTCCTTTTTTCTGCTAGTCATTCCTCTCCGTATGCACCCAAGCATCCTTCTAGCTTTTGCCGTCGCTTTTTCTACCTGTTTAGCTACTTTAAGATTATCAGACACAACCACGCCTAGGTCCCGGTCTTCTTTAGTGGACAAAAGTACTTCACCTCCTATACTGTATTGCTCACTTGGATTGCTGCAGCCCAAATGTATGACCTTACATTTTTTAACATTAAATCCCAGCTGCCAAATTCTAGACCATTCTTCAAGCTTAGCTAGATCCCTCCTCATGTTATCTACACCTTCCTGGGTGTCTACTCTATTGCAGATTTTGGTATCATCTGCAAAGAGGCAAACCTTACCCGACAGCCCTTCTGCTATATCACTAACAAAGGTGTTAAAAATAATCGGACCAAGGACAGATCCCTGGGGCACACCACTGGTAACATCCTTCTCCTCAGAGTGAGCTCCATTTACTTGTACTCTTTGTCGCCTCCCACCCAACCAATTTCTAACCCAAACAGTAACTTTAGGGTCCATCCCTAGGGTGCTCAGTTTGTTTATAAGTCGCCTGTGAGGAACAGTGTCAAAGGCTTTACTGAAATCTAAATACACCACATCTAGAGCTCTCCCTCAGTCCAACTCCCTGGTCAACCAGTCAAAGAAATCACTCAGATTTGTCTGACAAGACCTGCCTCTGGTGAATCCATGCTGCCTCGGATCCTGTAATCCGCTGGACTCCAGAAACCTCACTATTTTCTCTTTCAGCAGCGTTTCCAATAATTTACTCACCATCGAAGTTAAACTAACCGGCCTGTAGTTTTCAACCACATCCTTCCGCTTTTGTGTAAAGGCACCACATGAGCCTCTCTCCAGTCCTTTGGCACCACTCCTGACTCCAACGAGGCATTGAAAAGCTCAGTCAGTGGTGTTGCTAGAACGTCCCCAAGTTCCCTCAGTATTCTAGGGTGTATCCCATCCGGTCCCATCGCTTTGTCTACTTTAAGTTGAGCTAGTTTTTCACGAACACAGTCTTCTGAAAATTGTTCAAGATGTCCCTCGCTTCTGTTCTTATTTGTGGGTGTTTTCTGAGGTCCTGCTCCTGGTTCTTCATCTGTGAACACAGAACAAAAATATTTGTTAAGCAATTCCGCTTTATCCTTATCAGCTTCTACATATTCCCCCCCCTTCACCCTTGAGTCTGACAATACCACTTTTGCCCTTCCTCTTCTCACTAATATATCTGAAAAATGTCTTATCCCCCCATTTTATTGCATTGGCTATTTCCTCCTCCTTTTGAATTTTTGCCGCCTTGACTACTTTGCTAGCTTCTCTAGGTTTTTCCAAATACAGATGCCTGTCTTCCTCTCTCTGTGATCTCTTGTTTTTCATGAAGGCCTCCCTCTTTTTCTTCACTTTTTCAGCTACTTCCTTCGAAAACCATTGCGGTCTCCTGTTCCTTTTGCCTTTATTTACCATTTTAACAAAAAGGTTGGTTGCCCTTAAAATACCCCCTTTCAGTTTTGCCCACTGTTTTTCTACATCCCCCAGCTGTTCCCATCCCACTAACGACTCCCTGAGGTATTGGCCCATCTTCGCAAAGTTAGTCTTCCTAAAGTCTAAGATCCTCACCTTGGAATGGCTTCTAACAGCCCTAGTCCTAATACTGAACCACACCATCTGGTGATCACTGGATGCAAAATGATCTCCCACTACAACATCAGAAACACTTTCACCATTGGTAAAAACCAAGTCCAGTATGGCCCCTTCACGTGTGGGGTCTGTTACCAATTGCCTGAATAGTTCTCCCTGTAGAGAATCCAGGATCTCTTTACTTCTAGATGATACTGCAGCAGGAATGTGCCAATCAACATCTGGCATATTGAAATCTCCTATCAGTAGCACTTCCCCTTTCCTAGCAATGCTGCGTATATCTTCAATTAACTCTGTCCACCTCTTCCTCTTGTGAGGGAGGTCTGTATATCACACCAATGCAAATAGATTTCTCTTTCCCTCTTTCTAGTTTAACCCACAATGCCTCCTCTCTCCCTTTTAAGCTCTGTAATTCCAAAGCTTTAATAGTAGTTTTTACATATAGTGCCACTCCTCCTCCCCTTCTTCCTACCCTGTCCTTTCTGAATAAAGTATAGCCAGGTATAGTTACATCCCAGTCATGGTTTTCTGTGAACCATGTTTCTGTAACTGCCACTAAATCCAAGTCAGCCACTCCCACCAAAGCTTCAACTTCAGGGATCTTATTTCCCATGCTACGGGCATTAATACACACTGCTTTCCGTATGTTATCCCTGTTACCCATTTCCATAAAGGTATTTAATGTATCACCTACCTGGGGGCTTTCTTCACCCATCCCCAACGAATCTAGTTTAAAGCCCTCTTCAGTAGATTAGCCAGTCTACTACCGAAGATGCGTTGACCTTGGACAGATGGATGCCATCTCTGCTCTGCAAGCCTTGGAACAGCATCCCATGGTCTAGGAAACCAAAACTCTCTCGATGACACCATCCACGCAGCCATGCATTCATCTCCAGGATGCGAGCCTCTCTGCCTTGGCCTTTACCCTCAACAGGGAGGATTGAAGAGAACACCACCTGTGCACCTAACTGCTTCACCGTCTCTCCCAGAGCCATGAAGTCACTTTTGATACGTTCCGAGGTATACCTGGCAGTATCATTTGTTCCAATATGGATTAGCAACATTGGGTAATAGTCAGTGGGCTTGATGAGTCTCGGCAAACTCTCCGTAACATTTTGAATTTTGGCACCAGGCAGACAGCATACCTCTCTGGACATCAAGTCTGGTCGGCAGATGGACGCCTCCGTACCCCTCAGAAGAGAGTCTCCAACCACCACTACCCTTGGTTTCCTTCTGGTCACTGATTCTGCAACTTTGGGGTACTTGAACTCTGGTTCTTCCCTTTCCAGGGATGCTTTCACCTCCTCCTCTTCCAGGACTGCATAATGGTTCTTCAATTCAAGGGCTGGAGAAGTTGGATTGGTGACTTGTGTCCAACCATCAACATTCTGTTGGCACCCATCTTCTCCTGTGCTGGAGAGCTTGGTTGCTGCAAGAAGCATCTCAGCAATGTACTTCTCACTGTTTTGAATGCTCCTCAGCCTCGCCACCTCCTCTCTGAGTTTCTCCACTTGTTTCCTCAGAGCTTCAGCATGCAGGCACCCTGCACATGGAACCGGTCCTTCAACTGGCATTAGGACCTCTGTCTGGACCGAGGCAGAAGCTGTAACGGGGGCAACAGCTTTAGCGATACGATTTTTCCCAGCCATTGTTCTGTTCGTGGAGCTTATGTATCTGTTAAAGCAAAAGAGAGAGATCTACCAAGTACCAGCCGGTTTCACAGCTGTCCTTTCAGAGAAAAAGCAGTTAAATCTCCTTAATTATATTCAAAATGTGCTGGTCCAATTCTCTGTGATTTGTTAAAGGGGGAGGTGCCCTATAAAGCAAGACTGCTCACTAGGGGTGGGTGGGAGTCGGGGTGGGTAGGGAGGGAACTAACACCTGATTAGGTGTTAGCAGTTTCTAAACCCGAGGAGGTTACTGGAGTTCAGCAACCTACTGTGCTCAAGGAAAGTTCCCCTAAAGCACCAAAAAGAAAGTAACCTTGCTTTAAAAAAATATACAAAAAACCCTTTTAAGAGCTCCCAGTCAGAGAGCTAGCAATGTAATATAATAAAACAAACAAACCAACCCTCAAATCCTTACTGTTTGTTTGATCTGTGGAGCCCTGGTTAGGAAAGCCTCAACAGGGCAGGGCACTGGAGCCTTTTATGCAGGCTTCAACTGCACTCAGGAAACAGGCCCACTAACTCCTGATTAGGTGTTAGCAGTTTCTAAACCTGAGGAGGTTACTGGAGTTCAGCAACCTACTGTGCTCAAGGAAAGTTCCCCTAAAGCACCAAAAAGACGAAGAGGAAGAAGAAATTAGACCTTTATTTATTTAGCTGTATTTATATCCCGCTTTTTACCGGGTCAAAGCGGTCAATTGGGAGATACATTTAACACGAGGGGATATGAGACACATACGCTAATACTTACAGGGAACATGGGCAATGGAGGGTTAAGTGGCTTGCCCAAGACCACAAGGAGTGCCTATAGGACTAGAAATCCCAGTCCCTCCAGCCTGAGATTGCTGTCCCCAGGTGGGACTTGAACCCCCGGCCCTCCGGCCCGAAGTACCTTGTCCTAACCACTAGGCCACTCCTCCCACCTTACCTGCTAATTGTTTTTCCTTGAGTATTCTCCGGGGCCAGTCCAGGACCCACCCAGGACATAGCCATTTTTTGGAGTGGAATCAGTATTACAACATTTCAGTCTCATGGGACCTGCTCATCTGCGGGCTTTCTTAGAGGCGCATTGCTGTAAGAGTAAGTAGGTGGGCCTTGAGTGAGTGCGAGCTCTGGTGGAGGGGAGCTGGCTATGGGGTTCCCTTAAGGTAATCAGCGGAAGAAGCACTAGCAGCTTTGAGGTCATTAAAAAGAAATAAATTTAAAAAAAAAAAGTGTTGGGGGAAGAAAAGTCCATTGGAGGGATAACGGTGGAGTGGTGGTGTTTGCTTAGTTATTTATGGAGGAAGCGTGTAATAGGACTTAGGCTGCTTTGACATTGGTTGACTGACTTTCTGACACCAGGGGGAGCGGAGCAGGCTGTCAGCAAGTCTTTGAAAATTCAGTCCTCAGCTGTTGGAGGAGGTTGACTACCCTACTGTTCCTGGATTGGCCTGGAGAATACTCAAGGAAAGACAATTAGCAGGTAAGGTCTAATTTCTTCTTCGTTCGTCCAGACCAGACAAGTGGGTCATGCTCACCAACTAGCAGGTGGAGATTGAGAAACACTAACTCAAAGCCTGGGATAAGTAATCTGTGCCATCTGATCTTAGCAAGTATTTCTCAGTACAGCGGGTGGTGAGCATAGCTTGTGCATGCTAGTCTGTGGAGCCTGGCTGTAGCTCTTGGCATGCCTGCAGTGCAGAACCCAATAATGCCAGGTCCCTCAAATTCCCCCCCCCCTTAAGCAAGCTCACTTTTTTTCCTCCTCCCCAACTCTTGGGGGGAGGCCAGAGGTGGAGCAGGGGGCTGTTCCCCCCCCCCCCAAAAAAGGTGAAACAAACGTAATCTAACAGGTAGGAACTGCAGCACCACACAGACCGACTGTGGGAGTACCCAGTCTCCAGGTGGGGGCGACATCTAGGTCAGTTCTTTCTTGTGAAGTGTTATAGGACTCGGGAGTTTGCTGCAGCTTCAGCAGGGCCGTAAAGGATGGATTGCAGCAGATGCACAGTATGCAGCTGTTGCATACCACGCAGCTCTCCAATGGTCTGTGCTGCAGCTGCCTTAGGGAAGGCACAACCACAGCTGAGGGCCTTAGAGGCAGCACGCGTGGGGCAGGAGTGCGGGAAGTCACCAGTGCCCCAACCAATGGTGGCAGCCCTGTGGTTTCAGCAGGAATTGCTGTCATTTTGGATCCCTCGGCTCATGCTGCGATGGTGAGCCCTGACCTTCCGGCGCTATAAACAAGCTCAAATTTGGGACTGCAGCTTGGCTGATCTATTATGTGGGGGTTTGGGAGGTAGAGGCTCTTTTTTTTTTTTTTTTCCCCTGGATTTGAACTTTTTCCGTACCAGGCTTTCGTGTTAAACTGGGCTTGGGTGAGGGATCCTCTGTTTCCCCTAAGATGCCTGCAGTGAAAGGACAAGGGGTGTTTGCCGGGGCTAAGCGTCCCTGCTGGGACAGACTGGGGGACTATTTTGAGGTAGGGTCAATGGACTCCTTGGGCCTGCAGACCTCTTGAGGGAACAACCCCACAGGAGCTGGAGGAGGGGGAGCTTCTGGAAAAAAATTTGACTGCGGTATGGATATTTCACCAGTATGAGTTCCCTGCTCTCATCTAAGTCCTTGGTGGTGGTGCTTTTTGCTGAAGGCCCTGGGCCAGAGGCCTAGGAACCTGTGGAAGACCTACTGATGGATGGCATTTGTAAGCCCTCTACACAAAAAAAAAACAAAAAAACAACCTGAGAGGAATAATAATTATCAATATCAAAAGCACCACCCCCTCAGTAATCCACCAAAATAAAAAATCAACTTCAATTCAACTTTCTAGAGTTACAAAACAACGTTTCCAACAATAACATCAGGTATTAATCGGACCTCAGGACTTATACACCCTCCATCTGGCGAAATTCATCACCATAGGGGAATGGTGGACACTTACATCATAGGTCCTATACCTCAACAATTTTTTAATATTTAGCCAAGGAAAAAATCTAATAAAAAATCAACTTCAATTTGTAAGCCCTCGCCATCCTTTCTGGTCCATAGGACTTTGAAGGCCTATGATTATTGAGGAGTAGAACGTCCCAGATGAGGACTTAGATGTCGGGTGGAGCTTGGTGAGGCTATGTCTGTGTGGTGTGTTTTTTCCCCCCCCTCCCCCAGAGGAGAAGGAGAAGCTGCTCCTGTCTTGGGTGGATGCACCTGTAGCAGCAGTTATGCGGAAGACCACCATCCCTGTAGAGGGAGGTGCTATCTTTAAGGATCCTCAAGACCGGCACATGGAGGCATTGCTTAAACTGGCCTGTGATGTGTTTGCCCTGGCACTACTGGGTGCTGTTTGTGAGGCCTACATGACTAGAGCCTGTTTGCGGTGGTTTCAGGTAATCCCATAGGAGTCAGCTTTGAATTCCTTGGGCCAAGCTCAGACTGCCCAGCTGGAGTCTGGATCAGCCTTCTTGGCAGATCTCCTCTATGATCTGCTTTGGGTGGCCGTCAAGGGTATGGTGACTGGTCTCCGGCCTGGAGACTCTTGCGGTTATGCAATTGGTTGGTTGATGTGGCCTCAAAGACGAGGCTTAGTAAGCTTCCCTTTGCTGGAAGGTTGCCTTTTGAGGAGGATTTGGAAAAGCTGGTTAAGGCATTGGGTGACCCCAAGATGCTAAGTTACCAGAGAAAAAGCTTGAGGCAGGCAGGGGATGGTCCTGAGAGGGGCTGAGGTTTTAGACTCTCGCAGTTTTCATCCTCAGGCGGCCAACCCGCAGAGATCTCGCTTCCTGCAGTGTGGTTCATCCTTTCAAGCAGTGTCCATGGGGGCCAAAGAGACATCTCCAGGGCTCCCAGTGCAGCCAAGCCCTTGCAATGAGGGTTGGGGGCCCTTGTGAGATTTCAGCCCGTGTGTGACCGTATGCAGAGATTTTTTTACTCATTTGGGTGCTGGAAGTGGTCCGCGAGGGCTATGCCCTTGAATTTGCCAAACCTCTCCCAGAAGCGTTTGATATCTACATGCTGGGTGCGGGCGGTGAAGGAGACCCTCGACCACCTGTTGCAGCTCGAGGTGGTGGTTCTCATCTACTTCATGTTCCCAAGAAGGAAGGTTCCTGGCACCGCATTCTGAATCTGAAAGGGGTCAACAGCGCCCTACAGGTTTTGCGTTTTCATATTTATTTATTTATTTAACAGTTATTTCTATACCGCTCTTTCCCAAGTATCAAGTGCGGTTTACAAGGAACAGTAAGTTATATGGTATGTGAAAGAGCATACCTAGTCGTTTTACATAGAACAGGTAGAACTATTTACAAGTAACAATATAACATTTGAACAGTAAAATGTTAGAACGTATTTACATTGTAGGTACTTACAAATTATATCATGGATCAAAATTGTGATGCATAATTTAAATGTGATAAATCACAGAATTATAAATTGGGAGAATTGTCGACTGTGTATAAGTGTGGTATGTTTATGTATTGTGTGGTTATGTTATTATCTGTTGTTTATTAGAGACTTTGATACGAGGTGTGGTCAAAAAGTATGGAAACTTGTTGCATAGCTATATAACAATTTGTCTTACCACGATGCTATTAAGCATGCAGTGACATAGCTATGTGCTCTGCATATGCAGAGTGTAGCGTGGCTGCAGCACACCTGTACTTAATCACATGATGATTGGTATTGTGTAAAAGCAGTTTGTCAGATTTGCAATGAGTGAAAAAATTGAACAGCAAATTTTGCATTAAATTCTGCCAGAAACATGAAGATTTGTGCAGAGACTTATGATAAGTTACAGCAAGTGTTTGGCAATGAATGCATGAGTCATGCTCGAGTATGACTGACTGATACAAACGTTTCCAAGAGGGCCACCAGAGTGTTGAAAGTGACAGATGTTCTGGAAGGCCATCCATGAGCAGTAATGAAGACTGTTAAAGCAGTGCATGCCACAGTGCGCTCAAATCGTTGATTTGACTATCAGGAGCTTGCTGAGGACATGGACATCAGTTTCGGGTTGGTACAGCCCATTCTTGCTGTCTATTTGGGTATGAGATGTAAAAGTCGTACCAAAACTCCTGTCCTCTGGGCTCAAATCCAACTACAAAGTCATGTCGATCAATTTGCACAGCTGGACTCACAACAACACGGCTTTAGAATCGGACATGGAGTTGAAACTCTTCTCATGGGTTTAATGGACAAACTCCTATAAGGAATCAAAAAGCCTAACTCTGGTTTCATCCTAATTTTTCTGGACTTAACTGCAGCCTATGACTCATTATCTCATGAATATCTTCTCCTAAGTCTACAAGAAATCGGCCTCAACGACAAAGTAGTAGTATGGTTCAAATCATATCTTTTAAGCCGAACCATACAAGTAAAAATGGGAAATAACTCTTCAAGCCCATTTCACCAAAGGAAAGGCATACCCTCTCCTCTTCAATCTCTATATCCAACCACTTTGCAATATAATAAAAAGTCATGGCATGGATTACAACCTTTACACTGATGACATAATGCTTTACTCCCAAATCAACACCAAACAGCTGAACTTAAACAATATAATGGAATGTTTCAACAATACCAACACTTGGCTATGAGAACACAACCTGCAAATCAACTTAAATAAAACAGTAATCCTCTACATCACAAAGGACAACTCCTTCGTTCCACCAGAAACCTTGAGGATAAAAGATGCAAACATTCAAGTAAAAAAAGAAGTAAGATACTTAGGTGTTTTACTAGACCATCAGCTCAACTTCAGCAATCATATAAGTAACTTGACAAAAGCCATATACGCCAAACTAAAAATGCTTCAGCATCCAAGGCTGCTTCTCTCCGCAAATGACTTCAGAACAATTGTCCAAGCCTTAATCTTCCCACACTTCGACATCTGTAATGCTATTCTAATGGGTCTCCCGAAACAAAGCATCCATCGTATTCATAAGATATGCCATACTGTGTCAGACCAAGGTCCATCAAGCACAGTATCCTGTTTCCAACAGTGGCCAATCTAGGTCATACATACCTAGCAGTTTCCCCAAAAGACACAGGTTCCACAATGCTTGTATTGGGTCAACCATTGATATCCTGGGTCCCTTCTTAATGATTTATGGACCTTTCCCCCAGGAACTTGTCCAAACCTTTTTTAAACCCAGCTACACTAAAGGCCTTTACTACATCCTCCGGTAACAAATTCCAGAGTCTGATTACACATTGAGTGAAAAAAATGTTTTCTTTTATTAGTCTTAAATAGTTTACCCTGTAGCTTCATTGCATGTCCTCTAGTCTTTCTATATTCTGATAACGTAAACAATCAATCTACGTTTACCCGTTCCACTCCGTTCATTAATTTATAGACTTCTATCATATCTCCCCTCAGCCTTCTCTTTTCCAGGTTAGAGCCCTAACCTTTTTAGCCTTTCTTCATAGGGGGGTATCCTTTCATCCCCTTTACCATTTTGGTTGCTCTTCTCTGAACCTTTTCTAATAACGCTATATCCTTTTTTTTTTTTTATTTTTTTTTTTTTATTGAAAGGCAGCCATTAAATACATAAGAACATGAACCATAAACAGAATACAATATCAAAAGATAACAAAGCCAAAGCCACTAACAGGAAACACAAGGCTGGCCAACAAAATGCCTTCTTTTATTTTTGTTATGATTATGTTACGCTCCCCCTTTCCCTTTTTCCCCCCCACCCCCCCTCCATTCATCATATCACATAACCCGTCTCCCAAAGTAAGGCAGCAACCCCCCCACCCTCCAATGCCCCCTCCCTCCCCCTCCCTCCCCCAAACCACCCCAACCTAACTCCCCCTCCCTCCCACCCACAAAACTCTGTTAGCCCATAAGAAAGGAAACATGCCAGCCAATCGGCACCCATGAAGCAAGGTGCGGTTCCGCAAAGGATCATCATGCAACCTAGTCTGTGGCCCCCAGGCTCCCAGGCCATGCCACGGTTCTGAGCAATCAGGAACCATAACGAAGGACAAAGGGTTCCCACATCTGCTCAAAGCGCGTCAGACGCATCCTACCAACAGCCACCCCTCGTTCCATTGTATATGTATCCCACATCCGTTCCAACCAGGCCGAGAAAGATGGGGGGAGGACGTGCTTCCAAGCAGATGCGAGAGACAGTTGAGCCGCATTCAGACCATGGCAAAGCAAAGCTAGCTGTGGTGCCCCGGGCACGGCTGCCCCAAAGAGAAAGATACCCGGGTCCCAGGGAATGCTCAACCCAAGAAGTTGCTGTAAACGGGATTGAATTCCCCTCCAAAAGGTTCGGATGCAAGGGCAAGTCCACCAGATATGTGCCAGGGCCCCTCTCTGCCCGCACCTCCGCCAACAGAGATCCGCAGCCCCCGGATAAATGCGGGCAATCCGTGCAGGAGTCATATACCATCGATATAATATTTTATAGTTAGTTTCGCGAGCGTTAACCGCCACCGAGCTCTTCCACAATTTACCCTCCACCCGTTCCCACTGCTGCTCAGAGTAATGAAGGTTCAAATCAGAATTCCAAAGTTCTCTATGCTTGGTAAAGCTCAAGTGCTGCCCCTGCAGGAGGGCATATAAGGCAGCTATAAGCCCTTTAGTAGTAGTACACCCCTCACAAAAACGCTCCAAGTCCGTCAATTCTCGGGCCACTTGGGGTCGAACGGTTCTAGACTGAACCCAATGCGCTACTTGCGAATATTGGAAGAGGTGACCACCAGAAAGGTCAAAATCCTCTTGAAGTGTACTAAATGGTTGTAGCTTACCCTCATCAAACAGTTGTCCGGCCCGGCTAAGGCCCTTATGCCCCCATAGCCGGAAGGCCGGGTCAGCCATCCCTGGGGGAAAGGAGGCATTATCCACTATAGGTGCCAAAGGGGTCAGGTCCATCCCACGAGGCCGAAAGAATTGGTCCCAGCATCGGAGGGTATGAAGGATGTAGGGATTACTTGGTCGCTTACCACTCCATAGTTTGGGACCAAGCCACAGCCGGTCCCCCAATCCCGCTCCCCCCGTTAGATTCATTTCCATCTGCACCCACCGCTTGGAGCTATCCGCAATCATCCAATCCACCCCAGCGCGACATTGCGCCGCCGCATAGTACCAGTGCAGATTAGGAGCCCCCCATACCCCCAGAACGCGTACGGGTATAGAGAGCTCGGCGCGCCAACCGCGAGCGACGATACCGCCAGATAAACTTCATTAGCAGAGTTTGCCAGGCGGCCAGTGTTCCCCGAGCCAACGTTATGGGGAGAACCTGGAAGAGGTACAAGAAACGGGGAACGACCACCATCTTAACTACCGCAATACGCCCAAACCAGGAAAGTATTAGGCTATGCCAGGTGTCCAAATCCCGCCGAACCTGGCGAAGTAGGGGTTCATAGTTAGCCTTAAATAGGGCCGCCCGCTCCACTGTCAGCTGCACACCTAGGTAGCGTAAGGCACCAGACACCCAGCGAAAAGGGTAGGCGGCACGAAGTTCCGCACAAACCGCCTCGGAGACCCCTACGTTTAAAACTTCCGATTTAGTGCAATTGATTTTGAATCCAGACACCTGGGGGAGAGTTTTTTAAAGAGCTGCATAGCGGTAGGAAGGGACGCAATGGGATCCACCAAGGATAATATAATATCATCCGCAAAGAGCGCAATCCGGTAATCCGCGGGGCCCACGCGAACACCCTGCAGGCCCGGGTTCTCACGAAAGCTTTGCGCCAAGGGTTCCATCACGAGCGCGAACAACAGCGGCGATGGACATCCTTGGCGGGTGCCCCTCTCCAATAAGAAATTTCTCGATTGACCCCCATTAACTCGGACACATGCCTTAGGGTCCTGATATAAGCTATGAACCCAGCGAATGAAATTAGGACCAAAACTCATCGTTTCTAGCACACACCAGAGATAACCCCAGCTGACACGGTCGAAGGCCTTTTCTGCATCAACCCCCACAACTAAAGTCGGCTGTGGGTCCTGCTGAGCCACGTGAAGAACCTGTAGCATACGCCAAATATTATCTGCTGCCTGGCGGCCCGGCACAAACCCAACCTGGTCGGGATGTACCAAAATTGGGAGAACCCGGTTCAATCGCGCAGCCAGCACGGCTGCAAGTATTTTGACGTCCGTATTTAACAGGGAGATGGGGCGATATGAGGCCGCGTCTTGCAAAGGTTTACCTGGCTTAGGGAGCATCACTATCAAAGCCTCATGCTGAGATGGAGGCAGAGGCGCCCCCCTCAGAACCTCGTTGAAAAGCACTACCAACGTTGGCGCTAATTGTACGTGGAATGTCTTATAGTACTCCGCGGGAAAGCCATCATTACCCGGCGCTCCCCCCGGTTTTCAGCCGGCGGATTGCGTGTTCCACCTCTTCCACCGTGAATTCAGAATCTAAGTGATCCCGATCGGAGTCAGTCAGGTGCGGCAAGGTGATCGTCCGCAAGAAACCCTGCACGTGTGCCAAATCAAAAGGTTCGGCTTTATATAACTGTTCCAGGTACTCAGCAAAAATGTCGCGTACCTCCCGAGAGAGAACACGCTTCTGCCCCCCAGAATCTCGAAGCTCACGAACCACTCTCGCAGATTGCTGCTGCCGGAGACGCAGGGCTAGAAAGCGACCGGTCTTATTCCCGTGCTCATAAAAGGTTTGCCGCTTATTATCTAATTTTCTTTGTAAACATGCGTCCAAGTTAGCCCGGGCAATCCTCCACTGACGCAGAGCCCGTTGTGATCCAGTCTGGGCATGCTCTAAATGCAGTCGGGAAGAGTCTCCCACTAATTGACAATATTCCCGTTTCCAAGCTCTCCGCGTGCGGGCCGCTTCCACCATAAGTTGGCCCCTAGCCGTGGCCTTGAAGGCATCCCAAACCAGGGGGAGTGAAACTTCCCCAGATTCATTTAGCTCAAAGAAATTAGTTATGAAACGGCCATGTTCCTGTACTGCGCACTGTCGCCGCAGGAATCACACATCAAGTCTCCAAAGCCATTGGCAGTCGATGCACAAGTCCATCGGAAGGGTGAGCCAGCATGGGGCATGATCCAACCAGGTCAGTGCCCCATGACCAGCCTCCACCCTCCCATCTATCAAGCGTTGGTCCAACAAAAAATAATCTATGCGGGTATGCACCTGGTGGACGGGAGAATAGTATGTGTAGCTTCTCTCTCCCTCATGAGTGTCCCTCCAGACATCCCGCAAGCCTAAGTCTACTAGAAGGTTCTGTAAGGCCCTACCAGGCCCCCCCACCACCCTCCCAGTACTAACCGTAGAATCCAGATGGGGCACCTGATGTGTGTTACAATCCCCGCCGAGAACAATGGGGCCTTTCGCGAAGTCCGCCAGCGAGGCCTTCAACCGCGTAAAAAAGGATCCCTGGCCTTCATTTGGTGCATAAATGTTAGCTAAGGTTAAGAGATGACCTTCCAAGCGTATATTCGCAAAAAGCCACCTTCCCAGGGTATCTCTTTTAACCTCTTCCACCTGGAGAGATAAGCTCTGATGGAATAAAAAGGCTACCCCACGTTTTTTCCGGCCATGCATGTCCGAAGCTACCCACACCTCAGTGTAAGGCTTACGCTTTAACCATCCCTGTTTACTAGCCCGAAGATGTGTCTCCTGTAAAAATACAATATCCCCTTTCAGAGCCCGCAGTTCTGAGAACAGCAGAGATCGCTTTCTCGGGGAATTAAGACCCTTAACATTCAAAGAGATCAAGCGTAACATTGGTATTCAAACAGCAAGTCTTCCCCGCCCCCTGCCTCCCCATGGGCCCATGAGATTCCGCCCCCATAACACTTGTAAGATGTATAGTGCGTTTGCAGCCCTTACCCACATGTTCCCTATCCCGAAAAAAAGTACTGTAACCCCCCCACCATGCCCAAAACCCCACCATCCCCTAACTGTGTATACCACCCACACAACCAGTCCCGCCCCCTTCCCGTCAATTCCACCTGCCTGTTGAAATAAAAACAGGGCACGGTAAATTGACCCCAAACTAAACTCCGTCCAGGTCCCCACATAGCTTAGTGACAAGCATAACATATAATAGCATTTCCCCATTACCCGCCTCCCCAATAGCGTATTACTCCCGTAATGCTCCCTTAACAAAACATCTTCATCAACAAAACATCCTCATATCGCCCACCACCCCTCAGTAGCACACAAATCAGGTGCCCCGGGCCCTTCCAGGCCAAGAGCCATTAGCTCACCAAAAGCTGATGTGAAAAACAGCAAAGTTAACAGAACTAGACAATCAGCCTTTGGTCATGGGAGTAGAGAGCCCTTAAACAGGGTTCCCCGAGCAGAAAAATAAGCACGCCAACTCCAGGAAAAATCAGACAGATTTGCCCACCCGGGTCCATTTTGAATGTTGGGGCTTAGGAGGCGAGAGGTGAGGCAGCGCATTGTCTTCGACTAGACCCGCCTGACACAGGGCCCGCCAAGCCTCAGTATGGTCCTTTGCTGAGATCTTTTTGTTACCCAAAAGAAAGTTCATCTGGAATGGGAAGGACCAGGAATAGCGGATCCCTTTGTTGTTCAGGACCATCGTGATTGGTTTCATCTCCCTCCGACGGGCCAGTGTGAACGCCGAAAGGTCCTGATATATTGTTACCGCTGCGTCTTGGAAGCGGATCGCCTTTCTCTCCCGACCCCGGCGTATGAGAAGCTCGGCATCAGTGTATCGCAAGAATCTCGCAATGACATCCCGGGATTGGTTGTTAGGAGGTTTTTCCAAGGCACGGTGAACTCATTCAATTTCCATTCCAGACTCGTGAGCAGCCAGTTCCTCCGCCGGGAGCAATTCCGCTATCAGATGTTTGAGTACCGTCGGAAGGTCCTCACCACCCCCCACCGCTTCCGGAATACCCTGAAAACGCACATTATTGCGACTGGAGCGATTTTCAATGTCATCAATTTTATAGGTCAGCTCCATGGCTTGCGCATGTTGTCTGTCGAGCGCACATTGTAAGTCCACTAGGGCACCATCGTGGTCGTCAACTTTTGTCTCAACTTCTTCCACTCGTGCACCCAGATCCTTTGTCACTCCGCAGTTCCGCAATGGTGCTCATCACTTCTTCGCGCATGGAGCGAAATTCGTTAGCCAGGTCCTCAAAACCCCTGCGAAGTTCTCGTTGGAGCGGAGCGTACGGGGGCTGCATGGGAGGGCCCAAGTCACTTTCACTCAGTCTCATCAGAGCCGCCGAGAGATGTTTACTAGTTGGGCTAGTCGGAGCACCACTCTTAATCTGCAACCGTTGAGATGATCGCATTCCCTCCCGGGGCTCGGGATTTTTAGCCTTAGTAGCCATGTGAGGGGTAACAACCCAGCAGTCCAAAAAAGGGCAATGAGCAGAGAAGGTGAATAGAGCCAAGCAGTCCCGCTCTGGGTCAGCAGAGGGAGCTCCAAGATCGTGCAAGGCAGCAAGGTCCACACAGTATTGGGAGAGATGGAGCAGAGGCCAGTCAGGCAGCGTTGAGAAGTGGTAGCAGCCTCTATAAGTGCCTTGAGAGCGAGGAGGCACTTGATGGGAGCTCTGGGTCGGGTACAGGCTCTATATTGAGGAGAGGAGAGCAGGGCACGGCGGTGGAGACCAGAATTGTA
Organism: Ichthyophis bannanicus; assembly: GCA_033557465.1. NCBI lineage: Eukaryota > Metazoa > Chordata > Amphibia > Gymnophiona > Ichthyophiidae > Ichthyophis > Ichthyophis bannanicus. The sequence goes on along the minus strand of CM066038.1, from coordinate 317,899,293 downwards.
GTAGCTGGTGGAGGCTGCAGATGATTCGTTGAGCGCCCACGTGATCAAGGCCTTGCTGTGCACGTTGGAACGCAGGAGGAACCATGCGTTCCAAGACCACGCGGTTATGGCTGCCGCTATATCCAGCCCCACCGCGGACACCCGCGAAGCTCCTCAGTGTCAAGTTGCAGGCGTTCTCACCTTTGCCACTCAGATATAGCACCGTCTCGGGGAGGAAGAATCAGCCAGCTCGGCAGCACCAGCACCAGAGCACCTCTCTCCCTCTCCTCTCCAACTCCGAGCCCCGGGTCACACTCACGGCGACCTGCCAACGCCCCTCCAAGATGCGGTGGGTAGCGGGAGCAAGGCGTCAAAATGCAGCGGGCCACTAGCTCTGCATAGGGATCCCCAGGTGCAGAGGACTTATCTGGGCAGCGTTGCCAGGCAGGAGTGGAGCAGCAAGGCCGGCTTGGAGGTATACCAGCACCGCGTTTCAGGTAGCGCTGCAGTGCTCTGCGGCTCACAAAGGAACGCAGTTAGGAGCGCCCAGTTCTTAGCTGTCCGGATAGGGTAATTTTCGTGGAAAATGCAGAGCAGATGCGGGTGTTAGCCAAAGAAAGGGGAAGCCGGGGACGGAGCAGCACTAGAATGCGGCCATTCTGCAGCGGGCTCACTAGTGCCCCCCACAACGCTATATCCTTTTTAAGATACGGCAACCAGAATTGCACACACTATTCAAGGTGCGGTCTCACCATGGAACAATATAGAGGCATTATAATATCCTTTGCTTTATTTTCCATTCCTTTCCTTATGATACCTAGCATTCTATTTGCTCTCTTGGTCGCTGCTGCACACTGGGCAGAGCGTTTTAACATGTTATCCACAATGATGCCTAAATCTTTTTCCTGGGTGGTGGTTCCTAATGTGGAACCTTGCATCGTGTAACCATAGTTTGGGTTGTTCTTCCCTAGGTGCATAACTTTGCACTTGTCCACATTAAATTTCATCTGCCATTTTGATGCCCAGTCTTCCAATTTATCAAGATCCTCTTGCAATTTTCCACAATCCTCTTGGGTTTTAACAACTTTAAATAGTGTTGTGTCATCTGCAAATTTGATAACCTCACTCGTTATTCTCTTTTCCAGGTCATTTATGAATATGTCAAAAAGCAGCGGACTCAGCACAGATCCTTGGGGTACTCCACTAGTCACCTTTCTCCATTGGGAAAATTGGCCATTTAGCCCTACCCTCTGCTTTCTATCTTTTAAACAGTTACTGATCCATAATAGTACACTGCCTCCTATCCCATGACTCTCTTTAGTTTTGCCAAAAGTCTCTGATGAGGGACCTTGTCAAAGGCTTTCTGAAAGTCCAAATACACTATATCAACCGACTCACTTTTGTCTACCTGTTTATTCACACCTTCAAAAAAACATAACAGATTAGTAAGACAAGATCTTCCTTGTCTAAAGCCATGTTGGCTGTCTCCCATTAAGCCATGACTATCTACATGTTCAGCAATTTTGTTCTTTATGATGGTTTCTACCATTTTTCCTGGTATTGACGTCTGGCTCACCGGTCTGTAGTTTCCTGGATCACTCCTGGAACCCTTTTTAAAAATTGGCGTTATGTTCACCATCCTCCAATCTTCAGGTATTACAGATGATTTTAATGATAGTTCACAGATTACTAATAGCAGGTCTGCAATCTCATATTTCAGTTCTTTCAATACCCTTGGATGTATATCATCCGGCCCAGGTGATTTGCTACTCTTCAGTTTATCTAATAGTTGTAATACATCTTCCCGATGTATCGATATTTCCTTCAATTCTTCCGCACCTTTAAATACCACTTCAGTCATGGGTAACATCCTTACATCTTCCTCTGTAAAGACCGAAGCAAAGAATTCATTCAGTCTCTCCGCTATCGCCTTGTCACCTCTTAGTGCCCCTTTAATCCCTGTATTGTCTTATGGATCAACTGACTCTCTCTCAGGTTTTGTGCTACGAATGTACTTGAAAAAGTCTTTATTACGCATTTTTGCTTCCACAGCAAGCTGCTTCTCAAATTCTCCCTTTGCCTGCCTTATCAATGCCTTGCATTTAACTTGCCAGTGCTTGTGCTGTTTCCAGGTTTCGTCGTTTGGCTCTTTTCTTTCCATTTCCTAAAAGATGCTTTTTTGGCAACAACAGCCTCTCTGACCTCACCTTTAAACCATGCTGTCAATTTTTTGGAGTTCCTTGCACTTTTCTTAAAGCGTGGAATACAGCTGGTCTGGGCTTCCAAGATAGTATTTTTCAACAACGTCCAAGCTTGATGTAAGTCTTTAACCTTTGCATCTGCTCCTTTTAGTTTTTTCTTAGTTTTCCTCTTTTTATCATAGTCTCCCTTTCGAAAGTTAGAAGGTAGTACTGTGGATTTCCTTACTATCCCTCCTCCACTAATTAAATCAAACGCTATCATGTTATGATCACTGTTGCCAAGTGGCCCCAACACTCTTATCTCTTGCACCAGATCTGGTGTTCCACTATTGACTAGGTCCAATATGGCTTCCCCTCTGGTCGGTTCATGAACCAGCTGCTCCAAGAAGCAGTCATTTATTTCATCTAGGAACTTTATCTCCCTAGCATGTCCTGCCGTGACACTGACCCAGTCGATACCGGGGAAATTGAAATCACCCATTATTATTACTGCGCTGTAACGTTTGTTAGCTTCCTTGATTTCTTTGAGAATTTCATCACCTATTTGTTCATTCTGGCCAGGCGGTCGATAGTACACTCCCACTGCCATCACCTTCCCCTTTTTTCATGGAATTTCAATCCATATAGATTCTTCAGCAAATTTTGTTTCCTGCAAAACTTTAATCCTTTCTGACTCAATGCCCTCTCTAACATAGAGCGCAACCCCTCCACCAATTTGATCAGCTCTATCATTATGATATAGTTTGTACCCAGGTATCACAGTGTCCCACTGGTTGTCCTCCTCCTACCATGTCTCTGAGATTCCAATCATATCTAACCTCTCATTTAGTGCTATATATTCTAACTTTCCCATCTTATTTTTTAGACTTCTAGCATTTGCATACAAGCATTTTAGAGACTGTATTTTATTCATATTAATCTGGCTATTGGTAGACATGGGTAATTTGGGATTTTTAAGCTCTGTCTGCTTTATACTCGAGGGCATTTGGGCTACTTTACTCTTTTTTGGAACTTCTCTGCTTTTGGTAGTATCCTTCAAGGATACATTCTTCCGAACCATGCCATGCGCTCGTGTGCAACTGTCGGCTTTTTTTTTTTTTTTTAAATATACCTTGTTCACCTGAAGCTTAATTAATCTCAGGTCCTTAGTGTATGACTGATTTGGATAATGAGCTGCACCTGAGAGCACCTCCTTTTCTTTAAGATGTGTAAGTACCTATAAAGCTACGATTATTCCGCTGTGGGTGGGTGTTGGGGAGGAAGGGAGGCAAATAAGACTTATTATAAGAGGGCTGCTACACAGTAACCTGTTTTGTGCTTCTGAGGTAAGCTGTGACCAACTTCCTGGGTGACTAACAGTCCTTGCTTGGATAGAAGGAGTCTTTCAAAATGGCCTTTTGACCTGCCACCTGGCGTTAACACCTATTGAAAATATTTCACAGGTTTCTCGCCCCCTAGGTAGAAGGCCTCTTTGTAAAGGTCTCTGGAAGACTTTATTTGTTGCTCAAAGAATACTGACCCTGTTTTGCCTTTTATGTTAAGTTTTATATTCTGATTTGATTTAAATTAACGCTCTTTGCTGCTGCTAGGCTCTGATTAATTATGAAATTTAAACTAGATGCTCTCTGCTGGATTCTAAATTATCTCCAGGAGCAAGCAGGAATGTAATCTTCACATATGGGTATCGCTGGTACCGACGGAGCCTGCACAGGAACGCTCCCCAGCATCCAATAGGAAAGCCTTTGGGAGCATCCCACAGCGCCTGCGTGCTACCTTCCCTCTCCAGTTCTTCATTTTCCGCGGAGCCGACAGGTCGCACATCCTGTTACCACAGAAAAAATTCCCTCCTTCTTTTTTGTGGTCGCGTCTGCCTTCCCTTGACGCTACACCGGTACCGCCAGTTCTTTTTTTTTTTTTTTTTTTTTTTTCAATAAAACCCCCTTTCTTTCTGGAGTCTTTTCCAGTAATTTTCTCCTCAGGTGCCACGCGCCCAATCTTTTCCTTCAGAATGGAAAAACCCGCTTCAGATTTTAAGAAGTGTTCTAAGTGTGGCGGTACCATCTCCATCACCGACACCCATGAGTGATGCCTCAAATGTTTAGGTCCTGACCACTCTGTTTCCGAGTGTGTTGCCTGTGGGATGATGTTGAAAAGGGGCCGGCAGAACCGAGCTGCTAAGCTTAGCACCCTTTTTCCCTCCGATGCAGCCTCCATGGCATCGACGTCTTCCAGGGCTTCATCTTCCTCCCATGGATCTCAGGTAACTAAAATAAATTTAGCCGGTCCTCAAAGGGTAGATCTCCTTCTAAACATCGAGATGCCTCTTGCATTGCCCTTGAGGATCTTTCACTGGCAAAATTGCCCCGGCGGGAGGCTTCAGCTTCCAAAACACTAATGGGGCTCCAAGATGTTCTCGAGGTTTCAACCTCAGCAGAACTACTGGTGCCATGCTCTGGGGTTCCGGCCGCTTCATCCGGCACCGATACCCAAGCATCGGCAGCGTCGATAGACCGGAGATTCTTGGCTATTGAACGCAGTCTGGCGGCTCTTCTCACAGCTTCGCGGCTCTTCTCACAGCCTCGCGGCTCTTCTCACAGCCTCGCGGCTCTTCTCACAGCCTCGCGGCTCTTCTCACAGCCTCGCGGCTCTTCTCACAGCCTCGCGGCTCTTCTCACAGCCTCGCGGCTCTTCTCACAGCCTCGCGGCTCTTCTCACAGCCTCGCGGCTCTTCTCACAGCCTCGCGGCTCTTCTCACAGCCTCGCGGCTCTTCTCACAGCCTCAATGCCCCTGAAACTGCTTCAGACAATTCAACCAGTACCGGCACCAACTCTGGTACCGGCACCGACTGCATCGACATCGACAGGTATTCAACTGGGACCGAGTCATGCGTCTCTATCCGTCATCGACAAGTCGGTACCGGACCAATCCGATGCCGACTTCAATCGGTACCGGTACCGTGCTTTGCACGATCACCCAGATCGGAGATACTTCGAATCCTCGGATGAGTCTGAAGACTCTGAAAGCTCTGCCTATACCAGAGTACTTCTTTCTGAGGATTCCTCTTCTCCTCAGCGTAGGATGCCTCCACCAGAGGATATGTCCTTTCAGGATTTTATCCGAGATGTGGCCCGAGGTTTCTCGATCACAGTAGCTCCTGAAAAAGTGCCTAGGGAAAAGGAATTAGAAATCTTACAATACCTTAAAGCTCCCAAGGAGGCAGCTACCTTACCTATTCATGAGATCTTGCATGATCTTATGAAGGATGTGGGAAACACCTCTAACCACATCTCCTCACTCTCAAAGACTTGACACCATGTATCGAGTTCCTCCTTGTCTTGGGTTTCAGAAGACTCAATTACCACACCATTCCATGGTGGTAGAATCAGCCAAGAGATGGATAAAGAGTGCAAAAAGGCATGCATCTAATCCTATAGGACGTGAGTGTAGGACTCTTGACGCTTTTGGACGTCGATCCTTCCAGGCTTCCATGCTTTCTGCTAGGATCAGTTCTTATATCTTGTATATGGGAATGTTCCTTGAAGAGGTCACAGGAGATTTAGAGCTTATGAGCCCTCTCCTTCCTGATGATAAAAGGCAAGATTATCTCGCTCTTGTCAGACATGCTCAGGATGTTTCCAAGTTTGTGAATCGTGCAGCCTTTGACTGCTTTGAATGCATAAGCAGAACCTCTGCCATTGCCATAGGTGCATGTAGGATTGCCTGACTCCAGGCATCTGACTTGGAAATTTGGGTACAGGACAAACTAGGGAATATACCTTGCACAGGAGAGAATCTCTTTGGCAAGAATTGGCAGGAAAAAGCTAATGAGATAGATGCTGACAATATCACTTTGGATAGATTGTCTAAATCTACAGCAGATCCTGCGAGGAAAAGATCCTCTAAGAAACCATTCTTCAGCAAGAAGAAAGTTTTATCCCTCCTATACCCAGCAGGGACATCGTTTAGGTCAGTCTGCTCAAAAAGGACAGCAGCAACAACCTAGGCAAAGAAAGACAAAAGCAGCTAAGCCTCAACCAGCTCAGCAGACTCAGCCTCCACAAGGGCTTTGACTCCTATCTAGAGAACTTCGCCTTCCTGGCCCTGAACGGCCCGGAACCCTCCACCATCCCAGGACGGTTATGTCATTTTGCCCCCAGATGGGGTCATAACTAACAGAAAATTGGATTCTGTCTATTGTAAGAGAGGGGTACAAGCTTCATTTCCTCAGCATGCCCCCCTCCTACAATGGTAAGGCAGTTCAATTCTCAGACCTCTCTCAACGACTGGTTAGGTCAAGAGGTCACTGTGCTCCTTACTCAAGGGGCAATAGAAGAGGTACCCATTCCCCAATGTGGTACAGGGTTTTACTCCCCCTACTTCCTTATTCCAAAGAAAACAGGAGGAGACGGACCCATTTTAGACCTCAGAGAATTGAACAAATTCCTGTTCAAAGAGAAGTTCAAAATGATTTATCTAGGAACTCTGCTGCCATACCTTCAGAGTCAGAATTGGCTTTGTTCTCTAGATCTCAAGGATGTGTACACTCATGTTCTCATCCATCCAATTCACCGAAAGTTCATTCGCTTTCTGTTTCAAGGGAAGCATTAACAATACAGAGTTCTTCCTTTTGGCCTGGCCTCTGCACCAAGGGTGTTCACAAAATGCATGGCTGTGGTGGCAGCATTTCTTTGCACCCTAGGAATATTCGTCTTCCCTTACTTAGACAACTGGCTCATTCGAGCCTCTTCAGAGCCAGAGGACAGGGTTGCGCGCTCTCGCACAATGCGCATGGTTCAACCCCTTGGTGCTTTCATTCTGGTTATCTTTGCTTTCTTGCAGTCTGGCCTGAAGAAAGGTTTGGCCTTGGGCTCTCTTTGAGGTCAGGTGGCAGCATTATCCTGTTTGGCAGCCCATGGGAGTGTGGTTATTTTCCTATGGGGCATCAAACATCTTTGTCCCTGTGTCAGCCCGTAGTGTTGACTTGAGACCTCAATTTGTGTTGTCAACTCTGAGGGGTCCTCCTTTTGAGCCTCTCTGGGGTGCCTCTGTGAAAGATCTGACCTTGAAGGTGGGGTGTTTGGTGGCTCTCTCTGCGTGACATATTTCCGAGCTTCAGGTCTTGTGGCCTGCTCCTTCCTTTTTGCCAAAGGGTAATCTGTGTTTCATCTTAGTGACCCTACCGTCCTTTCCTGGACTGCAGGATTCCGCAGATGTGCGATTTCTGCATAAACTGGATGTCCGTAGAGCACTTGGGACATACAGTCAGTAAATCAGGTGTTTCGGTGCTTGGAGCATGCGTTTCTTCTCCTTTTTGGTGGTGAAGCACGGCGAGGCAGCCTCTGAGGCTTCTATTTCCCGGTGAATTTGGGTGACTATTGTGTCTGCTTATCTGTTATGGGGGGTTTTCCATTTCTGCAGGCTTGCGAACTCATTCTACGAGGGCTCAGGCTTCATCCTGGGCAGAGTTGGGTTTGGTGCCCCTTCTGGATATCTGTAAAGCATCTGTGGTCGTCTCTTCATTCCTTTTGTGCAGTATTACCACCTTGATGTCCAGTCATGTCAGGATGCAGTCTTGGAGTGTGATTATTACAGGCCAGTCTCTCTCTTTTCACCTGTCATTAGTACTGCTTTGCTATGTCCCATTTGTCTAGACTGGACTAGAGGGAAGGTGAAACTAAGGCTTGCCTGCTAATTTTCTTTTCTGGAGTCCCTCCAGTCCAGGACTCTCCTGAGAGCCGTTCTCTTTACTGCTGTCGTTGGGATTTCTTCCATTCTTCCTCTTAAGGATTCAGAGTTGGAGCAGATGGGTTGTTGGTTGGGGACCTGCGGATGCGGTCCTCTCATTAAGTTCATGCTTCTTTATAACAAAAGAAAATAATAAAATAAAAATTTGCAGCAAACGGTGACTTGCTGAAAGAGGGGTTAACTTCTTGTTAGGTAACTACTGCTGCTGCTTGGTCTTGTTCCTTTATGTAGAAGGGCGTATCTGGTGGAGAATGGGAGTCTTGGGACACGGGTCTCTGCTTAGTGAGTTTCATACTGGCTTCGGTCAGATGGCAACTTATACCAGACTTTGTGTTTTTTAGTCTCCGCATGCTGGTTGGTGAGCATGGCCCACTTGTCTGGACTGGACAGGAGGGACTCCAGGAAAGAAAATTAGTAGGTAAGGTCTGATTTCACCTTATGTTCAAAGAGTCTCTAGAGGTGGGATTGGAGAGTGGAGAAGTGTTGGATGTTTCAGAAAGATAGTTTGAATGTAATGGTGTTTTTCCTGATCATCCTGCTAGATCAGTCCAGGCAAGTGGGTTATGCTCCCTTGTCAGCAGGTGAAGGCAGATTCGAGCAACTTTCAGTGATGTCATAAGTCGGTAAATCTGCTATTGCAGTACTGAGAAAAGCCAGCATTTGCCTTCCTCTAGCAAGTATGAACAAGCAAACCTAGTCCAGTGAACTGAAAAGCACAGCTATTAGCAAAAGTCCACCAAAAAATATATAAAACCTGTACTGTGTTTTTATCGCGCTTCGACAAAAAGAACGATAAAAACACAGTACAGGTTTTATATATTTTTTGGTGGACTTTTGCTAATAGCTTCCTCTAGCAAGTGGCAAGATGTCTGGACTGGTGCAGCAGAGCATATAGCCCTGCTGTTCTTGGTCCAGATGGTAGTCCTGTAGATTATGTGACTGGGTTCTGTGGGCCCAGCTTTGCTCAAAGCTCGGGTATGTTCTTCCCCTGTCTCCTTGAGCCGGTAGCTGCCCTGTCTCCAGCGTCGTTACCCATACCTTCCAGCACTGGTGGGCCTGAGGAGCAGGAGGACCCCACAGGGCCCCCTGAGTGGGGGAGGTATGTTGAGCCTGAAACTCTTTCCATTGCTGTTCTCTATCTGCTTGCTGAGCTTTCTCTTTTATTTTAATATTTCTTTTGTTTTCTTTGCCCGTTCACTTCTATTGGGCTGTATTTAGCTCTCAGACAGCAGGGCCTGCTTAGGTCTGCTTAAGCATCTGGGAAAGCCATGATCAGGTTTTCCTAACCTGCCTGTCAGGTGCTGGTAATTTCCTCTTCAGGTCTCCTTTTTGCTCATGGGTGGTGTGGTATTTTGGCAGTTCTTTTTTTCAATGTGTGTTTGTAGTTTTTCTTTTCTTAACTGTATGGGGCCTGTTTTTTGCCTGCTGTGTGATAAGAATGCCCAGAGTCTGATTTTTACTATATTGTTGGATTCCCCCCCCCCTCAATGGGAGACCCAGGACCTGATGTCCATTCTAGTGCTCCCTCTGAGCCCTCCATGCCTTTCCCACATGTGTCAGGGTCATAAAGATGAGCCTCGCAAAAAATAGCAAGTGATTCATTCATTACTTTTTTTGTCAGATGTGCCATCAGGAGAGGGAAGTGCCATGCTCGTATGACCTGAACATCATTTTATTCATTTTAAGTTCCAAAGAAACATTACAAACTTATCTGGTTTTTGTGCCCACCCTCTTGTCAAAAATTAGCCTTAGAAAGGATTTTGTTTGAAGAAGTCCCTACACAATGTACACATTTTGAGCTACTACTTGCTCTGCTTCAGGTGCAGTGGATTGACAGAGCTCAATCTGAGCCGTTCACCAAAAAGACGTCAAAAGGCAAAAAAAAAAATTCTCCCATTTGAATGCCTGCCCCAATAATAACTTTGATAAGTAATTCTTCAGAACCACCAATCAGGTAAGGGAATTCGCCATAAAGCCGAGGACACCCTCATCTCATTGGTTACAACTAAAACAAACTCAACCAATCATTCTCCAGATTCAATCTGAACAGACTCGCAGTATTAAGATTGAAAATCCAGCATTGTTCTGCTCACTGAAGTTTAAAAGCCCTGTCACAGCCCCAGGGATCCAAGGGAACATGATCAATTATCCTCCAGCGAAAATCGCTAAACATATGTTTCATGGAAAGACAATGTTCCACCACAGGCGCAGATCTTACAGCTGTTATGTGGGAGGATTGTTCGTCCAAATGTAACTTCATAGGACGAGTAGTACGTCCTATGTATAGGAGGTTGCAAGGACATCAAAATAGATAAACCATATAGCTAGATGTACAATCAGTGTGCCACGCAGTACAAAACGTGTGTCCCGAAGCAGGATCCTCCCATATATTACTTTCCAATGTGGTTTGACAGAAAATGCAGCTGCCGCAAGCAAAATGACCCGGTTCCCCCTCATTCATAACTGGTCGATCCACTGGCAGAGCTGATTTGACCAGCTGGTCTCTGATATTAGAACCCCTAGTATGGGCTGTAACCAGGGGCTTATCAAAACAAGAATGAAGTTTCAAAATCGCCCGATGTTTTTGTTTCAACAGTCGTATAACATGAGATGTATTTTGCATATGCGGGAGTACACAGACTAGAATCAATGTCAGGATTAATCACCGACTATGTTTCTTCTGACATCAACCATTTGCGGTGTGTGAACCATGCAGGTTTATAGGCTCTCTTGATCACCTGCAATGGAAAGCCCCGATCTAGCAGGTGTTCTTGTAGAGCATTTGCATGATACTGGAATTCCTCAAGTATAAAGCAAATACGCTGAAGTCTATGAAATTGACCAAAAGGAAGGCACATACATAGGGGGCCTGAATGATGACTGTGGTAGCGCAATAAATTATTGTGTTGCACCAGTTTTCTGAATGTGGTATGTAAACCTCCTGAGGTTTTATAGATGGTGATATCCAAAAAAATTAATTGATTGTGTATCAACATGAGCGGTAAACTGGATATTGGTCTTAATAGTATTTAATCCCGGAAGGAAAGCCTGAAGGTTCTCCATGGATGCTGCCCACAAGAAGAATATATCATCCAGGAAACGACGCCAAAACATCATATGTGAAAACCAGTCAGAAGTGTATATAGTGGTTTCTTCTATCTCGGCCATGTATAATGTAGCTATAGAGGGAGCTACAGTGGCCTCATAGCTATGCCAAAAATCTGAAGGAAAAAAACCTGTCAAACAAAAAATAATTGTTGGTTAACACCTGTCAAATCAAATCCATCAAACACTCGAGGAATCTGGGGAGGGGCATAAACCAAAGTTGTCTCCAACAACTGTATAGCCTCGTCCTGATTAATGTATGTTACTCTAGATGTAAATGCTTTATATACCAACACCACATCATAGAGTAATTCCTGCAATTGTGTGAGCTGAAATAAAAATTGGGACGAATCCCTATAAGAATGCACTTTCACAGCCTCCTGCTTTAAAAAATGATCACAAAACTTCGATAAGGGTTTAAGGATGGACCCTTGACCAGATGCAATGGGTCTCCCCGGAGGATTGATCATAGATTTGTGGATTTTCAGTACTGTGTAGATGGTAGGTATTTTACGATAAGAAACACATAAAAATGATCTTTCCTTTCAGTAATCCATCTGACCTGATGTGCGGTCATGATTAGTTCCTTCATCTGGTGTTGCAAAGAAGGCGTGAGATTAGTTGGCAGCTTCCGATAATAGTGGCTATCCTGAACTTGTTCTTAAACCATTATAATAGTTATCAAAAGACTAACAACTGCTCCCCTTTTGTCTGCACACCTAATGATCCATTTAATCACATGTAGGTAGATGTTAGCACCATTCTCTCAGCTCTTGTGATGTTGGAACAGTTAGTCCAAAATGTTGTCTCTAAAGTTTTCAAATCTCACAAAACCAAATTCTGAAAAAGTAGAAATGACCGGGTCAATAACCCCAGGGGGAACCCATTTAGACAGGTTTCGTATGACAGGTATGAGAAGGAGCTGGTCTCTCCGCATAGAATCTGATCACTTACTATAGTTTCCTAAAAAGTTTTTGTAGTGCCAGTCGCATCTTGAATGAGTCATACATGACAGGGGGAATAAAGGAAAGGCCCACATTTAATATGCTCTCCTGTTCCTGAATTAAAGGTTGTCCTGAGAGGTTAATGACTGACTGCTGTTTTTGCTTGTTTTTTTGATCTGGTGTTGGGGAGGTCGCCCCATTGGTCATAATGTGTGTTTGCTGGGAGTGATGACTGACTGCAGTGGCGGCCCTTCTGAAAATCCTGTTGGATCCCTAGCAGCATAATCATAAGGTCTCCGATATCCCCCTCTATCATAAGACCCATCGCTGTCATCCATAGTGCAATCAAAAGATACATGCTGAAAAGACTGAACATCCTTTTTTTTTTTTTTTTTTTTAAAGTGCCATCAAGTCAGTGCTGAATGCTGGCAACCCAGCTGCCCCTGGGTTTTCTTGGCAATGTATCACTGAAAGATTGCCAGGCCTTTTCTTCTGAGGCAGTGGAGGGTAAAGTGACTTGCCCAAGGTCACATGGAGTGGCAGTGGGAATCTGACCCTTGATCTTCTGGATACTAGGCAGTTGCTGTAACCACTAGGCTGCTGCTACTCCTTATCATACGTCCATCTATAAACATGGTCGGGGTCATAAAGAAGTTCAATAGGGACAAAACTGATTATCTTAATTTTTCAAATGCTCCCGAAAACTCCTTAGCTATTTCTCCATATCCTCAAGTTGTGCTTGATATGATACAGGCTCCATGGAGTCCTGTAATTTAATCTTCATTTCCTCAATTTGTTTTCCAAATAAATCCTTCGCTGCAATAGTCTGTTCAACTATCAGTGCTATCAGATCGAAACTGCATTTATTGAGAGTGCCACTCGTATGACCTGAACAGAGCAGAGCTGAGTAGTAACTCGAAATGTGCATCTTATGTGGCAACTTCAAGCGCAATCCTTTCTGATGCCAGTTTTTGAGGATGGGCACAAAAAACAGATAAGTTTGTAATGTTTTTTTGGAACTTAAAATGAATAAAAAGATGCTCAGGTCATACGAGAGTGGCACTTCCCTCTCCTGACGGCACATCTGACAAAAAAAGTAATGAATGAATCACCTTCTATTTTTGTGAGGTTCATCTTTATGAAACTGATATATTTGAGAAAAAAATCTTTCAGAGGTAAATCACATACTGTTTCCCACATGTGTGGCAGGTGGCCCTCTGAGAGACTCGCCAGGAGTTTACTCAGTTACAGGGGTGAAAGGGCCTCAAACTCTGACCAGCAGGCCCCCTTGAGTCTTTCAGAACCCCAGGGCTCCCTTTATGCTGGTTTTGAACAGTAGCCACTGAACAGCTCCTGGGCTTTCAGTCTTTTCTTGCTGCTTAGCAACCTCCTTTATTGCGATTTGAGATCCAGGCCTCTCTTACTGGGGGCCCTGTGCCCCCAGTTGACTCTGCCAGAGCTGGGAAATGGGGTTAAACACCCCTGCATGTCAATCATCTGTGCATTCCTCCAGGGCCCCAGCCTTATCCTCTATGGAGGTAGCTGGGATGCTGAAGAGGACTTTTTTTTTCCCCCCCAGAAGTTGAATCTGAGGAGGAAGGGGTGAGGATCCTTCTCTGATCTGTCTTTTTCACAGAGAGGAACGTTTGGTGCTGATTCAAGATGCTATGATGACCTTAGATATTATAGAGCCTTCCCCTGTGACACTGTCACAGGTAGATCCTATTTAGAAGGTATCGGGCATCTTGGCTTCTTTTCTTGGCCTGAGCGCCTGACCTCTCAGTGGGAAAATCAGGAGCTGGGTATTAAGGGCCTTAAGATTCTCGGTTGTATTCAGGTATTTCTCTCATAATAGACCCCTGAGTCAGGGACAGAGAGAGCAGGAAAACCACACGCGACTGGATGAACAAGAGCTTTATTGGTGTCTGCTGGTCAGCCCAACGTGTTTGGTCGATGTCTGTCTACTGAGGAGGGCCATCGGCCAAATCTGAAAGACACACAAGAAGCACCTTCTAAAACAATGACAATTGCTACAAAGCTCTCTCCAAGGTTCCAAAGATGGCATGTGGTTTTCCTGCTCTATCTGTACCTGGGTCTACTGCAGGTGGAGTGTTCTCCTTGTTCCTCTTTTGTAGAGCCTCCAACCCCTCCTCACCCACACACCACTCAAGCAGGTAATGGTCAAAGAAATTCTACAGCACCTCCTACAGTCACAGACTTTTCTTTCCATACCTTCCACAGAGTAAGGTTAGCAGTATTATTCCATCTACTTCATAGTGCCCAAGAAGGGAAGGTTCCTTTGAGAATATGTTGGACGTGAAAGTGATCAATGCCAAATTCGATGTGCCCTGTTTCTACATGATCAGTCATTGTGTTGGTGAGGCAGGGGGATTTCCTCACCTCTCTGGATCTTGTCGAGGCATAATTTATATTCCCATCTGAGGCAGCATCAGCAATTTCTCCACTTCTGTGTTCTGGGCTTCTATTTTTAATTCCATGTCTTGCCCTTTTGCCTGGCCCTGCTCATCACACCTTCTCAAAGACCATGGGGGTAGTGGCAGCATTCCTGTGCAGACATGACATTGAGGTTCTCCTATACCTGGACAATTGGCTGGTTCAGTCAGACTCCCTAGAGACATCCATGACCTTGATCCTAGAGTTGGTCCCTTGGACCCAGGGCATGTATGTATCTGTTTCAGAGGCATCTGCTGTGTCTCTAGTCACCCTGCTCTCAGCTGTTTGACCAGACCCTTCCTGTCCTCTGAAAGATCAAGGATCAGTTAGTGTAGTGGCTTCAGTCTCACCATCTGATGTGCAGCATGCCTTTGGAAGCATCAGATTAGGAGATAGTCCCCACTGTACTCGTCAGGAACATGTAACCCCTCTTTTCATTCACCTTCACTGGCTCCGTATTCGCTTTAAAATCCTCACTTTGGTACATCGGGGCCTTTACACTCACACCCCTCAGTATTTAGCGGATCTCATCCAGTTTCACATCCCCAATCGCTCTCTCCAGTCTTTGCACATAAATCACCTCCGCCTCCACCTCCCTTCTCCCTCACGTGCCCATCTACCGTCAACTCACACCTCTGCCTTTTTCTTTGTTGGACCTGCACTCTGAAACTCTCTTCCCACCTCCCTCAGACTAGAACAACACTACTACAGCACCTTTAAGAAACACGTGAAAACCCATCTCTTCTCCTCTGCATTTGACCTTCCCTTTCCCATCTTGTGACCTTGTCTCTGCTAGGCCCCCACCCACTGTCTCTCTCCTCTTGTGTGGTATGATTGATTGCACTATCCACTGTCCTGTCTTTTTATTGTAACTTCTTTTCTTATTCTCGGCTACTGGCCTTCTTTATAAGTTTGATTATAGTACACTGCTTTGCTTATTGAATTGTGGTATATCAAATAAATAAACATAAACATAACAAACATAGTCGTCATAGATGGCAGCTTAAAGGGCTGGAGGGCTCACTATCTAGGGCAGACGGTCCAGGGCCTTTGCTCTGGCCTCCAATTGGCTGGTCCCCTCAGGAAGCCTTCAGATCAATCTGTCTGGCTCTGGTGAGGCTTCGGCCATTGTTAGTGAGTCAGGTGGTCTGTGCATGTCAACAAGCAAAGTGAAATGCAAATCGCTATGTGGCTCTCGTGGCAGAACTGTGACTTAGGGCAGAAGAACATCTGGTGGCTCCATTAGCAAACTATATAGCTGGTGTTGACAATATGCAGGCAGACTTCTTGAGTCAGAATACTATGGATCCCAGAGTGCTTATTGAACCTTTGCACACACTGCTTCATAGTGTAGCTCTCAGTATTCAACCTGAGGCCACTCAGGACATTGACAATGTGGAGAACATTTCAGTTGCAGGAAGGGTACCTGTGGGCAGCAAGCTTGGATACCCTCTTTCAAGGGTGGTTCCAAGAGGGACTTTTCTCTCCCCCCCCCCACCCCCTCTTAGTGAATCTCCTACACAGGATTCTGTCTTATCTGAGCTTGGTGATTCTAGTGGTCTCAAATTGGTCTCTCAGACACATGGTGCATGGATATTTTAAGTCTGTTGATGGGGGTCTCCACTCTTGTTTACCTCAAGAGAAGGGCCTTTGACAAGGACCTCTGGTGATGGAGGATCTTTTTCCCTTAGCTTACGACCTGGCCCTTGAGGGGTGTAAGCTGTCTGAGAGACTACTCGGGAGCTGTAGTGTATACTCCTTCTCAAAGCCCTAAGGACCTTGACTTATTTAGCCTATGTGAGGGTTTGGAGGTTTTTCGAGGGGAGGTGTTTCTTTCAGGCCCTGGGAGCTGGGAAGGTGAACATTGCTGCTGTTTTACCCTTCTTACAGTCTGACGTGGACCAGAGTGTGGCTCTGAACTTTGTGTTCGAGTGGTGGCTCTGTCACATTAACAGAGCAAATGCATGGTACATTCTTTGCAGCACACCCTGAATTGTCACGCTTCCTCAAGGGAGTAAAGCAGATTCATCCACCAGTGTGCCCACTTGTTCCTCAGTGGAATCATCTCTGGTGTTAGAGACATCCCTTTAAGCTCATTCATAGAGCCTCTCTCAGGGATTTGACCCGTAGAGTGGTTTTACTGGTGGCTGTTGCGTCCACCAGATGAGTATCAGAGCTACAGGCCTTTTCCTGTTGAGAGATCTTTTTTACTCCTCTTGACTGCCTCAATCTTCTTATGAACTGTTCTGTCCCTTCTCCCAAAGGTGCTGTCCCATTTCATCTCAGTCGGCTTGATGTCCTGCACCTGTCTTGAGAGGAGGACCTTCAGAGGGACATATACATGCATCTGGTGAACATAAGGAAGGCGCTGCATGGATACTTGCAGATTACTAACTCTGTTTACTGGTCAGACCATCTTTTTGTTCATTTCAGTTATCCAAGGAAAGGACAGACTATGGCCAAATCCCTGATTGTTCACTGGATTAAGGAAGACATTGGTTCAGCATGTCTTCTGGCTGGAAAATTGGTTCTGGAGGGGATCAGAGCTCACTCCACAAGAACACAGGCCTTCTCTTGGGAGGATCTGCCTTGTTGTCTCTGGAGGACATCTGTAAGGTCGCTACCTGGTCTTCTTTGAGCACCTTTGAAGTTCTACAGGTTGCACGCGGAGCTGTAGCAGATGGCACCTTCAGCAGGGCAATTCTGTCCAGAGCGGCGTCTTCCTGACACCCTAGGCCCTGACTACTTGGGTCCGTTGCACTCATTTGGACTCTTCTAGCAGGAGGATGAGAAAATTTTAAATACCTGGTAATTTTCATTCTTTGAAAAATGCTAGACCATCCAGAACCCACCCTGGAAGAGTCTTCTACAGGTTTGGAAGCCCTGCTGCCTTTTGAATGTGTTGTCAGTATCCGTGCCTGACAGTCAGTTGTGATAAGAGAGCCAAGTACTTGTTTTCAAATGTTTGTTCCAGTTTATAATTGCTTATAAATATTTGTAGTTTTGTTGATTTTTCTGAGTTTTTCAGTCTTGCTTACTCCTTGGGAAGCAGATATACCAAGTGATGACATTTTGTATATCTTTTTAGAAGGATGCTTGGATGCATAGGGAGAGGAATGGCCAGAAGGAAGAAGGTGATAATTCTTTTGTATAAGACATTAGTGAGACCTCATTTGGAGTACTTTGTGCAGTTCTGCAGACTACACCTTCAAAAGGATATAGAGTCCATGCAGAGGGCAGGTATTAAAATGATCAGTGGCTTTCATCAAAAGGCATATGGGGACAGACTTAGATCTCAAAATGGAAGAAAGGCAGGAGATATGATACACATTTAAATACAGTTGTGGTCAACATGTTCTGTGGACAGATGAAACGAAAGTTGAGCTCTTTGGTAATGCAGACCAGCTTCGTTTCTTTACTTGTATATGTATCGCTGATCTGCATTGCCAAAGAGCTCAACTTTAGTTTTATCTGTCCACAGAACATTTTCC
Organism: Ichthyophis bannanicus; assembly: GCA_033557465.1. Taxonomy (NCBI): domain Eukaryota; kingdom Metazoa; phylum Chordata; class Amphibia; order Gymnophiona; family Ichthyophiidae; genus Ichthyophis; species Ichthyophis bannanicus. Next base: position 317,881,373 of record CM066038.1, on the reverse strand, counting down.
CAGAAGGATTGTGGTTTCTCAAGGTAGATTTAGGCAAAGATCATGCGTGTCTTACTTCCATTCTTCCATGTCTGTCTTTGAGTAGTTGAGTCCTCTTTGGCCTTCGCCCACGAAGTCCTTCTTTGTTTAGTGTGCGGCATATGGTGCTGGTTGAAACCACTACTCCAGATTGCTCCAGATCAGCCTTAAGCTCTTTAGATGTTGTACATGGTGGTTTTCCAACAGTTGCACTAACCTTTGAAGACTTCTTGGATTAATTTTCCTTCTCCACCATATCCTGGGAGATTCTTGACAGTTTCATGAGTAGAAAACTTCCAAATCATCCCTCCAGTCCATCCATTCACACTGGTTGTGCCCCCCCTCCCCTGACCAGCAGATGGAGACTGAGCAACAATTTCCTTGGCATCCTCTACTAAGGAGACTGCCCTTCTGGACATGGCCAATATTTGCTCAGTCTCCCTGGCCTCGCCCGCTTCAATTGAGGCGGCGAAGGGGGCTGGGGAGACATAGGAAGAGTATGGGCCTAAGAGCAGCACAGTGTGGATCTCAGGGGGACGAGCCCACTGTGGTGTGGGTGTTCTGCCGGGAGGTGCTTGCAGCCCTTATCTCCCGCTTGCTGGGGACCCTCTACATCGCATCAGGACCATCAACGGAGGAGATGGCATTGGAGGACCCATTGCTGCAAGGGCTTCGGACTCCTCTGGATTTCTTCCTTGTGCATAGGGCCATCAGGCAAATGAATGAGTGTTGAGTGGGAGTTGCCAGAGGTGGGCATAAGAAGGGTGCAGGTCATGTTGAGGCTGTACCCTTTTGTGCTGGAGGAGCAGGAGTTGCTTAAGCTCCTGAAGGTGGATGCCCTGGTGTCGGCGGTCATAAAGAAGACCACCATACCAGTCAAGGGTGGTGCCGTACTCAGGGATGTGCAGGATCGCAGGCTGGAGAATGTTAAAGCAGGTTGTTGAGGCAAATACACTTACCTCGATTTGTGGTGCTTATGTGGCTCAAGCTTGTCTGTGCTGGTCCCAGGGCCTGGCAGGCTCGGGAACCGGCTCTCACAAGATGTTTCTGGAGTCGGGGACAGTCTATCAGGTGGACGCCTTTTATGACCTGATCAGGGTCTCTTCAGAGTATGGTCTCCGTGGTGGCTGCGAGGCAGCTTCTCTGGTTGAGAAATTGATCCGTGGACATTTCGTCCAAAGCTCGCCTCTCCAAATTGCCGTTTTAGAGGCAAACTCCCGTTTGGGCAGGCCTTGGAGAAGTTGGTCAAGGACCTGGGAGTTTACAAGGGAGATCGTCTCCCGGAAGATAAGCTCAAGGAATCTAGGCCAGCTGGGGCTGCCAGAGGGGAGCCTTGGGTCTTTTGGAAATTTTGGGTGACCCGTTTTGCTTCCTTTCAACGGGGGTGTTTCCAGGTGTGGGCAGTACCTCCTTTCATGGCCGGGGAGCAGGCAGGGGTTTCTACTCCTTTGTGGCTGGCTTAGCCAAGAAGCCCCAATGAAGCGATGGGACCCGAGAGGAGGTGAAAGTCTGAGGTTGACTTCGACTCTGATAAGTCACTTGAGTCCGGGTCACTCAAGACCAGTGGGTTCTGGAGGTCATAAGAGATGGCTACGCTCTGGAGTTTGTATGGCCTGTCAGGGACATCTTTCTGTTCTCACTCCTGCAAGGCAAGCAGCAGTCTGCAACACCCTAGGAAGACTTCATGGCTGGGGGCCATCCGGCCTATGCTGCCAGAACATTGTGGATTGGGATAGTACTCCATCTACTTCATCGTCCCCAATGAGGAGAGGTCATTTTGTCCCATTCTCGACCTCAAATCCGTCAACAGGGCCTTCCAAGTGCCGCACCTCCACATGGAAACGCTGCAGTCCATGATTGCAGTGGTTCAGCGAGGAGAGTTTCTTATTTCTCTAGATCTGAGGCATATCTGCACGTTCCTATTCGCAAGGCACATCAGTGTTTCCTCCGTTTTGCGGTGCCCATAGGTCATTTTCAGTTCTGTGCGCTGCCTTTAAGTCTGGCCACCGCGCCTCACGTCTTCATGAAGGTCATGGTGGCAGTGGCGGCGGCAGCGGTCCTATGTTGCAAAGGAGTCCGTACCTAGGTGACTAGTTCATACGTTCAAAATCATATAAGAAGAGTTGGCGGGCCAGTACAACTATCCAGTACAACCCCCAAATGAATGTGGATGCAAAGAAAGCTATGATTTCGTGATAATATCCCTAACAATACAGTTAATAAATATTTCATGCCCATTGACTTTTTTGCTTCCTTTTTTAATTAAAGCTGACTTTTAGCTAGGGAGTCCCATGTTTGACTCTGAACTGCTTGCCTTTCAACAAAGTGAAGTTGCATGCATCAACAGTTCTCTCCTTTATAATTGTTCTCTCAGTCACAACTTTATTTCTGTGGGAAATCTGAATAGAAAAATTCAGCATTGAGTGCACATTTTGAGAATGCTGCATGTTTTTATTTATTGAAATAACAGTATAATAAATGTCTTTGATAAATAATTTCTCCTTTTATTGCATTTTAATGATTACTCAAAAGATGCACAATTTTTCTTCTTTTAATTTTTTTTGTAGAATTTGATGAGTAGTAAAAGAACACCTTAAGTTCTGGCTGCACCCCTCCAGCTTTTACCTGATCCTCCCAGCTTACTTTGTTGCCACTCCATCTCACCCCATCCTAAAAGGCTCAAACTTGCCAACAGATTCAACCCTTACAGTCCTCAGAACCCAACTCTTCCTTGTCCCCTTCCCTGAAGGCTCACTTCTCAGCTTTCTTTCCTTCGTTGACCATGGCTCAGTCCTTGCCACTTCTTCCTTCTAAATCATCCTCCAGATATTTCATCCTTAGACTGTGGAACTGATCTGGATGCTCCCCTCCTCCAGCTGTGCAGGGCCAACCACAATGCTTCCCTTTTCTTCCCACCCAATAGACCAAGCTTGGCACTTTCTTCCTCAACTAGCCAGCCAGCCAGCCAGCCACATGGGCCAATTTTGAGGCTTCCCTTCTCTTGTGGTCACACGAGCCAACCTTAACCAAATTCTGAACTCTAAGGGGCTTATTTTATAATGTATTTTGTCCATGTATATGCAGTGTACACATGTGAAAGGTCTCTTATAAAATTACCTCGCACATAAAAGTACATATGGTGAAATTAGGCAAGTATTTGTATGCAACTTTATTGTAGGCATGTTAAGGCAAGGAGTTTGGGCAGTTTTGATTTACTTGTATGTTTTATAAGATGCATGTGTACTTTATGTGGAAACATATAGACCTGCTCCTGAGAAGGTGTAAATGTCTTACGGCTTTAATCTAACCGCTATTTCTTCTGGATTTGTGCTATTTATATAATGGCACACAGATACCTGTGTCTCTTCTATAACATGGGCTAAAAATAGGCACCTACATGGCCTTCACACATAAGTGACTCTTATAAAATTACCCACCAAGTCAGGATTTTTGTGCAATTTGTGCATTACATAGTTGCATAGAATTCCCCCCCCCCCCGACTTTCAAAATGCCTGTAGTGCTTTTGCCTTTTTCAGAAACGTAGATAAATTTTTATAACTTGTTTGCTAACCTGCTGTTTTAAGTGAACATTTGTTTAAAAAAATAAAAATAGGTTGCTTTCATGTGTCTCAGTAGTGAAGATGATCTTTTTAATCTTTACCTGTTGGGACTTGTAAAACTATCTGCAGCTGCAGATGGTCTTGCATTTTTTTACCCCATTTTGCTGGCAGCTGAGCTTGATGTTACATCAGTGTACTTTGTTTTTATTGGGCTTAAAATGCTAGTATTAACTCCAAAGGATTGGCATTTATCCAAGAATGTAAATATTGTTTAAAAATTAACCATTTAAATGACTGAAATTTCCTTATACATACATACAGACTTTTATTGCCAGCACTATGCAAGCTACTGCTTTTTCTAGTTAAGGAACAAAATACTAAACACACTAGCATATAGAAAAACAAGGGCTATATAAATAAATCATTTAATACAGTCATAAATTAAGGTACCCCATATGCCACCCTAAATAAATGAGCTTTCAACAATTACCTAAACCTAAGATGGCGCTGCTCCCCTCCAATTTCAAGTGGTAGAGAATTCTTTAATAATGCCCCCTTACTAAGATGACCTTATCCTGGGTAACTTTCTAATGAGCCTCCTTCAGAAAAGAAACCTTCAACAAAAATTGACAAGCTGCCTGTAACACTCAGGATGATATGTAGGGAGGTGCAGGCAAAAAAACATTTTGCTTCTTTTTTTTTTTTTTCCATTTTTTCATCTTTGTGTCCTTTTTTAATAGTGCACCGTATTGCATAATAGAGCACACTGTTGCTTAATAGTGTACCTCTTTCACAGTACCATGCACTATTGCATAATAGTACACAGACTCTTGAGTGTGCACTATTGCTAAAGAGGACGCACTATTGAGCAGTAGTGTGAGATGGTATGTATCCCTGCTTCAGATCTTATTTTATGCAGTATATTGGGAAGCCAGTCCAGAATAACCTCTTAATATAGCAATGGATTGCATTTAAAGTTTTTTTATTTTTGTATCAGGAGCCAGTGAAGACCAATAAAAGAAGACATAAATGTGATCTACCTGTCTTAAGTCTGTAAATAATCTAGCCACAGCATTCTGCACTGTCTGCAATACTTGCAGAGAACATTGAGGAAGACTGCCCCCGGACTGATGGACAGACATTTTCTTGATCTTTTGTATAATTCTTAAGAACTTCGTTTGTCAGTCCAATCCAGACATGTGGGTTATGCTCATCCACAAGCTGAGGGAGGCTGCAAACAGCAAATTCAAAGTTTTTCCCTTAAGTAGTCTGTGCTTCCTTCAGAGCCAGTATTTCTCAGTCTCCAGTAGGTATAGGCCAGTGCTGGATGGTTGTTTGTTTTTTCTGTAGTTAAGTGCTGGGACGCGATTTTTGATGTGCAGAACTTGGTGGCACCAGGTTCCCCTCCCTCAGCCTCTCCTCCAGCTGCTCCTTAGTTCCCTCTGGGCAGTAGGAGACTGCTGCTCCCCCCCTTCTCCTCCTCCTCCCCCTCTTGGGAGGAGGTCGGAGTTGAGCGCTCTGCTCCTGCTTGAATCCATTCAAAAAACCCCAAAAAATCCCAGCAGGCAGCATTGGGCGAGGCAGCACAGCGGAACCTCCAGGAGCCGGCGAATCAAGATGGGGGAGGTTCCTGTGTGACACGCACATGGCTTCCCCGGAGAGGGGCTGTTGTACAGCATGCAGCTGCTGCAGGAGCTTGCCTCCACGATAGGGCTTTGATGCATCTGTGTTAAGGAGAGCATGGCTGATATGGAGAGCTTAGTTGGCAGCCTGGCTGCATCGGTGGCAGCCATGGGGGTGCTTTCTGGCCACGAGTGCCCTTTGGGGGAGCCTGGGAATGACTGCCATTTTATCTGCTTTTACTACTTCTGCTTTGAAGCGCAGAGAAGCTTCTTTTTTGCAGCCGGTGGTCCTGGAGCCCCCCAGGGCAGTTTTAGGGGGTAGAGATTAGCGGGGGTAAGTCACCCTTTTTGCCTATACAGTCAAACCTCGGTTTTCATGATTAATCCGTTCGAAAAAGTCTGACTAAAACCGAAACGTATGAAAACTGAAGCAATATTTCCCATAAGAAATAATGTAAATCCAATTAATCCGTTCCAGACACCCAAAAATATTCACAAAAAATACATTTTATAGAGAATAACTATATTTTTACATACAGAAAACAATGAGAAATAAATATAAATGACTAATGAAATGGATAAATGAACATTTAACATCACTGAAAGCAAGCTAAGTACAGTACTGTACAGTACAGTATGTTAACATCTGGCCTTAGCCACCCCTGACAAGCTGCTGTGCCCAGCTCTCTTCGGAATCACATTGAATTCAGTCCATTAAAATACCTTTACATTATCTGCTCAATGCTTCAGAATGGCAGAAAATCTTAATGATATAGCTTCAGACGTACCCTGCAAGAGAAAGAACTGCCTTCCACATTCATGCAACATCTCCTGCTTACGTTGACAGCTTTTCTTCCCTGCTACCGGGACAAAATCTCAGTCAAAAGACGTTGAAAACCGAAGCAATGCATGAAAACCGGGACAAAATCTCAGTCAGAAAAGACGTTGAAAACCGAAGCGTATGAAAACCGGGGCAAATGAAAACCGAGGTTTGACTGTAGTTTGTTTTGCTGCATCGGGCCTTCTTAAAGCAGCAAGGTCTTGGGGAAGGGTCCCCTAATCGATGGTCTCCCTCCTTGCAGGGGGTCTCTCAGTCCTGACAGTGGGGAAAGACCTTTGCTGGGAGAGGTCCCCGGACTTTGAGGATGGTGTCTCAATGGTGTCCTTTGGGCCCTTAGGTGCTCTAGAGGGGTCCATATGATTATTTGGAGGATCTGGACCTTGATGAATTAGAAGAGGGGGAGTGCCCTGCTGGTCATTTGCATATTTCACAGGGTTGAGCTCCCCTCCCTCAAAGTCAAGACCTTGGCAGCTTTGTGGTTCACAAATGATCCATTGCTGGACCCCACAGAGCAGGCGGAGGATCCACTCTTCGAGGGTATTCGGAAGCCTTCTCGCTCCTTTCCTCATCGGGCGGTCAAAGCCATGTTTGAGGAGTAGAAGGTTTTGGATGCCGGCCTGCAAGTTGGTAGAAGCATGGGCAGACTCTACCCTATCCCTCCCTTGGGTGGATGCACTGGCGGTCACCAGGAAAACTACCATTCTGGTGTAAGGAGTGGCAGCCTTAAAGGACCCACAGGATTCATCTGTGGCTTCTGTGTGGCATAGGCCTGCCTATGTTAGTCGCAGAAGATTATGGAGACGTTGCTCCTGGAGATGGCATCCTGAGAGAAAGCGGCTCAGTTGGAGTCTGGGACCGCCTTCCTGGCTGATCTCTTCTACGACTTGCTTAGGGTCCCGGCAAAGTCAGACTATGGTGGCTGCTAGGCAGTTCTTGTGGCTACAGAATTGGTTGGCAGGTTTGGCCTTCAAGACTAGGTTGAGCAAACATCTCTTCTTGGAGAGGCTTCTGTTTGGGGAGGATTTGGAGAAGCTGGTAAAGGACCTGGGAGATACTAAGATTGTGAGGCTCCCAGAGGACAAACCCATAGTGGCAGGCCAGGGGAATGAGGCTTGGAAGTTCTGCCTGACCCATGAGGCGAACCCTCGGAGTTCCCTATTTTTCCTGAAAGGTACAGAGGCGGTCGAGGTGGTAGAGGAGGGGGCTGCAGGTGGCTACGGTGTTGCCAAGTCTTCCTAATGAAAGTTTGGGGGCCCTGACAGAGGAGAAGTCGAAAGGCAGTCGCCTAACCTGATTTTACCCCACATGGGCCCAACGTACGATGGATGCTTGGGTCCTGAATGTCATACGTAAGGTCTATGGTCTCAGGTTTGCCAGATTTCTCGCGGGTGCCTTCATGGTGTCTCCTTGTTGAGCCCCCTGCCCAAGGCCTTGGTGGTCCAGGAGATGCTCAGCCGCCTTCTGGGGCTCGAGGTCATAGTGCCCATGCCCTCGGAAGAGTAGGGGATGGGGCATTACTCCATTTACATAATGGTGCACAAAAAGGAAGGTTCCTGGTACCCCATTCTGAATCTGAAAGGGGTAAACAGTGCCCACCAAGTTCTACATTTTCATATGGAGACCCTGTGGTCTGTCATTGTGTCCGTCCGGCAAGGGGAGTTCTTGACGTCTCTGGATCTTGCCGAGGCGTACCTGCGTTTTCCCATTCGTTTTGGAGCATCGGTGCTTTTTGCGGTTTTACAGGGGCATTTAAAGTTTCAGGCCCTCCCTTTTGGGCTGGCCATTGTCCCTTGGGGGGTGATGTGGATGGCACCAGAATGCCCTGCTTCCACAGGACTACTGCCACCACCATCTGGGCGATTTGTTGTTTCAAGCAAAATCCTTGCAGGAGAATTGGGAGATGATGGCCTGCATGATTCATCTGCTACAGGAACTTGGTTAGATCATGAATTTTGCCAAGAGTCAGCTGTCCCCTGCGCAGTACCTGGGTGCCTGCTTTGACATGCAGTGGGGGATGGTATTTCTGCTGGAGGGCAGAATAGTGAAGCTGCAGGGGCAAGTACAAAAGTTGCAGGCAATTTCCCCATCAGAGGGCTTGGGACTACCTGTAGGTACTCTGCTCCTTGGCGTTTTTCCTAGAGTTAATACACTGGGCTTAACTCCATATGTGACTCCCCCTCCCCCCCCCACCTCCATATGGAGCTCTTGGCATGATAGGCCTCGCAGATGCAATCGCTGGAGGTTCACCTTGCTCTACCAGGGCGAGCCTAGAAACTTTATCTCCCTAGCATGCCCTGCTGTGACAGTGACCCAGTTGATACTGGGGCATTTGAAATCACCTATTATTACTGTGTTGTAACTTTTGTTTGCTTCCCTGATTTCTTTTAGAATTTTCATCATCCTTCCGTTCGTTCTGGCCAGGTGGACGGTAGTTTCCCCCACTGCCATTATCTTCCCCTTTCTTTATGGAATTTCTATCTACAGAGATTCTACAGTGTATTTGGTTTCCTGCAAAACCTTAATCCTCTGTGACTCAATGCCCTCTTTAACATAGAGCGCAGCCCTTCTACCAGTTTTTATTTTATTTATTTTTTATTTATTTATTTTATACACATTTATATACCGCATCTTCCAAAGTTCAGTTGCGGTTCACAGTGAACAATAATTAACAAAGCAAGTTTGTTTTACAGGGAACGTCATATTATAACAGAACATATTTACAAGGAACATCATATTATATATAGAATATACAGTCTAAACAATGTGAGATAATACAGAACAGAGTAAACTATATACAATTTTGTATATGTATATATATACATGGAAGTGAAAGGACATAAGCTGTGAGGTCATCATGAGTGTGTGCTATCTGTGTGGGTTAAAGGGTTTTTGCTTGAAGCAGACAGATACCTGTTTAACCTTTGTCTAAAGCAGGTGATGAGTTATTTATGTTATAGTGTTTGGTGAACAGATAAGTTTTCAATTTTTTGCGGAGTTCCATGATCTCCGTTAGTGTTCGTAGCTCCTCTGGGAGGGAATTCCAGATAGTTGGGGCTATGTGGGAAAAGGCTCTGTTATTTGTTGATTTATGGGCTCTTGTATAATCTTTCGGGATCTTTAATCTGTTCAATTGTCCTTTTCTGTGTGTAGGCTTAGATGGTTCTTTGTGTATTAAGTTACATAGCATAGTCGGGGCCATATCATATAAGGCCTTGAATGAAGTTATTATTGTTTTGTAGATTATTCTGCTTTGAATTGGTAGCCAATGGAGGGAGGCTAGTATTGGTGATATGTGTTGGAGTGAGTTAATTTTCAATATGATTCTGGCCGCTGCGTTTTGCGCTAATTGCAATCGTTTGATGTTTTGTTTTGATATGCCTATTAGAATTAGATTGGCAAAGTCAAAATATGGAGTTATGGTGGCCTGGATTATGTTGATAGTCTTGTGTAAATACTAGCGGACGAAGTTGTTTGAGGGTTTTGAGTTTGAAATAAATTTTCTTTATGGTATTGCTAATGTGTGTTTCCATCGTAAGGTGTGTGTCTAGTATAACGCCTAGATATCTTATTTCGTTTTTTATTTTAATTTCTTGGTTTTAAAGTCTTATGTGTGTTGGGGGGATATAGGATTTGTTCTTGGTCACGATTAGAACTTCAGTTTTAGTGTGGTTTATGTGGAGGTTTTGTGCTTTTAGCCAAGTTGTGATTTCATTATAGCAGTCCGATAGGAGTTGTAGCGGTAGGTTGGGTATCGTGAATGGAATATACATCATAATATCGTCTGCGTATAGATGATATTTTACTCCAAATTTTTTGAAAATGTTGCAGACTGGTTTTATGTAAATATTGAAAAGCAGGGCTGACAGCGCTGAACCTTGTGGCAATCCAATTCCTTGTTTATATGTGGTTGAGTTTTGATTCCCAATTCTTACATTTTGCGTTCTATTATTTAGGTAGGATGAGAACCATTTATGTACTGTGGAGTTTAAGCCTATTTGTCTCAAGTTATTGAGCATTATTGTGTGGTGTACGCTATCAAACGCAGCTGATATATCAATGAAAAGTAGAATGAAGGCCTGTTTATGATTGTCAATCCCTCTTAGGAGCGCATCTATTAAAACTGTGAGGAGTGTTTCAACTCCATGGCGGGGCCGAAAGCCATACAATTTGATCTACCCTATCATTGCGATATAGTTTGTACCCAGGTATCAGTGCCCCATTGGTTGTCATCCGTCCACCAGGTCTCTGAGATGCCAATTATATCTAACCTTTCCTTTAATGCTATATATTATAACTCTCCCATCTTATTTTTTAGACTTCTGCCATTTGTATACAATTATTTTAGAGATTGCATTTTATTCATGTTAATCTGGTTATCAGTTGATGGGGGTAATTTGGAATCTTTTAGCTCTGTACTTTACGGCACCTGGGTTACTTTTATCTTTATCCACAACCTCTCTATCGTGATGCCCTGACCTTCCCTCTTTTGCTAGTATCCTTCAAGGATACATCTTTCAAACCTTGTGCTCTTAGGCGACTGTTGACTTCCCCTATTATCTAATTTAAAAGCTGCTCTATCTCTATTTTAAAGGTTAATGCCAGCAGCCTGGTTCCATCCTAGTTAAGATGGAGCCCATCCTTTTGGAAAAGCCCCTCCCTTCCCCAGAATGTTGCCCAGTTCCTAACAAATCCAAAACCCTCTTCCTTGCACCATCGTCTCATCCATTCATTGAGACTCTGGAGCTCTGTCTGCCTTTTTAGGACCTGCACGTGGAATGGGAAGCATTTCAGAGTGTGCTTCCCTGGAAGGTTTGGATTTCATCTTCCTACCTAAAAGCCTGAATTTGATCTCCAGAACCCCCCCCCCCCCCCAACTATCCTATGTCATTGGTACCAAGACAGCCGGCTCCTCCCCAGCACTGTCTAAAACCTTGTCTAGATGGTGCATGAGGTCTGCTACCTTCGCACTAGGCAGGCATGACACCAGGTGATCCTCACGTTCATCAGCCACCCAGCTATCTACATGCCTAATGATGGAATCACTAGCTATTAATACCATCTTAACCCTTCCTTCATGGGAAAATATGTCTGGAGCAACCTCCTCAGTGCAAGAGGGTTTTATATCACCTGGAGGACAGGTCCTAATTACGTGATCACTTCCTGCTATACCTGGGTGATGCTCGCCTTTCACGTGACTTCTCTCCTCCATGGCAACAGAGGCTGCCAGACTCGAGGTGGGACTTCAGTACTACATCTCTGTAGGTCTCTCACATATATCTCTGTCTTACGTCCTCCAAGTCTGCTACTGTAGCCTGCAGAGATCGTACTGATTCCCTGAGAACAAAGAGCTCCTACTACCTAGTGAATGCCCTCACCAACTGGGAAGAAATTGTATATGTGACACTCGGTGCAAAAGACTGAATAGCCCCATCTCGCTGCTGGATTGCTGTCTGCATCTTAGTTTTAAGGTTTTGTTGAGATATTTAAGAAGTTTAGTTCCTTATTGTTCCTCCAGTTTAGTCCTCTACTCCTGGGTAGTGCACCACCTCCTGCAGCTTGGAGACTGGACCAATCAGAATCTTCACCTCACTGGATATAGCATGCTGGAACTCCCATCAGCCCCCAGTGTGTCCAGTCTCCATGCAGCAGGAGGACGTAGTGAGCCTAGGTGCTGGGCTCACTGAGGAACGTATTAGGAGCAGGCTAGTTAGCTGTTTTCATTCGGGGTTTTTTCTTCTTTGGTTCTTGTTATTGGGGCTTAGTTAGTTTCTTTGTAGTTTTACTTGGGTTTAGTTTCTTTAAAAAAAAAAACAAAAACAAACAGATATCTATATATAACACATTAGCATCAAATAAAAAGGGGTGCAGTGAGGAATCTTTTTAAAGGTCCTTCCTTTCTGCCTCGACACCCTAAGAGCCCCTCTATCTTTCCTGGTCTGGGATCTCTAACCCCTAGACTGGACGGGGTAGAGCTACCCATTGGACCCACGGGCGGCCCGCTTGCTGCACGGCTGCGGGAGGCAGCTTATTTGGCGGCTCGGAGCTGATAGCTTTTGTTGTATTGGAGCCAGGAGTGATGGCACTAGAAGTATAGCGCTTCCAAATGGTGTCTCCTTGGTCAAGGGCTGCCCGAGGCTCCCCGAGGAATAGCCGCAAAAGTGCGACTTCTTTCCGGGACCGGCTTTGCTGACCAGCGCGCCAAATATTATAACGGCGAGCTGTGTGGAAACCGCGGCCATTTTAAGCACACGGTCTCGCCCGCGCAGGATAGTGTCTCGGCGGCAAGCTCACACTACAGGTGTGTACTCCTCCCGGTCTGGGTTCTACTCTCTAAGCCGCCAAGGGGTTCCGTTTTCGGGAAGTTTATTTTACCTTTCTTTTACTTTTCTTGGATCGCTATCTCGGGCGCAGCGTTCGTTTATTGACGGGCGTTCTGGGCGGGAAGTGGGTCGTGCGGTGACTTACCTCTCCAAAGCAGCGTCAACTCTCAGTGCTCTTTAAGCCTGTGGCAAAGTTAGTCAGGCGGACTGCGGAGGCTTTAAGGCCGATAGGGAGCTTTGCAGGAGTGGGGCTTGTTGCTCTGGCTGCATTCATGCTGATCCGCATTGAGAGGTCTCGTTTTGGGGATCCTCACGCAGCGGCCTGCTTTCCCTTTCCCTCCGTTTCTCTCCACCGGTTGCAGTGGGGAGTCGCTTAAGGAGTGGTTAGGCAGTTTAAGCTTTCTGTATTTTTGATGGGCTATCCGAGCTTCTTGAAGGAGCCAGCGCTTCGTGCAGGGCGGTGGTATTATGTGTGTGCTAAGCTCTGCCTTATAGATTTCTCCACAGTAGTCTCCACATGAGCTGTTATAGTGGCCTTCCCTGCCCTACAGTACAGAACGGGGTTTGGAAGGCTGCTGGACTCTCCGCAGGAGTCCAGTTGGTTCTCCATTAGTTGCTCGTGCTCCCTCTCAATCAATTGGTTTTCAAGTGCTTTAAAAGACATTTATAGAATGCTCACCTTGTTTGGGGCTGGTCATATATGGCTCTCACATATCATGTTTCTATGTTTGGTCCTTCCTCTCCTCACTTAGCAGGACGGTTGGCAGGTGACATTCAGAGGAGCGCCTTCACCCCAGTATTTTAAGAGAAGCGATGCTCTGCCTCTAAAGGCTAAGTCGCTGTGGCGTGATTTCTCTGATAGCAACTTGCCAAGTATCCTCGCATAAGCTGTGCTATTTACATGGCCCCTGCGCCGTGCCTGGTCATGGCGGTGTGCCAGAGAAATTTTGGGTACATGCCTCCTTGTGGACTTTCCAATTTCTCAGAACATGTCTCTTCGGCCAGGCCTTCGACCTGTCCGCTCCCTCCAGCCATACTCTGTTCGCTAGGCCCTCTGCCACGCCATTGTAACCTCCCCCCCTCCCCCATTTCTCCCCCTCCGTGTCACTTCCCTTTCTTTTCTGTCACTTTCCTTTTCCTTCTCTACTTGCCCGCCGACCAAATTATCTATTGTGCTCTGCTTTCATATTCCGGTGATGGGCGGTATGTCAGATGTGCCAATACCGATAACGATATAAACTTGCCAGGCACTACCCTTCCGGCTCGAAGGGGCTGAGAGGTCAGTCAGCTCCTCATTCGCCCAGCTTCGTCTCGGTTCCTTCCATATTTATGGGGCAGACGGCTCCTGGAGGGTCTGCTCGGCAGCCTGGGGCGGTTTTGGGGGGCAAGGCTTAGCGCCTGTGGCTAGTTGCTTACGGTGGTTTCTCAGGAGCCGGTTCAGCATGCCTCAGGAGTTACAGACAGATGTCGGATACTGCTGGCTTTTGACATGTCGGCCATGGGCTATCTGTGTTAGGGTCTCTGGCCACCGAGGTCATTGCTATATTGATTTCCAAGAATTTCCTTCCGATATCCCTAGAAGATCCTGTCACGCGTTGCAGTCGGTTTCTATGGCAGGGTAATATTTTTGCGTAGCTGCTGGGATATAGCGCTATGATCCGCTGTACACATGTTCAAGTCAAAAGGGATTATGATGCTAACTCTCTTGGACGGTTGTAACAGGTGCTTGGGTGAGCGCCATGGCCAGTCCACAGATGTGGAATGCTCTGCCCATCCGCATTGTATCCTGAGAGGGTTTTTTATAGTTGTGTGGTTTCTTATTGGACATTTTTCCCGTTAGTTTGGCTTTGCCCACATTATAGGGTTTTACGGTAGATTTGTAATGTCTTAATTTGGAATATATGTGGTTTCATTTTACATATGGTATAGGCTGCTCAGCGGTGAGGGTGGCAAATTGGAACTCTGGCCTTTGAAGCTCTCTATGCTCCCATTCCATTTCTCAGAGGTTCTCCAGTACGGAGAGTATCTGCTAGTGTTCAGCGAATGCCATACTGGGGGCCAGATGCACGCTGCCAGGCTAGTTCTCTAGCAGCAGTATCCGCAGCTCAGATTCTAGCAGGCCTACATCATATGTTAGGCTTACAAGATGGCTTCCACGTTGATCGGCATCAGCCAAGTTGACTGCCGGTTTCAACTGTGCATGTGGAGACAGCCTGGATGGGGTACCTTGCATTCTCTGGAAAATGCCCTGCACGCACTGATTCATTTCCTGAACACATTGCACTCTCACATGTTTTTTTGCTTCAGTGGTCTGAAAGTGGAGTCTTTACCAGGTGGTATGATGGCAACTTGTCTGCACTTTCTCGGCTTCTTCATTGCTGAATCAATTGCCACTGCAGACTGAGAAAGCTGTATTTCCTGACACATGCTGCAGGTAAATAACATAATACGCCCCCACAGACTGCCTACACCAGTGCTCCTCAGCTAGCTTTTCCCCTCTTTCTCTCTGAGGGCCGGGATGACTGGTCTCCGGGACACTGGGTAAGATATTCTCGGCCTTTTCTCTCGGCTGGCAGATGGACTGGGGGAGCGAGAAAGGACGGCTAGGACCAACCCAAGCTCTGCTGTCTCTCCTTTGCCAGTGATCGCTACGGTCACCTATTCTTACTCAGTAGGTTCTTTCTTTGAGTATGCTGATCACCTACAGGTCCCGGGGGCATACCGTCGATTGCGGTTTTTTCTGGTTCCCTGCTTCCTGTAGAGGCTCACAAATTGTTTTTCTGTACTCGAAATAGTCGGTTACGTCGCCTTCCGAAAGCCTGAAGGACCACCGGGGGGGGGGGGGGCAGTCACCCCAGTTTTGGCCTTTGGTTGGGGGTCTCCATTGCTATTTCAACCCTTGGTTCCCTGGCGACTTGCCTCATCCGCTGGGACCGCACGGCTCCGTGGCGGCAGGCCATCAGGTCATAGGGTCGGGCTCAGCCGGTTACTTCTCAGCCAATGACCTTGTGCAGGTTCCATTCATAAGGATATGAGATATGCCGGGTTGGGGCACACCGCGCGATTTGTTCTCCGGTGTCCTGTTTCCTGTGGTAGCCCATCCTGACCTCAAGAACTTAGCTGGTTTCCAAAACGACGTATAGACTACTCGCGGCGTGTTTTGGGTCCAGCGGTGGATGCTGGTATCCGCGTCTTTTTCGGATTCCGTTGCAGGTCTTCGGATGTCACGTTCTTTTGGGGTGTTTTGACGAAAGTGGATATTCCGCGTAAAAAAAAAAAAAAAAAAAAGAAAAAGAAAAAGAATACATACAAAAAAAAAAAAAATTCCTTAGCAATCCCGATTCTTTTTGGATTATATTTGTTCGCTTTT
Source organism: Ichthyophis bannanicus (assembly GCA_033557465.1). Taxonomy (NCBI): domain Eukaryota; kingdom Metazoa; phylum Chordata; class Amphibia; order Gymnophiona; family Ichthyophiidae; genus Ichthyophis; species Ichthyophis bannanicus. The sequence continues at coordinate 317,865,642 of CM066038.1, read as the reverse complement.
CTCTCATGGAAGGTTCTAGACCTTTTCTCCGGGAACTTATCCACCAACGTTGTTTCTTACGCTCCCTTCGAGGGTTGTTTCACACCAGGCTCTTGGAGGTCGCAGGAGACCCGGGACTCACTCCCTGTCTGGGAATGTGTGCCGTACGCAGGGCGTTGCACGCGTCCTTAGCTAGAGGGGTCGGGTCGAGCGATACAGTGAGGGGCTGTGTTTTCTCTAAGCACTTCTGGTCTGCATCCAGCGTGACAGATTTTGTTCCCTCGTGGGTTTTCAACTTGGTATTACGGGACGTCGGGAGGGTGCTGTTGCCCTATGTTCAGGGTTCCTTTTTGTCTTTGGACAGGGGGTCCTTCGCCCGGTCCCCTTGCGCTGGCCGGAGGTGTTCTTCCCTTTCATACGTGGCAAACGGGGTTGCTTACCGTTTTGCAAGCGACCGACAGACTGGCTTCAGGTGGGCGCTGACGTCGTCTGGACAAGCAATAGGGGGTTGCGTTGTTCTTCGATTGGGTTCGATTCTTTTCGCAAATCGAATCGTATGCGCTGAACATGTCCGTTTCCAAGTCGTTTGGGGGAGACAGTTGTTTCGGCTTCCGGGGGCAGAAGCTTCTGCTTCCTGAGCGACATCGGGAGCTTACTCTGCAGGGGCGCAAGCAGCGTTCTGAGGGGTGCTCAACCCTGTTTTCCCCACTGTTTGGTGCGGTGGCGTCTTGTGCGTCGCTGCATATTTTCAGTAAACCCTCTTGTCTGGAGGTGTTAGGGGCGAGGGGTGTCTGTGTTCGGTCGCCAGTGATGTGTGCCGGCTGGTAGAATCCCTCCCGTTAGTACTGCTCTGATACATCCCAGGAGTAGAGGACTAAACTGGAGGAACGATAAGGAAATCGAAATTACACTTACCTGGTAATTGTAGTTCCTTGAGTGACGACAGTTTAGTCCTCCTTCCCGCCCTACATTTCTAGGTCAGCTCGGCACGGGTTCGGAAATGCGTGGCGAAGTGGCGGGGGAGTGTTCCCTCGGTAAGCTCAGCTACCTTCGCTGTTGGCTTGCTCCCTTTGGCCTATGTCCATATTTTCGGATTCGGCAGGGGGGGACGCCTTTATGAAGGTGCTCTTGGTTGTCGGTTTAGCAGCATGTTCCTTTCTTGCACAGGTCGTTTTTACTGAGGTTTAAAACAAAAAGATTTAAAAAAAAAAAAAAATCGAAAACTTTTGCTCTGTCCCTTAACATGTTTGTGGTAGACCGCACCTGATCCATGGGAAAGTGCGGTATATACGTGATTGTTAGTTAGATGGGGGTGCTGGTTTAAATGATAAACTGTCATGAATAAATACTATAATAATTATAATAATACTGATTCCATAAATTGCAGTATAAATAAACGGCTGAATTGCACAAGAAGTTAGCTAAGTATTTGTTGTTCTGTTGAGTCTGCTTTGTCAATAGGTCACTGGGGGCTGATGGGAGTTCCAGCATGCTATATCCAGTGAGGTGAAGATTCTGATTGGTCCAGTCTCCAAGCTGCAGGAGGAGGTGCACTACCCAGAGTAGAGGACTAAACTGTCGTCACTCAAGGAACTACAATTACCAGGTAAGTGTAATTTCGATTTACTTCAATTTATACATGATGAGGATAATCAGCTACACCTGAAAGTGAATTTGACTACCTCTGTTTCTGTAAGGGCTATAAGAGCCTATAAATCTAAGTATGCCTGTGGTGGGTGGGAAGGAAAGAAACAGTTAATAGATGCTGACTTGCTAACACAGTGCCCTGACTGAGTTTTAGAATTTTGAATGGTATTTGAAGATGATGTGTCAGACAAATTGATGGAAATATTGATAAACTGGGCAGAGTTATTACATCTATTTGATAAAATGAAGAGTAGCAAATCACCTGGACCGGATGGTATACATCCATGGAGTATGTTTACTAAATGGTGGTAGCGGATTCCATGCAATATTGGAGCCACAACCCCATTGAAATCATGTGCTGCAAGAACTGAAAGATGAAATTGCAGACCCATTAGTAATCTGTGAGTTATTAAAATCATCTGTAGTACCTGAAGATTGGAGAATGGCCAATGTATTGCAAATTTAAAAGTGTTACAGGTGTGATCTGGGAAACTACAGACTACTACAGTACTACTATTGAACATTTGTATAGTGCTATAAGACGTACGCAGTGCTGCACAGACGCATGTAAAAGATGGTCCCTGCTCATCTGAGCTTACAATCTAATCAAGAAAGACAGCACAGTAGCTGTAGACAATGGGACCCAGCTAGGGGAAATGGTAAGGAAACACAAAGGTGATAAGGTGAGTCAAGATCTGAAAGCAGCAGTGAAGAGGTAGTTTTCAGCCTGGATTTGAAAAGGGTCAGAAATGAAGCTGACGTACAGACTCGGGTAGTTTGTTCCTGGCATAAGGAGCAGCAAGGTGAAATGAGCAAAGTCCGAAATTAACAATAGAAGAGAAGGACACAGATAAAAGCAATTTGCCAGAAGAACGGAGTTCCCGAGGAGGGGTGGAGGGGGAAGATAAGAGAGGAAAGGTAGTGAGGAGTTGCAGAGTGAATGCGCTTCTAGGTCAGCAGGAGACGTTTGAACTGGATGCAGAATTGGATAGGGAGCCAATGAAGTGACTTGAGAAGAGGGGTAATATGAGCATGACGAGGCTGGTGGAAGATTAGCCACACAGCAGAGTATTAAACAGATTGAAGGGGAGAGGAATGTTTCGGAGGAAAACCAGCAAGGAGTAGATTATGATAGTCTAGATGGGAGGTGACTAAGGAGTGGATAAGCACTCTTAATAGTGTGTTCAGAAAGGAATGGGCAAATTTTGTTGATGTAGAGAAAAAAAAATGGCAGGTTGTAGCTATCAGTCAGATCTGTGTGGAGAAGGAGATAGTCGTCAAAAACGACCCCAAGATTGCGAGCTGAGGAGACGGGGAGGATTAGAGAGTTATCCACAGAGACTGAAAAAGGAGGAAGGGGGGAGAGGTTTTAGGGGGAAAAATAATAAGCTCAATTTTAACCATGTTCAATTTCAAGCAGTGGTGAGACATCCAAGCAGCAATAACAGGCAGAGATTCGGGTCTGGATTGCCGCAGAGATTTCAGGTATAGAGAGGTGATCTGGGAATCACCAACGTAAAGATGGTAAGAGATGAGTGCACCAAGGTACTGGGTATAGAGAGAGTAAAGGAGTGGACCCAAGACAACTGAGAGCGGGATAGCAATAGAGGAGGATCTACCAGAACAAATACTGAAAGTGTGATGGGAGAGAGAAGAGGAGAACCAGGATAGCACAGAGCCCTTAAAACCAAGCAAGAACAAGGTATCAAGAAGAAGGTTGTGGTCAACAGTGTCAAAAACAGCAGAAAGGTCAAGAAGGATGAGGATCGAGTAAAGACCCTTGAATTTTGCTAGAAACAAGTCACTGGAGACTTTGGCAGGAGCTGTTTTGGTAGAAGGTAAAGAACAAAAACTAGATTGTAGAGGATCCAGAAGGGCCATGCTTGAAGACTGCAGGGAAAGTTGCAGTAGAGAGTGATAGGTTGAGAATATGAGAATTGGAATGGACTAACAATGGAGGAGATGGACCTAAGGAGATGGGTGAAAATAGGATTAGAGGAACAGGTAGAGAGTTTGGATGAGGGAAGGAGGTGAGTGGTTTCCACGTCAGCAATCATAGAAAAGGAAGAAAGGGTAGCAAAGGTAGGGAGGAAAGTTGGGAGTGAGGAGGGGGAGTAGTTGACCTCACGGGGAATTGGAGTTTTGAGACTGGTGAGCCTGACCTCAGCAGCAGGCAAAAAAAGTAGAAACCCTTATAGAGACTAAAATTACTGAACATGGTTATGATAGTCATGGTTTAATGGGAGAAAGTCAACATGGATTTAGCCAAGGAAAGTCTTGTTTTACTAATCTATTATATTCTTTTGAAGGTATGAATAAACCAGGTAGACAAAGGTGAACTAGTTGATATAGTGTATCTGGATTGTCAGATAGTTTTTGTCACTGCTGAGACTCCCTAATGAGTCTCTTGGCAAAATTAAAAGTCATGGGATAGGGGGTAGTATAATACTGTGGATTAGGAAATGTTTAAAAGATAGAAAGCAGAGATCAGGACTAAAAAGTCAGTTTTCTCAATGGAGAAAGGTGAACAGTGGAGTTACCCCAGGGATCTGTTCTGGGCCTGCTGCTTTTGAACATATTAAATGACCTGGAAATGGGAATAACGAGTAAGGTGATGAAATTTGCAGATGACACACAATTATTCAAAGTTGATTAAACACAAGAGGATTGTGAAAAATTGCAAGAGGTCCTTGATAAATTGGAAGACTGGACATCCAAATGGCAGATGAAATTTAATGTGGGCATGTGCAGTTATGCACCTAGGAAAGAACAGCCCAAACCATGGTTACATGATGCAAGGTTCCACATTAGGAGCCACCACACAGGAAAGAGATTTAGGCGGCGTCATGGATAATACTTTGAAACCCTCTGTCCACTGTGCAGCTCTGGCTGAGGGGAGAGATGATAGAGGTCTATAAATTAATGCATGGAGTAGAAAGGGTAAATGTAGATAGGTGGTTTACACTATCAAAAAGTGGAAAGACTAGGGGACACCCAGTGAAGTGTAATAAGAGTGTTCCTTATCGTCACTCCAGTCCAGTCCCTTTACTTCTGGGTTACGCAACCCTTCCAGCAGCTTGGAGGCTGAGCCCAACCTTTTTTGGAGGTGGAGCGGTATAAGTACCCCTGGGACCACCCACTCACTCCAGTATTCTCAGCCTCCAAGCAGCTGGAGGGTTCCGTAAGCCTGGGCTTACTGGAGTCCTTCTTTTAGATAATACTTTTTATTTAATCTTATTTAATTTTATTTAATCTTATTTACTTAATTTTATTTAAGTTTATTGGTCTAACTTACTTACATTTCTTTAGCTGATTAAGCTCCTGCGGCTTTAAATTTCTGCCGGCTCCTTCTCCCCCCCCCCCCTCCCTCCTGTTCGGGGGCCGGGGAACGGAGGTAAGCGGTGTCCTGCAGCGTCAGGGGAGACTTCCCTCTCTCCTGCTCCGGGCAAGATCAATCGGGCCAGAAGACAACCGCCGCCATTCTCTGCCTCGCGCCGAAGCCCCCAGGGTGGCTGAGCGCTGGAGGCAAGACCGCCGGAGGCAAGACCGCCATTCGGGCCTACCGCCAATCACTTCCTAGGCGGACGAAGAGACGCGGCAGCAATAACGGTCTCCCCGGCATCGCGGAAGCAGCGAAAGTGATTGCTGCTGTAAGGGGGCGCAATTTCACTTCAGGCCTTCTCTCGGAGCACGGCAAACCCGGCGACTACCCTCCCGCAGTCCCGATCTGGCTCCACGTGGTGAGGCCCACCATGTGTAGAGCCTGCGGGCCAGGATAGCCGCGCCGGGGGCAGGATCCAGTACCAGCATCTGAAACGCAAGTACCTCCGGTGGGGGAAAGAACTTCTAAATTTTTGGTTAATGCTTTATTTAAATTTATTTACTTTCTATCCAAATTTTAATCTTTTATCTTAATTTTGTTGCGCTGGTACTGGGTTTAATTTCCTTTGGGGCAAGCATTTTGTCTGTCTCCCCCAAAGAGGAACAGAAAGGGGAGAAGTAAAAAAGGTTAAAAAAGTTAAGACTGCATGTTTATTGAATTTTTATTCAAATCTTAGAAACATGGCAACCAAGCCACGCTGTCCCTCCTGCGGAACACGCAGAGGCACCTCCGCAGAGTCAAGAATCTGTAGGAGCTGCGCCGCAGTGGCGGCCTCAGTTGAGCAGGAGATTAATCTCGCTGTAGCTCTCCCTCCTCAGGGGGCAGGAGACCTCCTAGGTGGGGAGGGAGGGTCACAGGCACCCCCTCCTACGTCCTCGGACATACCTTCTCCTTCCCTACCCCCTTCCCCCCTCCCGGCGGGGGAAGGAGGGTCCGGGGATTTTTTCTCCCCGGACTTCATACTCTTGCTGCACAAGGCCTATTGCTTACGGAAGCAAGGCTTAGGTGCATCTGAGGCCGGACCGTCAAAGAAGGACAATTCAGCCTCAGATGCCAGCGTGCCAACGAAGCGCCCCCGGCTGTGTGAGGAGGAGCCCCTGGCGACCCTCTCTCAGGTTACTCCGGAGGAGACGTACTCAGACAAGGACTTGGACGAGGAGGAAGAGGAGCTGGAAGAGGGAGAGATCCCGGAGGAAGACCAATCCAGGATCATCAGAGTCTTTCGTCGGGAGGAGCTCCCGGCACTAATTAATGAATCCCTAAAGGTCCTCAATGTGGCCTCAGATACGCCGGCTGAGGAGGAGGCGCTGGAGGACCCATTGATCCAGGCCATTAGGAGATCCCAGAAGGTCTTTCCGGTTCACAGAGTGGTTCGTCAGATGATCCAGGAAGAATGGGACCAGCCGGAATCTAGCCTGAGGGGGACCCGCCCCATGCTGCGCCTATACCCTCTCCCAGAGGCAGATAAGGAGCTCCTGAAGTCCCCCAGAGTGGATGCAGCGGTATCAGCAGTCACTAAGAAGACTACTATCCCAGTTGAAGGCAGCACGGCCTTAAGGGATTCTCAGGACAGAAAGTTGGACACGCTCCTGAAACAAGCATTTGACGTAAGCGCTCTCGCCCTACAGGCCTCCATCTCGGGAGCTTGGGTTGCTCGGGCCTGCTTAAGGTGGTCGCAGCAACTGCAAGCGGCGGAGTCCACCGCGGGGGACGCCCGGCCCAACGCCGCTAGGTTGGAATCCGGAGCAGCCTACTTAGCGGATAGTCAGTATGACCTCATCAGAAGCCTGGCCAAGAACATGGCCTCGGTAGTGGCAGCCAGGCGTTATTTGTGGTTACGAAATTGGGCGGCGGATGCCTCTTCAAAGGCACGCCTGAGTCGACTCCCCTTTAAGGGCAAGCTGCTCTTCGGGGAGGATTTGGAGAAGCTAGTAAAGGACCTTGGCGAGTCCAAGGGAGGCAGGCTACCAGAGGATAGGCCGAAACAAAGTCGCCCTCTGCCTTCGAATCGCCCCCAGTCCAGGGATTCTCGGAGGTTTCGCCCTGCCAGATCCAACCCCCCACCCAGGGGACGCTTCCCCTCCAGGAGCCAAGGTTTCAGGGGGTTTCGAGGGGCAGGCCGCGGCTTTGGGGCCTCCTCCTCCTTCTCCTCGGCACCTAGAAAACCACAATGAAGCGACGGGGGACCAGGGGGAAGAGCGGCCAGTGGGAGGCCGCCTAAGGCAGTTCCTCCCCGCCTGGTCCCGGGTCACTTCGGACCAATGGGTGCTGGAGGTGATCAGAGAGGGCTACGCTCTCGAATTCGCAAAGCAATTACCTCCAGCATTCGTTCAATCTCCCAGCGGATCCCCGGCAAAGAGGTCGGCGATAGAGACAACCCTCGCGCGGCTAATTGCACTAGGAGCAGTGGTACCGGTACCATCAGACCAGTTAGGATCGGGTCGATACTCGATTTACTTCGTAGTCCCAAAGAAGGAAGGGTTATTCCGGCCAATCCTGGACCTGAAACAGGTCAACCGCTGTCTCAGGGTACCACATTTCCGCATGGAGACCCTACGCTCAGTAATCGCAGCAGTAAGGGCCGGAGAGTTCCTGACGTCCCTCGACTTGACGGAAGCCTACCTGCATATTCCAGTCAGGAACTCCCATCAACAGTTCCTAAGGTTCGCGGTGCCGGGGGGCCACTTTCAATTCCAGGCACTTCCCTTCGGACTAGCGACCGCCCCACGGACATTCACCAAGGTGATGGTAGTAGCAGCGGCCTTCCTCCGCAAGGAAGGGATTCTAGTACACCCGTACCTAGACGACTGGCTGATCAGAGCAAAATCGCTAGCGGAAAGCCGTTTGGCAACGGACAGAGTTATTCAGGTCCTAGAGGAGTTGGGGTGGGTCATCAACCGAGCAAAAAGCAGGATGGCCCCCTCCCAGGACCTCGAATACCTTGGAGCAAGATTCGACACCGGAAGGGGCAGAGTGTTCCTCTCACGAACGCGATCAAGGGACTTAAGACGGCTAATCGCGCAGTTCCAGAGCAGACGAAACCCCTCAGCATGGCATTATCTTCAGGTGTTGGGCACGATGGCGGCAGCAATAGAGGTTGTGCCTTGGGCCAGGGCCCACATGAGACCATTACAACGCGCGCTATTGCGTCGGTGGTCCCCACAAATCCATTCCCTCACAACACAGTTACCGTGTGCGCCAAGGACCAAACGCTCACTCCTCTGGTGGCAGTGCACAAAGAATCTGGAGCGGGGAATGCCACTCGAGCCTCATCTCTGGGTACTGTTGACAACGGATGCCAGTTTGTCAGGCTGGGGGGCTCACTGCGAGGACCAGTTTGTCCAGGGCCGCTGGTCTCCGCTGGAAGCTCAATGGCCCATCAACAGATTGGAGTTGCGGGCCGTCTCTCGAGCTCTCAGAGCGCTCGAACCTCTGGTACTAAGAAGGGCAATTCGCATTCTCTCCGACAACGTCACCACGGTAGCTTACATCAACCACCAGGGTGGCACCAGCAGCCCCTCCCTGGAGAAGGAGGCGGACATCCTGTTCCAGTGGGCGGAACCCCGCCTGGAAGCTCTTTCGGCGCAACACGTGGCAGGCACAGACAATCTCACGGCCGATTACCTCAGCAGGCACAGGATAGACCACGGAGAGTGGGAGCTGGAGAAGGAGACCTTCGACAAGATTGTGAACCACTGGGGGCTACCAGTAATGGATCTCATGGCAAGCTTCGCGTCAGCCAAGGTGGACAGGTTCTTCAGTCGGCGGAAGGAAAGAATGTCCGAAGGCCTCGATGCCCTGTCTCAGAAGTGGCCGGCAGAGGGCCTCCTCTACGTATTCCCCCCTTGGGTACTCATCGGAAAGGTCCTTCAACGAGTGGAGTCTCACCAGGGCCTGGTAATCCTCATTGCCCCGGATTGGCCGAGGCGCCCTTGGTATGCAGATCTGGTGAGACTGCTAGCCGACCGGCCTTGGCGGCTCCCCTGCAAAAGGGGTCTGCTCAGGCAGGGCCCAGTCCTGATGCCTCAAGTGGATCGATTCTCGCTTACGGCCTGGCTATTGAAAGGGCGCGGCTCTTAAAGCGAGGTTATTCGGGAGCAGTAATATCAACGCTATTAAATGCGAAGAAACGCTCGACCTGCTTGTCCTATGTTAGGGTATGGCGCATCTTTGAAGCTTGGTGTGCGGAACACCGAAGGAATCCCCTTTCGGCCTCAGTCCCTGAGGTTCTGGAATTCTTGCAAGCTGGGTTCGACAAGGGTCTGGCTCACAGCTCCTTAAGAGTCCAACTAGCGGCCATCGCTTGCTATAGAGGGAAGGTCCGCGGTAAGCCCCTAGGGGCCCATGCGGATGTATCCAGGTTCCTGAGGGCAGTCAGACGACTGCGCCCGCAACGGAGATCTGTGATTTCCCCGTGGGACCTCAATCTGGTGCTAAATGCAATGGTCAGGGAACCCTTTCAGCCAGTAAAGAGGGCCTCCCTGAAGGATTTAACCCTCAAGACAGCTTTCCTGGTCGCTATCTGCTCGGCCAGACGAGTCTCCGAGTTGCAAGCGCTGTCCTCCCAACCTCCTTTCCTTTCCTTTTTCAGGGACAAGGTGGTCCTGCGGACAGTGCCTTCCTTCCTACCCAAGGTCATTTCCCCATTCCATTTGAACCAGACAGTAACCCTCCCGGCCTGGCCGGCCGAAGCCCTGGAAGGCAGGGATAGTAAGCTAAGATTCCTAGACGTCCAGAGGATCTTGAAGCGATACCTCTCCCGCACAGCCCCTTTCCGGAAATCCGAACGTCTGTTCGTCCAGTTCGGAGGCCCGCACAAAGGGGAGGCGGCAGCCAAGGCCTCCATCTCCAGGTGGATTAGAGAAGCGATTGCCTCCACCTACATCCTAAAAGGGAAGCAGGTCCCAGTGGGACTACGGGCGCACTCTACCCGAGCTCAGGCCACCTCGTGGGCAGAGTACAGTCTAGTTCCCCCTTTGGATATTTGCAGAGCGGCAACTTGGTCCTCGCTGCATACCTTCACAAAACACTATAGGCTAGACGTACAGAGCGCAGCGGATGCGCGGTTTGGTCTGGCGGTTCTTCAGTCCGGTGTGCCGGACCCCTCCCGGAGTTGAACTGCTCTGATACATCCCAGAAGTAAAGGGACTGGACTGGAGTGACGATAAGGAAGAAGTAATTAGATCTTACCTGCTAATTATTGTTCCTGAAGGAACGACAGTCCAGTCCCTGATCCCTCCCGGCTCGGCCGGACTTGAAGACCTATCAGACGACGGCGGAGGGTCGAATAAGCGGAGATCCAGGTCGGAGCAAAAGAGTGCGAAGGAAGTCTCCTCTGACAGGGTCGGGCAGCCGCCTCCTCCCGTTGCCCTCCCTCCTCCGTGTTCCTTCTTGTTCCTATCTCCCAGTTTAGAAAAAAAAAAAAAAATTTTAGTTTGAGATTTATTCATAGAAATTGCTACAGTTGGCTTTGTCATTCGAATACTGGAGTGAGTGGGTGGTCCCAGGGGTACTTATACCGCTCCACCTCCAAAAAAGGTTGGGCTCAGCCTCCAAGCTGCTGGAAGGGTTGCGTAACCCAGAAGTAAAGGGACTGGACTGTCGTTCCTTCAGGAACAATAATTAGCAGGTAAGATCTAATTACTTCTTCTTTTTTTCACTCAACGCGTAATCATACTTTGGAATTCATTACTAGAGGATGTAGTTAATCTGCCTGCCTATCTGACATTGCTGCCTAGATGTCTCACTGCCATTTGAAATTGAACATGGCCAAAAACCAAACTTTCTTATTTTTCCTCCTAAACCCTCCCCCCTTCCCTTCTCTGTTTCCGTTGATAGGACTCTTCTGCTTTCTTTTTCCTCGGCTCGCAACCTTGGAGTCCTCTTAGACTCCCTCTCCTGTGGTTTCTTTCTCTGCAACATTAACAAAATTTGCCCCTTCCTTACCGAACACTCCACTAAAACACACATCCACTCTTTAGTCACTTCTCACCTTGACTATTGCAACCTCCTCCTTGCTGTCTCCCTCTGAGTAATCTTTCTCCCCTTCAATCTGTTCAAAACTGTGCTGCACGACTAATCTTCTACCAGCCCCAATATACTTGTATAACCCCTCTTCCTTATCGTCACTCCAGTCCAGTCCCTTTACTTCTGGGTTGCACAACCCTTCCAACAGCTTGGAGGCTGAGCCCATCCTTTTTGAGGATGGTGCGGTATAAATACCACTGGCACCACCCACTGATCCCAGTATTCTCAGCCTCCAAGCAGCTGGAGGGTTCCGTAAGCCAAGAGCTTACTGGAGTCTTCTGTTTATTGTATTGATTTTCTTTAATTTACTTTATTTGCCTTATTTACTTAAGTTACCTAAATTTAGATTTACTGCACCTTTAAATTTCTTTCTCCCTCCCTCCCCCCCCCCTTCCTCCTTCCTTCGCTTTAGCTCCCAGCCTGGAGGAGGAGGTTTGCCGACAGCAGCGAGGAGGACCGGGGAAGTCTCCTCTCGCTTGCTGGGCCAGGCGGCACCCCGTGGCCCTTCCCGTTGGCCTGTCCTGCCTCGCGCTGAGCGCTTGAGGCGACACCGCGATTTCCCCCACGGCCTCCGGCCTTGCGCGGCGGCTCCCGGAGTGTCGGAGTGTAGAGAGCATCTCCGAAGCGCAGAATCCAGCGCCGAATCAGGCGGCAGGCATGAAGTCTTAACCGGCGGCACAAGCAGAGACGCTGACCGCCGGTTAGAACTCCACATGGCTGAGGACTACCACGTGCAAGCCAGCGGAGAGCGACTGGCGTCCTCGGGCCTGAGCAACGAGCTGATTAGGAGCAACAAAACTGCAAGTACTGGGGAGAAATATAATCGCTGGTTTTGCCTTAATTTAATTTACTTTTATTTTCCTTTTTATTTTCTTTCCCTTTTGGAAATCCTTGCGGTGTGTGTTTAACAGATTAGGGGAGGGGAGGGCGCATTGAACTGATTAGCCTTCCCGGCTTGCATTTCTGCAAATCTTTAAATTAGTTTGATGTAAAGTTATTGCATCGGTTATTCAAGCAGTAATTTTGAGTTTGCCTCGAAGGGGACATGACTGGCAAGCCACGGTGCCCGTCTTGTGGCACTCGTAGAGGTACTGCCTCGGAAACGGGGATCTGCAGGGGTTGTGCTGCAGAGGCTGCTTCTGTGGAACAAGGAATCCACTTGTCCATGGCTCAAACTTCTCAAGGGTCTGAAGACCCTCGGGAGGGGGGACCCATTCTCCTCCACCTCCTTCCTTGGACTTACCCGTTCCTCCTCTGTCCCTCCCCTCCACTTCCGGTGGGGAGGAGGGTGCCTGGGACCTCTTCTCTCCTGATTTCGTCCTTTTGCTGCACAAGGCCTATTGTATGCGCAAGCAGGGACTTGGGGCAGGAGATTCGAGCATGGCAAAGGAAGGCGGGTTGGCCAGACCATTGAAGGCCAGCTCCCAGGATTCCGGGGTCCCGCTCAAGCACGCAAGGCTGATGAGCGAGGAGCCTCTCACGTCCTCCTCACATGACACTCCGGAAGAGGAGGTCTCGGACAAAGAATTAGGTGAAGATGAGGAGGAGCTGGAAGAGGGAGAGATTCCAGAGGAGGATCAATCCCGCATAATTCGAGTTTTTCAACGGGAGGAGCTCCCAGCGTTGATTGAGTCCCTGAAGGTGCTCAATGTGGCCTCCGATACTCCAGCAGAGGAGGAAGCGTTGGAGGATCCTTTAATCCAAGCCGTGAGAAGGTCTCAGAGGGTGTTTCCGGTCCACAGGGTGGTGCGTCGATCCAGGAGGAATGGGATCAACCAGAGTCAAGTTTGAGGGGGGAGTACATTCTATGGCTCGCCTATACCCATTACCGGAACCGGACAAAGAACTTCTGAAGTCGCCCAGGGTGGATGTGGTGGTCTCAGCAGTGATAAAGAAGACGACTATCCTGGTCGAGGGCTACGTAATTGGGCAGCCGATGCCTCTTCTAAGGCACGCCTGGGTCGTCTTCCTTTTAAGGGAAAGCTATTATTTGGGGAAGACTTAGATAGGTTGGTAAAGGACCTTGGCGAATCTAAGGGAGGCAGGTTTCCGGAGGACAGAATGAAACAAGGTCACTCACTTGCTCCTGTGCGGAGCCAGCCAAGGGATCCCCGGAGGTTTCGCCCAGCCAGATCGAACCCCTTTTCTAGGGGCCGTTTCCCTTCTAGGGGGCAAAGCTTCAGAGGGTTTCGAGGAACAGGTAGAGGTTTTGGGGCCTCTTCCTCCTCCGCGGGACCTAGGAAACCACAATGAGATAACGGGGGTCCAGGAGGGCGGCCTGCCGTTGGGGGGGGGGTCGTTTAAGGCAGTTTATTCCTGCCTGGTCCCGGTTCACGTCCGATCAATGGGTCCTGGAAGTGATCAGAGAAGGTTACGCTCTCGAATTTGCAAAACAAATACCTCCAGCCTTCATTCAGTCTCCCTGCGGATCTCCAGCAAAGAGGGTGGCGATAGAAGTCACGCTTTCAAGGCTTATAGTGCTCGGAGTGGTGGCTCCTGTTCCGGTAGACCAACGCGGCGCCGGTCGATACTCGATTTATTTTGTGGTACCAAAGAAGGAAGGATCCTTTTGCCCGATCCTAGATCTAAAGCAAATCAATTGCTGTCTCAAGGTGCCTCACTTCCGAATAGAAACCCTAAAGTTGGTCATTGTGGCCGTAAAGAGCGGAGCGTTCCTGACATCCTTGGATTTGACGGAAGCCTATTTGCATATCCCGGTCCGAAGGTCCCATCAACAGTTCCTGAGGTTCCCGGTGCCAAGAGGTCATTTTCAGTTCCAGGCGCTGCCTTTCAGTCTAGCTACAGCACCCTGGACTTTCACCAAAGTAATGGTGGTGGTAGCCGCGGCTCTGCAAAAGGAGGGAATTCTGGTGCATCCCTATTTGGACAATTGGCTGATACGGGCGAAGTCAGAAGCGGAGAGTCGCGCGGCTACAGCCAGAGTGGTAGAAGTCCTGGAGGAGTTAGGGTGGGTCATCAACCAGGCAAAGAGCAGGTTAATACCCACGCAGGAGATCGAGTATCTCGGAGCAAGGTTCGACACCAGGAGAGGAAGAGTGTTTCTGTCCAAGAAGAGGTCAATGGACCTAAGGATCCTTGTTTCGCAGTTCCTGAGCAGGCGAAACCCTACTGCATGGCATTACCTTCAACTGCTGGGAACCATGGCAGCAGCGATAGAGGTAGTGCCGTGGGCCAGGGCTCATATGCGTCCTCTCCAACGGGCCTTGTTGCATCGTTGGTCCCCTCAGTATCATACGTTATCCATGTGGCTGCCCTGCCTTCCTCGAACCAGGAAGGCCCTCCTGTGGTGGCGGTGCCCAAGGAACCTGGATTGCGGGATGCCTATCGAACCTCTGCACTGGATACTGCTGACGACGGATGCATGTTTGGCAGGCTGGGGGGGCTCATTGCGAGGGCCAGTTCGCACAGGGTTGCTGGACTGCGGTGGAGTCTCGGTGGTCCATCAACAGACTGGAGTTGCGAGTGGTAGCCTTAGCGCTCAGAGCTCTCGAGCCTTTAGTTTGACGAAGAGCAATACGCGTCCTCTCTGACAATGTCACCGCGGTGGCCTATATCAACCGCCACGGAGGGACAAGCAGTCCCTCCTTGGAGAAGGAAGCGGACAGACTGTTTCAGTGGGCTGAAGCCCAATTGGCGGCGCTTTCAGCGCAGCACGTGGCCGGAACGGACAACGTTACGGCAGATTATCGCAGCAGGTTCAAAATCGACCATGGAGTGGGAGCTAGCGCAGGAAGTCTTCGACCATATAGTAGCCCTTTGGGGGCCCCCGATCATGGATCTCATGGCACGGTATGCTACAGCCAAGGCAAACCGATTTTTCAGTCGCAGGAAGGAAAGGATGTCCGAAGGCTTAGACGCTCTGGTTCAGAGGTGGCCTTCAGAGGGGCTCCTGTATGTGTTTCCTCCATGGGCTCTCATCGGAAGGGTTCTGCAGCGGGTGGAAGCCCACCAAGGATTGGTAATTCTCATAGCTCCAGATTGGCCTCGCCGTCCTTGGTATGCAGATCTAGTGAGGTTGGCGGCCGATCGGCCTTGGTGGCTCACCTGCAGAAAGGATCTGTTGAGGCAGGGACCGGTTCTGATGCCTCACATGGATCGATTCTCGCTTACGGCCTGGCTATTGAAAAGGTGCGGCTCCGGAAGCGGGGTATTCGGGGTCAGTAATTTCAACTTTGTTAAGCGCACGAAAGCGCTTGACCTGTCTTTCCTACGTGAGAGTTTGGCGCGTTTTCGAAGCATGGTGTGCAGGGCACCGGAAGAAACCCCTTTCGGCCTCCGTTCTGGAGGTCCTGGAATTTTTGCAAGCAGTTTTCGAGAAAGGCCTAGCGCCCAGCTCCTTACGAGTCCAGTTGGTGGCCATCTCTTGTTATAGAGGTAAAGTCCGCGGAAATTCCTTAGGGGCCCACGCCGATGTGTGCAGGTTCCTCAGAGCGGTTAGGCGTCTGCGACCCCAACAAAGATCGGTGATCCCTCCTTGGGATCTCAACCTGGTATTGAATGCCTTGACCAGGGAGCCTTTCGAGCCTGCAAAGAAAGCCTCCCTAAAGGATTTGACACTGAAGACTGTCTTTCTGGTTGCTAGCTGCTCGGCCAGGTGTGTCTCCGAACTTCAAGCTCTGTCCTCTCGGCCCCCCTTTCTTTCCTTTTTCAGTGATAAGGTGGTCTTGCGGACAGTCCCTTCTTTCTTGCCCAAGGTCATCTCCCCTTTTCATGTGAACCAGACAGTTTCGCTTCCGTCCTTCTCGGGAGAAGGGCAAGAAGGGAATGTTGAGAAGCTGCGTCTTCTGGACGTGCATAGAGTGCTGAAGCGTTACCTCTCCCGCACGGCGCCCTTTCGAAAGTCCGAAGGTTTATTCGTTCAATTTGGAGGGCCGCACAAGGGGGAGGCGGCGGCCAAGGCCTCCATCTCTAGGTAGATCAGGGAAGCGATTGCTTCCGCCTATATCCTGAAGGGGAAGCAGGTTCCAGAAGGTCTACGCGCGCGTTCAACTCGGGCGCAGGCAACTTCCTGGGCGGAGTATAGCTTAGTTCCGCCGCTGGACATTTGCAGAGCAGCTACTTGGTCGTCGCTGCATACCTTTACCAAACATTACAGGTTGGATGTTCAGAGAGCAGCGGATGCTCGGTTTGGGGACGCGGTGCTTCGGTCCGGGATGGCGAACCCCACCCAGGCTTGAACTGCTGTTACATCCCAGAAGTAAAGGGACTGGACTGGAGTGACAATAAGGAAGAAGTAATTAGTCCTTACCTGCTAATTAGTGTTCCTGAAGGAACGACAGTCCAGTCCCTGATCCCACCCGGGTTCTTCAGTTGACAGAGTTTCCCCGTGGGAAGGAAAAGAATAACGGACCGAAGTCAGGGCCGAAGCGGAAGCGGAGGGGTCCCTTGCACAGGTCCTACGGGCCGGGTGTGGGGGGAGGCTATGGCAGGCTCAGGTAAGCCTTCTCCTCCCTTCTACCCTCTTTCCTGCTTACCTCCTACAGTTTAAAAAAAAAAATTTTAAAAAGGGTGTTTTGTTATTTCGTGGTAGTTTTTATAGAATATTAATTGGTTATCCGTTAAGTCTGCTTTTTCATTAGATTACTGGGATCGGTGGGTGGTGCCAGTGGTATTTATACCGCACCATCCTCAAAAGGATGGGCTCAGCCTCCAAGCTGCTGGAAGGGTTGCGCAACCCAGAAGTAAAGGGACTGGACTGTCGTTCCTTCAGGAACACTAATTAGCAGGTAAGGACTAATTACTTCTTCACAAGCACTTCATTGGCTTCCCTTCCATTTCCGTATCTAATACAAACTTTTCCTTTTGACCTATAAGTGCATTCATTCTATTGCTCCTCCCTACCTTTTCTTTCTTCTCTTTCCCTACACCCCCTCCTTGTGAACTTCACTTTTCCTCTGGCATGCTTCTCTTTATGCAGGTCATGATGGTTACCAGATGGACCACCATCTCTGTGGAAGGCAGATAAGCCTTAAGGATACTCTGGACCGACAGGTGGATTCATGTTGAAGAACCAGTAATTTGTGGTGGCTGCTATTCTTTGGTTGGCATTATATGCAGGCCTGACTTCTTGAGCCATTCTCCAGTGGATTCAGTCTCTTCTGCCGGGTGATTTTACCCCTCTTTTGGAGTAGGCTATGGCCTTCCTTTCTGATGCCATGTATGGCCTGGTGCATCTAGCAGCCAGGGAATGTGCCCTGTCGACATGGTGTTGGCTTGGCTCTGAAACGGGGCAGCAGACTTATCTTTCAAAGCCTGGTTGCCTATCTGGCCTTAGAGGGATGCTTCTGTTACATCCGATTTGGAGGAGCTGGTAAAGGACCTGGGCGAGACCAAATCTTTTCTGCCTTTTGGAGGACAGGTCCAAGGGGCCTTTGAAGCAGGAAGGA
Organism: Ichthyophis bannanicus; assembly: GCA_033557465.1. Taxonomy (NCBI): domain Eukaryota; kingdom Metazoa; phylum Chordata; class Amphibia; order Gymnophiona; family Ichthyophiidae; genus Ichthyophis; species Ichthyophis bannanicus. Next base: position 317,848,200 of record CM066038.1, on the reverse strand, counting down.
GCCCCTTTTCCATCAGCCTCCGCCTGCTCCTCACGGGCACACTGGTCAGACCCCCGGGGGGTCTCAGGACTCCCGTCACTACCGGCCTTGAAAGCTTTTCTTCTTCTTTGTTTATGGACTTTTTGCTCATTTTCAGTTCTTTTGTGGAGCGCTTGGGCCAAGGGAACTGGTCCCATCCGGAGGAGGACCCTTCCATGCTGCGCAGTAAAGGTTTGGAGGCCCATTCCCTGGTTCCTCCAGTTGGGGGGCAGGCTTTGCCTCTTCTTTCAGGAATGGGTTTGAGTCATCAAGGATCACTGGGTGCTAGTCCTACGGCTATGTCCTGGAATGCAAACAGCCAATCCCAGCTGCTTTTGTCTTCTCCCCTTGTGGGTCTACGAACAGTAGGACTGTTGTGCAGATCATCTTCTTCATGTTACCTCTCTTGAGGACAGTGGGGCCCGTTCCCCTGGACGATCTGGGCAAGGGCAGGCATTCCTTCCATGTTGGCACTATGAAACAGATGGAACGTTCAGGCTTATTTTGGACCTCATGTGTCTGAGGGCTTACGCGTCCATGATTCAAGCGGCACGCCGAGGGGAGTTCCTGCCATCTCTGGATTTGGCCAAGGTGTATTTTCATATTCTGATCTGGGGGATCAGCAAAGTATCTGTTTTGCCATGCATGGTTCTCCCCTTCAGTTTGCTGTCCTTCCTTTTAAAAACTCCTCTGCCCCAAGGATGTTCTCCAAGGTTGTGGTGGTGACCGTTTGGAGGGAGGCAAGCATTCCCGGAGCTAAGTTTCTCAGCGGTGCAGTGGATAAAGCATCCGGTGCTGCAGAGGAGTGCAGTGCAGCCTGAAACCACATGGCAGCAGGCTGTGGCTGCGTGGGAACAGACCCGCTTCTCTCTTGGCGCTGTCCTGTTCCCTCGGGGGGGCGGGTGCAGGAAGGGGAGGGGGAGGGGAGAGGGGGAGAGGGGGAGGAAAACAAAAATTAATATGAAGGAAAATTAAAGAAAAACCGATAAATCGACGCCTTGATTAAGACCTTGTGGGTGTAATGTCCGCAACTCATATGAAATGCTGTTCCATTCTCAACAGAGTTTTACTGATATTACCACCTCGCCAATGAGGTCTTACTACCTTTAACACCAAGAAGCGCAGATCGGAAACAGAATGTTGGGCGTCACACCAGTGCTGTACCAAGGGTTTTCCCATAATTTTTCTACAAATACAGCTCTTATGCTCTATTATGCGCGTTTTCACGCTCCTTTCTGTCTTACCTATATAACATAATTGACAGGGACATTGAACCAAATAAATCACGTTTGATGTATCGCAATTTGAAAAGTCACCTAAATTTACCTTATGAGAATTTAAAGGATTAACAAACTCTTTTTTTGTTACCATAACGTTCTCACAGACAGTACATTTACCACATCTAAAATGACCATATGCTTTAGGTACAAATTGTGGTTTGGTAAGAGCAGATGGAACTAAGATGTCCCTCAAATTGGCATTCTTTTTATAAGCTACTATCAATCGTGTATCTTTAAATGAGGGCAATGGTGCCAGAATGTGCCAGGCGGCTCTTAGAATTCGAGTAATCCTTCTAGAATAGCTAGAGAAGGTCAGTGAGCATACGATGTTTTCTTCTTTAGTACATGGTTGTAAAAGAGAATCTGTATCAGAGCATCGAGCCCGATGTAATGCTTTCTCAATGCATTTCAATGGATACTCACAGTCTAGAAATCTCCTACTCATAATGTTAGCCTGATCTTCAAAATCTTTTTCAGTAGTGCATAACCGTCGTACACGTAAAAACTGACTTGTTGGTAAATTTTCTTTCAGAGAACGGTTGTGAAAACTACTAAAATGCAATAATGAATTTCTATCTGTTGGTTTCCTGAATAAAGAAGTTTAAAAACCATTTGATGTTAACCTAATCAGAATATCCAAATATGAAATTTGCTCAAAATCATATGTATATTCAAATTGCAAGTGAGTATCCAAAGAGTTTAACCAATCAATAAACTGAATTAATTGATCACTAATCCCTTCCCAGATGAAAAATATATCGTCGCTATATCGGCTCCAAAGATGTACTTGTTTTTGAAAAGGATATACGGAAAGAAACACTTTCTCAAAATTCGCGACATATAGATTAGCAACATCCGGTGCTACAGGAGACCCCATAGCAACCCCTCTAATTTGATGATAATATAAATCCTGAAAGCAGAAAAAGTTGTTGCATAAGACCAAATTTGCCAGTTGCATAAGAAAATAAGTGGGTGTTCTAACTGGTCTTGGTCTTGTGATCAGAAGACTTTCCAAGATTGTAAGGGCCGCTTCTTGAGGTATATTGGTGTACAAAGATTCTACATTTTTTAAAAAGTTCTAACACATGAGCAATATGTTTTCTTTATGCCGTTTCAACTTCTAGTTCGTGACTATCCTTTTTAAAAAATTTAGAATGTTACTATTTTTATACAAAAATGTAATTTGTTTTAGTTTTGTTTCTAAATTTTACAAACACTTTTTTTGATCCATATAAGCTGACCTTCATAACCCATGGGTTTATTATGATTGGGTGACACGCTCCGTTTCTAAATTGTAATAGCTATATTCATTCTGGTTTTTCACTTTCAGGTCTGATCTTTGATTTTCAATTAATTTTATTATAGTTACAACCCGTTTTACACTTTTCATCTTTTGGTTTGATTTTGATACAATTAAGGTTTGGAGACATGTGTCCTATGTGCGATTAAAGTTTTTGCGATGTCGGCATTTTAATTATATTTTTCAATATCATTTTTACAATGACCTTAGGTTCTAAAGTGTGCAATAGCTTTTACAGATTATAAATGAGTGTCTGAATATACTTGTTTTTGGCGATGCCTCCATGCACCCTTTTTATAGCAATGCATTTATCTCGGCTGATCTCCCTTTGTACGTTTCGTGTCAGTTTTTTGGTAACAGAGCTCCTCCTTTGTTCTTTTTATTCTTATTTTTATGTATATAATCGGTTATTTATTTATCTATTCTGGTTATTTGAAAATAATGTTTTAATTATAAATGAGTTCCTATGTATGATCTTTGTATGTTATATTTATATTTTAGTGGTCCATAGTGTGGTGGTGTTATGTGAAAAGTACGGTACAGAAGGTATTTATACATTTACATAGTTCATCTAATGTTTTATGTATTGTCTTTTTGGCCAATCAAGGTCTAGTTATATATATGATTTTTATTTTATCATTTAAATTAACTACGTATTTGTTTCATTTTACTATGACACTTATTATGTTCATCCTCTTCATCTCTTTTCTTCTTTTTTTAATTCATTGCATTTTTAATTGATTTGCTATTTTAGTTTTTTAAGATGATATTGTTTGATGGGATTTATTTATTCCTTTATGATATTATCATTGTATATATGTCTCCTGTTTATTACTATTATTATAATTGATTCTTCATATGTTTATATGTTTTATGATACACGTATCTCTTATTTTATAATTTATCTTTTATGATTATTAATTATGTATTATGATTTTATCTTTTTGAGGTTTGCCTCTTGTATATTACCCCCCGAAGAAGGCCTAACGGCCGAAACGCATAGGGGTCATCAATAAAAACCTTCATTGCCTACTGCCTGTCCTTGTATCTGTTCCTCAGGACAGAAGGATAGACACCTTGCTGAAACTAGCATTTGATATCAAAGCCCTTGCCTTGCAGGCCTCCATTTGTGGGGCCTGGGTAGCTAGAGCTTGCCTCCGATGGTCTCAGAAGCTTCTTCAGCTGGGGGATCCGGCTTTGGATTTGACAGGGGAGGCAGTCAGATTGGAACTGGGGTTTGCCTATTTAGCTGACACCCACTATGATCTCATTAGAGGGCTCTCGAAGAGCATGGCCTCCTTGGTAGCAGCTCGCCGCTATCTATGGTTGCGGAACTGGGCGGCAGATAGTTCCTCCAAATCCCGCCTCAGTAAGCTTCCCTTTAAGGGTAATCTTTTGTTCGGGGAGGATCTAGACAAGCTCATCAAGGACTTGGGAGAGTCCAAAGGGAGCCATCTGTCGTCTAGACTCTAAGCAGTTTTGGACTTCCCACTTTGTTCCATACCAGAGAGGCAGATTCCCCTCCAAGGGGCAGGAGTTTTGGGGATTTCGGGGGGGTAGGCATAGGTTTTGGAGCCAGCGCCGCCTCCAGAACCCGGAAACCACAATGAAGCGAGGCGGGTCCAGGCGTGGCTACCTCCTATGGTAGGCCGTCTCCAGGAGTTCTACTCCGCCTGGGCCCAGATTACATCGGACCGGTGGGTCCTGGAGGTTGTCAGAGGGGTATGCCGATGGGTCACTCATTCGTCCAGTCTCTCTGCAAAGCTTCAGACAAGGCAGCGGCGGTGGAAACAACCTTGGCAAGGCTCTTTCAGCTGCAGGCTGTGGTGCCGGTGCCCAGCGACCAATACGGCTGCAGGTTGTACTCCAGTTACTTCGTGGTCCCCAAAAAGGGGGTGTCCTTCCATCCGATTCTCTGTCTCAAGGGAGTGAACCAGTGTCTGCGAGTGCTGCATTTTCTTATGGAAACCCTGTGGTCTGTCATAGCTGCAGTAAAAGCCGCAGAGTTCTTGATGGCTGTCGACCTCACGGAAGCATATCTTCACATTCCCATTCGGTCAGAGCATTAATGATTTCTATGGTTTGCAGTCCCAATGGGGCATTTTCAGTTTTGAGCACTACTGTTTGGTTTGGCAATGGCTCCGCATACCTTCACCAAGGTAATGGTAGTAGTTGCAGCAACGCTGTGCAGGGAAGGAATCCTGGTACACCTGTATCTCAATGACTGGCTGATCTAGGCAAAGTTGAGAAGCAAGAGCGAAGAAGCAACGAAAAGAGTGGTGCAGTTTCTGGAAAGTCTGGGGTGGGTGGTAAATCAGGGCAAGAGCCATTTGGTCCCATCTCAGGAGCTGGAGCATTTGGGAGCACGCTTCGATACCAGTGGGGAAGGTTTTTTTGCAGAGTCAGTATGTGCAGGGCTTGAGGCGGCTGGTGCAGCAGTTTTTGCTAGATGGCCTGGCCGTTGGCCTGGCACTACCTGCAGGTATTGGGGACCATGGCAGCTATGCTCGAGCTGGTCTCATGGGCAAGAGTACACATGCGTCCCATACAGAGAGCTCTTCTGAGGTGGTGGTCCCACCGGAGTTGGCCCTTGTCTGAAAAACTCCCATGTCCCAAGAGGACCATGCAGTCTCTGTGCTGGTGGCTACACCCGGGGAATCTGGAGGGAGGCATTCTCCTTGAGTCTCCATCATGGATCCCACTGATGACAGATGCTAGCCTAACAGGTTGGGGGACCCACTGCGAGGGTCGGTTTGCTCAAGGGCAATGGAGCTCGCAGAAGACCCTTTGATCCATCAACAGATTAGAGATGCGGGCTGTGGTCCTGGCACTTCAGAGCTTCGGGTCTCGGCTGCACAGGAAGGCAGTCCGGGTCCTTTTGGATAATGCGATCATGGTAGCCTACATCAACCGTCAGGGATGCATGAGCAACGCAGCCTTAGAGGAAGAGGCGGAGAGCTATCTCCAGGCCCTATTGGCGGCGCACATTGCAGGAATCTACAATAGGAAGGTGGATTTCCTCAGCCGGGTTTGAACAGGTGGTGTGCCGCTGGGACGAGCCAATCATTGACCTCATGGTGACATTTGTCAGCCAAGGCGAGCCAATTTTTTTTCAGCAGGAGAAAGGAAAGGATGTCAGAGAGGCTGGATGCCCTCGTGCAGAGGGGGCCGGGGGAAAGGCTTCTCTACGAATTTCCTCCATGAGCACTCAAAGGCTGCTTGGTTCAGTGGATAGAAGTGCATCTGGGGTTGGTCATTCTAATAGCCCCGGATTGGCCGAGGCGGCCGTGGTATGCTGTTCTTGTCAGGCTCCTGGCGGGCAGGCCATGGCAGCTTCTGGCTCAGGACAATCTGACGCAAGGGCCCATGAACATGCCTCAGGTGCATCGATTCTCGCTTACGGCATGGCTCTTGAGAGGGCGAGGCTGAGGCAGAAGGTTATTCGGCACCAATAATAGCCACTTTATTGAAGGCTCAGAAAAGATCTACTTGCCTAGCTTATATCTGGGTGTTGCACATTTTTGAGGATTGGTGTGGAGATAGACTCCGTCTCCCTGTCATTAGTTCGATACCGGATATTCTGGCCTTTCTGCAGGATGGTTTCGATAAGGGCCTAATCGCTAGTTCTCTGCAGGTGCAGCTAGCAGCGATTTCTTGTTACTTTGGGTAGGTTCAGGGGGTGACGTTGGGTGCGCACCCTGACGTACTGCACTTCCTGAGGGCGATGACTGACTTGCTGCGTTGCCTCCATGGGATCTTAACCTGGTGCTGCAGCGCTTTCCGGTGGCAATTTGCTTGGCGCGCAGAATCTCAGAGATACAGGCCTTATGTTGGGAGCCCTTCCTTTCTTTTTCCCGGGAGAAGGTGGTCCTCCATCCAGCACCTTCCTTCCTGCCCAGGGTGGTTTTGGCCTTTCACTTGAATCAGGCAGTGTCCATACCGATCCTCTCGGGAACGGGTTTGGACTCCGTTAGTCTACAGTTGCATCTTTTAGATGAAAAAAGGATTCTGAGACATTATTTGAAGAGGGCGGTGCCTCTATGGAAATCAGATTGATTGTGCTTGTTTGGGGGGCCATGCAAGGGAGAAGCAGCGGCCAAGGCTTCCATTTCCAGGTGGATTAGAGAGGCAATCACGTCGGCTTATATCTTGAAGGGTACAGTGATGCCGACAAAGTTGCGGGCTTATTCCATTAGAGCGCAGGCGGCTTTGTGGGCAGAGTATAGCTTGGTGCCACCAGTGGAAATTTGCAGAGCAGTGATGTGGTCCTCTCTCCATACGTTCGCTAAGCATTATCGCCTGGATGTTCAGGCGGCAGGAGATGTACGGTTTGGAGCGACGGTTCTTCAGGCTGGTGTGGTAGGTCCCTCCCATTAGTTTTACTGCTCTGCTACATCCCAGAGGTTCGGGACTGGACTGGAGGGACAATAAGAAAAGAGAAATTAGACGTACCTGCTAATTGTGGTTCCTTGAGGAACTCCAGTCCAGTCCCGGATCCCTCCCTTGGGCGTTCTAAGAATTTTGGTGCTCCCACCTAGGCAACTGCTTTAGTTAAGCAGTTAGGGGAGGCCAGAAAGAATACCAGGGGTCTGCTTCTAGCAGGATGCACTGTATAGACTGTCGGTCCTGTGCTCCATGTGGGAGGACTTTCCCCAGATATCCCTCAGGGGGTCTTCCCAGTTAGAGGAGTTAAGGGGATGCCTCCGTCGAGAGGGGGAGGAAGGAGTAGATGTTTAGATAAGTAGTTAAAGTAAACCAAACACATATTTGTTGCTCATGTGAGTCTGCTTTGTCAATAGGTACTGGGGCTGGTAGGCGGTGCCAGCTGCTCAAGTACAAGGGGTCATCAAAAGATGACATGCTCGGTCTCCAAGCTGCTGGAAGAGGTGCACTACCCAGAGGTTCGGGTTTGGACTGGAGTTCTTCAAGGAACCACAATTAACAGGTAAGTCTAATTTCTCTTTTTTTGTTAGAAATTTGAAATCCAGGACCTCTAGGGTAGCATTCTCAGAAATGCTCCCTAGTCCATATGCAGGACCCAGTCAGAGCTCTACAGTTGTAATATGGATGAGACTATGGTACAAGGAAGCGTGCTTTTAGATTTGTCAGAAACTGGGAAATGCCCTTTGGAAGAAGAGGTTTTTTCCTTAAGATGGGCTCCAGCATAACCAGAGCAGAACAAGACTGCTAGCACTAACCATTAAAAAGGAGTATGGGCAGCTTTTAAAATAGATATTGGGGGAAAGCTGACTGTCACATTATTTTAAACCATGCACTCCTGGGTCTTTGAAGGATGCTACCAAAACAGGGAGTATTAGGGCACCCCGATAGGTTGTAATAAAGGAAAAAAGTACTCCAGATGATCTTAAGCAAACTGCAGACAGTTGAAAGATTCCAAATCACCCCTGATAACTGATAAGCGGCTTGCCACTATGAACAAAAAACATATTTTGAAATGCCTTTTTACAAATGCTAGGAGTCTTTAAAAAGATAAAGTGGGCAAATTAGAATATATAGCACTGAACAAAGAGAGAGATAATTGATATCTCAGAGACCTGGTGGAAGGAGGTGTGGCAGGCTGTAGTTTCCCAACTAAAGCCCGCCACACTTTTTTTAAAAATAGTTATTAAGTTGGCTACTCTACAATCTTCATGTACACTATATCTAAATAGATATAGATATATAGTGAAATTGGAAAAGGTACAGAGAAGGGCAATCAAAATGATTAAGGGGGGAAGGACAGATATTCCTATGAGGAAAGTCTTAAAAAGGTAAGACTCTTCACCTTGGAGAAGACAGGTGAGGTGGAGATATGATAGAAGTCTATAAAATAAGTGGAGTGGAATGCATTAACATGAATCAGTTGTTTATCAAAAAGTTTAAAAGCTATGGTACATGCAATGAAGTTGCAAAGTAGAGCATTCAAGACTAATCAGACAAAATATTTCTTCACTCACCGGGGAATTAAGCTCTGGAATTCGTTGCTGGAGGATGCATGAAAAGCTGTTAGTATAGCTGGGCTTAAAGATTTGAACAAATTCCTGGAGGAAATGTTCATAAACCATTGTGAAAGTGGACTGGGGGAAATCTCTTGAATAAGCAGCATGAAATCTATCTTTTGGGATCCTGCCAGGTATTTATGACCTGGATTGGCCACTATTGGAAACAGGATACTGGGTTTGATGTACCATTGTTTTGATCCAGTATGGCAAATCTTATGTTCTTAGAAGTGGGCTATAAATGTCTTTTTAAATAAAAATTAAATTAATATTTGGCGGCACACGCATCAAACGTTAAAGGTGAGCAGCATCACTTAGAGCGTTATATGTGTATATAGCACTACTTTGATATATATAGGGGGTGAATTTTGTAAAACTGCATGTGCTAAGAGTATCATTTATTTATTTTAAAACATGTATAACTCGCCTATCAAAACTTCTAAGCGGCTTACAATAACACACATAATTAACAAATTAAAAAAAACTCCACCTCATCCCCTCCATTAAGGAAATGCTAGTTGAAACAAAGGAGTCTTACTTGTCAGACAATTGGGGCAGTTATCAGGCAGTGCATTCCATAAGTATGGCTCCACCACTGAGGAAGTCCTGGCATGCATAATTGTCAACCAGGTCAGTTCAGTCGATAGAAATGTCAATAGATCTCTGGTTTATATGGAGTCAGTGCAACTGGCAATTTGGAAACAGAGGCCAAAAACAGGGCCTTGAGCACCAAATAAACACTTGAATTTCAGCCTAAAAAGAAATTGCAACCAATGCAGCTCCTTATAAGCTGGTGTAACACAGGGCTTGACAAAACCCCATGTTGCCATGACGACAGAAAAATTGGAGCTGGTGCCAGAGACTCAGAGCACGTGTGGGGAGAAGGGCTGTCATGACTGTTGCTGCCTGCCTGTGGGAATTCCACAGGTAGATAGGCAGAAATGGTGGAAAAGCTCATGATTGCGCCAGGAACGGCACTGTCTGCCTGTCAGAGGCGGGATCTCAGCAATATTTTGCAGCACTTCACCAGTGTGGATCTCATTTCCCACTGCAGAAGTCCTCCAAAAGCCCTTGAGCACGGCTGAGACTGGCACCATTTTTCCTGTGGGAGACTGGATCCCCGCAGGCAGAAGTGTAGCAAAAGGCTGTGATTGTGGCTGAGGTACTGCAACCGCCTGCCCTGCAAGAAAAAAAAGGAAAAGTGTAGAGGTTGAAAATAATTGAAAAGGACAGCGGGTTCAATATAAGAGAATGGAAGAAAGGAATTGGAGGGCAAAGGTGAGTGCAAGGGAGGAGGAGGAGAGAGTCTGGGAAGGAAAATGCATTGGAGAGGGAAAGCAGGAGTGGGATTGGTGGGGGAGGGAAGAGTGCAGGTGGTTGGATGGTGAAGCATTCCACCTCCACACCAGACGTACATGCAGCACTCCACTTCCACGCACGCACGCACGCACACACACTTACACTTCTTTTCATTCCTCCTGTCCAGTCCAGTCCTGCATCTCAGGGTACTGCACCTCTTCCAGCAGCTTGGAGACAGAGCATGTCACAGTTTAATGACATCAGGATACTTAGGCAGCTATACGAGCCCCAGTAAGCTCAGTCTCCAAGCAGCTGGAGCAGGTGATCCCTTAGACTGGACTCACTGAAGGGACAACTTGGAAGATTTAGGTTTAATTTTTTTACTTAGATTTTTACCTTCAATTTTTTTTTGAGGCTTCAGGATCCCCCATCCCCCTCCTCTCCTACCTCCTTTCCTGTTTGGAGGCAGCTACCAGGGACGGTGCCTGTACCAATATAAAAAAACGAAACAACAAACCCCCCCCCAAAGAACTGAGGGAAGATTGTATAATTTGATTACACCTTGCCAGGCTAGTACCCTTCCTAGGGTCTGCAGCTGGTGAGTAACTCCTGAACCCATTAGCGGGTGAGGAGCTTCAGCATGGAACAAGGGAGACTCTTGCCTAGCCTGTCCATCTCTCCTGTGTCACGCCTCTGTGCTGAAGCTGCTGAATGGCTGAACACAGGGTGGGGAGTTTGGCCTCACTACTGCCCGTCAGAGCACTGGGGACACGGCAGTGACAACGTGTGAAGAGAAAAACGACGACATGGCAGTTCTGGGCTCCGTTTTCGCTTCGGAGGTGAGTGTAGACGCAAGGGCCGTCAAGCCGTATTGTGGAGGACCAGACAGATGCAGGGCTGCTGAGCGGGAAACGGCACCTTTTTGTGCATCTTGGTGGGAGAGCCCAGGACGGAGCTTTTACACTGTTTTCATTAAGTTTACATTTAATTTGCTTTATTTTGCCTTATTTGGTTTTAGTTTCATACAGTTTTACTTTTGTTTTTGTTTTTTGACACACAAACACAAAAAAAAAAAGTGGAGAGAGGTCACAGGAGGACTGGTTGGAAGTGCGCATTCCCTGAGTCAGAAGCCCTTTCCTTCCATTCAGAAGAGCATGCCAGCATGCCGCAATGTATGGCGCGTGGTGCGCGTAGGAGCACACTTTCCCCGGAGGGCGTTTGCCAGGGCTGCATTTCAGAGGCACAGTCAGCAGAAGAAAGCATGCAGGAGGAGGTGGGGATCTCTAGCGGGCCTGGTCCGCAGGCCTCGGGGGCTCTTCCAGCTGTAGGTGCGCCTTCCCAGCAAGAAGGGGTAGCTTCTTCCTCTCCGTTAGAATCTGTTCAATGCGACAGTGTCCAAGCACCCTCTATCTTCCAGGAAGGGGGTGAAAGGGGTCCTGAGAGACTTTTCCCCTGAGTTTTTCTTGCTGCTTCATAGGGCTTTTGCCTGAAACAGCAGAGAGTGCATACAACCAAATGCAGCAGTAAGAGGTCTGCTCCCAGCGGACCGCAGGTCTCAGAGCCAGGGGACGTTTCCCCTCCAGCCAAAAGATGATTCCTTGGCGAGATTGGCGAAGGCTCCGGATCCCCTCCCTCAGACCCTGAGGATGTGATGGAAGGGGAGGCTGAGGAGTTGGAGGAAGGGGAACTCCCACAGCAGGACGAGGCTAGGATCATCAGAGTCTTTCGTCTGGAGGAACTGGTGGTTCTCATTGCCGAATCCCTCTAGATGCTTAACATGTCCTCAAGCCGCTTGACTGAGGAAGAGATCCTAGAGGACCCTGTCCTCCAGGCCATGCGTAAGCCCCAGTGAGTGTTCCCTCTCCATACATTCATTAAGCAGATGATCCTGGATGAGTGGGATCTCCCAGAGGCTGGGCTGAGAGGTTCGTGGACCATGACCTGGCTCTACCCATTCTCGGAACAAGAGAAAGATGTTTCGCTCCCTGAAATTCAATGCCGCCGTTTCGGCCATGACCAAGAAGACTACTATTCCCGTGGAAGGCAGTGCGGCCCTGAAGGATGTCCATGATAGGAGGTTGGACACACTGTTAAAACAAGCATTTGATGTGAGTGCCCTGTCTTTGCATCCCTTCATGTGCAGGACATTAGTTGCCCGCACATGTCTCTAATGGGCACAGGCATTCCCGATGTGTCAGGAGAAGCCCCGGAACATTCAGCAACTGCAGCAAGGCTGGAGTCGGGGGCGGTGTATCTGGTTGATGCCTTCTATGATCTCGTTCGGGATCTCTCAAACAGTATGGCCTCGATGGTGGCAACTCAACGTTATTTCTGGCCGCAACTGGTCTGCGGATGTTTCCCGAAAGACCAGCTAAGTAAACTGCCCTTCCCCAAAGCTGTTATTTGGAGAAGAGTTGGACAAGTCGGTCAAGGATTTGGGTGAGTCCAAAGGGGCCCGTCTGCTGGAGGATAAGCAGAAGCAGGGATGCTCGACTGCCCCTGGGAGGGGACAGCCCTGGGACTTCCAGTGTCTTGGAACAGTGTGCTATACCCCATATCAGAAGACGGTTTGCTCCTCGGGGACAGCCATTTCGGGGGTTTTGCGGGGCAGCTAGAGGCTATTACTTGGCTGCTTCCTCCTCCTCCGTGCAGAAGAAATAACACACATCTCACCCCCCCCCAATATCTCTCATACCCCCACCTCTCTCTCTCTCTCGCACTCACACACAACTACTGAGCATTTGTACAGCGCTACAAGTCATACGCAGCGCTGCACAAACATGTAACAGACACAGTCCCTGCTCATCAGAGCTTACAATCTAGTCAAGACAGACAACACAGAAGGTGTAGACAGGGATAAAACAAGGGGAAAGAGACAAAGAGATCAGGTGATCCAAAGGCAGCAGCAAAGAGGTGAGTTTTTAAGCCTGGTTTTGAAAAGGGTCAGAGAAGGTGCCTGGCTTACAGTCACAGGCAGGGCCGGATTTACCTATACGCCAACTATGCCGTGGCGTAGGGCCCACAGCTGACAAGGGCCCACAAAAATTGAAAAAATTGTTAGCCGCCTTAAAATTAAATTAAAAAAAAAAAACGCTGGCTGCCGCCGCGGCAGCATGGACTGTCCCGCGGAGCCCCCTCTGCTGCCGTGGCAGCATGGACTGTCCCGCGGGGCCCCCTCTGCCCGGCTGAATCCGTCCGTCCCTCCCTCCCTCCCTCCGTGCCGGCTTTGAGAGGCACGAAGGGAGAGTGTCTCCCTCACGTCTCTGTTAAGCCCGCAGGGGCTGATGGGAAATTTCCCATCAGCCCCTGCGGGCTTAACAGAGACGCAAGGGAGACACTCTCCCTTCGCGCCTCTCAAAGCCTGCACGGAGGGGCTCAGCCGTCGCGGAGGGAGGGAGGGATTCAGCCAGGCAGAGGGGGCCCCGCGGGTCAGTCCATGCTGCCGCAGCGGTAGCAGCCAGCGTTTTATTTTTTTTTAAATTTTACTTTAGGCCGATGAGGGGGGGGGGGTTAGGACTGGTAATGGGCTATTGGGGGGGCTGGGACTGGAAATGGGCTGGGGGGGTTAAGACTGGAGGTGGGCTGATGGGGTTAGGACTGATAATGGGCTGTTGGAGGGGGTTTAGAACTGGTAATGGGCTATGGGGGGGGTTAAGACTGGTAATGGGCTGATGGGGGCTGTCTGGTAATGAGTTATGGGGGGGCTAGGACTGGAAATGGGCTGGGGGGGTTAGGACTGGAGGTGGGCTGATGGGGTTAGGACTGGTAATTTATTAATTTATTTATTATTTATTAACATTTTTTATATACCGCACTATTCGTTATCAGCGCGGTTTACATGGAACAAGAGACCTCAGACAAGATACAAATATCTGGGTTTACAGATAACAGGAAAATCAACTTGGATAACAGGATAACATGAGTAACTATGTACAAGACAACTATTTACATCAGGGAGTCGGGGTATAGTAAATGTCATGTAAGACTGTTGAAGTAGTTTGATGAGCTGATGAGACATAAGGTTTACGTGTTTGGCATGTGGTTAGTTGTGTGCGAATGTGAATGTGTTTGTGCTTCTTTGTTCTCTGGGAAATATATGAGGAAAAGGTGATGTTTTAGGGCCTTCCTGAAGTGGCTGAGATCAGGGAGGGCCCTAATGTGTGATGGAAGGGTGTTCCAAAGTTTGGGGGCACACAGACTGAAGGCTTTGCTCGATGTTGTGGCGTTATATTTTATAATTTCCTTTGGGACTGTAAGCATATTTAGTTCCGTGGTTCTTCTTAGTCTGTTGGTTTTGATTGGTTGTATCATCTCCGATAGTGAGGTGGAGGCAAGACCTTTGTACGCTTTAAAGGTCAGGAGAAGTGTCTTGAAAGTGACTCTGGCTTGAATAGGGAGCCAGTGTAGCTGTTTTAGAAGGGGTGTTATATGGTCCCTTCTGGATGCTCCGAAGAGTACTCTCGCTGCACTATTTAAGGCAAGTTGAAGAGGATTTAAGCTTGCTTGAGGGAGCCCTTGTAGGATGGAATTTGCGTAGTCGAAATGTGGAATGATTAAAGCCTGGTAAACCGTACGGAAATCGTCTGGATCAATCAGTTGGCGAAGGTGTCTGAGGGAGCGGATCTTGAAATAAATTGCTCTGACTGTATTGGATATGTGAGACTTCATGTCGAGGTTTTGATCAAGGGTCACTCCTAGGTATCTGATATGTGGTTTTACTTGCAATGTGGCATCTTGAACCTCTAAGTAAGTAGGTGGTATGAAATTCGAGTTCCTTGAGATAAAGAGAACCTCCGTTTTTTTGTGTTGGATTCTGAGATTTTGTGTTAGTAGCCAGTTTGATATGGCGTTAAAGCAGTTGGTTAAGGGAGTGAGGTCCATCTTGTCTAAGCAGATAGGCATGTATAGCAACACGTCATCAGCATATATCATGCAGTTGACATTGAAGGATCTGATAATGTTACATATAGGTTGCATGTATATGTTAAATAGTAATGATAGAGAGGATCCTTGTGGAACCCCTTGTCCCTGATGGAACGGATCTGAAGTTGCACCATCGGATCGAACGTGCTGCCATCTCCATGATAAGTATGAGATACACCATTCGAGTGCTGTTCCACAGAGGCCCTTTTCTTGTAGACGGATGATGAGAAGCTCATGACATACTGAATCGAAAGCAGCAGCGATGTCTAAGAAGATGAGTACAAATCCGTTCCTGGTGTTGTCAATGCCAGTATTTAGGTTATTGAGGAGGGTGGTCAGGAGCGTCTCAACTCCGTGGGATTCCCTGAATCCATGTTGGCATGTATCTAATGGAGCTTCAGAGTCAATGTGATCTTGTAGCTGCTTGTAAACCACCTTTTCAATTATTTTTGCAAGAGTAGGTATACTAGAAATTGGTCTGTATGAGTCTGCTTTCTGTGGGTCCAACTTGCTGTTTTTTAGTAGAGGTCTGATGGAGGTTTGTTTGAGAGCAGCAGGGAATGAGCCAGTGTCGAATGATAGTCTTATGATCTTAGAGATTGTGGGCGTGAGCTCGTTGCGGAGATCCTTTATCCAGAAGGCTGGACACGGATCAGTGTGTGCAGTGGAAGTGTTGAGAGTTGCAATGATGTTTTGAATAGTTCTCAATGAGGGCGTGGTGAAGGACATTAAAGCTGTCGGGTGCCCTTGAATTGTAGGGGGGGACGGTATTACAATTTTGTTCGTCCTGCACATCTTGGATTGTATGTGGGCAGCAAATTCCTGCGGGCTGATTTTGCACTGGTGTTCAGGTGAAGGTTCCTTGGCCAATCTTTTGACTAAACTAAACAGGTCATGAGGTTTATTTAGAGCACGTCTCAAGGTGTCTGTATGGTACTGCTTCATCTTTTCAGCGATGGTCTTGCAATGAGTGGCAAGGTGCTGCATGTAAGCGGTCTGACAGCTATTAGAGTGTGATCTCCGCCATCGCTTCTCCAGCCTCCGTAGTAATTTTAGTGAGTCCTTCAGCTCGGGTGTGAACCATGGGGCTGTCGCTTTTTTCCTTGAGGACCTGATCTTTGATGGGCATGAGGCAATGGAGTTAAGTCTGTTGTTCCAACCGGTGATCATCTCATCTAAGTTTAGAGAGGTGTCGTTGAAGAGTGCTTCCGTTTCGGCCAGGATACGTTCCCTGTTGAATGGTTGGAAAGCTCTTGATGAAGTGGTTGAGTGTTTGTTGAGGTCCGTGTCACTTGAAGGTTGTTTGTTAAGCGTAGGAATCTGGAATATAATGAGCTTATGGTCTGACCAAGGGACCGCTGTGATTGATGACAGTATGTTTTGTAGCTGATTGTGAGCCGACTGTGGGACAAATATAAGGTCAAGAGTATTGCCTTTTACATGTGTGGATGTCTGCACTGCTTGCTTGTATCCTAGGAATTCCAGGGCATCTGTGAAGGCGGATGCTTGGTTATCCTGTAGGGATGGTAGGTTCATGTCTCCTAGGATCCAGTTAGGTCTATTAGAGTTTTGTATGTGGGAAGCAAGGTTTATTATAGTGGATAATTCATCCGGTGAGGATGATGGAGCTCTGTATATTAGGTTTATGGAACATAAGTTGTTGGAGATAGTGACAGTTTCGAGGTGGTTGTTGCTAGTGGAGTCCTCCATTTTGAATTGGAGCTCAGTTTTGGTGAGGATAAGTACTCCTCCTCCTCTTCCGTTTAGTCTGTTACTAGTGAACACTACAAAGTTGTCAGGGAGCAGTTGGTTGAGGATTACATTATCTTCAGGGGACAACCACGTTTCGGTGACCATGAGGATGTCTAAGTTATGTGATGTTATTATGTCTGTGACCACTGGCCATTTTTTCCGAAGGGAACGGGCATTAATGAGGGCACACTTTAGGCTTCGAGGATGATGGAGATTTTTTTGCTTTAGATTTGTAGTGTGTTGAAGAGGTATAAGTAATAGATAGTGAAGATGAGATCGGTGGGACCAATTCGGGTCATGATGATTTGTGTTTGACCATTTTTTCCAGTTGTTATGTAAGATAGGTATATACTCGTGTGATGAGGATAGTGCTAGGATATTGGGTAAAAAACCTATGAGAAAGATGTATAGGCCTAATGTTATCCTGGTGGTGAGCCCCATTCTCTTCCTATGAAGTAGAGGCGTGAAGTAGTATCTTGGGGTGGGAGGAACTTATAGTGTGAGGCTGTTGATTTGATATAAAATTACTTGTGAGGAGATCTCAAGTGTGTGACCAAGAGGTACTGGTGTATAGCCAAGTAGTTACAGATGTTACAAGAGAGTAAGTGTACAAGTGTTACAAGTGTATAGTCAAGTAGTTACAAGTGTTACAAGTGTATAGTCAAGTAGTTGCAGATGTTACAAGAGAGCAACATAAGGGGATACACAATTCTGTGGAATGTTACTTATTGTCCAATTAAGCAATGGCATAACGTTACATGAGTTTTGTCTACTGAGAGAGACACAATCTGTAACATGTTAGATGCTGTTTAGCTAGGTATTAACACTAGATATAAGACATTTCGCTTAATTGAGTTAGCTACTAATAAGTGACTACATGCATATAACGTGTTTGGTCAAGAATATCAAAGATATAAAGGCCTTGCTTGATGAAGAATGATCAAAGTAAAGTACATAATATTTGTGCTTACGTGGCTGGACGATGGAAGTCTGTTATATAGTGCCCCGCCTAAGGGCCACGCCAAAGGGCCCTCTGGCGAGGCCCTCAGGCATGGGCCTGCCGGCGCGCTGAAATTTAACTGCTTGCTGCACGTGGCTGCCCCGATTGGGCAGGGATCTGATGGCCGCAGCTCCTCCCGGTGAAGGAGGCTCAATCCTCCGGAGAGGAGAGCTGATGATGGTGCCGGGGGAGTCCTTGTGTGGTGCGCCTGCCGGCGCGCTGAAATTTAACCGCTTGCTGCACGTGGCTGCCCCGATTGGGCAGGGATCTGATGGCCGCAGCTCCTCCCGGTGAAGGAGGCTCAATTCTCCGGAGAGGAGAGCTGATGATGGTGCCGGGGGAGTCCTTGTGTGGTGCGCCTGCCGGCGCGCTGAAATTTAACTGCTTGCTGCACGTGGCTGCCCCGATTGGGCAGGGATCTGATGGCCGCTGCTCCTCCCGGTGAAGGAGGCTCAATCCTCCGGAGAGGAGAGCTGATGATGGTGCCGGGGGAGTCCTTGTGTGGTAATGGGCTGTGGGCTGATGGGGGGGTTAGAACTGGTAATGGGCTATGGGGGGCTGACTGGAAAATGGGTTGATGGGGTTAGGACTGGAAGTGGGCTGTGGGCTGATGGGGGGGGGGGTTAGGACTGGCAATGGGCTATGGGGGGCTGACTGGAAATGGGTTGATGGGGTAGGACTGGAAGTGGGCTGATGGGGGGTTAGGACTGGTAATGGGTTATAGGGGGGGCTTAAACTGAAAATGGGGTGATGGGGGGTTAGGACTGTAAGTGGGTTGATGGGGGGGCTAGGACTGGTATTTGGTTTGGGGGTTGCTAGGACTGGAAATGGGCTGATGCAGGGACTAGAAGGGAATGGATGCTGGGTGAGGCTGGAACTAGAAGGGAGCTGATGTTGGGGGAGGATTAGAATGGGATGGGGCTGGAAGAGTAAAATGGAGAAGGGAAAAATATTTTGTGTGGGAGGGATAAAAATATCTACAATTGGCCGGGTATTTGGAGAGTAAGTGGGGATTGAGGATGGAGGGGTAAAATTTGAGTGGATGAAATAGGAATGAGGAAAGAGCAAAAGGAGAAAGATTAGTATGTTAAAGCAGATGTAGAGAGAGAATGGAAAAAAACTAGAAAGAGAGAAGAAAGGACAAATGGACAGCAGACGATGGAGAGTTAGCAGAAGACACGAAGAAACCAGAAGAAAGTGGCTGGAGCAATTGCAGCTGACAAAAATGCACAAAAGGTAGAAAAATATCTCTTTATTGTGAATTTATTAATTGGAATATGTCAGCTCTGGTAAATGTGCATCATTAACGTCTGCGCTTTGTTTAGTACAAGAGCAAATTAATGTATAGTTTTATTTCTACAGTGTTGTACATTCCAAGTTTGGCTTTTGGGATTCCCAGTTTAATTATTGTCTTCCTGTTTCTAAACTGTGATTACTTGTTTGGTGATGGTCTATGTTCTGCATGTGTAACTGAGCTGAGGTGTTCTGTTTATATAATTCCTATTTGACATTGCCACTTGTTCTCTTTCCCCAGTAGGTCATGTATTGTTGTTCTCTGAAATGTATTGGTTTAATATTTGCAGTGTTGCCTTTTGATTGGTAGAGTATGGTGCTTTGTGAGTCCTGGTAGTGCTGTTAGGATACGGCGGGTTTGCTATGGGTTCTAAATGGGCAGTGTTTGTAGTAGTTCCTAATGTGTCTGGCAGTTGGCACTGGATTATAGTAATGTAGAAATCTTTTAGTCTTTCTTTATCCATACACTCATTAAGAGGCACGTTTGCTAAAAGTTAGTATATGGTAACATTATGCAAATATTTATGCAAATGAGGCCCCGCACCCCCCTTGGGCCGCCCCTGCTGGGGGCCCACAATTTTTGTTGGCGTAGGGCCTCACTCAAGGTAAATCCGGCCCTGGTCACAGGTAGTTGGTTCCAATCAATAGGTGTAGTAAGGTTAAAGGAGCGAAGTCTGGAGTTAGCAGTAGAAGAGAAGGGCACAGATAGAAGCAGTATGCCAGAAGAGCGGAGTTCCCGAGGGGGGGGGGGGGTGTGTGTGTGTGTAAGGAGAGATAAGAAAAGAAAGGAAGTGAGGTACTGTAGAGTGAATGCATTTATAGGTCAGCAGGAGAAGTTTGAACTGGATGCAGAAACGGATAGGGAGCCAATGAAGTGACTTGAGAAGAGGGGTAATATGGGCATGATGAGACTGACTGAAGATTAGCCTGTGCAGCAGAATGTTGAACAGATTGAAGGGGAGAGAGATGATTCAAAGGGAGACCAGCAAGGAGTAGGTTACAGTAGTCAAGACGGGAGGGGATTAAGGAGTGGATAAGCATCTTAGTAGTGTGTTCAGAAAGGTATGGGCGGATTTTGTTAATGTTATAGAGAAAGAAACGGCAGGTCTTAGCTATGAGATGAATGTGTGTGGATAAGGAGAGAGGAGTCAAAGACAACCCCAAGATTGTGAGCCAAGGAACAGGAAGGAGTAGAGAGTTATCCACAGAGACTGAGAAAGGAGGGAGATGAGGTTTTAGGGGGAAAGATAAGAAGTTCAGTCTTGGCCATGTTCAGTTTCAAGCGGCGGTGAGACATCCAAGCAGCAATGTCAGAAAGGCAGGCAGAGATCCGGGTCTGGATTGCCGGAGAGATTTCAGGCGTAGAGAAGTAGATCTGGGGGGAGTCGGCATAAAGATGGTACTGAAAGCCATGGGAAGAGATGAGCGCACTAAGGGACTGGGTATAGAGAGAGAAAAGGAGCGGACCCAACATAGATCCTTGGGGTGCACCAACTGAGAGCTGGATAGCAGAAGATGAGGAGCCACCAGAACTAACACTGAAAGAGCAATGGGAGAGATAGGAGGAGAACCAGTATAGTACAGAGCCCTTAAAACCAAGCGAGGACAGGTTATCGAGGAGAAGGTTGTGGTCATCAGTGTCCAAAACAGCAGAGAGGTCAAGAAGGATGAAGACAGAGTAAAGGCCCTTGGATTTTGCTAGGAACAAGTCATTGGAGACTTTGACAAGAGCCGTTTCAGTAGAGTATAATAAACGAAAGCCAGACTGTAAAGGATCCAGGAGGGCATGAGAGGAGAGAAAGTCAAGGCAGCTGTGGTGAACCGCGTGTTGAAGTAGTTTAGAAAGGAGGGAGATGGGTTGATAATTAGAAGGACAGGTTTCTTGAGGAGAGGTGTGACCACAGCATGCTTGTGGTCACACACACACTCTCACACACTCTCACACACTCTCACTCACTCTCTCACTCGCTCTCACTCTCACTCACCCCCCCCCCCAGATGTTTTTTAGGGTACCATCTTTTAAAGTATTTGAGAGGTGCTTCTGTAAACATACCAAGAAGATTTCACTGGCAGATTTGTCCGATTTTTATTGTTCGTTCTGTGCCCTTTCATTTAAATGTTGGCTTTACAAGATGGTAAGTTACCCTCCTTTTGGAGGATGGCTATCCATCGGAGATGGTGGTATTCTAACCCCTCTCCCAAAAGATTCAAGGGCCAGTTTAGCTGAAGCCTCTTTTGTCCAATAGTGAATATACCATTTTATACGAAGATATTGGAACGTTGGTTGCAGGTCTGCTTATGTAATACTTGGAAGATCATGACTGTTTGAACAATTCACAAATAGAATTTCGTAAATTTCATAATACAGAATGTTTGTTGGGTATTTTTGTTTCAGATATGATGTTTAACGATGGTATTTACCCCACATTTTACTGATTAAGCCTCTTATAAAATTGCTGAAAACCGACCTATATTATGTAAATAAGCAGTTAGTATTTATTTATTTTATTTTATTTAACAGTATTTCTAAACCACCTTATCTTAATAATCAAGGTGGTATCACAGCAAACAATCAGGTGAAGTGAGTGTGTTATACATGCAGTGGGGGGAAATTGAGTGTGTGTCGTGTTGTGTGTTAGATTGGTATGATCTATTTACAGAGTGGGCTATATACAGTGGTGCAAAAACAAATTCCATGCATACGTTGGTTAGGCGAGATCATGTGCTGTTGTTCATGGAGTATAACTCCATGTACAAATTTATACTATACTCTGTGAATAGTTACTTTGTAAATAGTCACCCCAGTTACCTCCAAGTTATCTTGTCCTTGTTTAATGTAAACTCAACTGTCATGTGACATTGCAGTACGTTTTGTTCAATTGTAAACCGCACTGATTTTAATAGCGCGGTATATAAGAAAAGTAAATAAAATAAATAAATAAATAAATAAATATTGAGGCATTATTTGAAGAGGACAGCTCCGTTTTGCAAATCAGATTGTTTTTGTACTTTTTGGGGATCCATACAAGGGGCAGGCAGCGGCCAAGGCCTCCATCTCCAGGTAGATTAGAGAAGCTATCGCGTCTGCTTAAGTGTTGAAGGGAAAGGTAGTGCCAGTGGGGCTGCGGGCTCATTCGACCAGGGCGTAGGTGGCTTCATGTGCGGAATATAGAATGCTTCCGCCTGCTGAGATTTGTAGGATGGCCACTTGGTCCTCCCTTCAAACTTTTGCGAAACATTATCATCTGGTGGTGGGGGCGGCAGTAATTCAGGCTGGAATCGCAGGCCCCTCCCTTCGATAGAACTGCTCTGTTATATCTCAGAGATGCGGGACTGGACTTGGAGGGATGATAAGGAAAGTTAAATTAGGCCTTACCAGCTAATTGGCATTCCTTGAGTAACTCCAGTCCCGTCCAGGAACCCGTTCTGTTTTGATGGTGGTATACAGTGACATGATCCTGGGTCTGAAGAACGTTTTGGTGCAATTGAGGGTCAGGGAATTTCCTGCGAGTTATGGCGTTGAGGCATTTAGGTGCTGACAGGAGATTGCAAGGCAAAAAGGACAGGCATTCTATGAATTTTAGTGGCCATTTGGATGGCAGTTTTTGTCTGGGCCCGCAGGTAAGTCTTTTCCTCATTCTGAGGGGGAGGGAGAAAGAGTCTCTTTTGGGGTTGGGGGGCCACAGTTATATAGTGTTGAGTTTCAATTGTTTCTCCACTTATTTGTTTCTCCTGTGAGGCTGCTTGTCAATAGGTTACTGGGGCTGGTGGGTGGTGCCAGCTGCCTTAGTATACTGATGTCATCAAAAGATGACATGCTCAGTCTCCAAGCTGCTGGAGGAGGTTGACTACCCAGAGGTGTGGGACTGGACTGGACTGGCGTTACTCAAGAAATGCCAATTAGCAGGTAAGGCCTAATTTAACGTTACCTTCTGACCAAGCAGTTTTATGTAATTGATTAATGTATTTGTATTTTTTTTTGTAAACCGTGCTGATCCAATGAGTAATTGGGAGTGCTGCTGTATAAAAGTATTAAAAAAAATAAATAAATTACAGCATGCTTGAAGGTTGCAGTGGAAAGTGAAATGTTGAGAATATGTGAGATGAAAGGGATGATGGAGGAGGAGATGGCATTGAGATGGGTGGGGATAGGAACAGAAGAACAGGTAGTGAGTTTAGAGGAGGAAAGAAGAGAGGTTTCCTCAACAGAGATTTTAGAAAAGGATGAGGTGATAAAGGTTGAGGGGAAAAGTTGGTAATGGAGAGGGGAAGAGGGGGTGAATTAGATTTAGTGTAAAATTGAAGAGTAATCTTATGCATTTTGTCATGGAAATAGTCTGCTATGGTTTGGGGAGAGAGAGAAGGAGAGATTGGAAGTAGAGGTGCCTTAAGAAGAGAATTGAGAGTAGAAAAGAGACAGCGAGGGTTAAAGGCAAGACAGTCAGATGGAGAAAATAAGTTTTGCTTAGCCAGTGTCGTGGTGGACTGGAAAGAATAAAGCATGAATTTGAAGTGAAGAAACTCGGAGTGAGTGGGTTTTGAGCCAAGTGTGCTCAGCTGAGCAGGCACAGGAACATAGGTAGCAGGTAGATGAAGTCAACCAGGGCTGAAGTGAGGTGCGCCTCACAGGATGTGGCATGGGTGGAGCAAGGTTATCCAGAGTAGAGGAGAGAGCAGTATTATAGGAAGCTTGTGGCTTCATCAACAGACTTAAAAGGACAAAGTGGAAGAGAGAAGAAATAAGGCAATTGTCGATAGTCAATGGATCGATAGCATGAAGATTCCCAAAAAAGATAGATTAGGCAAGATTGAGGGGGGAGTAATGAAGAGAGAAACTTAACAGGTGATAGTCAGATAAGGGAAGAGCAGAGGTATGGAAATTAGAAGGTAAACAATTAGAGTAGAAAACTAGGTCAAGGCAGTGACTCAGCTGATGAGTGGAGGCTGAAGAGCAAAGCTGTTGGTTGAAAGAGGAGGTAAGGGAAAGGAGCTTGGGTGCACAGGGGTCAGAGAGGTTATCAATATGAAAATTAAAATCACCAAGAATAAGGGAGGGGGAAGAAGAATCCAGGAATAAGGACAGCCAAGTCAAAATCAGCGAAGAAACTAGAAGGGGACTTGTCAGTGGGTCTATAAATGACAGCAATCCGGAGAGGTAGGGGATTAAAAAGATGGATTGAATGGATTTCAAAGGAGGGAAAGGAATGAGATTGAAGGAAAAGGAGGGGTTGAAATTGGCAGGAAGGAGAAAGTAGAAACTCTCCACCACCGCCATTGCCATTGGAATGAGGAGAGTGGAAGAACTGATAGCTGCCGTGGCAAAGGGCAGCAACTGAAGGAGAGTCATCAGGGAGGAGCCAGGTTTCAGCAAGAACGAGAAGATGGAAAGTGCGAAAGAGAGAGATCATGGGTAAAGGGAAGTTTATTAGAAATGGAATGAACATTCCATAAAGCACATGAGAAGAGGGGGGAAAGGAGTGGAATGTTCATGAGATTAGGGTGGTGGAGCAAGGATCTAATATGGCAGTGAGAGAGAAGAGAAGGGTGGATCAGAGTTGGGATTAATGTCATCAGAGGACAGAAGGAGAAGAAAAATGCAAGGGAGAGAGGAGACAGCACATCGGAAATGGGTGTTTTAGAGAGGAAGGAGAGGGATGAAGGAGAAGATGAAGCTGAAGAAAGGGTGGAGGATAAGTTGGGGGAGGGAGGAGAGAGGATGAGAGAGAGAGAGGGGAGGTATTAGGTTGATGAAGAGAGGGAAGAAAGTTAGGGAGGATCAGTAAAAGGAGCAAAGAATGATGTGGCGCCATAAGAAATGGCAGAGAAGGCAAGTAAAGATAGGAGGAAAGGGATAATAGGTAGTTAGGGAATAAAGATAATGTAAATGAAATTAATATTTTACCTGTATCTTATTCTATTATAATAGTCACAATAAGCCCTATGAAAATAAAGCACCAAAATATAACCCAGCTGCTAGTTGTAGACATCTTACCACTTATGGAATGTCACTCCATATCCAGGCATGTTTTGGTATTCTTTTTGGTTCTCTACCATTCTAGTAACATAGTAACATAGTAAATGACGGCAGATGAAGACCAGTATGGTCCATCTAGTCTTCCCAGTAAGAAGGCCGGAGTAAGATGGCAGGAGTAGGTGCTACTCTGTGCAGGCTGCCCCTCAGGCCACCCCTCCCCATATCTTTGTTTAGGGGTGAACCCACCACTCCATGCAGGACACCCCTATTTGTTGAGAAGTTAGATGGTTCAGTTTATTTTTATTTTATTCTGTTGCTATAAATGGATCCATTGTGTCTGTCCCATGCCATTTTGAATTCTGTCACTGTATTTGCCCCCACCACCTCCATCGGGAGGGCATTCCAAGCATCCACCACCCTCTCAGTGAAAAAGTATTTCCTAATATTGCCTTTCAATTTTCCACCTTGCAGCTTCATGTTATGCCCTCTTGTTTTACAGCTTCCCCATCTTTGGAAGAGGTTTGTTTGTTCATTATTTCTCCTTAAGTATTTAAAGGTCTGAATTCATATCTCTCCTATCCCACCTCTCCTCCAAGATGTACATATTTAGGTCTTCAAGTCTCTTCTCATAAGGCTTCCAGCGCAGGCTCCAAATCATTTTGGTCGCCTTCCTCTGAACAGATTCCATTCTTTTTACATCCTTTGCAAGATACGATCTCCAAAACTGAACACAGTATTCCAAGTGAGGCCTCACCAGTGACTTATACAATGGTATTAGAACCTCTTTCTTTCTGCTGGTAATTCCTCTTCGTATGCAGCCCAACATCCTCCTGGCTTTTGCCACCGCCTTGTCGCACTGTTTTGCCACCTTGAGATCTACAGAAATAATCACACCAAGGTCTTTCTCCTGATCCATGCACACCGACCTCTCGCCCCCTATCGTGTAGATTTCTCTTGGGTTTCTGCTACCCAAGTGCATGACTCTGCACTTCTTTGCATTAAATCTTAATTGCCAAGCATTTGACCATTCTTCCAGCTTTTGTAGATCTTTTCTCATGTTAAGGACTCCCTCGGGGGAGTCCACTCTGTTGCAAATTTTCGTGTCATCTGCAAAAAGACAGACCTTTCCATTCAGTCTTTCAGCAATATCACTCACAAATACATTGAACAGTGCCGGGCCCAGGACCGAACCCTGGGGCACCCCGCTAATCACCTTCCTTTCCTCCGAGTGAGCTCCATTTACCATCACCTTCTGTCAGCTATCAGTCAACCAATTTCTGATCTAGTTTACCACCTTGGGACCCATCCCCAAACTGCTAAGTTTATTGATAAGCCTCCTATGAATTATCTTTATCTTTATTGTGAGACTTTATATACCGCCCTTCATTACACCAGGGTGGTTTTCCATTCAAAATAGCCACGGAGAAGTGCGGCATTGCCAGGACAGGAAGGAGAAAGGAACTACAATGGTGACAGGATAGCAACACAAGCATACATTAGCAAAAAGTAGAGAGGAGAAAAGAGGGAGCACAGAACAGAGGGTCTAGGGGTCTGGGAAAGGGAGGTTATAGGCAGCCTGAAAGAGGTGAGTCTTGAGAAGGGCCTTGCATTTATGAAATGAGGATTCTAGCCAGATGTCTGTGGGCAGGGAGTTAGAGTGATGGATCTAAATAAAAGAAGGCAGTTATGGGTTAAGTCGAAGTGTGTCTGGGAAATCGAGGGAAGGTGAAGCTGATTAAGATGGACAGAAGGTAAACTGCATGAGGGAGTGTAGAACCGGAGGGAGTCTGGTATCGAGCTGAATAAAGTAGATGGTAATAGACATTCTCATACTTATTTCATAGATGTTTGCAGTAATGAAAAGAGCTACTCAAACTAGTGAAGATGGACAAATAGATGCTACGTAGATCACCAAACCACCACTAATGAGCCAGCATAAACCCAGTTAATGAGTAAATTATATTTTGGTGCTCCATTTTCATAAGGTTCATTGTGCTATTTAATTTTTGCATTAGTAATGTTTTTGGTGAGTATGATTTCTAGGTCTAGTGCAACTGGAAAGTGAGTGAATGATTATGCAGTTCTGTGTGGTTTTTGTCCCAGTTCTATAGGCCTCCATTTTTACATTATTATTTTTTTTTGTTAAAGTAGGCGTGAATAGTTTTGCTTTGTTTTATCCCCTAACGTCAACTGTTAAAGAAAATATCAGTTCTGAGCATTGGGCCTAACAGCTGATGGCCTGTATGAGTTGGACCTTTCCTTTTGCTGGAGCTGCAGAGCTATGAGGAGCCAGTCACAGGCCATTCAGAAAAGACAATAGCATTATTGCCACAAGAAGTATGTGCTCTCAGCTTGCATAGTAGAGAGGATTATAGTTAACCAGCTGGTTCCAAGGAGATTCCAGAACTGGAAGCTGCTTTTTTCCCTAAAAAAGGCAAAGGCTTATTTTTTCCTAGGAAACCATGTCTGCTATGTGTAAACTTATGTATAATTGTGTACTTGCTTCTGCAGTCCATTTTGCATAGTTGTGTTATGGAGAAGATGGATTGATTTAAATGCATGATAAGAAAGAATGATTAATGCTGCAGGTTGTGAGAGAAGTGTTCGAGCAAGCAGGCTGTAGCTCCTCAATAACTCAGTTAACTGAGTTGATGCTATTATGTTAATGATTGTTTGGGGATCTATGCAGCCAAATGTTCATGCAGCAAGTTCACTAGTTCTGATGGCTGTCTAGAGTCATGCAGAATTACATTAATTAAGCATGAGACCTTGTATGCCCATCTACCCAGGATGGTAGAGAACCAAAGAGGATGATACCAAAATCTGATTTGGATAAGGAACGATATTCTGCAAGTGATCAAGCTTCTACAGCAAACAACTGGGTTATATTGTTGAGAATCCTGCTTGTGTAATGCGAGCAACTTCAGTAGCACTGGATAAAAGTGGTGCCTAGAAGGAAGTAACTGCTACAGTATGGGTCAATTGCCTGCTGCCTGGGTGAAGTAGAGTGGAGTTGCTCCATTGTGAGAGAGGGAAAGGAGGAGGAAGGGCCAGAGAAGAGGAGGTAGAAGAGGAGAAAGTGTCCATAGAGGAAGGATGGTAGAAGGGGGACGGGCTACCTATTGCTTCAAGATCAAATTTAAAAGTACCTACAAAATCTTAAACAACCTTTCAGCTGAATGCCTCTTGTCTCTAATAAGAAAGACCAGCAACAACAGACCGAGAAGACATAACACAATCATCCTACTGAAGATACCACCTGAGAGGCTATCCACATGTCAAAGAACAAATAATAAGGCATTCTCCCTCTACGTTCCACACATATGGAACTCTTTACCACCTCAAATAACCATTGAATCCATAGAAGAATTCCGCAAGAAGCTTAAAACTCAGCTATTCCTGGAATTTTATGGAGCAGACCCCCCCATTAGAACAACTTAAGGCATACTAAGCACCTAGCCCCTCATTATATTTTGTACATAGTTCAGTTACTGTAGCTCTTGCATCTTTTGTTTTGTTAATATGTACACCTAGAGCCTGCCTCCATGTTCCTTATTCCTTATGGTCCCTCCAGTCCAGTCCCGCACCTCTGGGTAGTGCACCTCCTCCAGCAGCTTGGAGACTGAGCATGTTGGCTTTTGATGTCATCAGTATTAATACCGCTGGCACCACCCACCAGCTGCCAGTATGCTCAGTCTTCAAGCAGCTGGAGGAGGTAGTGAGCTGGGGTGCTGGGCTCACTGAAGGAGCAAATAAGGACTTTAATCAGGGATTTTTTTCTTGTTGGTTTCTCCCTTAGCTTGTTTTCTTTTGTTTGGTTTAAGTTAGGGTTAAAAAAAAAAGGCATGACAGAGTGATCCAGCCCCGGGATAGGGGGTTTTTCTGTGGCACTGCAGAGGAGAATCTCTTCTCACCCCTCCCCCCTCCTTGGAAGTCTGGAAGTGGTGTTGGGGCGTCTGCTGGCATCCCAGGGCTTGGGCGGCTCCCTATCTCGTGAGTGGGTGAGGAGCTGCCGTTGCTGGTGCAGCTGCCTGAGAGGTGTTCATTTTCTGCTCCCCCCCTTGGCACCAAAGCCGCGTGCAGGCTGAGCGTGAGGAGTGTGTTCTGCCTGGCGGCTGTACAGGATGCAGTCTGCTGCAGTCGGAGGAGTCTCGCTTTACTTCCAGCGCCGGTTTCAGGTACGGTGAGGTCTCGGCACGGGCGGCCTTGCTGTAGTGGAAGGCCTGGCGCCTTGTGGTTTCGTCAGCTGCAGAGGTGCGAGAAAACAGGGTTGCAGTGTTTATTTCCTTGCTCTCTCCTGATAGATAGCAGGCCAGGCCCATTGGGGAACACCGCTCGTGCTGCAAGTTCGGTGGATGGCCTTTCTCTCCCTTTCTCTCCTTTTCACTGTTTTTTTTCAGGGGGGGGGAAGAAGATATTAAAGGAGTTACTTAGGGGAAAATAGTAAGGCTGAGAGCAGCCTACTTTGTTTACTTGGATTTTGTTTTAACCCCTGCAGCTTGTGGCCTCCTGTGGTGGGGTACCTCGAGGGGACTGGAGCACGTTGGAGCCAGGGGACAGCAGTCTTGCACCCATGCCTGCAGTGCCTGGTCTGCGGAACTCAGCATGGAACCTTTTCAGACATGGGTGTGTGCCGTGGCTGTGTGGCAGAGGCTACAAGCATGGAGCAGGCACTGAAGGACAAGGCTCAGGAGCCTGTGTCCTTGCCAGTGCAGGAGGCTGAGGCCTCTATAGAGCCCTCGCCCTCTCCGCTGGGGACGCCTTTGGCAGTTCCTGGTCCCTCTACACCTCAGGGGCTGCGGGCAGGAGGGGCTCTGGGGGGGGGGGGTTTCTCCCCAGAGTTTGTGCTCTTATTGCATCAGGTTTTTTGCTTGCACCAGCAGGCTCAGCAGGGGACCCCTCTTCGGTGGGGGCTGGTGCGAAGGGGGATGACCCAAGTGCAGTGTAGGTGAAGAAGGCCAGGCCTTTGGAAGATTGGCTGGGGCAGTCTCACTTGTCTGAATGGCTGAAGGCAGGGGGAGATCCCGGAACCAGAGGACCAGGCTAGGATTATCCGGATCTTTCGGCGAGAGGAACTGCCTGCCCTAATCTCGGAATCTCTTAAGGACCTCAATTTGCCCACTAGCCTGCCAGCAGAGGAGTCACTGGAGGATCCTCTGATACAGGCGGTGAAAAAAACGCAGTCGGTCTTTGCGGTGCACAGGGTGGTTAAGCAGATGATCCAGGATGAGTGAGACCTGCCAGAGGCAGGTCTTAAGGGGGTGAGTACAATGATGCGACTCTACCCCCTGCCAGATCAGGAGCAGGAGATGTTTAGGTCCCCGCAAGTGGATGTGGCTGTGGTTATGAAAAAGACCACCATCCCAGTTAAGGGGAGCACGGCTCTGAAGGATGGGCAGTCCAAGAAGTTGGACACCTTGTTGAAGCAGGCATTTGATGTTAACACACAATCCTCGCAGGCCTCCATTTGTGGGGCCTGGGTTGTGAGGGCCTGTCTGCGGTGGTCACAGAAGCTGCAGCAGCCGGGGGACCCCACACTGGAGCAGGTGGTGGAGGTAGCCAAGCTGGAATTGGGTGCAGCCTACCTCACCAATATCCATATGATCTCATTCGCGCACTCACCAGAAGCATGGTGTCGGTGGTGGTGGCTCATCGCTATCTTTGACTGCATAATTGGTTAACAGACAGTTCCTGCAAGTCCCGTCTTAGCAAGCTCCCCTTTAAGGGGAAACCTCTGCTCGGGAAGGATAAGTTGGTCAAGGACTTGGTGGAATCAAAAGGGGACATCTGCCGGAGGATAAGCAGAAGCAGAGTCTCAATACGTCAGCGTCTCGGGGCCAGGCTCAGGATTTCCGGCATTTTCGTACATCCCGCCTTGGTTCCTTCCAGAGAGGTAAGTTTCCCACCCGTGGGCAGGAGTTTTTAGGTTTCCCAGGGGCAGGCAGAGGTTTCTCTGCTCTCTCTACCTTGGGACTCACAAAGCCCCAATGAAGCGAGGGGACCCAGGCAGCTGTGCAGCCTGTGGGGGTCGTCTATGGGAGTTTTACCCTGCTTGGGCCCAGATCATGTCCAACCAGTGGGTCCTCGATCATCTGCGAAGGCCATGCCCTCAAGTTGGCCCAGCCGGTGGGCGAGTCCTTCATCCGGTCCCCCTGCAAGGCAGCGGCAGTAAAGGACACCCTGTTGTGGCTGCTTCAACTTGGGGTGGTCCACATCCCCGAGAACAAATGTGGCTGCGGTCGATACTCCATCTATTTCATGGTCCCCAAAAAGGACGGTTCCTTTCATCCTATCCTGGAGCTCAAGTGAGTGAACCGTTGTCTATGGATTCCACATTTTCACATGGAAACATTGTGGTCCATGATTGTGACTGTGAGGAAGGGGGAGTTTCTCACATCCCTCGATCTCACGGAGGCATATTGCCACATACCCATCAGGCCAGAGCACCAGCAGTTCCTGTAGTTTGCGGTGCTGATGGGGCACTTCCAATTTCAGGCTTTGCCGTTCAGCCTGGCTATGGGAGCGCTCTGCACGGCGAGGGTGTTGGTACATCCTTACCTCGATGACTGGCTGATTCGGGCAAAGTCCAGGGACGAGAATGTGCGGGCGACGGCGCGGATGGTACAGCTTCTGGAAAGTTTCGGCTGGATAGTCAATGTGGTCAGGAGCCATTTGGCAGCGGGCATGCCCCTCGAGTCGCCGCAGTGGATCCCATTGGTGACCGATGCCAGTCTGGCAGGCTGGGGGGCCCATTGCGAGGGGATTTTTGCTCACAGGAGCTGGAATGAGCAGGAGGCCAGTTGGTCGATCAACAGGGTGGAGATGCGGGCAGTAGCCCAGGCGCTCAGCGCCTTCAAATCGGCCTTGCACGGAAAGGCTGTCAGGGTCCTCTCGGACAATGTGACCATGGTGGCCTACGTCAACCATCAGGGAGACATGGGCAGCGCGACTCTGGAAGAGGAGGCAGAGCTGCTGTTCGGTTGAACAGAGCCTCACCTCCCAGCGCTGTCAGCAGTGCACATTGCGGGAGTCGACAATGTGATGGCGGACTACCTCAGCCAGGTACGCGTGGATCCTGGAGAGTGGGTGCTCCACTCAGAGGTCTTCGCGCAGGTGGGGAGTGCCGGTCATGGACCTGATGGCAACGTTTGAGACCTGTCAAAGCAAGCCATTTCTTCAGCAGGAGACGGGAAAGAATATCAGAGGGCCTGGATTCTCTGTTGCAGCCATAGCTCGCAGAAGGTCTTCTGTATGCCTTTCCTCCATGGGCTCTCATAAGCCGATTGGTGCAGCGGATTGAGGCTCACTGGGGCAGGTCATCCTGATCGCCCCAGACTAGCCGCGACACCTCTGGTATGCTGACTTGGTTTGACTCCTAGAGGATCGGCCATGGCGCTTGCCATCTCAGGAAGACCTTCTGGTGCACAAGTCAGTGCGCATGCCTCATGTGGATCGATTCTCACTTACAGCCTGGCCCTTGAAAGGGCACGGTTGAGGAAGAAGGATTACTCAGGACCCGTGATCTCAACCTTGTTGAAGGTGCAGAAGAGATCCACCTATCTCACCTACATCCAGGTATGGCATATTTTTAAGGCTTGGTGTGCGGAGAGGCGGCCACGGTTGGTCTCGGCCTCCATCCCGGAGATCTTAGCCTTTTTGTAGGACGGTTTTGATAAGGGCCTAGCAGCCAGCTCGTTGTGGGTGCAACTGGCAGCAATTGATTGCTATCATGGGAAAGTTCAGGGGGTTCCGTTGGGGACTCACCCAGACGTGTTGCTCTTCCTGAGGCTGGTAGCCCACCTGCGCCCACCACATAAGGCAGTGGTGCTGCCGCGGGACCTTTAATATGGTTCTGAGGGCACTGGTTAGAGAGCCCTTCGAGTCGGACCTCGGTGAAGGACTTAAATGAAGACGGTTTTCTTGGTGACAATCTGCTCCGCGTGCAGGATCTCTGAGTTAAAAGCCTTGTCGGGCCGGGAGCCGTTCCTTTCCTTCTCACAGGAGAAGGTGGTTCTGCAGCCGGTTCTTTCTTTTCTGCCTAAAGTGGTTTCAGTGTTTCATGTGAATTAGCCCGTGTCCCTGCTGGTCCTCGAGGTTCGGGAAATGATGCTGCCAGTCTCAGCCTGCACTACTTGGATGAGAGGAGGGCCCTCAAATGTTGTTGGAAGGAGACAGCGAGCTTTCGCAAGTCAGATCGCTTGTTTTGTGCTCTTTGGGGGTCTGTGCAGGGGCGAGGCGGCAGTTAAGGCCTCCATTTCCAGATGGGTTCAGGAGGTGATTGCTTCGGCATACATTTTGCAGGATCGACAGATGCCTCTAAGGTTGTGCCCATTGCACCAGGGCTCAGGCGGCTTCTTGGGCAGAGTACAGTTTGGTGCTTCTGGTGGAAATCTGCAGAGCAGCAACCTGATCCTCTCTGCATACTTTTAGTAAACATTATCGCCTGGATGTCCAGGCTGCAGGGGATGCCTGTTTTGGAGCAGCGGTGCTGCGAGCTGGTCTTGCAGGTCCCTCCCGTTAAGCTTACTGCTCTGTTACATCCCAGAGGTGCGGGACTGGACTAGAGGGACGATAAGGAAAGCGAAATTAGACTTACCTGCTAATTGTTCCTTGAGGAATTCCAGTCTAGTCCTGGAACCCACCCAGGTTGTTGGTAGGGTCAATCTGTCCGACTTTCTGACCAGTTGCTTCTGGCATGGATAGAGCCGGGCAACAAGGTGTCGTTGGTGCTTTGGCATTCAGGGGCAGACCGGGAGTGTTCTATCTCTCGTTGGCAGCTCATTGGTGACTAGGGATTCCTCTCTCTCACTCTTTCTCTCAGGGGGAGGGAGGGGAAGGAGTTGCTCCTTGGGGGCAGGGGGAGACTCCAGTTTAGTTCTAATTTAGCCTAGGTTGATTTTGTCTAACTGCATCTCCATGAACAAGCAGGAATGTAGTCTTCACATAAGGGTATCGTCGGTACCGACGGAGCCCGCGCGGGAACAATCCCCAGCGTCCAACAGGAACGCTTTTGGGAGCATCCCACAGCGCCTGCTGCCTTCCCGCCTTTCCCACTGTCCCTCTTCAGTTCTTCGTTTTCCACGGAGCCGACAGGTCGCATACCCTGTCACCGCAGAAAATTTCTTCTTTATTTTTTGTGGTCGCGTCTGCCTTTGTTCGCCTACCGGTACCGCTGGTGGTTCTTTCTTCTTTTCTTTAAAAAAAAAAAAAAATATATATATAGTTCTGAGGTATTTTTCTTCAGAAACTTTTTTTCCTCGGTGCTAGGCGCCATTTTGGGCACTAGGCCCATTTTCCTTAAAAATGGAAAAACCAGCTACTGGTTTAAAAAAAAAAAAATTCTAAGTGTGGCGGTACCATATCCGTCACCGACACCCATGACTGGTGTCTTAAATGTTTAGGCCCTGACCATTCTCCATCGGAGTGCCTCTCCTGTAGGAAGATGACTAAAAGGGGCCTGCAGAATAGAGCTGCAAAACTCTGTACTCTTTTTGCTTCAGAAGCGATGTCCGTTGCATCGACATCTTCCAGAGCCTCATCTTCCTCCCATGGATCTGAGGTAACTAAACATAAATCTAGCCGGTCCTCAAAGGGTAGATCTCCTTCTAGGCATTGAGAAGCCATTGGCATTGCCCTTGAGGAAACTTCACTGGCAAAACAGTCCCGGCGGGAGGCTTCGGCTTCCAAAGCACTAACGGGGCTCCAGGATGTTCTCGAGGCCTCCACCTCGGCAGAACTACTGGTGCCATGCTCTGGGGTTCTGGCCGCTTCTACCGGTATCGACACCCAAGCATCGGCAGCGTCGATAGATTAGAGGTTACAGGTGAGTAACTACGCTTTATTGTTGGCTCCTGTGAGTCTGCTTTGTCAATAGGTTACTGGGAACTGGTGGGTGGTGCAAGCGGTATTAGTACTGATGACATCAAAAGCTGACATGCTCAGTCTCCAAGCTGCTGGAGATGGTGCACTAGCCAAAGGTGCGAGACTGGACTGGAGTTTCTCAAGGAACAATTAGCAGGTAAGTCTAATTTCGCTTTTGTTAAATGTAATGCGTACATAAATCACCTGTTTATGCTCTTTGTTTTCTGTAAACAGCCTTGACTTGTAGAAAGATAGTATAAAAAAAAGACGTTAAATAAATAAATAGGAAAATGTGACATGAGGCTGGGAAAGAGTAGAATGCATGGATGCCTGTACATAAGGTAGAGAACATTTGTTCTCTCCTTCCTCTGGCTTTTAATGTCTAATTATATTTGTAATTATTTCTGTGATTTTTGTTTTTATAGATCCCTATTTGTGTGGTGCTCATCTCCTTTCCTCCCCCAGTCAAAGATGTTTGTGTATTTTTAAAGAAGAGGGGAGAGATGCTAAAGGAAAGAAGGAAGGAGCCCAAAGGAAACACAAAATAGAGCACACAAGGAAAAAAAATCTCCTTCCTCAACATCCTGTTGTTGTTAAGTGCCATCGAGTCGGTGTCTACTCATGGCGATCCTCTGGATAGTTGTCCTAAATTGTGTTCGGTCTTCAGTCAGGCGGCTCATTGTTGACAGACAGGTGCCCGTAGCGGCTGTTATTGTATCGCTCCATCTCATTGCTGGCCTTCCTCTTTTGCGTTGACCTTCTATCTTGCCAAGCATGATGTCTTTCTCTAATGATCTCTCTTCGTATGATGTGTCCAAAGTATGAAATTCGAAGTCTTGTCATCTGAGCTTCTAAAGAAAGCTTAGTTTTGATCTCCTCTAGTACCGACTGGTTTGTTCATCGGGCAGTCCATGGTATATGCAGCATTTGCCGCCAGCACCATAATTCAAAGGCATCAATTTTCTTCCAATCTTTTTCACTGTCCAGCTTTCACATCCATATGATGTTATTGAAAATACCATGGCTTGAACAAGTCAAATCTTTGTATGGAGAGAGACATCTCTGCTCTTAAGAATCTTGTCTAGGTCTTTCATAGCCATTCTGCCAAGAGCAATGTGTCGCTGGATTTCTTGACGGCTTGTTGCTTCTTTATTGATAGCACAGGTACACTAAAAAAATTTTTTTTAAACTGCCTCTAATGTTTCGATTGATTTTTACGTTTTTTGGTGCGCTGAATCCAAATCTGGTAACCAATTTGCTCCATCACGTACAGATTTTTTGCTACATTTGGTTAGCAGTTTGAGGTGAA
This sequence comes from Ichthyophis bannanicus, assembly GCA_033557465.1. Classification (NCBI taxonomy): domain Eukaryota; kingdom Metazoa; phylum Chordata; class Amphibia; order Gymnophiona; family Ichthyophiidae; genus Ichthyophis; species Ichthyophis bannanicus. The sequence goes on along the minus strand of CM066038.1, from coordinate 317,812,192 downwards.
CGTTTCAGATTGAGTGCGATCGAGATAAAAGTTTCTTGGATGAATTCTTTATACTAATTGTTTAGTAGTTATTCAAATAAGAATAAAGAAAATTGTAACAAGGCAGCACATAAGAATAGAGTAATGTCAACAAAACACACTGTGATGGTAGCAAAATTGTCTGCACTTAAAACAGCCACATACATGTGCACAAACATTGAGCATATAAGAGCGAGGTTAGACACAAAGCAAAGCAAAGAAATGTGCAAAAAATGTTGTACAGGTATGTATGTAAGAATAGAAAACGCAAACTGCACCTTTGCAATACATGAAGACAAACACCCGATGGTGTGAAAATAAAATTCTAATAAATGAGATCCGACACTGTGGTAATAACTAGCAAATTTTTATTTCAAAGTTTAGTAAAAACACGATATTTGTCAACACAGTTTAGATTTTAAAGTCATTCTTGGGTCAATCAATCTCCTGGTGGGCCCGTTTCTTCTTCCCCCGAATGCTTCTCTTGGCGTATTTTTCATCTGGGGTTTCCCACAGCAGCAACCAGCAGAAATCAGCCATCATAGTGGTGTTCCATCTTCCTTGGTACCTTCTCTCTGCGTCCTTGATGTCCTGGTGAAACCTTTCACCTTGTTCTTCACTGTACGCCCCCAAGTTTTCGGGAAAGTAGTTCACATGGGAGTGCAAGAAATGGACTTTCAGGCTCATGTTACAGCCTTGTTCTTTGAAGGCATTGAGCATCCTGGCAACAATATCCTTATAGTTCTCATCCCGCCTGTTCCCCAAGAATTTGAGAACAACATCCTTGAAGGAATCCCAGGCTTCTTTTTCCTTCTCAGACATCGTTTCAGCGAATGCTCCATCTGAAATGAGTTTCCTTATATCAGGGCCAACAAACACTCCTTCCTTTAGCTTTGCTTCAGAAAGTCGGGGGAACTTTGAGCAAAGGTACCGAAAGCACTCACCATCTTTTGGAAGGGACTTGATGAATTGCTTAATGAGACCCAACTTAATGTGGAGAGGTGGTAATAGAATTTTATCACGAGGTACCAAGCTCTCATGAAGAACATTTTTCTCACCGGGTCTCAAATACTCCCGAATTGGCCAGTCTTTTTTCCCCCAGTGTAGGTCGCGGGCCCGGCTATCCCACAAGCAAAGGAAGCAGGGATATTTGGTGAAACCGGATTGCTGCCCTAATAGCATGGATAAAATTTTAAAGTCTCCACAAATCATCCACTTAGGCTCATCATAACGAATCTTCTGAAGAATCAGGGCCAAATTCTCGTATTTTTCTTGGAGAATAACAGAGTGAGCAATAGGAACTGAAGCGAATGTGTTGCCATTATGAAGAAGAACACCTTTTATGCTGTCTTTTGACGAATCAATGAACAGCCGCCATTCAGCAGGATCATACTTGAGTTTAAACTTTTCCATCACTCCGTATATATTGTTGCAAAATACCAAATCTTCCTCTTTGCTGAAATACTTCAAAAATTGTGTCTCACGGTTGCGGTACCAATAAAAAGTTGTTCCTGGTGACAATAGATTTTTCTGTTTAAGCCGAGAACCTAGCAGTTGGGCAGCATCTTTTGGGAGTCCTAAATCCCGGACTAAATCATTCAATTCAGCTTGAGAGAAAAGTTCAGGTTTCGGATCTGGTTCAGTTTCAAACTCGGAAGTACTGGACTCATCGGGAAAAGCCATCTGATGAGTCTCATCATGATCAGAACCGTCCACACAAATATGATCCAAAGATTTTGGTGGTTCAGGCACAGGTACTTCGTTGCTATGAGGCATAGGCCTAATTGCTGAGGGAAGGTTGGGGTAACTTATTACGTTCTTATTTTTTAAGTTGTATCCCTTCACAATGCAAGAGCAAAAATAGCAGTCACTGCTGTGGTCTCTTTGTTCACGCCACATCATAGGTATTCCGAAACAAAATGCTTGTTTTTTACCTTTCATCCATAAGCGTAGATCTTCCTCACATGTCTTGCACACTTTGTGAGGAACCCACGGTTTGTCTTGATCGCCTAACTTCAAACCGAAATAGGCGAAATATACTTTTTTAATAAATGCAGAAATGTTCCTCTGCCGCTTTTTCACGATATATTCCCCACAAATAAAATAAAACTGTCCGGAGAGTTGACGCAACCTCTGGCTCTGTGAGCCATCACAAATACACAGCACTGCAAACTACAACTGTAGTGAACCACTTCGGAATAAAGCTGGATTACGACTGAGCAAACAAAAGGTAATAATGAACTTGCAAGAAACTGAAATTTGACAGGAACGTTCATGTCGCAACCACTGTGTTTGAGCGAACGAGGCGAGGCGAACAGGAAAGAACATGCGCCAGCGCGAGTACTGGATTTAGCCCCCCGCCTCCCAATTGTCCTGTTAATGTATAAAATGAATACAAAACACTCTAAAATATCATGAGGGAGTGTTTCTAGTTAGTTAACCATTACAACCTCTATTTTGGGCCAAGAAAATAAACTGCAGTCGGCTAAAAAGAAATTATGTGAACATTCCTTATATGGGTAAGAAATCTAATTTTGCAAGAAAACGTGACGTGATGGAACATTTTGGCTATTTTTCCTGGATTCAGCACCCCAAAATCTATAGGAATCAGTTGCAAAACTGGAGGCAGTTTTTTGGTAGTGTACCTGTGTAGTTGATCCAAGTAGGTTAAAGTTGTTCACGATTTCAATTTCTTCTCCTTCAACGATGAACCTGTTGATTATGCCAGTTGTCATGATCTTTGTCTTTATGTTAAGGTGCAGGCCCATTTTGAGACTATGTTCTTTGATTGTGAGAAGCAAATGTTTCAGATCATTTTCACTTTCAGCCAGTAATGTGGTATCATTAGTATAGTGAAGGTTGTTGATAGTCTTCTACCAATCTTCACACCTCTGTTGTCTTCATACCATTCTGCTTCTCTGATGCTTTATTCTGCATATAAATTAAACAGGTAGGGGGAAAGTATGCAGCCTTGTCTTACACCTTTGATGATTTTAAACCATTCTGTTTCTCCTTGTTCCGTTCAAACTGTTGCTGCTTGATCAATGTACAGATTGTGCAAGAGAAGGATCAGGTGTTCTGGTATACCCATGCTGCTTAATGTTGCCCAGAGTTTCTCATGGTTTACACAGTCAAAAGCCTTGCTATAGTCGATAAAGCACAAATAGATATCCTTTTGGTATTCTTTAGTCTTTTCAAGGATCCATCTCACATCCCGATGATGTCTCTCGTTCCTCGCCCTTTCCTGAACCTGCTTGCACTTCAGGTAAATCCGTAAATAAAGATAGTTCTTGTTCCAGGTATGGTTGTAGTCTCTGTTGAATAATTTTGAGTAGAATCTTGCTGGCATGTGGGATCAGAGCAATTGTGCGATAATTTCCACAGTCAGTTGGATCACCTTTCTTTTGTATTGGTATAAACACAGATCTTTTCTAGTCAGTTAGCCATGATGCCTTCCAAATTTCTTCGCAGAGCCATGTAAGTACGGTAACAGCTGCATCAGATTGCTGTAATACTTCTATAGGAATGCCATCAATGCTTGGTGCTTTGTTCTTTGATAAGGCTTTCAATACTGCTTCAACTTCTTTCATCACCAATGGTTCCGGATCATAAGTGACAGGTTAAAATGGCTGTTGGTCAATTTGATCTTTATCATATAAAAACTCTATATTCTTTCCATCTTTTCTTGATCTTCTCAGCATCATTCAACATAGAACCTTGAGCATCTTGTAACATTCCAATTCAAAGCTGGAATTTTTTCTTTCTCTCATAGCTTTAGGAAAGCCAATCTTGTTCTTCCTCCAATAGTTTCTGCTTCTATTTCCTTGCATGTGTCATTGTAGTACTTTTCCTTGTCCTGTCTTGCAGCACGTTGGAAATCTCTGAGTTCTGCGATTCTTTCTTTCTCCTCTGGCTTTAGCTTTTCTGTGTTTCTGGTCAATTTTCAGAGTTTCTTCCGTCATCCATTTTGGCTGTTTTTTCTTTTTCACCTTTTGTAGAGACTTCGCACTTTCTTCCAACACAACCTTCTTGATGTCATTCCATAACTCTTCTGGAGCTCTGTCATTTGTATCTAAAGCAGCAAATCGATTTTGCAGGCAGTCTTGAAATTCTAGTGGTATATTCTCAAGGTCATATTTTGCTGCATTCATGAGTGGTTTGCTCTTTTTCAACTTTAGCTTGAGTTTGCATACTAGCAGTTGATGATCTGTACCACAGTTGGCTCCAGGTTTTGTCTTTGTTGATGTTGTAGAGCTTTTCCATCGTTGATTTCCACAGACATAGCCAATTTGATTTTTGTATAATCCATTGGGTGAAATCCATGTGCACAGTCACCGCTTGTGTTGCTGGAAGAAGGTGTTTGAGATGAATGGATCGTTGATCTTGAAGAAGTCTATCAGTCTTTCTCCAGCTTCATTTCTGTTGCCAAGTTCATATTTTCCAACCACTTTGCCGCTTTCTTTGTTGGCCAACTTTTGCGTTCCAGTCACCCGTGACTATCAGGATATCCTGTTTGCATGTTCTGTCAATTTCAGCTTGAACTTGTTCCTTGAACTCTTCAATTTCATCCTCTTCTGCAGCTGTTGTTGGGGCATATACTTGAATTATAGTTGTGTTGATAGACATTCTTTGTAGACGAATAGAGATTAAGCAGCGTTCACTGACTGCATTGTATTTCATTACAGCTCTTGCAAGTTTCTTCTTAATTATAAATGCAACACCATTTCTTCTGTCCTTCATTTCCAGCATAGTAGACCGTGTGATCATCTGATGCAGATTGCCCGATGCCAGTCCATTTCAGTTCGCTGACACCCAACAGATCAAGTTGTACATGTTCCATTTCATTCTTGACCACCTCCAACTTCCCTTGGTTCATGCTTCATACGTTCCATGTTTCAATATGTAAGACATCTTTACAGCTTCTGACTCTCATTTCATGCGTGGCTACATTAGCAATCAAATGTCCTGAGGTCTTTGATCCAACCACATCATAAATGCTGGCTTTACTCTGAAAAGTCTTCAGCTCTTCCCCAGTAGCTAGTTGAGTGCCTTCCAACCTGGGGGGTCTCATCTTACAGCACTATAGTGCAATTTGTTTTGTTGTGACTATCCATTGGGTTTTCATGGCAAGATACAGAATTAGATTGCCGGGTCTTTCCTCTGCACAGTTTAAGTTTTTAGTGTTGTTGCCGTTGTCACAGAAATGTGATCCTCCGCTGTCAACACTGTCCCTTTCTGCTGCTGCCCAGATGTTAGACCAGTCCAAATGTGTGTATTATACTCCCTTGCCAGCAGGTGGAGGAAGATTTGAGCAACTTTCATGAATGTCCTTACCTGGTATATCTGCTGGTACAGCACTGAGAGAAGCCAGTACTTGTCTGCCTCCAGCATTTGGCAAAGTGTTCAGACTGGTGCAGCAGAGAAGATATGTCTTTCTCCTTAGGCCCACAACACAGTGCTGTGGCCTGTATGACTGAGATCCATAGGCACAATATTGCTTAGAGCTGGCAGCCACCCTGTGTCCTTCACTGCCATCCATGGGTTCCAGCACTAGAGTGCCTGAGAGGAGCAGGATGACCCCACAAGCCCTTGAAGGGGGCTAGAAGTTCGGCCCAGGCCCCCATTATCTCTTGCTGTCTGCTTGCTAGATTGGTTTGTGATTCTTTTTTTCCAAACTCTTTTTCTTATTATATTTACTGGGGCTATATTTGGCTCTTTATTCTGCTTTATAAAGCCACTTAAATTAAAAAAGGGCCACCTTCAGCAACAGGGCCTCCTAGGCCTGTGTAGGTTACTGGGGAAGTCCTGCCTGGGTATGCCGACTGGTCTGTTAGTTGCTGGGATTCCTTTTGTGTGTCATCCTTTTTGCCACAGCAGGGCCCTTTTCTTGGTTCCCTGCCATTTTTTTCAGCTGTTTTGTTCATATTTGTTTCTTACAGATCTTTTTATTTCCACCGCCTGCAATACACTCTGTATAATAGTATCCCAGTGAGAGGAATTACTCATTTATGGGAAGACTGCTAATATGGAGGACCAAAGTTATTCTGAATGATCAAAAAATTTTCATATTTGTCATGCCACAAAATTCAGTGTGTCTATAGGGCCATTGAAGATAAGTAGTCGTTGGATACAGAAGTGCTTTTTTGAAAAGATGTCTTATTTGAACTATGTACAATATTTTTTTCATTTTTGCAATTGTTTTTTTGTTGCGTTGAGGCAAACAAATATTGAGTGATGAAAGTTAAATCGAGAGATTTGGAATTAGACCTCTTTCAAAAAATTTTCCTTAACACCATTCAGAATAATATTGCTAATCCATGTTACATAGAAACATAGAAATATAATGACAGAAAAAGACCACATGGCCTATCTAGTCTGTCCTTCCATATCAACAACTACAACAGGTCCCCTTTTTACCTTTAGAGATCCTGTGTGTTTGTTCCATGCTTTTTTGAATTCAGTTACTGTCCTCATCTCTATCACCTCCACTGGGAGGACTATTCCATGGATCCACTACTCTTTCCGTAAAGAAATATTTCCTCATATCACTCCTGAATCTGTCTCCCTTCACCCTCATCCCATGTCCCCTCGTAGCAGAACTTGCTTTCAATTGAAAGAGGCTCTCTTCCTGAACATTTATGCCACGGAGGTATGTTAGTAGTCTTTTCATAAATGAGTAGTTCCTCTCATTGGGTACTTAGTGTATTGCAAGTGTTTGTACTGCATTTATTGTTTTACAGTATATTGTTCCCTGCAAACTGAAAATTGCCAGAAGAAAGCATTGGTGACCATTGGTTCTTTTCATTTGCCACATGGAGCACTGCTAAACTGCTGATGCCAGGTATTGGCCTCTCGTGGCTTTTGGATCAGCTCCATGTGGGCTCCTTTTGTCCTCTCTGTGATAGGGATGACCAGGACCTGCTTCTTTTTACCAGCGTTTTAGGGACCTCTCCCCACAGGGACCCTGGGGTTTCATGCTGTTTCTGGTGCCTCCTCTGAACTCTGTGCATGCTTCCTGCCTCTGTGGGGCAGGTGGCCCTTTTGGGGGTCAGCTGGGTGCAGAATAACAGGATTGTGGAGACTTCAGACTGACCAGCAGCCCTTCTTGGGCCACTTAGAGTCCCAAGACTTTCTGCTGGTTTTGGGTAGCAGATACTAAAACATCTCATGGGCTGTTTTCAGTCTTTTCTGGCTGCTTGGCAACCCTCCTTTGCAAGGATCTGAGGTTCAGGCCTGCCTTGTGGGGGACCTGGGCCCTTGAGCACCTCTTATGGGGCAGTAAGGGGATAAAGGGCCTCGTTTTGCCCTTGCCTTCATTCGTTCCTCTTATACCTTAGGAGGGGTTGACTGAGAGGCTCAATCCTTTCTCCAGAAGATAAGTCTGAGGAGGACGGATTGATTCCCCTGGTAGAAGGCTAGGATCTCCACAATCTGCCTATTTTGCAAGAGAGTCGTCTTTCTGCCCTTCCGGGATGTTATAGTGGCTCTGCATATTGTAGAGCCTACTATTGGGCAAGGTTGGCAGGCTCCCCTTTTTCCTGAGGAGGTGTCGGTTCTATTGCATTTGTTCCTCTACCTGATTCTATATAGCAGTACATAGGATATCAAAAAGAAAATGCCTGAGGTCCTGTCTTAGCTGTATTCTTGGTCCCAGGACAAACTGGATCAGCCTTTTGGGCTTTCTTGGATGAGAGCCCTGGTCACGGCTATGACAAAGCACACATCATCCCTGTGGAAGAAGGCACTAAACTCAAGACGTCTCTGGTTCGGAAGGTCAAAGCCTTTCTTAAGGAAGTCTTTGGAGCTGCCGTCTTAGGCTATCAAGTAGCACCGTGTGCAGGCTTGGTGCCAAACCCTCCTATTATGGATCCAGCCACTGCCAGACAGCCTGGAGGCTACAAAGTTGGAAGGGGACCACTTAGGTGGCTAGGGCGCTCTCAGAATATCTGCCAAGTTCATGGCGGTAGTGGTAGTAGCCTTTGACGTTAGTGCTCTAGCCCTCCAGGCGTCGGTGTGTGGGACCTGGGTAGCCTATGCTTGCTTACGGTGGTCTCAGCAGCTCCAGCTTGCTGGGGACCCTTCTGGTGAGTCGCCTGGGGAGGTGGCAAGAATTGAATCTGGAACTGCCTACTTGGCAGATAGTATGATCTCATCAGGAGCTTAGCAAAGAACACGCGTTGGTGGTGGTGGCTTGTCGCTACCTCTGGCTTTGCAACTGGGCTGCGGATGGTTCTTCTAAGGCCCGTTTCAGCAGGCTCCCGTTTGAGGGAAAGCTTCTCTTTGGGGAAGACCTGGATAAATTGGTAAAGAAGCTGGGGGAGTCTAAGGGAGGTAGGCTCCCCGAGGATAGACAGAAGCAGAGCCGCCGCCTTCCCGCTCCTTCACGACCGCAACCTCTGGAGTCGCGGAGGTTTCGAGTGGCCCGGTCTGCGCCTTTTCAGAGAGGTCGCTTCCTCTCTAGGGGGCAGAGCTTCTGGGGGTTTCGAGGGGCAAGTAAGGGATTTGGCATCTCTTCCTCAGTCTCGTGGCCTAGGAAGCCACAATGAGATAACGGGGGCCCAGTAGGGAGTTCTGCTGGTGGGGGGACATCTTCGGCAGTTCGCTTCAGCCTGGGTCCGGGTCACGTCCGATCAATGGGTCTTAGTGGTGGTGAGAGAAGGCTATGCTCTCGAATTTGCAAGGCTCGTTTTTCCTTCCTTCCTTTGTGCTTTCCCCATGCAAGTCTCTGGCCAAGGTGGCGGCGGTGGAGGAGACATTGGCATGACTGCGGTTGTTAGGGGCAGTCGTGCCGGTTCCCTCAGACCAAAGTGTCTGCGGTCGATACTCTATTTTGTGGTACCCAAAAAAGAAGGGTCCATCAGGCCAATCCTAGACTTGAAAGGGAGTCAATCGTTGCTTCAGGGTGCCTCATTTTCGTATGGAGACTCTGAAGTCCTGATAGTAGCAGTAATTCAAGGAGAGTTTCTGACATCTCTAGACCTCACAGAGGCGTATTTGCATATTCCTGTCCGTGAGTCACATCAGTAATTCCTGCAGTTTGCAGTACCAAAGGGACACTTCCAGTTTCAGGTGTTGCCTTTCTGATTGCCCACGGCTCCGTGCACCTTTACCAAAGTCGTGGTGGTGGTGGCGGCTGCGGCTCTGCGCAAGGAGGGGATTTTAGTACACCCGTACCTAGACGACTGGTTGATCCGGGCGAAGTCCAAGGAAGAGAGTTGGAAGGCAATGGCCAAGGTGATTGACTTCTTCAGGAGCCTAGGATGGGTCATCAACCTGATGACGAGCAAGTTGCGGCCCTCGCAGGAGATCAAGTATCTGGGGGCAAGGTTCGACACGGGCAAAGGCATGGTGTTCTTGCCGTATCACAGAGCGAGGGAGCTGTGGCGGCTGATGCAACACTTTCTAACCATGAAGGCGCCCTCAGCCTGGCATTATTTGCAGGTTCTGGGAACCATGGCGGTGACGATCGCTCTGGCCCAAGGCACCAGCTCTAACATGAGGCCCCTTCAGCGGTCTTTGCTCCGGCAATGGTCTCAACTTGTCCAAGAAGATTCACACAGTGGCACTTTTGATTGCAGACCCACAAGGGGAAATGATGAAGGCATCCTTAATCAGGTCTTTGCATTGTAGGGACATAGCTGAACTGAATGGTGTCTAGCACACAGCGATTTCTGGAAACCCGGGCACATTCTTGAAAGGAAAGACGAAGCCTGCTTCCAACTGGAGGAAGTAAGGAATGGGCCCCCAAACCTTCATTGCGCAGCTCAAGAGGATCCTCCTCTGGAGTGGAATGAGTCCCTAGGCCCACATGCTCCATGAAAGGAGTGTGTGGGCCCAGGGACTTGTTCCACTGGGACTGAAACTGAGCCTTAAGCCTGGAAGCAGAGAGAACGAAGGGGTTTTCCAGGTTGGTTAAGACAAGAGTCCTGAGACCCTCAGGGGTATGACCAGTGCACCCTCTGTGGATGGGCAGAGGCTGACGAGAAAGTGGCACCAGCCTGCTTCACAGGCCCTCCTGGACCTGTCTTCCGGAATGCGGTAAGATTTTCTCTTGCTCAAGTCCTTCACCAGCTTCTCCAAATCAGCTCCAAAAAGAAGCTTCCCCTTAAAACCAGTTGGGCGAGCCATGCTTTGGAAGATATATCCGCTACCCATTGCTGGTGCCAAATCCATCACCATAATACTGTCAGGGCACTGTCCCTGGCCGCCAAATGTACCAGGTCATACATGGCATCAGAAAGGACAGCCTTAGCAAACTCCAAAGAGGGGTAGTACCATCTGGAGGAAGATACTGAATCCATTTGAGCAGGGCTCGTGGAGTCAGGCTGGCACATAATGCCAGCTGAAGAATAGCAGCCGCCAAGGTGAAAGAATCCACCTTTCAGTCCAGAAAATCTGCCTTCCACAGGAATGGTGATCTGTCTGGTAACTGCTGTGACCTGCACATCTGTCTTGGGAATATCAAACCACCCAATGCACTCCTTCTCTGGGGGAGCGTGGATCTTCTTAGACACCCATAGCCCCTTAGTTGGGAGTCAGGAGAGTCGCAGTCCAACCGGATCATATCTTGATCATGTTCAGGAAAGGGAAGATAGTAGTGGATTTCTGCACCCAATGAAGGAACAGGTACACCTTTGGCTGCTGCTCTGCACCGGGAGCATTTGTTAAGTTCAAGGTGGATGAGACCCTGGTAATTGACACTGCCAGCTCCTCCTTCCAGAATAGGTGGATCACATCGGCTTCTTCACAATCCTGCGAAGGCGAGCGTACTTCTTCATCCATGTCAGAGCCCAGTGCTGAGCCATCTGAAACCAAGTCACCGTCAAAGTCTTGGACAGCTCCCAGCTGTTCTTCCAGCTCCATGGGACATCCCTCATCGGGGGCACTTAGCCAAAGGCATTTGAACAGGGCTTCTACTCTCAGCCTGCCCCTCTGAAGACTGTGCCCAGGGGATCCAGAGGTCCCAGGGTCTGAATTTCCATGCCAGAAGGTCCAGGCCTGCTGCAAAAAGGAAAAGAATTCCAGGGAGGACAATCCGGCGTGTGAAAGCTCTTCTCTCAGAAATAACCCCCCAACATCAGAGGGCATAGCGGCTGCAGACTGTCAGACGGCTGCCTGAGTGAGAATCTTCACAGTCTTGGCAAGTGCATATATCTATATGATTTGCAAGGGATTGTGGGCAATGTAGTCCATTCATTCCAGACACAGCCGTGACCAATAATTAATTATACTTGCTCAAGGGTAAAGCAAATAAGATTTTTATTTATGAGGGGTTCTCCCAACACAGATATGCTTGGTAGCACATAAATTAGGTTACTTGCTTTCAGTGTTAACTTGGAAAAACAAAGTCAAAATCAGGAAAACAACAAATGAAAAGCCACAAAGCAAGAAACAAACTGTTCTTTTCAGATTAACTTCTGATTACTTCCCACTTAGATACAGAAGTGATTCTCTCCTAGCTCACAAGCAATTAGGTAAGGCTTAATTGCTAGCAGTTATCCAGCTGAAACCCCTTAGCTGGCTTGCTTTCTACTGTGTGGGTCAAATCCTGCTTCAGGAGCTTTTCTGAGTAGATTAAAGAACAAATTTGTATTTCTTTGTGATGGTTGCTGTACTTTATAACAGAAAGTTACCAACGGAGTTTAGATAGAGAGTAGTCCATATAAACACATTCTTCATCTGCAATAATTCCCCCTTCTTCAACAAGCATGGGTTCAATATCATGGATTGGCACAGATGAATCTCTCATTGGAGCAGTTTCAGGAGAATACTTGTTTCCCTGCTGTCTTTCAAGGTTATAGCTAGGGCATAGATCAGTGTTCATACCTGAGCTTCCATTGCTGCTAGAGTTCCTCTCTATATAGCCTGGCCAGTATGTAGTCCAGTTCTTATGTCCAGCCTTCCAATCCAGATCCCTGAACACTGGATCTCTCTTCACATACCTTCTGGCATGGGTCTTAGGGTCCCTTCCACGTGCAGCCGTCTCCCTCACAGGTAGCCT